>CM056169.1:10101119-10265077 GCA_029691765.1 Entomobrya proxima
GTTTGTCTTGATGCCAATACTTTCAAGCGCAAACGTCTCCTTCACCAGATTGTGAAGGATGTCATCGTCACTTTCATGATGACACAAAAATGCTGCCTCTTCCCCCGGTTCTCCAGCCGCTGGACCATGCATGACCCATCCCAACTTGGTTTTTGTTATGATGGGCGAGTCCTCGTCCTTTTCTATAATGTCCCGAGCCACTATCAAATGCGCGTGAGGTTGACCAATAATAACTAGTGGTCGTTCCCCTGGCATGGTCAGCATCTTGACAGTTTGGAGGTGCGGGTACTGGCTCACGATCTCCTTTAGATCTGTCCTTTGTCTTGGCAGCAACAAATTTGTCATGGTCCTTGCTCCTTTGAGCTTGTACTTCAGGTCATCCCCCACAGGTCCAACAAAACAATCAACTTTCATGGACGACGTGTCATTTTGTGCTTGTCCGTTTGTCCACTTTATCCTGAGGGGGTCCACTGCTCCATGCAGCCCTAATTGCTCGGCTAATTCTATTGCGATTAGGGTGACTGAGGAAGCTCCATCCAGCAAGGCGTTAACTGTTACTGCGCCTTCTGGTCCATACAAAGTGACTACTATAATGCGAAGTAGTACTGCCGTCCTTGGTCTATCCATCGTCATCATCCCATTTAGCTGCTCCAGCTTTTCCTTTACTTTATCCACCGCAGGCTCACTTTTTGCTTGTGTGGGTGGGGGGCCATGAAGCAGCGTGTGATGGCGTCTATTGCAACCGTCAACCCGGCAGGTAGCTTTGGATTGGCACATTTTGATCGCATGCCCCTTACGCAGGCAACGGAAGCAAACTCCGTTTTTCTTCACGAAGTCCCATCTGTCTGTGACCGTCTTCTTTTTGAAGTCTTCGCAGCCAGCAAGCCCATGATCATTCTTTTTGCAGGCTGCACAAATCCTGGTTGACTGAGACAAATCCGACTTGTCCTCCACAGCTACAAAGGTCGATTCCTCCTTGTCCTTCCTATCTTTCCAACTATATTTTGGAATAGTAACCATACTGGTTGCTTCCGCTACTTGAGAAATCCAGTCCGCAAATTGTTCTAGTGTGGGCAATCTATTTCCAAGCCGTATTCTATACATGCCCCACTGGATCTTGAAGGAGTCTGGAAGCTTGTCCACTAATTCCTGTAACAGCTGCGGGTTTTCCATATAGGCCGGAACTTGAAGCGTCTCCACTGTTGTCACCAGGTTTTGTATCGCGTTCGAAAAGTCTATGAACGACGATAACTTGTTCTCCCTTGGTATGGGAGTCTTTCGAGCTATGTCCACCAGCGCACCAATAACGTATTCAGCTCTACCGTATCTCTGTTCCAACCGTTTCATAACGGCGTTTGTGTTTGTTGGAACAATCATGAGGGATCTGACTGTCCGCCTGGCTTCCCCTTTTAGAGCTTTCTCCAGTCTGGCCATATTCTGGGTTTGGGTGAAGCCACAGTCCTCTGTTGACTGCCGGAAGTGGTGCGCAAAAAGTGGCCAGTCCAATGGATTGCCCGTGAAAATTGGCAAAGCACTGGATGAACTTTGTCTAGCCACAAATCTCTCCGTTTGTTGATTTTGGCTCTGGAGAGCTTGGACTATTGCGCTGGCTAATGATTCCACTCCGGCTGCTGGTGGCGGGGTTGGACTTGTCCTTGTCCTGACCGTGGTCACTGGCGGTGCTGTTACCCGTGACCATGTCCTTCTTGGCTGGGGATCAGGAACTTGAAAGCCCACTTTACTGGCTGGCTCGTAGCTCGATCTATCATCCTTTCTGCTTCCAAAACTCACATGCCTTGGCTTCGGCAATGGAGCTTGAAAGCCCAAATCAGCCTTCTTGCTATCAGCTGTTTGTCCATAGCGCACCCTTGGCTTTGGCTTAGGTGCTTGCAATGCCCATGCTTCTATATTTGCAAGGGCCCTCATCCGACTGTCCTCCTTTGCTGGAGATGTCGGCCTCCACAGTGACCTCGGCTTTGGCGTTGGTCTGTAGTGAGTTTCCACGTTTACTCGTGAAAACCCCTTTTCCTCAGCAGCTTCCTCCCTCTCGGGCTCGCTCTCTGACTCATAGCTGCCGTACTCGTCCAAGTCCACTTCGTCTTTCAGAAACTTGCTTGCCTCCTCGTCATCCTCTCCCTGCTCGATTGATTGCAGGGAGCTATACCGGAACTCTTTTTTGTTCATTCTTTTATTATCCACTCCCAGCTTGATTGATTGCTGGGAGTTTTTCAGGAACTCTTTTTTATTATCCGTTCCCAGCTCGATTGATTGCTGGGAACTTATCTGGAACTCTTTTAGAAAATTGCTTTCCTCTAACTTCCGTATCACATCCCCCACGTACCCCTCCGATCCCATTTTCCAAGATGCGTCAGAGGCGGCACGTTGCTTGTCATCCTCAATTTGACTATTGGATTTTGAGGTGACAGCCGTCCTCGTCAGCGTATTGCGGGATGCCGAACTCGGAGTACTGTAGTACTGAGGCTGAGAGATCCTGGATAGTTCCAGCGGTGTGTTCCTGGAGTGTTGTCTGCGCCCCGTGGATGCAAGCTCCTCAAATACTTGGTCCAAGTTCCTTCTTGCGCCTTGAGCCTCTGGAAGTTCCACATTTGACTCTCGTGGAACCCCAAGCTGCTGGTAACCCAGCCTGTCCGGCTGTTGTCTGAACCTCATGCTCCTGCGATGAGATTTCCCTTCCATCGTTGATTCTCCCCAGAGAACCCCAATTTCCAAACTATTTCCAAACGCAGAAATCTTGTGTCTTACCCACTCTTTCGAGTCTGGAGCACGAAGAATACTACGCTTAGATAGCGAACCTTTTGTCTTATCCTCCCAAAATGGTCTGGAGCACAAAGGTTTCACTTCCCACTGTTGACCCCCAAGATAACCCTTTCCAAACCGTGTTTCCAGAGCACCTGGATCCGGTTCGAAGGACCAAAAGATGTTGTGCCTTTTGGCGTCAGAATCAGGACCCAAAATTGGCCCAGACCCTGTCCTAAGTTCGAAGGACCACCCGCTCCCCTCCCCCGTATGCCCAGGTGTAAAACTGCGCAAGGTTAGGAAACAGGACTATAAACTTGCCTGAAGTCCCCAATGCCAAACTAATGACGGGATGATACTCTTCAGGTTTCCGAAATAAAGCCCAAAGAATCAGAGATACGTTTCTGAGAATAATACTTTATTACGGATCAAAATAGGAAAACTTGGAATAGTGCACAAGTCTCCTTCAAGAGCAGTGTTGTTTGCCTCAACAGAGTCAAACCAATTATTATCACAATCAATTTTACTCATGCTTATATACCTACAATTTCTGGGGCTAGTTCGAACTCGTGTCACCAAAAATATCCGAATACCGGAAATACCAAAACTCAAGAACAAAGAATGTCACTTTCCTACCGGAAGTGACCCATAGCCATTAACAAAGAAAATATCAAAGTTCACAAAAACGTTGAGTTCAATAACAAAGAAAATATTCGAATCTTAAGTGAAAGCCGGAAGTTGACAATATTCCAAGCTTCATGACAAGATAAGACAGAGTTTGAACTACATAATATTCCATAAACGCCCCAAAAACAATTCGTATTCAAGCAAAAACAAAGAATAATCATTGTACAAGAAAAATCATGAAACTATTTACAAAGAAACGTTAAGCTACGAAAATATATTATGTAAATCTATAAATCCGGTATTTCCGGTGGCAACAACACTACTACACTTTGTAATTTCTTAAGCTTATCAGTTTTAAAAGCCCAAAACTATTTTACAACACAACAAAGACGATAAAGTGATATAGGCTTTAGTTTAGCTTTAGTTTAGTTTAGGAGAAAAAAGTACAACTTGAGGTTGATCATGATGATGATGATGATTTGATTACGATTATCATCAAAAACGCGCAGACCCACTGAGAAAGCGAATTTGTTATATTTTAAATAACACACGTATACGTTCAATTTTGATTATAAAACCATGAAAAAAAATCTAGACACATAGAATTGACGCTGGTAAGCTTTATATAAGCACTTTGTTAAAACTTATTTTGTATGAAATGATCCTTCGCGTATTATAATAAACTAGTGTAAAACGAACAAGTTTTTTAGAAGCTGAGTATCAAGATGATAATAGAGCAGCGTGAGTGTTATTGTTGTACTTGGTCAGGCAGGCAGTCTTGTTCCGTTTTTCTTTAATGATCTAAGCACCATTTTAAGCGCTTCTTAACACACAACACACACGATTTACATAGGAAAGGAAAAGCAACTCTACATATTTTCCTGTGTACTCACTGTCTAGCTCTCTCTGCGTGTATATAAAAATGATAATAATAAACCAAGTAACGAAGCTGTAATTTGTTGCGTAATTTAATTGAGACCTATAAAAACCCTCTCTTCTCCGATAATAACGCAAAAGGGTAATAATAATGATGATGATGGGGAGAACCATCATGATCATGCTGGTTAGTCACAAAGGAGCATTAGAAATAACACTTTTCCATCCTCTTTTTTTCAAGAAAGTTTCCCAGGCTGCTGTTTATGAAAATTAGTGTTGGAGAAAATTATAAAACGCATATGTTCAAAAAATGAAGACGCTGCCTAATTTTTAAGTGTATTTTTGCGCTAAAAAATAAATAGCTTGGAAGCTTTAGAAAAATCCGTGTGAGAAGTCAAAAGGAATAATCGGTCAAGTGAATAACCTCTTTGCATGTTGAAAATACACACAGTACCTAGCTCAACATTTCCCATTTTTTTGAACTCACGCTTCAGTTCTTAGATTCTTGGAACAGAAAAGCGTTAGTTCGGCTACAGTTCGTCTGATAGTCTTGGAAAAAATGAAGATGATTACTAGTCTTCTTGTCGTAAATAATTATTATTTTGAGATTGTATATCACGCAAATACTTTGTTTGTTGAACTAAAGTCAGCGGCGTTCTTGAAACAAACAATACGACAATCCCATAGCTTTACTAACGTGTGTAACGTGCGCGCATCCTCTTTATCGCATTTTTATTATTTAAACGTGTGTGCAATTTGCTCATTTAATTTTTTATTTGTGTAAATAAAAAAATTGCGCAAGGTTTGGTTTGTGTGCAGATAAAAAAGAACATCCTTTATATTACTATTATGCATTTTGTTTTTTAAAAATACACACACAAGATCAAGATCACACGAAGTTTTCAACTTGGCAGAGTAACAAAACGCTATTAACGATCAAGTCATCACCACCATCACCAAAACCGCTATTTATTGTGCTTAAATTGTATAAAAGGGTCACGATTTCTCTGTTCCTCTCTCGTCGTCGCGTTATAAAAGTTGCTCCTTTTTACATTCTGTGCTGTGAAGGAACGGCGGAATTATAAACTTAGAAATGTGTTGTAAAACGTAATAACGCGATAATAGGCTCTTCCTTTTCCATTTTTTTGTGTAGATGGAAAGTCAGCGCAACCGCTTTTTGGACAGACTAATCAAGCCACACACGTTTAAGTCTCAATATTAAAAACATTTTTCAGCATAATTTTTTAATAACATAATGTCAGGTTTTTACACATGTACACTTTGGACTGGAGTATGTAAAACTTAAAACGAAAATGCCACCATGAAGTAAACAACGCATATACACAGGAACTTGGCAATATACTCATTTTTTCGAATTTTTAAAAAAAGAAAACAAAATAACTTGAGGAAGTTGAGTAAAACTTCTAGGTTTTATTACGGGCAGTATTCTAAATTGCAACCTGTCATGAATCATTATTATTGCTGTCTAGTAAGCATTTTGAGCAAGTGTATTATTGGGTAATGGAGAAACGTCAAGTTTTTATATCCGCTCTACTAGCTGCTTTACATTTAAGCTACCCAACCTGAAAAAAGTCAAAACATATTTGAATTTCTGCAATCTCACGCTGCGAAAAGAACAAAAGTGTTCAAGCAAACGACTTTAATTGCAATTCCTGTAAATCCACCTCATATATCCATCATCGACACTCTGCGCTCTCGTCGACTCCCCAAGACTAACCAACCCGAGTTTTTGGTCACCAACTCGTCATCATCCCATGCCGTGATTATCTTGATGTCAACATGACACAACAAACGAATCCTACTGCTTTATAAGGAAACACTCTTTAGCAGAAGCAAAATCAGTTTGTTTTTTACACGCAAGGCTTAAAAAATTTTCTTGCTGAAAAAAATACCAAGTAGCAGCAGCAATCTTATTGATTATTATTTTTAACCCATATAACTTGTAAGACAAGAAGTCAAAACGGTTCGTTAAGACGTTAGGATCCGCATGTGAGCTTCCAAGAGAACATGTACCAAAATGATATATGCACTCAGCAGTGTTCCTCCCGTCAAGAGCATCTTGTTCTCTGCAAAAAATATATACCTACATTTTTAAAAATTTGCATGTAGAATTACGTTTCTTATTACAGCTCAAACACTGTTTTTGTACGGGACTTCTCACTGTGAACTAATCCCAATTGGCAAAACAACAACAACACTCGCTCGCTCCCAAAAGGTGTAGTTTTAATTTAGCAATGAGAAATTAAACAATGTAAGTTGTGGACAGTGAACAGCAATATAAAACTTGCACGTATAGCCATAAAAAACATGACACATCCTATATAAACAAGCATATACACTCATAACTCAGCCAACCTCTCATCACAAAACATTATAAAAATATCCCATCGTTTCTCTTTTTGGTAAAATTTATTTTAGTTTTAAATCCAACAAAAAAAACAATTCAGTTAACAAAATAGAGATAATATTTTAGCTAATAACCATAATGTTGATGATTCGTTTAGATAAACAAAGTGTTTGTATAAAAGGTCACCCCATAACCCTAAAGTGTTTCGGGGTCAACAAGTGGGAGTCCGCGATTAAAGCATAAAATATTTTGTCATTTTTGCCATTCCAACTTGACACAAGAGCATCATCATATTATCACTGTGTGCAGTGCAGTAACAATGTTTTATTATTGTGGACAGACACGAAGCTTTATAGTTTCCTTTTTGAATTTTTTTACATTGCATTCATTCCCCACATCTTGCTGGTTAAAAGCAAATTGTCTTAATACAACATGACATTGCTGTTGGTGGTGAGGTGAGGAGGACTACACGTCTTCACAACAATGACAACTCATGTTTTCCAACATTTTTATATAAAATAACTGAAAAAATGTTGTCGTTTGAGAATAATCGTCGTGTTGTTCATGACGGTCAACCTGCTATATCACACATTATACAAGAACGTAGGTATACATTTACCCTCGTACGTCTGGCATGTCTCTCTCTCTTTAGATTTTTTCAGCACCTTTAACAATACTCTTCGCTTAAGCGTCAGCAATAAAGCGTAATAGCCACTATAAAGCATTTTCTGAGCACACAATGCCAGTTTAAAAAAGCCAGAATGCAAAATGACAAGCAATCTAACGTGCAGTTTAGTTGCTATTTTATTGCACACATTTTTTCTGTAGGTACGCGTTATCAGCAGCAAGCCTTTAAAATAAGTATGTGCGCGTTTAAAACACAGGTAAACAAGAATACACTCAATTGACTGATAAAAGAAGATGAAAAAAGGGGAAGGACGTATTCCTTTCTTCTTCTTCTCTCTCTAAACATCAAAAGCCAAACTAGCGTAGTTGCAATACGATACGGATGAATGAATAAAAATTATACACATGATTAACAAGCCTGAAAATTCAAAGAGACAAAAGGCTACGCAGGATTGTCGTCGTCGTAAAAAAAAGAAGAAGACGCGCTCCATTGAGATGCGTTTTAATTTAAACGCGCAGCAACATAATATAACCCCCATTTCTCTTATTTTTTTGCATATATAAACTTCTGTCGTATTCTTTAGCTAGTAATTTATTATTGCCACTTGGAAAACAGGCAGAAGATAGTGTACAACGCGACGCGACAAGCGAAAAAAACAATAATTTTTCTGTACAGCAAACATGCATACTTGAGCGCACTAGGACATCGTTTTTTTGACTGATGTCACCTCTGAAGAAGAAAAACATGGTTGTATTGAAAATGATCAGCGTTATAAACGCTGATGATGGTTGATTATTATCACAAGTTGAAAATATCAGCAGCAGCAGAAGCAATTACAAATCGTAAAAGAGCGTTAGTAAACATACAAGCACTAAGTGTACTTTAAACAGTGACTCGGGTTACATGAGAACCAGCAACAAGCATTATTACCGTGTTCATTGGCTTTTAAAAATCCTTTTTACTGCTTTTGCCATCATTTTTGCAATAATATGCTTTATTACCATGATGGTTAGTAATGTGGTTAATTTATCATCATTTAAAAAATATCTCTTTTTTCTGCAGTCCGGGCTTGGCCATTTCAAGTATTTTCATACAACTGATAACAAATGACAGATCTTTATCTCTCCTTCAAAATGGCAGGCTAGAAAACTTAATAAACTTTGAGTTTCTGAAGTTGTCAACTTTACCGCAAAAATGAAGATATACGTTAGAAAAATAAGGTGTGCGTTTGCAAAAAATATACATAATCAGTTTGTATCGTTGTTGATCATTTTGAAAGGCTATCGTTTATCCTATATAATCCTAACCAAATGCACCTGACAATCTGACGATTTCGATAATTGTGTTTATCCGGTCAGTTAACAGCAACATGAGCGATCAGCAGCAGCACATGCAGCAGCAGAAGAAAATGAAGAGACAAGCCTTTACAAAAAGCGATTTAAAACTACACGCCTTATATTGTACATAATACTGTAACATGAACAATCAGATTTGGATACGGTCATTATTCCCAGTGTATAGAAATAAGAAACAAGCTGTTGTGTTGTATTATCCACCCATACAGCCTGCCAAACAAAGCCCATTCAAGAGAAAAAACTGCAACTCATGCTTGTTGATAGCCGTTTTGATTCAAGTGATTGATCAGAAAAAGACTCTTGCTGAATTTGAATGGTAGCTGAAAGATAGCTAACATTTTGCTTTATTGAAATCAATTTTTATTTTCTATTCTGATCTCTTCTTAAACAGCAAACGGATTTTGAATGATGGGCTGCTTGTGCCTTTTGTCAGGTGCATAAAATATATATCCACTTTATTATTAGCTGGTTGGAAAGCATGTAAAAAATAAGTCCATCCATCTCTAAACACATCAATTCTCAGCTCTCTTTCTTTTCTACCAACTGACCATTTCCATTGTTCCTGGGTTATACAACTTGCCTACTTAAATAACTTTTCTGAAGATGATTATTGAAAGGAGTAAAAAAAGAAACGGCAGCTTGTACGCTTCCATTGTTGCCGTTTTTGTCGTGTGCCATGCCTTTGGCAGTTGTGTCCACTAGCACACACTCTCCCAGGATGATGGAAAGCCAATTGTTGATAACAGAAACTTTATTCGCTGTTCAAAATATTTTCAAAACTTATGTAAAAACATGCATGCTGATTCAAACTCTGGTAATTTTAGAACATGATGGACTGTTGGACTTTTGTTGTTGAAAAAATACCCATCCATTCCGAAATTTATTGGGTGAGCCATGCTGATAAAATGTTTTTTACTTGAGAATCGCAATAAAAGTCATCCTTCAAGTGACTTCAGCAAACAGGCACACACACACATTTGATCAGCATCATCATTATTGCTTGTACATTACTCTGTGGCTCCATGATGATGATGATACTTCTTTAAAAAGATGGATAGCCACTACAAAAACACGTACATATACCTACGTGCTGTTGTGCTTGGCTCAACTAACTCTGTGAATAAAAAAATATGCAAGTGGGTCCAACAAGAAATAAAAAACACTCCAATCCAATCTTGTAATATAATCATTTTTATTTTTCAGTAGTGGCACTATATTTTATTCTCCGCGCAGTGCAGAGTAACACGAGGACGTAGTAAAAATGCTTTGGCTCTCTGTGCTGACAGAGAATAATTGGCACAGTGAAATGACAGATAACAATGCATTACGCATTTATTATTTTGTAGTGTGTCACTACTTGCTTGTGTGTGGGGCTACCTACTACACTCCATCCAAAACTCTAATAAAAACACGTTCATTGTTAAACTGCAAAGGGTGACACGTTGTCCATGTTAAAAATTGTAGGATTGATAATGAGACAGAGACAAACTATTAAAAATATTTAGGTACTAAAAGTGTGTATTTTTATGTGAATTTTCATTGATCAATATCCAAAAGATCCTAACGATCATGTTCAAAGATGTAATCCACATGATCAAATTACAAACCCGTACTAATCATTTTTGCCTTGCTTGAGCCAAATTTTTTTTTGCTGTGAATGAAAATGAAAAATTTGTCAAAAGATGTAATAATAATATTCAGTAGCAAAGTGGTAGTAAGCAATAAACGAAATTGTATAACAAAATGACACGCTATATTTTTCTTGCAGCTTGAGAAGGTCGAGAAAAGTCGCGGAGTAATAAAATATTATAAGCAGCCTTGTAGGCATATATCTTAGTGCATTTATTATTATATAAGCCTTTTTTATTTGTAAAACAGAGATTCATAATAAAAAAGCATTAAAACATTTTCAGCGGAATAAAAAGCGAAAACCACGTGCTTGTGGCACTGGTGAATTATTTATTATGCACATATTTTAATATTAAACCCTCTCGTTGATCACGATGATGAGGTTTTTCTCTCTCTTCCCGCGACCATCACCATCATCTTCTGAAACGTGTGCTACTCTGAGCAAGTTTGCTTTTGTTCGTTCATTAGCTAACTTGTCACGGCTTACAGCTCAGGTATCACACAGCAATAATATAACCAATATCACACACATTTTTGTGAAAAATGTACAAAAAACTGAGGGTACCAGGTATATTTTTTTCTCTTGTGGCTTTAAAAGGTTTTTAGGTATAGTTCGCTGGGATCTCTTTGGCATTATCACGTTTTTTCCCTTTCTTTTTTTGAAACGTAATGAAAAAGTCAAAATGAAATACATGACATTTCACGTAGCGGGAGACTGGAGAATGTTGGCGAAAAATGTGTCTACTTTTTTAGGTTGTAGTGTGCAGCAAGTAGTTTTTCCTACTTTTTGGAAAAAACATGTACTTTTCTGCAACAAAAGTTATTTTGCTCGTGTACAGTTTTACGTAGGCTTAAAAATGTGTCGTGTTGTGATCAAAAGACCACGCAAGATTATTGTGTCCAAAGTCCATGTTTTCTTTTCTTTTGAGCAAAAAGGAAAATCAGAAGATCTATCATGTAATTTAATCGTTCCTCCGCATTTTATCCAAAAAACAACCTGATGATTAGTTTGTTTAAAAGTGAGTGCACACAAACGTCTTGTATGCTCGTTTTATATGACGGCTTAAGAACCCTGTCATCGTGTAATCAAGCGTTTTGTTTAGTTTTGCTAAACGCTGTTGATAGGAAAATCTCAATTTTTATTGCAACTGTCGTGTGTACAGATATATTCCTAGTGTATGTATTTTGTACCTGCATAGCTATATGAAATCGCGAAATAAACCATCAAAAAATCAAGTCGTGAGATGCGCACAAGCCAAAAGTCAGAGAGGTGCTGTGTTCCCCGGTGAATTATTGCCCAACAGCTAAAAATTTTTATCTAGAAACGCTTTATCCTATTTCTATAGAAAGTATAGGCATGCATGATGCAGTAATAATAAAAATGAGTTTTTTCTCTGATTTTTATTCTTTTAACGATTTCTTACACATTCTCATCATATCATCATCGGCGCGGCTCTCTGTTCGGTGCTGGTTTTGGTGATTACGAATTTTTGCAGCAGCAGCAGCAGTTAGTAGAAAATCCTCTCTTTAAACACGTACAACGGACGAGCATACACCACCACACCTTTTCCTTAGCGCGACCGTCTCATCATTTTCATCTTGATTCCTTCTTTATCTCTGGCTACATAGCAGTTTTAAAGCGTCATATCGTTTTGCGTTTCATTGCTTGAAGCCGTCGCGTCCACTCAAAAAACGCCTAATAATATTAATAACGTAAATGAAATAATATGCGCGCTCACCGTGATGTCCACCAACCGATTCATTTTATCCATTACGCAAAACTGCACACAGGTTTGTCCTAGACAAAAAATTACACAAGATAAGATACGTTGGATATAGTATTCTCTGTGACCATCCTCCACCTCCTCCGACACAAAACCAGCAAGACTTTTTCAAGCTGGCTCTCTTGTCATGACTCTTTGGCAAAAGGGAGCCCCTAAAGGCATATTACTTATTAGAAAAAGTCAAAAGGGATATTATGGGATAGGCTGAATGAAGCTTGAACAAAAAAAAACGGAGCCAAGGTAGGTTTCTCTTAGGACCAAGAAAATGTTACCTAACCCTTTTGGCTGGATTTTCTACGAAAATGATCATTTTCAATTTTAACTTTGCTTCATAGCTCAGCTTTGCGTTTAAAGGACACATTGTTTTTTTCAAGGCTTGTGATGAAATTTTAGCTGAAACGAATTAACATGCAAAAATAAACGGGACAAAAAAGCACTCATGTTTCGTCACCCAAAAAGCCATCATTGCCGCGTGTGCATAAAAAAGAGATCGAGAAGAAGAGCATTCTTTATTTGAGCCACCCATCACCAAAACCCTTTACCATTATTTAACAGCTCAGAGGACAAGTACAACGTGCGACGGGCCGTAATATATAGCCGTAATAATGAGAACAAAGTATCATCACATGGATTTCTTTTTGGGCATGGCATCATCTTCCTTGTCGTGTATGCACTTGCAACACAAGTCTCATCATCCCCATCAACATGTTTTTTGCGGCGATAAATGGTGATGACCAAGTCATCACATTACATTCATCCGACAATTCGAAAACTCACTTTTTGACTTTTATGTGCTCCTGACATTTTGAGGAAGTAGAATAGAGACCAAAACCAAACCAAGAAGAAAAGATCCGGAAAAGAGAAACCGTCTTGAAAAAAACGAACACACACATGCGATTTTAAACCCTCTCATTATGAAAGTAGAGTCCCTTCTAAACTTTAGTACGTGCGCTTTTGTAGCTCCCCGCATTGTAGTATTTTTGGAAAGTAAAACGTGCGCTAAAAAGTGCATAACAAAAGCAGCAAAAAAATTAGCACCATCAGGTGCCATTAGCGTGCATCATAATTTTCATGAGTTTCCCATCATCACCTTCAAAAAACAGCAGTGTATGCAAATAGGTATACACTCGACTCCAAGAGAGCAGCGTTTTCTGCGTAGTCTGGTATGTATTTTGTATCATCATTACTGCATATCAGCGCCCCCATATCATTATCATTTTAATATTTGTTCAGCAACACTCTTCTATCTATCATCAGAACAGATGAGTAGGGTAGTATTGGCTATCGACTAAAAAGTTTTACTATTTGGCTATTACTAAGCTTGCCTGGTGTAAAAAAACCGATATACAAATTTTTGCTGTTTTTTTGTTGTCAGAAGAAAAAAACCAACACAAGTTTGTTAAGTAGAAGAACACCTTGTAAATGATCACGACTACGCAACACTCATGGAACAAGCACAAGGAAAAGAGAAACATTTTTTATAATCTAGTCATTTTAAGCGGAGGCGATACCAAAGCACTAAACGTATCACCTGAACTCGTTGCATTTTGTAATAAAGATTATAATTGTTTTTGCCACACATAACACTTAAAACGCTAGTTTTAAACAAATTTATATAATGGAAAATGGCAATCTTTATAACTTCTTCCAAAAAAACAATTTCGAGCAAAGTGCAAAGGCACATTTTATTTCAGCAGAAAATGTTCTAAAATGTCTCGGTTTCATAAACAAAATGGGTTGGTTGCTGGTTTTGGCTATAAGCTTGCTAATACAACAAAACAACTGCAAACAAAATATATATACATTGTATTGTTGCTTTTTCAGTATTTATATCTTTCTGGTAAAGAGAACCAAACCTCTTCTTCTCTCTGGTCATGTATAAAAAAGTGCTCAGATATGTGCATAAGTTAACTCGGGCTCCACAAACACAAAACAGCGAACAAAATGATGGCGCACATAACTCTTGTGGGTTCATTCAGGTTTTCACATTCATAAAATTTGTTTTTATTGCCATTTTGCATGACATTCTTTGTTACTCTGTAAAATGGTTTTAATACGAACGTTAGGTCATATAAGGTAGTTTACTTGTTTTGCCATTGTACTCTAAGCTTGGCGCTTTGGAGAGCGTGTATTTTTTAACTAGACACCTTGACTTGTTATCTGTTATGGACGTGTTACGAGTACGTGCGGCTATACAAGTTTCTCGTGAAAATGCACTTTTCTACTAAATATCTACATGTCATTTGTGCATGAGTTTTAGTTGGAGCAAAATATCTGGCTATTGTTGGAATTCGGGTTTTTGAGAGAATATGGGTTTGGTTCAAATCTATTTGAGCAAAAATGTCCAGAAAAGTCTTTAAAAAGTGAAGAGAACCAGAACCACATTAATCTGGAAAATCGCAACTACTCCGATTATCTGTCATCTTATTACGTTACATAAAATCCAAACTTCTCAAAAATGATTGTGACGGGTGACGGTCTTCTTCGGCACGAATTCCATCCACCACAAGAATGCAAAGTAGTAAAGTACACCACACACACACGCGAGTGCTAATCAAAACAACAATTGACCACAATCAACAAGTATCTGCACTTTTGGTAATAAAAATGTCGAATATTTCAAAAGGTTTCGGCATTTTTTGTGGTATCTATCTATCCCTCCAAAAAATGTGGCTGCCGCGCATCAAACAATAAAGTTTTCATTGAACAACCTATTATCATAAGATCAAAAGCATAAATGTAAAAACGGCATATCATTGAACAAAATGCTGATCTTAGTAGACTTATCCTATGGCGGTGTCTATACACACGATAGGCTATATACTATTTTTGCGGCTCCTTTACTTCTCACAATAAGAAGTGCTCACATTTTCAGTTGACTTTTATTCTCCTAAAAACAGCAGCCAAACAACGTGGAAAATAAAATAAAAAAGTGGCAGAAAAGAAGAGTCTCTTTTCTGACAACAACTCTTCAAGTTCTCCACCAATTGCAAATATACAATTTCAATTGTGTTTCTTGGCTGCTGAGCAGGAGCATAAAAAACTCAGCTCACACCTTCGAAAAAATATTCATCTCGACCTGGATTGACACATACGTGTGCGTACGCTTAATTTGTGAATCATGAACAAGAATTTTGTGAATCATGATATTACTGCAAGCTTTAAAAAAAGAGAAACACGCTTTTTGTGTAAAATTCCACTAGTTTGCTATTTTATATACCATTTGCACTTGTCTTGTTCTGTTTGTGCATGCTTATGTATCTATTGTTAAACAATATATTATACCTGATGATCATGACGGTCGCGTCAAACGTAATCAAATTGTTGTGGCGTTATTCATTGTTGCATTGAGTTTGTATAATATTTTATTGTCGGCTGGGCTTCTCTCTCTGGTGGGCCTCTTAACTCATTCATTCATTGAAAACATTGCGCATCAGTTCAATTGAGTTTCTTTGATTATTCTCTCAAGTCACTTTCAATGTTCATTCATAATTTTTTCGTACTTGAATTACCGCATAAATAACGGAAAGCAGCCCAAGTGACATTTTTCCTGCTTTTTTACACACACCAACTCTTTTGTTTGTTTTGCTGATAAAATATATTTTTAACCAGAGGCTTTCCAAGTTACACGATACACACCAACAGGAAAAAAACCCTATTATAATCCAATGTCCCTATCCAATTACACACTACATAGTTCCGTATTTTTCCATTTTCTAATCTTAATCAACATATTATCTAGCAAACTGTACAAGTAGAAAAAAATAAAGTGCTTGCGTCTACCGGGAACACAAAGAAAAAAACTCCATCTCATATTATATATTTCCTCCCACATCCATCTTATTTTTTCCTCCTTACCCCGTTGAATCCGATTTTTCAGTTTCTTCACACTAATATGACGTACACAACACAGCAAAGCACATCTAAAATATCCTGACACTATTATCATCATGTTTTTCGATTTTTTTCTTCTCTTCATGCTTTATACCAGAGAGAAAATAAGAAATGAAAAAAATACCAAAGTATTGTCCTAGTCCCAAAACTGTGTGCTGTGCGCTGTGCTCTGTGTGACAATCATATTCATTCATTCGTTCCGTTGGAAGAGCACTACACAATCGTCCTCACCATCACCGTCATCCTCCCTCTCTCTCTCTTTTCATTCCAGTCTGATTCGATATACAAAACATTTATTATTACACGGGTGCATTTTGCAGCAGCAAAGAAAAGCGAGAAAAAAATCGCCCAAAAAGACAATTTTGTTAATGTTCCTCCAGAGAGATGAATGAAACGCGTTAGGAAAGAAAAGAGGAAGGAAAAAATGCAATGCAATATGGTTTGCAACGTGTGTTTGTAGATGTGGAAAAAAGAAAAACATTTTTTTCTTGCCATGAAGTGTACTGCATCACTAGTTTGTTAGTGCAACTTTATAACAAACATTCACACAATGTCCGTCCACTTGCATAAAAAAGAGTGATATTATTTCCACGAAACAATAACTATTATTACGTTCATTGCATGACATGAAGTACCATATTATATACCCATATAAAACCTAGAGTCAGTTTTTTCTATAATTTTCCCTACGTAAATAGTTACCGCGAAATAGCCGCCAGTAGCATTGTGTAAGTAAAGTAGCAGTTTTCGGTAGACTTTGTGGCTCTCGTGTGTTCAGACAGAAGCGAAATTGTACTTTTCCTTCTTACTAATTCACGTTGCAAACCTGCTGCACTGCACACATACAGCCCAGTATATATTTTCTACTTGTGTCGATCAAGGGAAAACCTCCGTCAGTGATGAAATGATAAAAAATTGAAAATAAATTAGAAGCGTAATCAACCAGTATTCTTGTGTAAATTCTCGTCAAAGTATATTTATGCGAATAAAACGAAAAATACTTCTGCTACTGCTCTGCAATGATGAAAATGATGTTGTTTGCTGCTGTTGAAAAACACGAACACACACTCAAATGCAGTTTGATACTTTGATAATGGTAATGTGGACTGGACCTTTTTATGAATTTTATATAAAAAATATTTCAGAAAAGTTGTAGTAGCAGGAGAGAGAGGAAAAAAGTACACTTTTGTACATGTACATTTGTAAGAAACCCTTTTAATACGTGTATATAGCCTTCGGTCATGTTTTTGATTGTTATTAGTGAAAAAATAGTATGCAAGTTTGCTGTGTAGTAGCTCTGATGCTGACTAGGAATGAAGAAGACCTATCATAAACGATGATTATGATTATGGTGATGGAAATTGGTAGTGGTTGTTGTATATAAAGCTTGCAAGTTGGCTTTTTGCTCTCCCGGATAAAAATATATAATATTTTTGTATATATGTACAATCTATAATCTTGTGATGATGTAGGTAGTAAGCGTAATCATCAAGAAGCCGAAAAATCTTCGCTAACTGTGTATACTAAATTACTATTATTATAGCGCAATAGGAATGATAGGTACGTTGATGTTTGATCATCATCAAAACTTTTTTTCAAAGATTATTATCGGTGTGTGTGCAGAAGAGCATAGCACAATAACAACAAGAGAAATAAACACACTGCTTTCTTTTCTCTCAAGTTTCTTTTCCTATAAACAGATCATTGTGCACAGAGCACACGGAGTCCGAAAGTCTAGACACGGCAAAAATATTCATGATTTGGGCCATGTGATATTAAAAACGCATACTGTTATCTTATAAAGTTTATTGTATACTATACAGTTATATTTGTGCGTGCACTTTTCCAGTTTAAAAATTTCTTTATTTTTGGTACCGTTTCCGTATGGACTTTCCATCATGATCCAAAGCGTTTGTGCATCTCGGCTTGGCAGCAAAAATGTGTCCCTTGGGACAACTCAAGCTTTAGAGGATTCGTCAACGGATCGAAAAGGGGGGTTTAAAAAAGTGTCGTATTTAGTTTACACGCTTTTCTTAGTGTACACATTTTTCTCTCCTTCAAATGCTTCAAATAATTTTTAAATGCAATTTGTACATCTAAATGTAATACAGTTTTTTTTGTATCCGCACAAGATGATCGTAATTCTTGATAACTTGCATAATAAATCTGCACCCACAGCCATACAAAAGCTAAAGAGATAAGCGCAAAAATATAATAATATACAGATAAAGGCTAAAGATTCTTATGAATATTCATAAAAATGCACTTTTTCCCTTTTTCACAACGTTTCTTTGAAAAAATATAAGTTTGTGTCCTTCTCAATCTTTACAAACACGTTAGAGTACACCCCAACATCACAATATAACATCTTGATGTGTGTGCTACCCACTTAATACTCCTTGTGGCTAGGTCGCTTTCATAAAAATATATTATACCCCTTTTTCATCATCATTATACACAATTTGAGTATAGTGCAGAGAGAAGAAAAACCTCTCTCGTATCTTCTTATCAATCATACAAAAGCGTATATAGAAAATAACCCCCCTTGAGCGATGGAAACTGGTATTCAGTCGGGTTTTCAATGTAACTATGTGCCCACTATATGTCTCCTTCAACTTTCAACTCAAGTAGAAAAGATGATAGCCCATCAGAACACAGAACAGAAAGAAGAAGAAAGAAACGCGAGATAAACAGCAACCGCTTGTTCACCTCACCTCCACCACTCAGTCGGTTATGGAAACTGAAAACATGAAATCTCCCGAACAAAGTGTTTTACAATCCAAAAAAGATTACTATTCTGACCAACTTTTCAGCTGATTTCGAAATAACTGTTACAAGTCAAAAGCCCAACAGGTATAAAGTGCTCCAACAGAAACCTTTATCAGAAAAACATACTTATCAAAAGTAACAGATAATCTGGTGTGATTAAAACGAAACATTTTGGTTGTAAGGCATACTGAGATGATAATCATCAGACAAGCGTAAAGCAATCATTATCAGGTAGGATGTCCCATCAAGCCAAGAAAACTGGCACAAAAGCCTCAACACAGATTTTCTCGTTGCAAAATTAATTCCAAAACGAACATTTTCCCTGTCCATTTGCATCCTATTATAGATTTTCGTACTGGAGTGCTGAAAACATTGAGAAAACATATATGAACAACTTGACAACGGCTTCATATAAGGAAATCCTACACCCCCACCACCACCACTAGCTCGCACTCAGTTGATTCCATTCTTCGTCAAGTACTAATCCTGCAAAGAAGAAAGCCCATCAATGAATAGTTTATTAGCAAAGTGACCACAGGAAAAAAATCTTCAACCATCTGAAGCATGCACCTTCTCACCAGGCACACCACGACGCACGACACTCTTCTTGAATCTTCTTCTCTCCTTCTCATTCACCCCAGCAGAGAGTCTTCTTGCCGTGTCGCAATAATAATCTCAGAAGAGCGAAGAAGAATAAAAAATATATATCGTGTGACTTATGGGGATGGTATGTATGCTGGTTCAAGTCAAGGAAAAGAAAATGAATTTTTATATATGAATATGCATAAACAATTTGATACACCTTTCCGTATTGTTTGATTTACTCGAGAAAGGATGGTCATTTTCACAAGAAACGTAGATATGCACACACAACACAAAAACAACAACAAAAAACAGCCATCCACCACCACCACTTTTCTCCTATTATTATCTCAAGATAATAACAAAAAGCGTTTTATATAACGGCACATATGATAATATAAAGAGATGAAAAAATAATGTGAAAAATTTTATTAAACATGCTCAAATATATTATTAGAGGTTGATAGGTTGAGGTTTGAACTCTGACCCGAGGCTTTTTCATGCATTAAAGCGTATATACAATTTTTATCATAAAGCATCGCTGTTTCCTCTTCTCTCCCTCAGCTTGTCCGTGAATTGCTCTTTTGCCTGTTTGTCGATCTTTATGTGGTCTCGTCCACGATGAATTGAAACAGGTAAAAAAATATAATCTTTTTCCAACTAACAAACCAACCACCAAGTGATGCATGAAACACACGTAAATACACGCTCTCACCTATAAATACTACACGTACGTGATACAAAAGCTCGTTCGGATATAACTCTTCCATCACCAACCAGAAAACCACCACACGACCCAAAACTCACTAGTTTTCCTTCTGGAGTTTTTCAAAAGTGAAATAACCCCAGCGTTTTTCAGAGTTTAAACTCTCTCTCTGGTTATTGAGCATTTTTCACTGGCAAGAGAGAGAAGATGCAATAATATATATACGCTTTTAATACTCAATTTTTTATAAGGCACACACTATTATTACTATTATTACACGCTGCTTTTCATTTTATATCGGCCCTTAAGGTACGTCACGATTTATTATCCTATCATGTGGTCGACAGACGTGGAATACAAGTCTGCGTGCTAGTATGGATCCTACGTGGATAATAAGTGAATGGATGGACGATGGATAAGATGTACACGCTCTCTCGACACTGGTATGGTGTCTAGCTCTGATCTCTGGTCTGGTGGCGGTGGTGATGCTATGGGATATGTGTATATGAGTTTGCAGGCTTTTTTGACGTACGGTATTGGTGTGTTGGCGTTTGTTTCGTCAGCACGTTTTTCTTGCAGATTTTCCCGTGGTGTTTTTTTTAACGTACGTATATTTGTCTCCTTTTGAAATTACTTTAGTTGATTACAATAAAGCAAATTTTACGTAAAAATCTTTTCTTTCTTTTCTCCAGCAACATTCACAGTTCATTAATCTAGATTTAACAATAAGAATAAATATCTTTTAGACAAAAACTGGGAAAAAGAAATCTCCCCTCATTACATTCATCCATTTCAATAAATCTCTGCACATTCCAAAGCAATTAAAACACCCAGTCTGAAAATGAAAATGAGCTCAAATCTCATTTTCTCCAACCTCTTTCCCGTTTTCCTCTTCATCATCAACCAAATTAATGAATGAACTTGCCCAAACACCAACACTAAAACAAAAAAACTGGAAGATGGAATTCCTTAAATGTTTAAAAACCCTCAAAAAATATTTTCCCCATAATCATTCCCGTAATTTTTTAAAGCCAATTAAAGTCACACTCTTGTTACCCAAATATACATTCATTCCCCCGTACAAAAATGTTATTTTGCTACTTGTTCACTTCTGCCTACTGTCATCATATATTACACAGCCAACAAACGTCTTTTTTCTCTAGATGAAGAAAACCCCCTCATATAATAAAACCATATTTCCAAACACAGTTTTATAGCCAATGTTTTTATTCTTTGCCCTTAACAATGGCTTGTTATATATGAACTTTTCATAATAAATTCATTTCATTCATCTATCCAAC
Source organism: Entomobrya proxima (assembly GCA_029691765.1). NCBI lineage: Eukaryota > Metazoa > Arthropoda > Collembola > Entomobryomorpha > Entomobryidae > Entomobrya > Entomobrya proxima. The sequence continues at coordinate 10,122,396 of CM056169.1, forward strand.
CTTCAGCAACGCCAAGTGCACGTCCCCTCGACAAAATTACACACATTTTTTCCTATTCTTATACATTTCTCCTTATTACGTTATAATCCATTTCCCCTTTTCTCCCTTTTCATTTGAGACTCGGAGACAAAATACTTTTTAAAGAATACAAAAACGTGTTGCTTTCCACTTGCGGATCAGTTGGCATTTTTCTACTTCTACACTTTTTACAGTAGCAGTATGCGCATACGTTCTTATCTAATTTCAACCCCGAGTCATCATGAGACACTAAAAAAGAGACGAAATGAACTTTATTGCACCACCAAAACCCAGAAAAGGAATCGAGAAAGACACACACACAACATAATAAGTTTAGTTATCCCACTAATATAGCAAAGTGAGTGCAAGCCGGAGAATTCAATTAATTTATCCCAAGAGTCTAATCAAAGCCCCTTTTTCATTATGAGAAACGGGCCCATCTTGTATCATCATTCATCCGACACCGGGACGAACCCTTCACGCTACACTTTTTTTCTTGGGTTGCCACCCGCTTTTCACTTCACATTGTTTCACGGGTTTGAAAAGTCGAGAACATTTCTAAAGCTTTCAACATTTGCAATTCAGCTTTTTTGCGACAATTGCACTATTGTCTCCGGATCTGACCACCCAGCTGAAAAGCATTGCACATTCTTTCTTTCCAAAGCCAACAGACAAGAAACCCGGTAAACTCCCCTCATTGTAATCTTCATCCTACTTATCATGCACATTTTTAAACACTCATTCTCATCCCGTATCCTTTTTTTTCTAAACTACTGTTCACTCTGACATCCAATCTCAAGCTTCTCATCTCCTACCAAGTTACCAAAGAAAAAGAATCCCAAAAGAAGAAAAGAACAAGACAGCCTAGGACCACCTTTGCTGTCACTAGTATTATCCTGTTCATCCTCCTCCTCATCCTCATCCACCTTTCAACCTGCTCTAAACACACATAACAATACAACAAAACAATTGCAAACCTCTAGACAGACTCAAAAAATGGCAACGTTTTTTGGTATTTACGATTATAGCAAGTGTAACCAGTCGTCGACGACAGTCTCACCAGAGATAATAATGGCTTTAATCACCCAACATTTTTCATAAAGATCAGGGAAAACGACAAAAATGATGTCGTATACAGTACAAAAACTTCACACATGCATATTATAGTGGACAACCAGCATGTAACATGATCATCATCCCCAAAAAATATTTCTGCTGGTATATATATGCTCTGCTCTAAACACTACCAAAGCAATCAAAATGCCTCCTTGTTGCTCCTGTAGAGAGAAAAAAGTGGATTTATTACCCCTCAGTTTCATTTTGGCAGTTGGCTGACGTTACGCAAAAATTTAAGAAATTTTTCATAGGGGAAAAATTATTAGTGTTTTTTCGCAAGCCATAATAGCTCTATACACACAAGCAACAATGTAGACAATGTGATATTCTTGGATAAAAATTCACTTGATAAATCAGTTTCTTTTGTGGTACAAACCTGCCTTTCTTTTTAACTCGCAAACTTGTTAGGTATATATATTTCTACGTGAAGGCTAGCACGTTGAGGTACCCAAAAAATGAAAACCTGTTGGGCATTTATTGGGACCCTCTATACAAACCACCACGATGGCCATACCAGCATCTTGACAAAAATGCTTCGGTCTTTGCAAAAATTCTTTTTTAAAAAGAAGTTATTCAGAAAGGTAGTCACACATCAAACACCATTCTATATACCCGTTCGAAACTCAAAAATTATTTTTCGATAGTCAATTAATGCTTCGCGGTAGTCAAAAACCATCCGCTACTGATTGCCAGAACCTACCAAGTGTATACCTACATGCCCATTATCAGAGGAATAAAAGCGCACTCATTCATGTCAGCAGAGAAGGAATAAAGACGCTGCTGCGCGCTATATGTTTATTGTTCAGCGTGCATTTTTTTGTATTATTGCCCATTTTAAAGAAACCTCTAGTAAACCAACATTGCACCAAAAGGATTCAGATATACCACACCAAAGAAACCAAACAAGCATATGATAAGCAACGCGACTTTTTGACAAAAGGAAAAAAAAACAGAACTAGTCAAAGTCGCAGTTTGTGCAATGCAGAGAAAGTTGTTCTTGTCCCCCATTGTTTGTGTTGACAAAAATTATTCAAGAAAACGAGACGATTTTTTTCTGAATAAATGCGCTGTTGCTGTGTGTGCTATCACTTGGTGTGGTTTGCTCATATACATAGTCACTGTAATCAGTAGGGTATGAAAAAAATTGAGGAAGCCGTACAAAATGACAAGACAGGTAAGTGGAGATAGAGAAATGGCTTGTCTGCACGATAGACTGAGACGTAGTCAAGTTTAAAGGTTGAAATAATGTGTAAGCTTTAGAGCTTTTTCTAACCAGCAGCAGCTCATATAGCACACTTTGCAAATTTCTTGATAGCTGGCACCCGATTTCAAGTTTTTGGGATATGATATCTGGTGATAATTTGCGATAAATTTTGTTGGCTCGGCCATTTCGTCCATCAGCTCGTCGTAATCCCACGTACAATTATTAAAAGCGGGTTTTTACGCACAGCGCATCAGCTAAAATGACATTGTCAAACAATAAAGGACAGAGATTTCTTTTGGGTCTTTTTATGTGAACCGGTATAAAACCAACCAGAGCCAAAAAGCAATAACGACCATTATGACCAGAGACAAATGGAATTTTGCGTAAAAGAGTCAGCACAGCCTTTAGCATGACAAGGTGAGATTATAAACGCACAAAAATATAATTTCCCCCTTTAGCAGGTATACACAAGCTTATAAAAATCCTGTCAAAAATCTGTAGACTTGCAATATATCTTGAAACAGAAGAATAGGGACGGAGAGGAAAAAAGGTACGTTACATGCAAGAGTGAAATCTGCTGTGGGGAATTTGACAAATCAGTTAATTCAATGTGAGCTGTAGATCATACGGGGACATTTAAAATGAATGGGACTGTGTGCAAGACAGTGAGAAAATTTGGTGGAGCATTGAAAAAAACTATCATTGTTTTTGAAAGAAAATGAAATTATTGCTGGGCTGCTAGAAGAAGAAAAGAAACGAAAATTATTTTGAAATAGAGCTCACATACTGCAGAATACAGCCAAAGCATTTGTTATTTTACGTACAAAATAGGGCTCGGCTTTGGCACTGCTTGAGAGCAACTAAACTCATCTCTCTAAAAGCGAGTAAATGTTTTTGTTCAAAAGCTTGTGCGTAAGTTATAATATGTGCACCTCTCGGAGTGGGCAAGTCAAAAACTTTTGGTTGCTTATTGCTTAGTATATGCCAGACAGACAGGCTAAGGGCGATATAAATATAATGATGATAATGATGACGATGGGCAACAACCATTATAGGCCATACAACTCCTAATAAATTATCGTAATAAAATTTCCCACCACAGCACAACAAACAATTTTCTTGTGTCTACTCGCCTGTTTGATTTGTGTATTTTCTTCTTGTTTCTCTCTAGCTCTCTGTGTGTAAATTACCCAACAAACTGACCACCACCACCAAAACTCTGTGTTGAACACTAAAAACAACCCAAAAACGAAAAGGAGGAAATGTAATAATAACCAACCAATTTGGATTTTACCGAGATTTTGGTCATGGAAAGGCAAACTAGAGCCAATGTCACGGGCATAAAAATCTTTGTCCGAGAGAATGGCATTCATTGTGAAAATGTCTTTATAACCGAGAAACTCGGATGTTTAGGGTGTTGCAGCATTACACTGTTGAATATAATGTCATTTTTTCTCTCAAATGCCAAGTCAGACTGTGACTTTACATTGTACATAATATTGAGAACCGATAACCACCACCAAGAAGCTTTTTGGTTGTAAAGGAGACAAGTAACAGATGATCGGTTACGGATTGTCGGACACCACATAATAATCATAAAGTATATCCTTGGACCTTCCACACTGAACCCAACGAGGGGACAATCAAGTCAAGGAGGGTGCTAATAAATGATCCGATTCCCAAGATCAAAAGTGACCGATACCGCTATAGCAGCAACAGCGGTAGAAATAGATAGATTCGGTACATGAATTCCATATTATTATTATATTGGGGTGATTTTTTTTGTGTCTGGTGCGAAATAGTACATCCCTGTGCATTATTTTCTTCAAATGATGACCAGAAGGAAACTATGAAGCACACAATGCGGCTCAATTTGGTCAGTATGCTGGCTTCCCTATCGATATAATAAATCCAGGATAATTCATCCATCACATTTTTCTTTTCCTGTATGTTTTCCTCTATTTTTATCCTGTGATAATAATAGCAGGGGAATAAAGTGTGAATAAAAAGATGCAACTTATACACAAAGAGCACACAAGCTTTTGTGTAAAAGCGCACACACAATAAACCCTATTGCCAAGGAATAAAATGCAAAATTGAAATTTCATTGTCTTGCGTGGCGGTGGTAAGGAGGGAAGTGCTAAAATATAATACACAACGGACAAAAACACTTTGGTAGATTGTAACTCGGGGGAAAAACCACTACTCAAGACACTCTCACCATTTTTAACCAGCAAGGCTAGTAGTGAGCTTGAGCAAAATGATGGACATTTGAGGTGGGAAAGGTCCTGCCCCGTACCGATAAACTTTTTTTCTCCTCATCCGGGTAAAAATTCACCGCGTAGTTGTTTCTCTCTGTGGATATATATAAGTACTTGTTGCTTTCAACAACATGAAATTGAGCTTTTTCTTATCAGCTCTATCGTGAGTGTGCTATTTTCTAGCTGAGAGAAGAGATAGGTGCAGCTTTTATTTGTGTATGAAAAAAGTGCAAAGGTTGGCAAAGGTCTAAAATATGTATGGTGCATTTTTGCATCGTTCTTATTGGTGATTTAAACTTGATCTGTATGTTCATTGCAGCGCACGAACTCGCACTGTTCTTCAATCTTACTCTTTTTTCAACATAATTAATTAGTGCTATTTTGTCCTGAAAAAAACTTGTCACATCAGATGAAACAACATCTCATTCTATTTTATCACTCTGTTGTACATAATATGCTCATGACCGCATCAACCATTAACGCTGACTTCATTCTTGTTAACTTCTTCGAGTCTCTCTGATGTCTGTTGTATGCTTTCATTCATTTTCCTCATAGCCTTTTTATTTCAACTCGTTGTCGTTTGTTGTGGCCGTAATCATAATCATCATTCTTTGAGACCAATCCTATATTTTTTTCCTTTCAGTTTGTACATGAGCACTAAGCAGGTTAAAGACAAAAAGCAAAACACAAAAATGAGAAAAACAGCAATAAACAAACATAACTGCAGCAGCACGACCAATAATAATCATAAAAATCGGGGAGACATCATTCAACTAATGGATGTTCTTTTACTTAGCAGCAGCAGTGGAGTACATGAAAATTGACAAACACACTAGAAAGCAAAGAGAGCGATAATGTATGTAGCTACAAGTAGTTTACGGATGAACGACCAAGCTTATTTCTTGTCCAGTTCATCAACCATAACCATTTCCACTACTTATTTCACAGCAAGTAGTAAATCCTTTTGGACAGTTTTTAAAACAGAAAAAATGACTTGGCAAAGAAAAAGCCTGTGTTTTCTACTGGACTACCTTGTGTGGTGCAACGTGTATCGAGTTACTACTACACAAAATGACTTCTTAGCTTCATTTCACTCCTGAGAAAATCTTTCTTATTTTCGGAAGCCTCTACAAAAAATCTTTAACAAGAACTCTGTGGTAATAATTTTTCAACCAGTAATGATATCAATAATACGCAAAGTAAGTTTTTACTCAAACCCGATCATACTACTTAACTGCCTAGCTCCAACCAGATTATTACGCATGATTACAATCATTTGCTCGTTGTTCTTGGTGGAATTCGTCATTTTTCTAATGATCATCGGCCTTCAATATTTTACTGAATTTCTTTTCCTGAATATTATTATGCTCACTGCATTTGAAAATGATAAGGGTGATCATGATCATTATTAATATTACTTATTACTCTGCTCTCTGCTCCTTCCTCACCAAAGCTGAACATCGTAAAACGCTGTTTTGTTTTAATAGTTGCAAGAAGAAAGTTGATTTTTTAATAAAGCCAAACACCAACAAAAAATCTCATCATCAGCGCGTAATACCTATATACTCCCATTTTTGAGTGAAAACTCACGTTATACACCCATCCAACATATTTCTCCCCCAAATACACGACTACTGGACTTAACTAATCTTCTTTTTTCGCAGAGACTCTCCATCTTCTTGTTTTATTGCACTTTTTCAGTGGGACGTTCTTCTTTTTACATATTAACGTCCGTATGCAGATGATGCGATGATGTTCAATAAGAAACCTGAGAGATAAAAAGGCTAAACGCGCTGCAAACCCGAAAAGAAGAAAAAAAGAGTGAGAGTGAACACAGGTAGCTGAGAAATTTGAATTTTTAATCAGGCACTAGGCATGGAGACGTTCAATATCGTAATAAAAAAACTTGTACTTTTGCTCGCAAGCATGCCTTACATATTAATGGGGGTTTTTCAGCTTGCCTTTCATTCGTCTGACCATCCGTACGTCCATCGTACATCCATCCATCTGCTGCTGCTTTCTTATATTACTTGTTACCTTACACTATTACATTATATCCTCCTGCTGCTGCTGATATAACCCATCAGTCAAAATACTTGTGTGTGTGTGTGCAAACCTATGCCTACGTTCTCTGTTTCTTTCATGAAATGCAAGCATATTTAATCTTCTCTTCTTTGGTGTACATGATGTGTGGTGGTGCGTAGTAATAACCTTTCATCTTATTATATAATGTTTTAAGCTAGAAAAAATGGATGTTTTTTTCTGTGTGTACATAAACTTATTATGTGCAAGCTAATATGAAGGAATGTTGTTGATACTCTCCGCGTGATGATGATCATCATAAGAATGAACTAAGCATGATCTCTCTTCTTTCTTTTTCTTGTGGTTAGTCCAGTAGCACACAACAAGACCAGATCACAGGCCACAGCAGTAGCTGCTGTGTGTTCATTTTTTTCCCTGAGAGAGTAGTAAAAGGACCTTCCAGTAAATAATAATAACCATTTTATTTAAGAGAGAGAGCATCTTATATTTCTGTGTGTATCTGAGGCAGGTTTTTATCCTTTCAAAAAATTATGGACAGTTGAGATGATGGTCGACGAAAAATGAAATGATGATCCGCGCGTACACACAACTCTTTGATGCTGAAGAGTACTTTTATTTGTGAAAGATTATCAAGGCAAAAAAAAAACTGTTCGACAGGCACAACTGCTACAGACAGAAGTAGAAGAGGATCAGTAGCAGCTAATAATTTTTTCATTTGAGATATTTTTGTGACTACGCTTTAAGGCAAAAAGAAAATTATTATTAAACGGGGGCTACTACTGTGGTACTTTTGCATGTGTGTGTGATTCTCTTGAAATTTTACTTGCGTAGCATGCAAACTCAGTGTTTCATGCAGGTATTTTGGTTGAGGTTAGGTTTTAGGTTGCCCCTTTTTTGGTCACTGGTCTTCTTGAGAGAAAGAGCCCGATAACAGGTTGGAGCTTTGGTGGTGATATCGCTGAATGCTCATTTTTACACTGATGATCTCTGTTGGTAAACCGAAATTATGAGCGTTTAAGATGGTAATTTTCATGTTGTATGTTGCGATAAGTAATACTTTTCAAGGGTCTAGCAGTCAAAAACGTCAGTGGTAGCAGAAGAAGAGAGCTTCAGGCCATTTCTCTTTGGATAAAACGTAGGGACCCATTTTGCGCTCAAGTGCTTCTGGACAAGTTTTAATGAACTTGTGGGATGAGGGCAGGTAAAAAAGAGGAATGTTCTTTCAGTCTACTTGGGTTACTTCAGGTTAGAGAATATGACTCATGTGATGATGAACTTGTTGGCTGAGAGTGACTATTGCATTTTGTGCAGCAGTTAGATAAGAGTTGTTCGTTTGTACAAACACGTACGTTTGAAGGACAAGTTTTCAAGTCTCTTTTTATTAGTAATTTGGTAAGAACAATCTTTTCAGAAAACTTGTAAGTAGGAAAAAAGTCCTTTTTCCTTGTTCCGACTTTTTTGTAAGTTTCCTGCTCTTTTCCCAATGTACTGATTACACTAGCCCAACAAACAGGTAGATTTTGTTTTTTCTTCGGTAAAAAATCGAATAGGGAATCTGTTAATGAGTGTGTAAGTACTTTGTGTGAAGGAACGCAGTCTGGCCTGTTTGGAAAAAGATAACAAAAATGTTTTCTAGACCAGAAGCTCTTCTGAATGAAAATGCAATGATGACACGATAGTCCGTTTTACTTTGGCAGTGCTGTAATCAGCCGCGCATATTGGTAATAAACGCACTGTACACGTAACAAGAAAAATCTACTTGAATGTTTTTCGAAAGTAAAAACAACAGAAAAAAGTACACATCACAAAATTTAATGGGTTTTGGTTGTAGGGAATTTTTAGCTTTTAAAAAAGTGTGACCTCACTTTTGAATCAAGTGTGGTGGTGTGATGTGTGATGGTACTTATTTTTTGGCTTTTGTGCGTACCCTGTGTACTTTTTTGGGTGCTTACTTAAGTGCAAACTAAAAAAGTACAGCAGCAGCGGCTCAAAGTTTTATGCACGCACGGAAAGATACAAACGTAACGTAACAAATTTTAATTAAAAACTGTGAACCCCTTCGGGTTGTTGTTCTTTTGGTGGTGCATACACACGCATTTACTACTGCCATTATTTTCTAAAAGCTCCCATCACAGTAATTTCCGTGTTAATTAGGACACGTGACTGGATATGTCATCTAGAGGGTAAAGGGAGACTGACAGGTAGGTGTGTTTAACAAACGTGCATATTATATTTTCTGCGATAATATAGTCGCGTTGCAGATGTTGTTTTCTGCTACGCACTATTACAGTGTCAAGAAAACGTACCCATAATAGGTACTACTACGTAACCCACTAGAGTTTTTGAAAGCCACAATAGAATAGTAGAAGTGTCAAGAAAACTTAATTTTTGTAGACAGCAGATAAAGTGACACAACACCCACAAAAGAGTATACATCTACACGCAGTCTTGACCTAATCATTGGATTTTAATAAGAATTTTATACTGCCTGAAACAACGTGACTTTTTTATTGGCTGCAGACGGTAAGGTCGTGTGTGCGAGATTACTCGCACAATGAAAGTCACTTTAAACTGCACTGCCGTTATAAAAATGGCTCTCGAGGCAATTTCATTCTAATAAAAAATATTTCTCTATAAAAACTTTGCTGGTGCTGTGATGCGCCTCAGCCATTCATGAATTCGTGAACTAGGCATTTTTAAAAAGAATCGCATGATGCTGGTGGTGATACTCATATAGACAAAAGCAGAATCATCACACCCAGCATCAGAGTATATATATTTTCCTTGGCTGAACAATCCAATACGAAAACAAAGTGAGCACGTCAAGCAGTCACGTGACGCCATCAATAAATCAAAGAATGAAAAGATTTATCTGGAAATATTCCCTAAACAAACAGAGTGATCACGAATATTGCCATTATTTTTCAGAGAACGGGAGAGAGCTTTTTTACACTGGGAAATGTACACAAGGCCGTTAATACACTCACTCCCAGCTAGCCACTTTCAGTCAATTCAACATAGAAAGCATTTCGTTAATGTTTATGGTGGTATCAGGAATACTCGGATTTTTTTAACGGAGAATCATCCCCTTGTAGATAGATCACACGGACTTTTTGATATAAGATATAAAGCAATATGCCGATTATTATCATTCCAAGTTACAAAAATAGATAGACTAGAAGAAAACCCGCTTTTCCCACCAATCCATCCAAAAAGATTTTTTTCCATTTTCATCCACATCATTTTTGGGACAATTGCTTCAGTGATACGCAGAAAAAAATGGATGGACACTGGCAAGTTGGCAGAATCACGTACAACCGTAATACCACACCACCAAGAAGCCCATGCTCTCATTTATTGACAGTTTACTCAATTGTAGTAGTACCTTCACTGATGACATTGGACAGTCATAAGTTTGACAATCCGACATGTCAGAAGAGAAAACACCAAAAAAGTACAAGCATCCAATGATCATCATCATCCTTCCAATTTTTTTGCCAAATGATGGTAATGAAAGATGATGTATCCGGCTAATATCATCACACCGGCAGTCTAAAAACAAGAAGCATCGTCACCCTCAAAAAAGCACAATTACCCAACACCACCATCAATGATGATGACACACCGTGCCATAATATAATGCATAACGCACCACCAAGGCAAAAAATTTGATGTTTTTGAAAAAAATTGTGTAAAAGTGCATTGTATGCACTGCATAATATTTTATCCTCGTGGGATCATTAGAACGCTCTCCTTGTCATATTTATTTCAGCAAAGCTGTACAACATTTTTATAACTTGATACTCACTCTCGAAAATAAACCATAATCCACAGAATCACGTCATGATGATCATACGTAATGTGCAGCTATATATTTTTTGGGGTAAAAACTCCGACGTCATCCCAGTTACATAATTTTGTTTTTTCAAGCTCTCTTCCATCAATTTCCCCGAAATAGCGCAGTAGCCCGCACTACTGAGTATGATCATCATATCGTAATATGAAATATTGATGCAAAACAATGTACAAAAAGTCAATAAGACGGTAGTTCGCTCACGTGCGTGTGAAGGCTTTCCCCGAAATAACTAGGGTCTTTTGTTATTACTACACTAGCTGCTGTGATCATGATCATCCTACTTTTTTACTGCTGCTTTGCTTTCTGTTGGTGCATTATCATCGTATAAACTCTACTGCTGATGTTGCTTGCTGTGTGTGGGTCAAACTGTTTTCGGGTACAGTCATTTCTCCGGATATATATTTCTCATCATAGCGTAAAAAATACCCGGTTCCGTATACGAACTTAAAACAACTGTGTGTGTGTGCACACAGTCATAGGACACAATAAAAAAATCTCCGCGCGACGCGTGTATTTGTGTACGAACATCCCCATTGTTGTTATTGTTGGACTATCATACTCATCCCGGGTTTCTATTGATTCATCCGGCTTCATTGCATCCGAATTCAAAGAGAGTAGAGCAGTTCTCCCCATTTATACATTTTTTGTGTCTGTCTGACAGACTCCTCCGATTGTTCGGAGCTAATAAAGGGGAACTAAAATGTTATATAAATGTACGATATGCAGTGTTGACTTTGCCCCATTGTTCAGGCTTCACTCGTTGATAAATAAGCTTGTAGTAGCTTATTCCTGTCTGTCCCTTTGCTTGTGTTTTATGTGTGTGCATTTTGGGGTTCATTTGGCTACATTGTGAGAAGTTTTTTTTCTGCAGTAGCTTGCTTTGGTGACGACGGTGGTTGAGGATGCAACTCGGATGTAAGTTCTTTCCTGATGATAAAGTTGATTTGATACTATGCGTTTTGTGTGCAGTAAACGATGAATATAACGACAAGCTGTACATATCGCATAACTGCGTTTTATGTTGTTATATTACTACTTTTACGATACTTTATCGTTTTGATAAGTTTTTATACACTTTTAAGCTGCTATACTAGAATACAAGTTCATTAGAAAAAAACACCAATTTGGTGGTAATTTCCTCACATTCTTTTATTGACTGACAACCTCAAATAAACTTTTTACAAAAATGAGCATAAGATTAATCTATAAAATGAATAAGGTATAAAAAACTGCTTTTTATTATAACAATGTAAAAAAATCATTATATATTTTCTTCATTTTTTTGATTAGCGCTTCCAGGCATTTTTGTTTACTTTCTGCAAAAATAGCGTAAAAAATAATAATAACAATACAAAATACAACTTGCTCCCGTGAAGGAATTGCATGAAAAATGATTAGTTTCTAGATACGCGCAAAGATATCCACATTAAATGTGCAGCAGCAGTCAATTCACAGTGTAAGTTTGAATAGCGAGAAAGAAATAACGAACATGACGGTAATTAATATAATCGTGTATATAATTAATGATTATTGTGTATGCACACGTAGAAGGAATGCAGCGTACGAAAAAGTGACGTGACTTGAAACACTACTGGATTTATTTTCTTGCATCCAAACTTACGATTCTTGCTTATTCAGAAAACTTGCTTTATGCAGTGCAAAAGAGAGTTATAACGTGAGGCGTGTGTATACTATTACATACGTACCCAAAGTTTTTACCAAAGTTCTCTACTATTTTTACCAACTTCCTTTTGCAATCAAAACGTCAAAATTTGCTAGTGATCCCATTATTTTCTCCGAGCCCTGGAGGCAAACAAGGTAATGCACAATTGAACACTCAATCCTTACAGCTACAAATATTATTGCCTTTTGTTACTTTTTCTAGTCTAAAGGTTTAGTCTGAATTAAAACTGGTCAATGCCGTCTCATTTTCCGTAAAATAAAATGCATTTTCTACAAAAACTCAAATTATTTCTGAGAATAAAAAATGTAAACAGTTTTGTTTGAGGGTAGGATTATGGCTTTAGCTTATTATACCTCCACCACCTACAACAACAACAAAACAACAATACTTGCTTTCATTCTGTCTCGAGCTGGTTTTAGATGAAAGCAGATGCAGTCAAGTGTATGAGTGCATATTTATTAGTCATAATGGAATTAAATCGCAAAAAAGAAACTTGAGAGAAAATATGTTGCAGTTTACAGGGAATTATACGTTTCAAAGCCAATTTGGAGTACTGCCTCTATTGCTAAAATTTTTGCACAAAATTGTTTATCCCCCATACTTTGTAATAATGAAATATAAAGTGTGGCTAGCGCACTACAAACGCATTTTTATAGTTGGTAATAATTACTGCGAAAATAAGACAGAAAATGGTTACAAAGTTACAACTTACAACCTCGAACTATTTTCTCTCTCTCAGCTCTACTGCTAATGCTTATGCCCAGCCCGGAAACTGCCACATAAATCTTTTCATTACAACCAGTTTTGCTATATTCTGCTGCTGATTTGCTGGTGAGATATTTTTGAAAAAATAGTTGAGGGCTGGAGTGAACAAGATAGAGGGTGGACGGACGCTTCCTACAATCTACTCTCAGAGTCATTCAATCTCTTTGTGCTCTCTGTGTGCTCACTCACCTATCCGATATATTATTACTGTTGATTTTTTCTTTGCGATTTGTGTGGGAGATTACATCAAGTTTTCTAATCTATAAGCAGTGCCCTATAATAAACACGAGAATAAGAGAGGCCACGTAATAATAATAAGTCAATATACAGTTGAAGACAGGTGGCTTAATTGAGATGAAATGAGGAGGGTACGTATTATAACTTTTGAAAAAATGCAGTAGCAAAAAGACCAATTGGATGGACATAAGAACGACACGTTACCACTACCAGGCTACACTCATACTCACGTACTTATCAGTAGACACTCGGGCATAAAAACGATAGACTAATGCGTATAAAGTTTTTAAATAATAAAAAATATATATTATGGTTTCATTATTATTTTCCTGATCTCTTGTTATTGTTGATGATGATCATCAACCTATCTTATTGTCCATCCAGTCAAATGTCTGCTGCAGGTTTGCTTTTCATTTTATAATTTGCAGGCTCAGTCAAGGAGTAAAGTGACTGGTTGTTGGCAGGGTGTGTACACACACAGGATAAGATAGATTACACTTTTGCACAATAATCTCGTTTCAATCTAGAGAGAGATATTTTTTATTGCTGTTTTATAAAAAGGTATCGTGTACAAAAGGAAACTAAATAGGGTTTCACAATTCACATCAGCGCAACAGACCTGCAGATAGTACCAGACTTAGAGTGACCAAAGCGTGGGTAATACTTGCCTGTGTGAATAATTGATACGTGTAATGCTGCATTTTTACAGGGAGATAGATAGGGTGCTTATGTGAAACAACAGATAGATGCCTATTACTTGTTTTTCTGTTTCAAACGATACTATCTCCACTAATATAACATGATTTCTCTCAGCTACTGGGCATTTTTCATTTTGTGGTTTTTTGGGAGAAAAGAAATAAAAAAAGTTTTACTAAACCTTCCATCACCACAAAAAGAGACGATGATAAGCAGTTCATCTTGATCATCAGAACACCTTTAATACGCTCTAGAATAAATTTTTTAAGTGCTTTGCAGTGTTTCTTTTTATTAGTACGATTAAATAGAGCCCAAAATAAGTCTTTTAATGCATAAACTCAATACAAAATGCAGAGTAGCATAAGTGCGTGTAGCACAATGTGTGTTCTCACGTTATTAAACCACATTTCGCTTTTTTATGCGTTAAAGTAATTAAAAATGAATAATTCTAATGGAAAAGTAATTTTTTTCCTGTGCTTAAAAAGTAAGAAATTAATATTATTACCGGGATGCATTACAACTAGTCCACCCTATCATGTATCATATCACCAGCTCATTTGTTATTTCCATCAAGTTTACACACTCGGGCTTCTTTCCTGTTCTCATTTTTTTATCTGGTTGTCTTCTTCGTCTCTCCGAGTTTCGTTGCTGCTGACATATTCTTTTTTTTTTACGTTTTTGTTGTCGCGTTCTCAGTTCTCAGTCTCTTCTTCCCGTTCGTCAGTCTCATTTGCATGTTTGTAAGGAAAGTATCGATCTTTTTTTCTGTTCATTCTCTACATTACGTACAAATAGTGTACTGTGTGCATATGCATGTAGCACACAGCTCGTTTTCGTTTTCCAAGTTTTTTCCCCTTTTTTTATAATATCTTCAGGGATTCCTTTTTATAGTCCTCTTCAGTATAATACCGGGGAAGATGAAGAAAAGGAACACAAAAACCTTTTTTCTTCCTTTTTTACGTGATGATGATCAAAAACTTTGAGATCAGTTTGCGTTTGTGTATATAGGCAGCATAGTGTACTAAAAACCAGGGAAAATTTTCCTTTTCTCTCTTTCTCAACTTCTTCTCTTGTGAATATGCATGCATGCATCTGTTTAAACAAGAAAAGGCTAGAAGACGCAGTGATGCGATATAGCTCCAACTTCTCCAACAACCAAACACGCTCTTGTTTCCTTTTTTACTCCTTTTTGTACACGCTCTCTCTTCTCAGGCTGCTGAGTTGGCTGTTTTTACAGACTACCTACCTACTCGTTTCAATTCTTCATAATATGCCGCACTACTCTGTAATAGTAGACGTGTTTGTTTGAGAGTAAGAAAATGTTGACTGGAGAATGGAGATGGAAAAGAAGCTAGTAGCATCAGAGCAAGATGATGATGAAGAGTAAAAAGGGCAAAACCCTCTTGGAACAACGAAAGGAGAAGTAGAAAAGAGAATATTATTTTCCCCGTGTCTCTCTCTTTCCCTCTCTCTTGTCTCTTTCGGCCTTGTCGTCGGTTTTCTCTGTGGCTTTCACTACAGATCCGTCCTCATCTTGTTCTCCCCATTTTCTTACTAACGTTGTCTGTTTCTCTCTCATCGTCGTTGTCGGCGTATGTAAATGAAATGCATCTCTCTTCTTCACTAGATTTCTTTTCTTATTCTCTGCATATTTATATGATATGCTTATATACGCAAAAAATATAAAAGCCAGATAGGGAACTGAACGCAGCAACGGTACTACACGGTTATTCGTGCAGGGAATTTACATTTACGTTTTTATTGTGGTCTCAGGGAAATATATAATTTTAGCTTTTATTTCTCCCAAACCAAAACCAAACTCATTTTTGGTATGAGTGTGTGTATATAGGTATACATATAAAATGCATTTTGTTGATTATATTGAGATTCTTAAAATTGACTGAGACTGAGAACAACAGAACACAGAAGAAAATTGACTGGTTTTCTTGTTTGCTCATCATGGCAAGTTGTTTAAGCACCATTGCTGCGTAACATAAAAACTTTTTTATGCTATTAGAGAATCTGGGTAAAACCAGACTATGGAACTGGGAAACTGTCCGCACTGGATGTTGTCAATGAACTCTAGTGAACATGGCATCGTTAGACGGAGAGAGCTCCTCTGGAATCTTTTCTACATGAATATTGAACGCGTGTTGTACACTCTGTTAAAAACAAAAGCATCTTCTTCTCCTTCTCTACTAGTTTTAGTAGCATGCATTATTTGGCTTTCTGCGTACATCCTCCTCTTCCTTTCTCCTGTGGAGTTTGTTTTTAGCACCGAAAAAGCCCCTACTATACCCTGTGCGCGGAAATGCACAAAAGCTACTTTTTATGCATGCATAGGAAAATGCGTTTTCTGGGCGAAGCACACATATTATTCAAAGAGGTCACGACAACTACCAAAGACGGGACGACATTTCAAAAGGAAAACTTTTTTCAGGGTTCTAGGTATTTTCTCTTCGCGGGTGTGTGTGTATTGTATATGTTCCATTCATGGAATTCATAACTTTACTCTGTGTGTGTACTACAAGGACAAGTACATAAAAGAAGTAGAGTTTTTTGGAACACACACACATTTCTTCCTGGGTGCTGTTGACTTTTTTACGGGATTTTTGTAGCAAAATCGAGCGTTTGACAATAAAGGCATGTCAAGTCAGAAAAAAGGGTTACAATGTTGTTCGACTAGCAGTTCAACACAAAAGAAAAAATGTATAAAGCCATTTTATGTGTCTTCTTTTCAAACAAGTACACAAGTACCATAGAAAGTAGTAAAAAAAACTTTTTTCCTTTGTGAATATACAAGTCAACGAGTATGTTTTCCAATACGGCTAGTTTTAAATAACGTGTGAGTAAGCAGATCCATAGTACCAGCTAGCTATTCAAACGCTGTTTTTTTGTTGTAACTTTTCATCAGGGAGGAACCTGCTTTCTTTTTTTCTCCCTGTTCGTTCGTGTATGCTTTTCTCGGAAGCCTTTGTAAGTGTGACCTGGAAATTTTTCACTTTAAAGAAACGGGATTTTGACAGGGAACTCTCCCTGAGGGGCTTTCAACTAGACAAGACAGCCGACAGGCGAGCAAGAGAAAAATAGGATTGGTTGGTTGTACATAATGCACTGTGTGCAGAGAAAAGTTAAAATAAAAGGGAAAATGTATACAAGCAGTACAAAACCGGGGAAAATAAAGGGGGAAAGCTATAAAGGCAAAGAGCAGTAGAGGGAAAAAGGAGAGCAGAGTAATATACTATCATCTGTCGTTTCTTCATCAACACCATAACGAGTCTAAAAAGGCTGTCGTCATTCCACCTCCTCTTTAACCCGTTCCCTGAGTTTCATTGTACTACACACAGACAACTTAGCTAAAAGTGTATCATCATTATCGTCAACATCCTTTCTCTCTCTCTCTCTGTCTTCTTTGCATGGTTGTGAGCAATGTTCTTTGGTTTGTTGGTTTGATGTACCGTGTCGATGTTAGCAGTATGCCTGTATGAAGATAATAATAAAAAGTAAAAGCAGAACAGAGAGAGGGCAAATGGAGACAGCACAAAAGAGAATGAAGAACGGTCGTGTACTTAACGTTTTCTCTCGCTGACTTTAACAGGCTTCACTGACAAGTGAAATTAGATTAACAAACGTGCTACATCTTCTCACTCTTTTGACAGGGATACGACGGACGAACAAAAGGGAATGGAGGCACAGGAAGAATCATAACACAAAACCCTTTTGTTACGTTACAACACGGCGTTTATTCTCTGTTCAGGCTTATTTTAGGCAGTGCTCGCGTCATGGAAAAAAGATGTTCGCTTTATCGCGTTGTGTGGCATTTACAAGAATTTTTTGTATGGGATTTTATTGATGGGCTATTTGATGTGGTTGAATTTTATGAGCGTTCTTTTGTTTTAATTTTTTAAATCATTTAGCCAATATGTATTTAGTTTTGAGGATTTTCAGACTGACCATATCTATTGACATCATTATCTATACGGTAGGTATTGCTGAATACTATGTTATCAATTTTTGCGGTGTTGGACTTATGCACATAGTACCCTGTAATTTCCACATCGACATCATCCCAACACGTCCGCATCCTCGTCGTGACACATTATGTTCAAAAAGCAAATTTCTGCTCGTTCTCATCATAATCATCGTCATCAACATCCCCACCGGTTCGTGTGGTGGAGTAAATGACAACACATTCACGAAGAAAGCTGAGTCGAGGGGGGAACACTTATTGGATTTTGTGGTGAATCGGTTCGCATCTATGCACATCCTTTTCTCTTTTCCAGAGAGAAATAATGCGTGTACGCGGACATGGTGTAATAATATAGGTACATACATATCTATTTTGATTTTCATGCATACACAATAATAATAACCCTTTTCTAGAAACAGCAGCAGCAGTGACGTTTTTCGGTTTGTTCTACTTCTTTAACGACAACAGACGCGGCGGGAGGAAGAGGACAAGAAGACGACACATACTACACACATTCAAGCTTTTATTGCTGCAGTTGTAGTGGTAGACAGCGCGCGGTGAAGGATCAAATTTTTTTAGAGGCACGTCACATTATTATTATCTTCTTTACCCTTTCCCCATTCATTCAGTCAACTTATTCTCTCCATTCTCTCTCTTCTGATCGGTTTTGAGAGAGAGCGAGTGGGTTACAAGGAGGAATGTGGAATGCAGTTACATGCACGCATCAATTTACTGTCTCCATTTTACAGTAATAATATCATGATTGAAGCCCACAGAGTAAAAGCCCTTTATATTCTCGACAACAGGAGAACAGAGCAAGAGTGTCTCTTCATCATAGACACACCGCGCACCACACCACACAGTTTTTGTGGTTTATTAGTGGAGATATTTTCGGCAGGGAATGATGATGATCATCATCATGAGATGATTTTGAGGATGAAGTGAAATTTTCGATTGGATTTTTGGATAAAATTAACACTGTTGAGTATGCTACTGTGTATAGTATGCTTGCACGAGGCTTAAAAACCGAAATACTGATGCTACTTTGACGCAATAATGTGCTTTCTATTTTAAGCATTTAACCAAGCCATAAATGCGCTGTGGGACTTGAACAGAGAATGACAGAACGTAATATACACAGGTTGATGCAAAAAGGCTTTTTCTCGGTAATAACGACGTCATTGTTCTTTGACAAAATCCTTTAATGGACTCTGACAACCTGATTTCATTTGAGATTTCAAGCAACTCCCTGTTTAATACGAAGGAAATTAGAAAATTTTCTTCTGTACGTTATCATTATCAGCATTTTAACTTGATTATTGTCTCTGATGCTGCTGAATTTTACAAGGATTACGCACAGTACAACTCAAATAATATTGCTACATAGAAAAGTACAATTTCGGATTTAAAGGGAAAGGGGTGAGCATAAAAAGTAGTGAAAATGCTCATGATTTTCATTATCCAGTATTGAATTTTATAATCCAATTTGTGGCAACTAACCACACGATGTTAAATTTTACAGTATTATTGCAGGAGAGCGAAAATAATTTTTTAGAATCGATAATTTTGCAGAGGGTGTCAATAATCATTTTTTCCTGATGAAAAATTCATTGTTGGGAGAACACAAGAAAAAAATCCAAAAACTTGCCCCGGCCAAATGTTCACGTTTTTTTATATACCAACCCGTCAGTTTTCTGCTGGTCGCGGTATATTCATTCTCTACAAATTGCTGGAAACAAACCTGCTGCTAAATTTCTCTGTATGAATTTGTATCTCCCTATTTTCTACTTTGCAAAGTGCAATGACAAACACCCATGAAACCTTTAACCAAAATGATACTGGAAAGAATATCCTGCTCCCGTATAAAAAAGACAATTAAACCATAAATAACAAATCCTATGCGTTTATAATAGCGCGTCTAAATTGCTTTCTACGTATGTTTGGCAGAGTTTCCTGCAGCACAGAAGGGACCAATTTGTATTAAATATAATGTGGCTAGATGAGTATATTTTATGATTATGATTGTTAGGGAAAAAGCTACACAGAAAATTTGTATGAGCTCTTGCACCTTCTCGTATACACATATTTGTAAATATTGTAGTGTATCATAAACCATATGCGGAAAATAGTGTGAAAGCCTGTAAGAAGAATATATACCGCATATTTTACATTCTTTTTTGGATATGCAGTCAGGTTTTTAAGAAGAGAAGGGACAATACCCGAAAACAATAACGTGTGATAAGCATACCACACTAAGCGATATAGTGAGAATAGTCACACATCTGCTCAACTTTTTCCTTTTGTGTTGCTCTTCGTGCCTTTTCCAACACAATTTTTAAATATAGTGGATATGATGCTCAGTAGTGTAAAAGAGCGGCTTTTTTTCTTGTCCAGGCCACTAACACGTAAATTGTATAGTGTGTGTGTACATTATCATCATCGTATTTACTACCATGCAATGCACATTCATTTATCTTATTTTCTGCTGCTGGAGTCTAGAGTCCCGAATCTGGATGTGGAAAAAGTGTAATTTTTGACCAAAACATTTAATGGATGGGCGGTGTAGACGCGTACTATTTAGGACAGAGATTTATACAGATGACAAATTTTTCCTCGTAGCACGGCTTTGTTCTCTGTGCAATGTGTTGCGTTTGGGGGGAGAGTGCGAAAAAAGTTTGATATAAAAATCTCTGGCTGCAGGCTACACGACCTAAAAACAAATGTTGAAAATCCAAACGGATGGACCATTGCGAGTATCAAGAATAAATGTACAAGTCATCCTACTTTACTAGCCTATTACACCAAATAAAGTGTACGCTGCCATGTGTGATGTTTTAAAGGCTTTTGTAAGGCCTGAAAAAATGATTAAAGTGAATTTATTGCAGAGATGAAATATATTAATTTACGGTGCAAGGGAGAAGGGTCCCTTTGTCCATATTATATATAAAATTCTCTTTTCGGCAAATGCCATCCCAGTCCACCGGGACTTTTTAGGTGTTTGAGCTTGATCTCTTGCCTTTGTTTCGCGTTTTGGTACATGAACACTGACAAAAGTACACAGGCTTGTTTCAGGTTTTACTGTTTCAAACTCAAAAAACTGCATTGTGTGCTAGACAAAATAAATAGAGAAATTTGTACTTGTTGACTAATTTCAGGTTCACTGGACCAAAATGCAAGTGTTGTGTACACTCACTTAACATAATTTACTCATTCGTTTTCATTCAGCTCATCACACAAATTTCGTCTTTTATTTCACGTGACATTTTGAGTATCATTAGCAGCCAAATAAAGCGGAAATCAGTGAATGCGCACGGTACACATGCACATCAGTAGAAGCATTTTATTATCCGGGGAATTTTCGCCACCATTTCACATGAACAAGAATCTCATTCAAATTTTTTTAAAGCTCCGATGATAATTCCACTTTTGCCACGTTGTTGTGATACGAGTTTTGATTCAATTCATTATCACCATCACCATCAGCAAATTCCACGACTAATGAGACAGAAACAAGTGGACACTCGAAAGACCTGGCATTTTTTTGTCAAAGGAGAGCTGCGTGAGTAATGAGGTTCAAGAATATATAGAAAACTTGCTCTGATGCTGATCATCACTGCATGCTTAGTGTTTCAATAGGAAAAAGGTGAAAAAGGGGTGCTTGACTCATCTATAGCACTTCATCTTAATAATAGGAAACTAGACGGAAAATCTTTTATATGCATACAGAAAAAGTAAGCTATACATAGAAAAACCTGCAGGGCGAAAAATGAGACAAGAGGGCACTTGTGTTTTCCTTTTTACTTCTCATTTCACCCGTGTTCCCCGTAAAAGTCCTCTCAATCAACGAAACATTTCCGCTTGGTCAGATCATTAAACACAAGTATGCTCAGGAAATAATATGCACACACAGTGGGAAATATTATCCAAAGCAAAAAACTGCTAGCGATGCATAGATCAACAAACAAGGACATATTTTTATTTTTACTCAGATTTTGCTCAAAGCTACAAAAGAAGAAGAAGGAAAAAACGTGCTATCAGCAGGATCATCTCACTTTTGACGGGTTTTTCTTTTGATTTTCTTTCGATTATGATTTGTTGGCACAATACATTTTTTGTTTGGTTTGATACTCACATTTTTTGAGATGCTGTATTGCTGAGTGTGCAGAATAGAGAAAAGCATGTAGTTTTTACGAGAAAGCTTTAGAATAGCCTTGATAGGAATTTTTTCTGTAAAAACAATTGGATTTGGGATGAAAGGCAAGCGTAAAGAAATCCGTAAAGAATCGGATTCTGATGTGATGATTGACACTGGTAAATGATGAGTGTGATAAATAAATATCAAGATTATATTTTTAGCAAGCCGTATACACAGCCGTTCATTTAAATCTGTTAGATTCCTAATATGTGCATGTGTACGATTATTGAAACATTATTGCGCTTATGCGTGATTTGGACGTGTAGCACACGCTGACTTGCATTTGTACAACAGGGAATTATTGAAAAGAATTTCTTTTTTGTTTATTACGAAATAGACGGTTTAATGACACGTAGTTATTGATTGTACAACAAAGTGTGTGTGTATATCGCTCTCTCTCTAGCTTTCAGAGATATCGAATGAATGAATTGAATGATCAATGAATAAAAAAGCTGGAATGGAGAGTGCCAATTTGTTCCATTGTTCCGCTGGCACTTTGCTGGACTCCTGGTGGGAGAAATCCTCTAAGCGGTGCTGGCTCGAGAGACGAGGGACAATGGAAATGGGTCGGGTAGGACAATGATAGGGAAAAAAGAATAGAAAAAGAGAGGTACGTATATAGTTTTTTGTATGTATAGGTAACTTTTTTTCTGTCTCTGTGTGTTTAAATGTACGATCCACAACAATTCGTTGTAATGCAAGTCAGAAATAATATTCGTATTGTAAGTACAAGCAAACAGGCGTGGAACCGGTGAACTTTATGAATTGACTGTTTGTTCCTCTCGCGCATCTTTTTTATTGTTCTCGATTGGGATTGCTATTGTGAGGTCACATGCAATTTTCTACACGAAATGCTGTTCACTATTTACTTACACGAACGAGTGTTGACTAGATGCGTATTTGGAGAGCATTTGAAAAATTTTACATTTTAAAAAACCTGAAGTACACACACACTCATTCATGCTGATTGTGCAGTTTTTCTATATTATGGGTCTTGCTGATGTATTATTAAAACAGAACGGTTGACATTTGGCGCATTTGACATGACACGATTCCAGTTGCAGAAATACTAGTATTTGATTGATTATTCATCTGTAAAGATACCCAGTTTTCTCGCAAAGATCAATTTGTGAAAAATCTACGTCAAACAAGTTCAAAAAATAAAATAGTCCTGATCCTAAGGAAAGCGCTGAGTTTGTAGGAAAATGACTATAAAACAAGTTTTGCTCAAAAAGTATAACAGCAAAGCAACAGCGCGCACACAGAAGCAGCAGCCATCATTCCATGATCCTCCTTCTTCCCGCAAAAGAAAGTTTTCCCGAAAAGTAACACAAAATCCCTGAGTTAATGTATGCACATGCATAATGTATACATATTCATGTGGCATGTGGGTCGTTGGCGGTCGCAAGGAGGAGATTCCGGAATAATATAGTGTAAGTAAGCAGAGTATAGTAACAGTGGCAGTTGAAGTAGCATCAGCAAGCAACACTTTTTCCAACGACACAACGCACCGAGACTACTTGTCAAGTATATTATGTTGTGTGTGCAGCAGCGGCGGCAAAGCTTTTTCCAAACAAAAACTAATATACTTCTTACAAAACAATCCCCAGAAAACAAAGTAGCTAGATTATTTTGTGTGTACTCAATATCAAAGACATATCCCTTTTCCAAAAAGAGAGACAGAGAGGAAAATTCCTAAGCAGAGTCTTAGTCGAGAATACAGGAGCATGACTATACATACGGTGGTCCGCTTTTAAAAAGCAACTTGAACACAAAAACAACGACATATTCAAACCAACATGATTTTGTACCAGCAACACTGCACTTTCAATCTTTATATCAAAACTATGCTTTAGTGCACTATACTGTCAGAAAATATAGCGGAAGTAACGTATTTCGCATAATATTACCGTTTTTACCCTTCCCACTTCACATACATCTTTTTTGCATACCCTGTCTCCCCAGCAGTTTGCATTTTCAAATGGGCATGTAGGTTCCGCCATGAACTTGTTTATTTAAATTAAATGTACTGGATTGTCATACACTTTTGTCCAGTCCAGAGTGTTTGACTTTCTCACAAATTTTCAAAGTTAATGTAAGCAGTGCAGCGGACTAAAGAGTAAAAATTGTAAAAGAGTTGCATCTCTCTCGAATAAGCTATAACAACACAACACACCGCCGGCATATCACCATTCTCATCCTCATCGTCCCGTCCTTCTCTCGTCTCTGATGATCTGTTGAGACAAAACCATACACATTCAAAGACGAGTGCATAGCACACATCACACAGGATAAAAAAAGAAAGCGACAATATCAAAGCTGTACACGAGAAAAGGGGGAAAACATGACAAAGTTTTTGTGTATTTCGATACTACTAAAAAGCCAGCATGTTTTTCTAACTCGGCTTCAGAGTGCAATGCTACATTGTGTTTAGTATGCATGCATATGATAATGCTACAACATTATATACAGTTTTTATGCATATATATTTTTCTAAGTGTGTGCATCTCTCTCACTCAGTTCCATTCTCTTGCTATTATAAAGCTTCAGAAAAAATAGCAAGAACGAAAAGGGAGAACTAGAAGAGAGAAACAGGGAATCATGTATTTTAAGTTAAAACCCATGCGCATAGAGGAAATCAATGGAAGGAAAACCTTACCTTGTTCTTCTTATTGCTCCCTGATTTGCATACAAACGAGAGTCGAGGAGGATCCACACCCGCCTACTCTTTGATTGGCTTTTTAAACTCTATTCCACTCATATAAAACGGGCTTATGTACATATCTAGATATTTTTTCTGAAAAAAATCTAGCCCAAGTATATATGGTAGCGCACCGAGGCAGAGAAACGACACTAGGCTCACATTATTAAGCTGCAAATAAAAATAAGCATAATATTCGCTTCTTTGTAAATTCACAGTGTTTTGATAATGGGTATTAATACAAAAAGTTTGTATAAACCGAGGCCGGGTTGGTTTGGGTAATAAATATAGTTTAATAACAGACCAAGATGGGATTTAAATGCTGGCATATTATGATAAGAAAAACATTTTTGAAATCTTAATAGAATTTATCGTGTGTAGCAAAAAGATCGTATCGTATGCAAAGAGCAAAATCCGCAACCATATATCTCGGCTGACTCATATTCACTTAATACTACACACACACAGCTATCATAAGCATCATATCGTAAGCATCATCAACTGCTCTAATAATGCGCTTGTTGTAGTAAGAAACTTTATCTTGCTGTAAGATTGCTGCATGCAAGATTTTTGATCATGATCGTGTGTGTATTTTGTATCAAGTTTTTGCTCTTGAATTGAAACGCACACACAGAGAAAAAAGATAATAATCGTTAAGTAACGTAATGCAGACCGGTCACCATAAATAAGGAATTTATCGCCAAGAGAAGATGGTTTATTTGGAACTCCTTGGTTTTATCACTGGTGATATGTCTTCATTATTGTCAAGAACTGTTTTCGCAGAGCGCACTGGTGGTGGTACTATATAGTTGCGTGTGCATTTAATTCCCCAATATGTCAATATTTTTCAGGGTGAAATGCACACAAAATGGTTTTCACCTGTCAAGCGAATAAAGTTTTTGTTACAGGTTTATTATGCATTGATGATTGGCAAGCACTTGAGATGAAATGATGAGTGGTTTTGTTACAATTTTTTAAAGCAAGGAACACACCACATCCGTGTGTGTGTGTGCTCTTCTATTATTAATAGCCAGTGGGTTTCTTTAGACTTCTTAGTGGAGAAAGAGAGAGATTCGTTTTTTGAAATAAATTGTAAAGCAGTGTTTCTTTTTTTGCTGGGTAATTTGTGGCAAAACTATTCCCCAACGTGTAATGTATATAATTAACCGGAAAAATACCTGCCGAGACCCTGTAATTCGCCAAGAATATGAGATATTATTTAGTAATGATTAGTTTTGCATTATAAAAAAGTTTTGGGGCAAGCACAAGCAGTTGTTAGAGTGCTTTTGGGTTTTCTCCTCTCTTGGCTTGATGATGATCATGTAAGTATACAGTCAAGTCAAAACAAAGTATGCACATTATTATCCAAAAAGCAAAACTAGAGTGCTCATATTACAAGATCATTAATAATACCAGATTGAAACTCTCGCTGTGAAAAAACATGAGAAGCCTTTTCATTTCCATAATATTCTCTACAAAATGGCTATATACTGCCATCATGAACATAACGATACGTTCAGTATGTATTTTTTTACAGCTTATCGCCACTTTTGCCTGTGGGTTCTACAATGAAGTAATAAGTGGATAATAGGTAAAACGTATATATATGAGCTGGCAGGGAAAGGCAGCACACAAGAATAATAATAAAAACAGATTTTTACTTTAGACCAATGAATCCTCTATGAACTCATTTTTTATCTGTTGTGTGTAGTGCGGTGGTGGTGTTCATTCCAACAAGATAGCAATAATAATCATATGGATTTGGACATGTGGACACACACAGCAAGACATGTGCATATAAATTTCTGCATGATCTGTATGAATACATTATTTTGAGTGGAGAACTACACTGTTTATACAGATTTTTTATATTCCATTCTTTTTGCAGAATCTCGAGCAGCGCGGACACAATTGACGCAACAGACTCAGAAAACAAGTTGGAAAACAAAAAAGCGGCGCTCGAACATCCACCTGCGTGCTTCTAAAGTGCGATGATCTGAATATGAACTGAAAAGAGCAGAAATTTGTATGTGTGCATTGCGCATATTAACATCATTGCAGAAAGGTGACCAGAAGAGATACGCGTTTTTATAGGACTATGTGGGGATTTTTTCATATGGGCCGGTGTACTGTCGCTTTGAGAGTTCAGCAAGCGAGCGGCACACACAACAGATTTGTACAATGGCATGTTATTATCTTTATTCAAGTTCCTATAAATTGTATCAAAAACATGAAAATAAGAAAAAACGACGACTATTTTCCCTTATGGAAGTTCTTAGTGTACAAGCACATTTTTCTTGATTCCCAAGCCCTAAAAAGTCAAACCAGCATTCTGAATAAGAAGATGATGATAATGGCAAGGCAAACCGTCATCACCACTACCACCACCACCAGCATTTTTGGCACACTTGAAAAATGTCTTGCTTACAGTCATAAACTTCACTTGAGATCTGCCATAAACATTTTTTGCATAACATATTTTGTTTAGGAGGAAGACGAGCAGAAAAGAAGAATAAAAGTGATATGCTTTAATAACGCTTTTTTGGCCGAATATATAACACATCGCAGCATTATAAAGTGACTCCATAAATAACGTAGGAAAAGCTTTAAGGAATAAAAATGTGCAGTTGTCAACCTGGGAGAGAGGCAGATAGGTAGAAGAAGAGAAGGACGTAATATCTGTGTGTGGGGTAAACAATGGAGAAATACGTATCATAAAAGTAACAACGTGTATTTGTAAAATGCACAAATAATCGCAGAGTGATGATCATGTGTCGTAAAAAATGTTCTCTTGAGACACTTTTTTGCCGACATGTTCGTAAAAAAGAAAGCAAGAAAGTATCTCAATAAAAAGTTTGGCTTTGTGCATTTGTTGCGGTAAAATACACTCAAAATGTGGTTGTCAATCTGGTGCAGTGGAAGAACCAGAAATAGTAAACCTTTTTAGCTGTTGCGGATTTGTTGTGAACTTATCTCAGATTTTTATTGTCTTTTATGCACTTTTTGCAAAAAAAAAATATTGCGATTTTTTGCTATTTAGGTGAAAGACCCAAAGTACCACAAATAAATCAATAGAAATAACCACAATATTTCGATTATGCGTTTTTATGTGGTCTTTTAAACGTTTTGTAAATTGTCAGTTATTGCGGGACAATGTTCCACCACGCTAGAGCTATAACGCAAATCCATTAGCTGACACCACCACACCAACCATAAATGTAAAAAAGCTTAAAAAATACTTTCATTGACCACAAAGACGCATTTAGGCACAGGTTTAAAGTGATGTTGGCGCAGCCTGTTTTTGGCATCTTATTTCATGCATTTGTGTTAATGGAGAAAAGTTGGGCTGTTATACACAAGTAGGAAATAATATATCGGAAGGCTTGGCTAATGTGACGACGAGGAAGGATGATGATGACAAAGCGACGAATTCGTCTCTCCGTACATGTATTTATGCTTTTCCTCGCTTGATATGAGTTGTAAGCCCCTTTTATTTCCAATCCAGAAGCCGCACCGTCAAAAAGTTAACCCAAGCGTGTCTAATATTTTCACACTTCCATACAATAAAACAGAGAGATGTGTATAGCGGGCAATGCAAGTACACAACCAGAGAGAGACACGGGCATTAACAACTGCCGTTTTTCGTGTTGGCTCTCTTTCATCATATAACACTCATTTTACTCTACACTGGACAACTTTTAGTGACAAGCGAAATAATCCGGAATATCCAAGCCGTAATAATGCCAAAAAATACTGGCGTGATGTGATGATGATTGGGACGAGGATGACGGTATGCTTTGCTGAGTTTTAACTTGAGTTGTACTATAAAATCATCTACCAACCAACACTGCCTTATAAACAAAGTTGCCAGAGAAAGGAAGGAAGAAGGAGTATTAAAAACGTTGCTTTTAAAACTACCAACAGAGCTGAACACTTGAGTGCTCAAAACCCGTACAAAATCATCAGCAAGCAAGCACTGGGAAAAGCTGATGGACTGGGACTCTCTGGTTTGATGTTAGGGAAAACTGTCATTTTGAGCCTGGATGAGAATCGTCATGATTGTGGTGACAAAAACCGGCAAGTAGGTAGTAAAACGTAAAGCTGTGTGCAAGTCGTTGAGAGAAGCTATAAAAACATTTTTTGTTTCATTTGCTTGAGCCTTCATTGCTAACATCTTACAAGTGCAGTGAGCAGAGGATCTATGAATTAAAAGAGAGCACCCAGTGTGAAATTCAGTCTGATTGAAAGTGACGTGTCCAAATTGGTGAGAGTATTTAAAGTGGATTTGGTCGAGTTGTGTGCGGACGTATGGACTTGTGTGCAAATGACTGGTAGCGTATTGGGCTGTTGATTTTAGAGTAACGTTTAAAACAGAAAAGCTTTTATAACTAATTTGGCTATACATGCGAGTTGATAATTGCTACACATTTTTATAAACATATTTATATGTAAACATTATATAGAAAAATCACAACAGCAAAAATTGTATGCGGAAAATCATAAAAAGTTGCTTATTACCAAATGCCAAAGATTTTCTTCCCGGGAGCATGCTTATGAAAATTTGTTGTAATCAATAAAGTCGGCTAGTAAGTAGAAACTCATAATAATGCAGTCAGTAGTATATGCTGGTATGCTACAATCTCCCACACAAACGCGAAGAAACTGATGAAAACGTGACGAGAATAAATTAACTCATCACTCTTCATGGTGTGTATATGCTTGTATCTAAATAAAAGCTTTCTTTTCTTCACCAAGCAAAATATTATTTCGTGGAGTTGACGAGGACACATTGTATGAACTTGTGACATTTGACTTTAGTCTAAAAATGTTATAACTTTATTGTGCTAACAATTTACAATAGTTAATGTTGCATTTTATTTGTCTAAAGATTCAGAATTTCAGAAGTCGAATATCATAACTTGTTGGATAGAGCGTCGTTTTCCCCATTGAAACGTTGTATAAAGCCTTTGTTCACCAAGCAAGACAAAAATGATCAGGGTAACATTCCACCAAACTCAATTTTCTTGAATCTGGCGAGCCAAACTTTTGACTGGAGAGCACGCTCTCTACCGTTCGCAAGTAGCAGCTTTTCAGGAACCTTTCTTTCCAGTAACTTTATACCTTCAAAAATGACGCATAATGTTGGGAAAGCATTTCCTACTCATTTAACATGTTTGTTTTGACAATTCTTTATATGTACAAGCTAAAGACAAATATTTCACACATATTCAAACCGTCATCACTTACTCAACAACTTGTACAAAAATCATACATATAACTAACAGCTATGCATACATAACTCTCTTACTACACCCATGATAATGAAACTTCATTAATTATTTATTAATTAGCTCTAAGGGAATGCATCACTCGAAGGCATTAATGATTTATGGTGTTATCATCACGTACACACACAGATTCTCCGTCGTTGTCGTCGTCATCTGCTCCGCATCCGCATTTCCCCTTTTTGCACTTTAAACCTCTAGGTCTCTTCTGCTGAAATATGCATAAAAGCAGAGGATTTACTTTATGCTACAGAGGAATAAGTACATTAAAATCTAATGTAATATTTATAATTCGTTAGCACTGCTACGAAAAGCTGGGGAAATTTAGAAAGCATACTTCAAGCTTGTGTGCATATTCCCACGATATTCTAGCATAGAGCTTCTGGTTTTTACTTTCATGACATGCATTTACTACTCAAAGTACACACTTGTTAAAAATCTTTTAATTACTGTGAGCAAGCAAGTAATTCATGGATTTAAATTAAAAGGAGAATACAGAACAGCAGAGAACACAATGCACGTTTCTTCAAAATCACCAGCCATTGTGCTATCAACACAATGTGGAACCACAGTACTCCTCCTCGTCGCATTATTCCCGTCAACGAATTACCCCGATCACCTCTCCACCAAAATGTTGCTCAAGGCTATCGCGTGCTCCGTAATTACCCATGAATTTCACCACAGTTCAGCAACCCTTTTTTGTACCAAAAAACGCACACGCTTTCCCTTTCCACTTTCTACAGTCCATCTTTTCATATTTTTCTCCCTGTGTATACCAGCTTATGTATTCATTCTCTCAGAGAGCAATCGTACTCTCGCTTTTAATCTGATTTCCCCTAAAAATGAAACCCAAAACTGCGTTGATCTTATCACCCACACCATCATCATCAAGGTTTTACGTTTACCCGACACAATATACACCGAGAGTTTTATTCGATTTCACTTTGTCTCTCTGAGAAAGAACTGAAGCTCAACACAAATTCTTTTTATTCTTTCCTGTTTCCTTCCTTGATTACCACCACACTCATTCGATAATACGCGTTCATTTTTAGTCAAACGAAACATCTTCTTAAAAGATACACAAAACAACAAAAATAAAATAAATTTTCTTTCCGAGCAACGTATCATCGTGTCATTATCATCGCAGCAAAGCCGAAATTTTCACCCCATTTATTTCCTTTGCTTTTATGCATTTGTTTTTCCCTGCTCTCATTTTGTCCTTTTATTTCGTTACATTTGTTGTTTTTTTTTCTTTATTTTTAAAACGAATTTATTATGGAACCAGTGTCAGTGTTGAAAGGATGGAACAAGCAAAACCAGCACTTGAAGAAAAGCTACTTTCATTCCCATTTCAAGTTTTTTCCCTTTAGCTACACAACTCGTCCAAAAGCGAGAAAAAGTCATCCAGATATATGGAGAGCTTTTTAAGAACTCCAAAAACGAGAAAGAGTGCCGGCCGTCGCCAGTTGTAGAAAACTTGTCACCATAAAATCAGTATAAATCCTTTTTAAACGTTTTAACTCTTTTATTGCTGAAATTACCAAGTGGAATCAATTAAAACGTCGTTTCAGCTATAAATTTGTCAGAGAGAGCGTATACACACTAAAAACTCCGCCTTGTTAGTCCATCCCGTACAAACTTGGTACTTTCTCCAGTATTAAAACTACTGCAGCGGAAAAGACAAAAGATTTTTTATGCTTGTGCTATTCAAACAAAGAGATAAAAAATTACTTTTACAAACTGACTCTAGTTGAAAACGGGACAGAAATAGAGCTAATGCATTAATACCCAACATGTCGGCTGTTTACTACTAGTAGTTTTCGGAGAAACAACTGTTCAACAGTTCATTTCATTGTCTCCGAGAAAATTTGGATACATTTTACTTGGAAATGTGCACTCGTACAAGTTTTCACTTTGGTGTGCATATACTCCCGTTGTCTTTCATTCATTCATGGAACGGGTGGCTATTTTCAGTATATTGTAGCCCAAGCTCACAGGGTAAAAATATGTGGATATAGAGAAGGGTGAATTGGGAAATAGCAAACGGGAAAAGAAAAATTATCACCGAACCTATTACAAAGTCTCGTTAAAAACTGATGTATTTATTACTCAATTCCAGCTTGTGTTCTTTCGTGTTATCAGGATTTTTTCCTTAAACTTTACAAGTGAGTTATGTATTGGTATTTTAAGCATTTTGGGAAATTGCAAAAGTTTCAGGCAGAACAGAGTGATATTTGAATGATATAATATAGTATTACACGTTTAAAACTGTATCACCTTGAAGTCAGATAAATGAAAGCCCAACTAGATCAGCACTGCGATGTACACAAATCACTCATCTATAGTTAGTTGTCCTTACAGGTTATATTGATAAACAGTCACACAATCTATATTAACTACTTACGCATTAAAAATACCATTCAATACGAAACAACAAACCTATCTAAAAATCTTCCCAATATTTAAAACCCCGAAAATTGTACCAAAAAAACCTGCCACATCTTTTGATGATTGATTACCCTCGTTCCAATCCACATATTAAAAATCCAAGTGTGTGCGTGTGTGGTTACTGGTTATCATCATAAATGGTAATCCTACTATCATCCCATCAACCCCGGTGGAGAAAAGAAGTCAACGACAGATTTCTCCACATGACAAAAACCGTGGAGTATCAAGTATAATGTAATGCACATAACATTAAACTGAAGATTTCCTCACTCTAAATCGTTCCCGCTGACTTGCGAAAACTATTATTTTGATTCCACTCTCATTCCTTCTCTCTTCTCATCATCAACCAAACCCTCTACCAGCCTTCTTTTTTATTCCCATCTCTCAAAACAAAATCAGAAGAAATACTCAAACGTCATGCTACTATACTACTAAAGGGTAACACTGACAAAGAATATACCCCCAAATCATCCCCCTAATGATGTCTCCTATTTACACCGTTTCAAACTCATAATATCGTCATCACTCATGGACTGCATCTACCGAAACACAACATCAGCAACACAAAAGCAGTAAAAAAGTGAATCTTTTTTCTTTCTCTTTCGGATCATTTAGCTTTTCTAATATACACACAATAACCGTATATACTATAGATCTGTTGTGTTTTTAATAACGCATCATTTCATTGTGTACCAAGCGTGCAGGGTGCACACACAGGAAACGAAAAGGTCTTTGCTGAAAAGCCCGAAAAAATGGATAATTTATTGTAATGAGGTGGGTGCAGTCGTTTAGTCCAGTGGTCCGGTTTAAAAAATATTACCCTTCTGTGAGATGCTTCTTTTCCCTCGCGTTGCATTGCATCAGCAGCAGAGGCAAGGCTGGTGCATTTTTTTCACTGATTTCCATAAAGTATCATAGATCATAGAACAAGTATTAACAATGCGCATTGTGTACCCCAAAAGCTAAAAAAGTGACAGACTTCCGGTTCTAAATGTTTTCCTGTTCCGGGAAGACTGCTCCAAGAATAAAAAAGCAAAGTGTGCTTGACAAATGATGATACAGTGCGCACCATTTGCTCAGATTCATCTTGCTTGACAGTTTGATGAAGATATCGATATTTCCTAATGTCACTGTGCCAAGGAGTGCATTTCCAAAAATATCGGAATAATTTGATGATATTTTGATAGATGAACCTCAGAATAAATAAAATTTAGATCTATTCAAGCCTGTGTCATAATCAATTTACAAGTTTTTATATGCGGGCAAAAATTATAAGGTTGAAAATATTGTATTAAATTGCAACTTATTTCGCATTCAGTTTTATTTTTGGCCTTTTGTGTTTGTGACGTTTTTAGAGTTGAACTCTGCAACATGGAATGAAAGCGGGCTAAAACCGCATAACCTGAAAAACTTCTCTCTCTCTACCCTTTTGTCATGCATTTATGCATTAAGTCATTACATTTGCATGCGTATGAATGTATAAATAAATGAGTTTGCATTTTGGCATTCATCCTTCACTTTCTCCCGGGATGGAGAAGTTTATTCTGTATGGTGTAGTAGAAGGTCGTTTTCAAGAGAATTGAAATAATCCGCGATGTTATTTTGATATGCCCGATACCAAATTGGAGGCTAAACCAAACGAACTTGTTTGCTGCTAAACACATTTTCACAAACTTCTACCCACAGCTTCCTGGAAACAATCAAGCCTTTGCTTCAGACACACGAACAGCCCGAATTCATCTCCAAAGTTTGCTGGACAACCCTCTAATCACATGCAATGTCAATGGCCACAAAGTTGCATAAATTTCTTGTTAATGTCTTCACGGCTGGTTCTCTTGTGGATACTAGAATGACTTTTTATTATTATTTTCAGTGCTACACACAGACTGCAAGGCTGCCTTGAAAAAAGAGCAACAAAAAAACTAAAAAAAAACTGCTCATCTTCTCTTCTGTCTTATGCATTTATGTACCCCTCCTGCTGCTACTTTAAGCTACTAAACTACTTCTGATACTCCTTTTCAAAGTCTGCGCGTATCACTCTGCAAGTCAGTGTTAGAGTTTTTTGATAGATAATTATATGTATGTGATAAGACTTGCAGATGAGCCAAAAAGAAGAGGAGAGTTTTTCCAAGACCTAGTATCTCGCGTTAGTTTAGTATACTACCACCACCACCATGATGAATCCTGAAAAGTTCATTTGAAAATCTAATGGTTAAAACCTCATTTCAAAATCAAGTTCCATCCTCTTCTTCGTTCTTCTAGCTTCTTCATGTCTTGTATATAGAAAGCTTAACTATATACCATTATTATTACCACACACACAAAATTTTATACACTTTTCTCCACCAAAAAAGACTAATAATAATGTTAGCTATAACCTAACACACACACACATCACACATTGTACATCCATAGCCCATCAAGTCTTTGCCCACATTACCATTATCATCATCAACAATCCGCTATTTATACACGGACCGAAACTCATATACTTCGCCATCATCACCGCGCGCCGCGCTTTTCACACACACAAAAAGTTATTATTATTTTAGATATAAGCGTGTCGTTTTCTTTATTTCTGGCAAACTGCTAAAAACTCAACTCTGGAGTGTGTGTGGCTCTTCTGTGTCTTTTTAAACAGTCTCGTTTGTGTATACATGTATATCAAAGTAGTTTTTTAAGTTGATTCACACAAACTAAACTATAAAAGGACTTTCTCGCCGTGAGTTGCCCTTTCACTTGGCTCACGGATTTTGAAAACTGAGGCGGATAAAAATCTTACTCTGAGAAAAAAGAAATTATTACACTTTTCTAAAAAACCAATTGTTTTTTCTCTTTGTCATTTTCTTTTAAAAAGCTTTTGATTGACAAGCAGAAAAGAAGTAATCATCATCTCAGTGCACAGTGGTTATTTGCATTGTGACGTCACACAAATAAAGGGTTCAAATAAGCTGCTTATCATAGCAAGCCATATATTATACCATTCCCACCTACCACAATAATAACAGTAACGTCAATCTCCATTCTAAAATATTCTAATTACTTATATAAAAACGTGCGCATTCCATCAATTTAAGCTGCCTGAAAATGTGGCAGTTTTATAAACTCTCAAAAGCCAACAAAAACACGAGAGGAAAATGATAATAAAAAGGATTGGCAATTTTGGAGAGTTCTCCCTGTGTGTGTAATCTTGTGTCATCTTTGAAATTGTGGTTTTTTCATCATTGTTCCATTATTCCTGCCTTAAAAGGAATGACACAAAATAAAAAAGAAGAAGTGTGTGCGCGGTGTGTGGTGGTGATCCTTTTTTCCCTAGTTTTTCTTTCTTATTTTGTGCAAATGAGAATAAGAGTGTAGTGCGGCGGCGTTGTGTGTAGTAGTAAACTAGCGGTTTTGAATCGTAATCGTGGCATTATAATGTAAACCAGTTTGTAGGTGGAAAAGTCGCAAATGAGATTGAATGAAAAAAAACACAATTTTATATTATTATAGCCGGTGTTTGGCTTTTTTATTATTGGGTCTTGGGACAGTCGCGCAGAAGAGCACACAAGCAGACAATATAAAGTCAAAAGCGGTGCGGCGGTGTGTGGTAGTGGTCTGGTAATAAAAACGTATTGTTAGTTGCATACGTTGCTTTATTCTCCTTTGGCTTCTGCTTAACCTGACGTTATTATGGGTAATTTTCTCCGTTTTTGAGCAACATTTTTGTTTTGTGCGTATTTTATTGCGGAGTGAATTT
This sequence comes from Entomobrya proxima, assembly GCA_029691765.1. NCBI lineage: Eukaryota > Metazoa > Arthropoda > Collembola > Entomobryomorpha > Entomobryidae > Entomobrya > Entomobrya proxima. The sequence continues at coordinate 10,158,614 of CM056169.1, forward strand.
TTTAATATATGAATAAAAACTGTTGTGACGTTGTTTATAAAAGCCTTTGTATTATATGATAAGTGTGCAGAGTGTTTTTTGAAACGGTGATTGATTGCCATTAAAATGTAGATTTCTCTAATAAATTTATTTTATAATAAAAACGCATTTTCACTCAATAAAAACACCATATTTTAATTCAGTCATTATAAAGTTAATTGTTATTGTTATTTGGGAAATTACAAGCGCTCAATTGTTCTGCATTTTTTTAATGGATGACGTTTTTGCAATAACAGCCTCTCTAAAGTACACTCCGTAATTGTACAAAAACATGTTTGTCCGCATTACAATTTTATGTACAATTACAATAAATTTATATGCTAATTAAACAAAAAAGCAGAGTTGAATTGCTTGTGCATTTATAACTTTTTCATAACAATTTTATTGGAAAACTTTTATAACGTTTTGTATTGCAGTTTGTATGGTGCACAAAATTACTAGCAAAGCAATAGGGTAAAATGATGAAAATCCTAAAAACTCTTTTTTAAGAAGAAATTAAAGCATTTTCGTTTTTTGGATCTTCTCCACAGATAATGCACACTAATTCCCCAAATTTTTTATCAACATCTCTTGAGTCTTGAGAAAAATCTTTTTTGATACATTTCCCATTCATTTGGTCACAAACTCGTGATCATCATCAAACTTTCCCTCATCAACTCTACTTCCATACCAGCAAACTTGTAAACTTTATACCAAACTATGTTCCTATTCTTCTTTTTTTACCCACTCATTCTCTCTCTTGCCTGATAATGATTCCAGAGAGTTGCAAAAGCAACCTTACAGCAAACATCAAAGTGTGTACACTTTCCCTATATTATTTTTTCCCAACAATCCAGTCAGAAAAGTACACAGAACAGAAACGTTTGGAGAGAAAGAGTCAAAAATAATATAATGGCGTGTGTGGTTCATCTTCTCGCTCTCTCTCTTCGTTTTCTTGTATTATTTGTGTGTGTGTACTTGTACATCATTCTCTTTTCTTGTTTATGTAAGTGTGTAGGGGAGATAAAAGTAGATTTTTCCCCTCAAACCTGATTTGCATTGCAAATTACGTGATGCTTTTTGGGAGAAATTGGAAGAGTTCGTGAATATTCAGTAGTGTAGCACCATCACCATCAAGCTCTACTTTTTCCGCGTTTCTCTCTCTCTTCTGAGCCATGAGCCAACAACCACTATCACTAGATTAAGTAAAGTAACAGAGAAAACGAAAAAAATACATATAGATATTTTCTCTTATTTTTTTCTTCTGCTCCATCAAGGGCACTGAAAATACATACACAGAAAACGTCTCTAATATGCATCCATTCATCTGCCCTCTTGTACTATTCATGAATGTTTAACCTACAGTTTTACAGCATTAATATGTAGACATGTTGCGACTTACTCCTGGCACGTAGCACCAGTTGTATTTATTTTATTTTGGAAGAAAGTTGAAACTCTGAAGAAACTTTTAGAGCTTTATTCTCGGAAGAGTTGAATTTTTTCAAACTAATTTGTACATTTTTAAACTGAACTTCTTTTATATATCAAGCAAAAATATTTGAAAAGAGAATTCTACTAAAATCTATGACTCAAAATTGTTCACACATCCCCCCAAAACGTACTATAACACGGCATGTCACTCTCTCGTTTCCCTGTTATCATTCCCACATCACACCATCATTATCACCACAGAACGCAGTCAACAGTCAATCACCCGTCTCACTCGACTCATCTCCCGAAAAATAATACGTATCTCCGAATTGACGCGCTACGGTCGGTCTTTCTCTCTCTGTACATATAACCATCTTTATTGTGTACGTGTGGTGTGTGTGGTGAAAGGCGAGCAAGTGGAAAATTACAAATAAACACATCCGCTCTACCGTTCACGGATTCAGAATGACATGTTCCTGTCACGGGCTATATTTGTCCCTGTCCCTAATATTTTGCATGCTCTTATTTATGACGTATTCTGCTTTATAAACGAAACATGGCACAGCAGCACATTCTATTTCGAATCTATTCTCCCATCGTCACAATCAGGTTTACAAGCTATAAATGTACGAGTACAAAAGAAAGCTGAAAGATGAGAGCTGTTCCAAATGCTTTTCCTAGAGTCCTCCAAAAAGTAGCTCACACAACAGAAACAACAATAGTCCCTATTTCACACTCCCAAAATCACCAACAAAATAATTCATAATGGAAATCCTAATACGTGTATAATACCTCAGCTATCACGTGAAGCATCCTCTTTTGGGGAAAGTTGACTCAAAAACTAGTTTCCGAGAAATTCCAACAAGCCTTAGAATGGAATCCCATACAGTACGTTAGTCCTGAACAAAGAAACGAGCTCGTATGCTTGGCAAAAGATTTTTTAGCTGTGTAAAAGGCCCTGTATCTCGACCCCGTTTACAACGGTAAAAGAGGACGTCAACACCAACAAGGCTGCTGAAGGAACACGCGTTCCAAGAAGAAAAACCCAACAAAACAAAGCGTAAACAAGCCAAGAAAAATGAAAAGGAACACAACAGAACAAGCAACGACACAAAGATGAAGAATCACATCATCAGTATACAAAAATACTAGGCCGCTATAAAATAAATATGCATAAAACGGGGAAAGAGCATGTACACACAAAATAGGTAGTCAGTCAAGCGTATGACAAGGTTTTACCAACCATCCATGAAACTAAATATATATGAAAGGATATTATAAAAACAGGCTTGTGTGTACTTTTTAAACTCAAAAAGTGAAAATATCACCAATCCCCTTTCTTCTGACAAGATCACATCTTTGAGAGAAAAGTAAACACTGGCTACCTACTCATTTAAGTCCACATTTAAGCATAGAACCACGCATATTATCATGCGTTCAAATAAACAAAAGCTCTAAAAACCCTTTTCTCCTCGCATTTTAGTGAGAAACTTTCACCTAAATATCGGAGCAATGAACACAACCAAAAAACTTTTTTGTTTTCTCCCAGAAATATAACTTTGCCCACGTCCGGGCAAATAATTTATTACGGTTAACTTGGTCGTAAAAAGTTTTTCCCGAATAGGTTATAACTCTGCAGTTGACAAGTGTCTGTTCCAATTAATTCTCGAGATGTTTGCTACTTAATTGTAGGGACATTGATATATTTGTCGTTTGCAAAGTTGGTACAAATCAGCAACTTTTCCAAACTACTGCCACGCTGTGGGGAAATAAACCAATACTACTGCCACATAATTTAATTCCTTTTCTATCTGTGAAACTCGTCATCATTTTCTCCGTTGTATTTTTCTCACCGGGTCATTTTATCTATCCAAGGAAAAATCGAATGTCACGCTTCTATTCAACTTGCTCTTCTATCCTTTCATTTACTCATGCTGCTGCTTCTGCTGTGATCCAAGATCACAACAGGAAAATGAATTAACTCTGAAAAAATCCTAATCAAAACACGCAAACAAAACATCTTTTGCCTTTAAGCTCCTCGCACAATAAGCTTCCAACCACAAATAAGCTCGCGTTGGTTCCTCACTGTTTCGTCTACCTCTTCTCATTCTCATCATCATCCTAAACCAGAAAACTGCATATTGACGATTTCCACGCGGTTTTTCCGTTTTTCATATATTATCTCATATCACATCCCTTCTTAATTTGCATAAAGCCTCTTCCCATTCCCTCATATCTCTAGCATCCTGACACCATGTTGTACGAGAATGTTTCACAGCCAGATTAGCATTGGAAATTTTTTTCTTCTACTCAACTTTTTCTCTGTGTTGGAAAATATTGTGCAAGAAGATATTATTAAAACGTGGGATATCTCATATAGTCCAAAAACAAAAAAACTTTGCTGTCTCTCAATATCCAAACAAAATTCTTATAAATATTATTTGACTACTAGTTCGTCACTGTGCAATAAAGATTGTACATCACCAACACACTGCTGTGCTTGTGCTGCTGCACTCTAAAAACTTCAAGCTTTTGACTGCAATCTGTCAAGTAATAATGCTCTAAATTTTTGGTAATATTGCCAGACACAATGGCCTGCCACAAAAAGACTTTATTTGTTTTACGAGCATGCTCCACTACTACTCCTTTTTCCACTCTGTCATGTGTGTCCGCAACTCTCGAAACTTAAACCGGCAACCCTTTTCTCAATCTGAATTTTTTCTATCCCATCCATCTCTCTCCGAGTCTCCATTTTGCTACACCAAAAATGATTGACGACAAGCTGACGGACGTTGTTAGAGTTTGGAGGAAAATTAATATACGAAATGTTGCACAATATCAATATCAGCTCAACTTACTATGACGGGAAACAGTTTCTCAGTATTTTTATGAACGCAAATAACAAGGAAATATTTTACAAGAAAATCTCTGCAAAAGCTATATTCAGAGATTGTAGAACATTCAATAAACCATACACCTTTGTTGCTCCATAAACACCGGTGTACACAAAATATAACCCGGCCAGTTTTCATCTTTATTATTCGTCATACGACGCAATAAGATTTTATATTATGAGGTTACATTCCTATCCCCAGTATTTTCTCTAAGGCAAAACAAGAAAAAAGTGACAAAAGCACCCAACTTTATTGCTGTTTAAGCTACTACTCTCTAAACGCCACTGCTACTACCGCAAATAAAACCGAATCCCGGGCAATACCACAAAAAAGCACAATAACAATAATATGAGCTGTCTTATGACATGTCATGGCCTGCCACTGCCACACTCAAAGCTCCATTTTATTGCGCTTTTCTCTAAATGGAGAACAACTTTTAAAACAAAGTTAATATGAACTTTTGTATATTATTTTGTGAATGTTACGGCTAAAGGACTACTACCGCAAAAGCATAACCGCAATGTGGTAACTTGGTTGTGGTGGTGGTGGAAGAGTGTGTAGCAGATGGCAAAATATGTTGCTACTTTTAATAACACGCGAGGTCGTGCCACTCTACTCTCATGCTCCTTAGCACATACAGACAGAGGGTTTTTTGCGGCTACTACTACTAAAAAGGGTGGAAAGTTAGCATTGGAAAAGCCACTGTTACATAACCTCAATATTTTCAAGTTTCGAAAAAAAGTTTACTCATCGTACGCAAGTTCCTCTAGCTGCAGTTAGGAAAACGCTGACACGTGCATGAGTTAACTAACCCTACAACTTATCATAAATATTTGCCACCCCCTCACCATAGCCTTATCTCCATACTTGAAATTACCCCCAGTTTTGGTATTGTCTTCTTGACCGAAAACCTCTTAATATGATTACGTTCAGTAGTATCAATTTATTAGAACTGATTTTTCCCAAAATGCCACCGAAAAAAATATACACAAAAATAGATACAGAGGGCACATACTTAATGACCGCCACTGTCATTAATAATCCCAATCTACAAAATAGAAAAAAATCACAAGAGTAAAAGTGAATAGGCATAAAAGCAAAGAGAAAAAATGAAAAATCATGGACCAAAACCAGAAAACAGTATAAAAATCATCATTAAATGATAAATGAACCAGCAATTTTCCGTCATCATCGTTTTCGGTATCTCTCTTTGGCCATTTCCCCCAAAAAATGAAAAATAGAAAAAATGGCATTTTTCTCCTTCTTGTGAAACGGATAGCACCAACTACTGCTACTAGCACACAATATGATCATCATAACTATCAAAGTGGCTGGTGATATCACTGCAAATGTGTAATAGTTTGGCTGGCGTTTGTGAACTAAACTGATTGTTATTCCTCCCCAAAAAAGGAAAAAGAGTGGACAACAAGTAATGACATCCCTTGGGAGCCCCTTTGTGCCACATAAAAAGCTTCTCGACACGGTCATCATCAAGTTACAAACGGGAGAGACAATGAAGTAATGCGATTTACGGGAAAGGAGCTTTTCTCTGATTTTTCTCTTGTTTTTCTTCAATATTTCATAAAACACAGAAAGTCATCATCATGATCATCAGCCCTTGTAGCTTTATAGGCTGTATCCCTATCTGCTATAGATTCCTTATGGAGGGTTGCTCTCTTTTTTCCAGATAGCCTTTCAAAAAAAACTCACCACCAACCCAACTCACACACTTCAACACAGACCATCACTGCTATTTATTATCTTTCAAGTGAAAAGTAGTGGCAATACGCGGTTGTGCTGCTGGTGGTGGTGTTTCACCACTCAACAGAGAAAAATAAAAAGGAAGCGCTTTTTTTCTTGAAAGATGAAAAGACCAAGGTTTCCTCATCGTTTGTTTCATGTGTGAATAGAAAAAAAGTCTTCCACAAGCTTTTCCTTTTTTTACTGGCCATCATCATCCTGTCCATGATCCAATCCCGTTGATCATTTCCAATTCAATGAAGACAAAATGAGGGAACGCAGAGAAAGAGAGAACAAGACGGAAGCGGAATGATATTACTACATCATCATATCACATACAACACCAACATGATGATCATGATGACGAGGACACGCCGACACAAGTAACTATAATATCACCACCACTGCTGCTTCTTTTGAGGATGATAGTCCATCTAAAGACGTTTGTTATGTATTTTTATACGTAATAATAATATAAAAATGTGTGGCTTCTCTATATTCTTCTTTCTTCCCGAGATTGAATAAAGCAATGCATTTTGTGGCGTATTTTTTTCAGAACCAAGTGCTTTTATGGTTACGTAAAAGGTAAAAATGTATCGAAACACGAAGAATATGAGGTAAAGAGATCGCGTCTTCTGCACAGAGTGTGTTGGAACGTAATGGAATTTAATGAGATTCAGTGAGGATACTTTGATGACTTCTCGTTTATAAAGTATAATTTTGTCGGTCTTTTTTCTCTTGACTTTTTTCTCTCCTTCTGCTGATATTTTTCCATTCTCTTGCTGGTGGTGGACGTAACCGTGGATGGTAACAGAATGGATGGAAGAGAGAAGAAAAAAGCTACTGAATTTCCATTCAACATGATCATCATCATGATTATTATGATGATGGTATTTTTTTCTTCTTGTGTGTGGTTTCTAGATGGTGGTGCTGATGGTTGGTAACCAAAAGAAGAGGAAAAAAACCAATACTTATGGATAGTATGGAGATGTGATGATATGATCGTGGTGATGTGTACACACACACCGGAACGCAATGAAACGGACAGACATGAAAAGGACCTGGAGACTGTCTTTGGGATAGTATACCAAAGACCAGCACAAAACAGCTTTTCTTTCACAATCGCTTTTTTCCTCCTATTTTCGATGTCTTCAAAGATGAGATGTGTTCAAATGATTTTTTGAAATTCATAGAATTGAGCAAGTATTTTAGATTGCTTCCAGCGAAAAAAAGATGTAATACTTTCCAATTTCAAATACGTCTTTTTGATCATGTTGGAAGAAACTTATGTTTTTGGTGGAATATAAAAAGCAGACAAGCACAGAGCATATTGTGATGGTGGTGGATGGTGATTTTACACCCTCTAACAATCGGAAAGGGATGATGATGGTGCGGGTTTAAGGGAGGAAAAATAGTTTTGTGGTGGTGGTTTTGGCATTTTCTTTTAGGCGGATGACGCATTGATGGACTGCAAGATTTTATGTGGATGATATGACAGTTACTTGTATGATGGATTACATAATATTTTACTCGGTGCTGACAAGAAAGAGTTTTTACCTTTTTTCTCTCTCGTACCAAAAGTGCTTTCTTGAACGGATTGTTTTTGTTTAGGGAACGAATAATCTTTGAAGGATTGTATCCGCTGCTGGAAATCAGATTGGATGCGGTTTTGTATATATCGAATAAAGCTGTTGAGTATTTTTTTGTACATCAAAACTGTACAGAAGCTTTTCAGCTTACAAAACAGAGCTCTTCTGCTGTGCTTTTAATGGTTATGTGCTTTAGATTTTTTAAAAGACATTTCCCGTAAAAATATTTTGGATGAAAACCACATTGTCGTTATAAAACGAAGGATCAACGCTAATGTACGTGGAACGCGTAGAGGGAGGGATCCACACACAAAGTTTCCAAAGCAGAGAGAGGGATGAAGGGCTACTTATCTACTTAAGTTTTTTTTGGAGCATCGTGAGATGAGAACCTGCTGCTGGAAGGGATGAAGAAATGGAAACTAGCGTGTACATTTCATCTCAGGGATTCTTTTCCGATTTTGAAGCGCACTGGTGTGGTGTCATGTAAAAATATCCTAACGGTAAAGCATTTTCACTGGTAAACATTGTCCAAGAAAAAACAAGCTGGTGGCGATGGCAAAAAATAAAAAGCGTCACTAGAAATGGTGGTGATGTAAAGCCTGGAATCTGGAATTCGCCACGTGTCATCTTTCAATGCATTTTTAATGACAGATACACATACCCCCGCGTTACACACACATACCCAACTTTTGCTCATGTTCCAGTGAAAAAATATAAGAAATTCCTTTTAAAATACAAAAAGGTGGTAGTAACCAAATCCTCAGCAAGCTTTTCTGGGTCTCTGTATGAAATTCGTGTGCCTTAGTAAGTAATGCTGGTGGTATCATCATTGCATACGATTATGCGATTTACTGGCTACCGATGAAAAGGAATTTGGTAGAAAATTCCTTAGAACAACTTTATCTTGTCTTGCGTGTGTGCTGGATATCGTTTACCAGTAAACAAAAAGCGTGTTTTAAAAAGAAAATCCCCTTTGAAAACCGAAACACGATCTGTAGGACGATTTTGTTTGGGATACATATCCTGTTTCTCTTGAAAATCTCAAATGTTGTGTAAACGAAGCTCTGTAGGTGTGTGTGTGGGATTTGCGTGTGAAATTTTTTCTTTGAAAAGCCTTTGAATAGGAAAGTAGATCGTGTGTTTAAGATTCAAGTGCTTTTTTATCTTACAATCTGAAACTTATGTAACGAGCAATATTGCGAAAATAAATTGAACACAAATTTGATCAAAGGAAATTGTTTTAATATAAATCGGATTTTTTTTCGCAATTTATTATTAATCTTTTTCAGAGTTATGTAGCACCTAGAGAATGGATTGCGCATAGCTTAGTAGCATAGGTACATGCTTGACAAGAAACACCACCCTTTCCATAACGAAACAGTAGGGACGAAAAAAGGGATGGAAATCGGGGCAACGTGAAACTGATTGCTTATTGGATTGAAAGGCAAGACTGGTAGTCCGTTGTCTTTCTCTCCGCTTATTATTCTCGTCGATCAGACACAAAAGCCTCAACTAAACGATAATAGTATATGGGATCTATCTCTGCTCATCTCTTGCTTTAAAAAATTTGCTTGAGAAAACCAAAAGGAGAGACGAAAGGCTAAAGTAAATTACGACTTGTACTTATCCCCGCTTAAATACGTCCACGCGCGTTTGTTCAGGGCACAGCACTCCCTGCTATTATCTTTGTGCAATCTTATTTATTTGACTTCACATCACATTTGATCTCATCAAAAGAAGCTCCTCGTTTACTTTTCCCTCATCAATAAAAAGCCCCTTTTTTCCTCGTGAACATTCCAGTTGGCTAAACGTACTGTTAGTATAAAGGAGTCTATAAAAGGCTGGGAAAAAAGTCAGCAGTTTTGACGGTAGTTGGTGGTGGCGGTATGGAAAAATAATAAAATACCATACTCCTGATTGCCTATATGTGAACTGGGGAAAGCCAAGAGAAAAGAAAAAAAGAAGAAGGAAAATTGTATGTAAATGCAAATGAATTTCACCAGGCACACATGTAAGGCTTCGTATTTTCTTTTTACTTCACTTACTTTTCTCCTCCTTCTTTCTCTCTCCATTTAACTAGCACCACGACATACACACAAGAAGGAAGTGTAGTCAAAAGGAAAAAAAGTACGGAGGGCTAACTAAATTGCATTGGCTTGTCGAAGAAATTTAGAGGATTGTTTTCTAGTGAAGCCACAAATTGAACAGAAAAAAATGTGGTAATACATGCACATGACTTAAGTTAAAGGACAACTGATTGCTTGGTACAAGAGTTTTGTTGCAGTGCAAAGCATTTTTACTTTACTGAGGTTTCTTTGGGATAACACTATTACTACCAGCCACGAAAGTAAATCTCATAAAGTGGATATTAACATTAAAGCTTTTTTATTTGTGCTTGGGTCTGTATATGGTACATTGAATGTATAGCCATGCACAAAAATAAACTATTGTTCAAAAGCATTTGATTTTTTTCTCTTCGAATACAAAAAAAAAACTGTTGACATTCCGAAAATGGCTGACTTTTCATTCATCCCAATTATCTTAAGTGGTTGTGCATCCGCAGCTATTGTGGTTTTTGATCATTGCCACACAAGCTGGAAATAAAAATGTGTTTTTTCTTGGGGTTTTTACAAGGAAAGATACAAAATGATTCAATGATCTTTATCGTAATTGGGAGAATTGAAGGATAAACCGCAATGATCAAAAATGATGAAAATTGGGATCATCATTGAGGATTTCATTACATTACACAAATTAGTACATGGGAAAGTGTATCAGATATTATTAGTAGATGTTAAGTGTCTTGACCATGGGAAAAGTAAATGGTAAGCAGTTTAGTTAATGAATTGGTGGTCAGTGTGGCGAAAACATCAATTGCTTTTAGGTCAATTTTTCAATTTTGGGTTTGTTTCATTATTGTTGTGGGTTTTATGTGCTAGTAGTGGTAGGGAATAAATACTAACAAGACCATCTATCGAGGATGCCAGAATTCGAATGCACTTCTGAATGGTCTTTGTTCGTTGCGGTTGGGTGACTAAGCAGTATGTGTAAAAGCAAGGTAGATGGGTCTGTGGAGAGATGGGTAACGTAATGTGAACTTTGAAAAATTTTAAGCAGTGTGTGCTGCTTTTGTAAAGCAATGCTGATTGACTACTATCTTAAGAAGTTTCAAGACGTCAGTTTAAGAAGATAACGATCTCTCTAAACAGCATAGACAGTTGTATTTGTTTAAGTAACTTAATCTTGCATTTAAAACTGCGACAACTCAACGATTAAACGCTTTTCAATTAAAAATCCAACGTGCTATACACAAAACGAAACCAGAATTATCGCAACAATCATCCTGTCCCTACACATTTTGCTCTCGATCTTTAAAACGTTTATTAGCTTAAAACTTCAATTTTAACCATTATCTTTACAGCTCAATTCTCAGAATAGAAATTACTCAATAGTTACGTCACACAAAATACCTGCTAAACCGTACAACAATGTGGATTGAAAGTGAAACTGCGCTGCACCAAAAATAAAACGCTCTCACTTTGTCACACACATCTTACTTTTTGGGTAACAAACAGTAAGGGTACACTTTTTTGTTTCTTTTTACTTAAAAAATAAATAAAATTTATCGAAACAATGTTTAACTTTGAGACAATTTTGAATCAAGCGTAATACTAACAGACATTCTTTTCTTTCACTGACTCTGAAAACAATTAGCTTACACAAGAGGACATATAGTTCAGCATGCAAGCGCGTTACAATAATGCAGCATCGCTGAAATGGAAAATGCACAATTGCATTTCTTTGTTGCATTGTTGCTCGCACTCCTCCTGTGTTGCATGACGTGCATAATGAAGAAGCTTCTTTCATTGTTCCATGAAAATATTTCAGCTTGAATTGCGTCTGCTAATAAGAACCTCTGAAGGTAGGTTTTAATTGAATTCTAACATGCTTTTTAAAACTAAACTGTGATGTAACAAGACCCTTGCCATTAATTGAACTCATTATGTCAGAATGTAAACGACGAAAACTGTTAAACACACACGTTAAATAAGCTTTATAACTGATTAGCAAGTTAGCAAACATAAAATTAAGTTTGCGTTCTATTGATTTTGAGCAAAATTTTCACGGATATATAAATAAGGTAGCCGACCCCTGGGACTCCACAGAATTAATTTTATGCTTATGTTGTGAAGAGGTGTGCATTTAAAGATTTTTTGGTGAATCTTAGAAATTTTTTCAAGAAAATGAATCTTTCAGTGGTTTTCGTTTTATTTTTATCATATTCTGGTAAGTTTATAGGAAATTAGAAAGCGAAGTTCATAAACTTTACAAATCTAAACTTGGAATCTGAACTTTTGAAACTTAGTGCTGACTTTGGCTACAAAAGAATCCGAAGGGAAACAACGAGAAAAAGATTCTGAATCAGTGGCGACAAACGAGGTTAAATCTGTGGAAAAATCTAGTTCACCACCAAAAAGTTCTAAGGGAGATACGGATGAGGATCCTAAACGTGGAAAGAGAGGATTTGGAATCGGAGGGGGATATGGAGGTGGTGGGGGCGGGTATGGGGGAAGTGGCGGCGGTTATGGAACAGGAGGTGCTAGCGCAATTGCCCAACAGGTCCGAATTTGCAATAATATGTCACTTTTCCTTTCTGAATAAAGCTGCTAAAATCTATAGAATTCATAAACTATATTTTTCCAAATTGCAGGCCGCTAACCAAGCAAAAGGTAACTCTGAAAACATTCATGCGACACTGTGAAAGTTGGAAACTGAAGTTATAACGTTATAACCGTATTCATGCATGTTGTCCTAGGTTAACATGTATAATACAATATGCATAATATGTAGTCACTAATTAACAATCAGACATAACGCAGTAGCATATATGATGGTCCACACGATAAAAGCCTTAAGTTCATAATTAACATTAAGTTTAATTTTATATTTACTTTCAATTGCTCGCAGCCGCACAGGCAGCCCAAAATGCCGCTGCATACCAGGTAAGGTCAAATATCTTTTTAAAGTTAATTATATTAAAATGTCAGGAATAGATTTGAATTCTCACATTGACCTTCGACACATTTATTAGGCAGCCCAACAAGCTACCGCCCAATTGGCCGCTCAAGGTGAGTTTGATGAGGATTAGAATCAATAGCTTTAATTAAATTGTGCAGATCAAATGATTTTACCCTTTCCAAATTATTATTGATGTTCTTTGTGATCCGCACAACTAGCGATTCAGCTGAACTATGCTAGTCTCAATGACAATGCCTACGAATGTTCGCAATAGTAGCCGCAAAACAGAGTCAGGCAGCCCAAATCACACAAGCAGGTAAAATGCATTAAATATTCAGTTCGAATGTAACTGCGAGATTTTAACATTTATGCTATAATATAGCACAAAGTGCTCAAGCCGCCGCCCAAGCAGAGGCTACATTAGCGGCACAAGTTAGTCAAGCTGTACAAGCAGTGGAAAGTACTAAGGTATATAGCATAATTTTTGCATATATTGTTCTTTAATTACACGATAATACGTTATCTCATGATTTTAAAATTCTAATTCTAGGTGCAAGCTATCCAGCAAGCTCAAGCATTGGCCTCTCTTGCGCAGGCGGCGCAGAATCACGCAGCTCAAAGCAGCGCTGCCCTACACGCAGTTCAAGGTAAATCTTCCAAATTATTCACGATTTATCTTTATGATGTCAATAAGTTTTAAAACTGTAATTCATGTTATTTTGCAGCTGTCCAAGCAGCACAAGCTCAAATGGCATACCAAGCTCAACAAAATGCTCATGTAAGTGCCAAACCCTTAAATTAATGTGACCATTTATATTAATAGTAATTCTTAGGCAAAGTGGCAAATCTTCCGAATTTCGATCTTATCAATGCCTAAGCAAATAAAAAAATAAGTACCACTCTTCAGTTATTACGTCCATAGACGGACGGAAAAACACGCAGACTCATATAGGTACTAGGTATAGGAGTTTACTTTCGAATACGTACACTCGGAAGAAATGTATGCTTGCCTAGGATTCATTGACAGCCTGAAACAATTCTCATATAATTTAAATGTCCAATTTTTCATGTAGGCACTTGCTGCTAAACAGCAAGCAGCGTTATCTGATTTAGCTGCAGCTCAGGTAAGAAAACAGCACAAGCACAATTGTGTCATAACATAACATGATTCATAATCACTGAAAATAATGCATGACTTTTTCGTAGAATGCCGCTAATAAAGCAAGTTCCGCAGCCGCAGCCGCACAATCAAACATTCGGGGTTATGGACATGGACATTAATGAATTGCATGGCAGAGGTTAAAGAGTGTGATGTAAATATTTATAACGCATTTAAATGCTATAACATTTTGAATACTTCAAGAAGGAAATAAGTTTTGAAACACTTCCGTTTCCAAATATATGCCAGTGCAAAGTGAAATGACAGTAGGTGTGTGCTTTGAAAGATATCTTTTTTGTATATAAAATTGCATGGCTCAATTCTCTTTTATGTGAACTTTATCAAAGAACTTTCATTTAAATTAATTAAACCGTATAAAAATAAATTAATACCACAATACGATTTGTGCGTGTGGATAACCTATTTAGAACTGTTGACTTTCTTTTTTTCGTTTCTATTTAAATGCTCTTTATTGATCTCCATTCGTAGTAGCAATCATTATATAAGCATAAAATAATAAAAGTGTACTTTCTTGCATAGACGTGTGTGTATCAATTAAAAAGTATGTATCGCAAAGTGCAGCAAAACAGATAATTAATGAGGATGCGTATATATAAATCTCATTCATTATGTTGTTTTCATTGCTCTACAAAAGAAACATCAAACAAAAACACGAAACTTATTCGAGAAGGGAACAGTCAATAGTCATCAAGCAGCATCAAGTCCTCCAATCTGTAAAAGAAATATATAGAAACGGCGATTTAGTTAAATTGCTCATTTGCTTATACAGCTACTATAATAAGTAAAGTACCTTTGCTGTAAACTTGGTCCCATCGAATCAAAAACATACGAAAAGTAACCTTTGACATCTACAACTTCGTTTGCAGAACGGATCAGGAATGGATGCTGAAGTAGTCGAGTGTATTTTGGACGTTGCAATTGATCCTTTATCAAACTGAAAAAACATACATAATTTTCACGTGAAATGAAAGCAACAAGAATAATACTTTGATACTGGTAATTAGCTTACCAAGTATTGACAAAGGTGATGAATTCATTAGAAAATGAAAATCCATTCATTGACGGCGACAATTGAGGCGGATCGCCCTGGACGACTTGACAAAGTTGCTCGAATATGGAATTCCACTTGGGATACGGGAATTTGCCGGTGGAAATTTCATACAGAGTGATTCCCAGTGACCATACATCAGATCGAATGTCGTAGCCCTTTAGAGTGTTTGGGTCGATTCGTTCAGGCTGTTGAAATAACAGAAATCATAGAATAACTCAGGGAAAAGTTTAAAAATGAAAACATTGAAATGAATCAAAGATCATTCTTGACATCATCACTTACCGCCATGTAGGGTCGACAACCAGCATCTCTAGACTGTGCAATCGAATCAACAAGCTGTCCAGAAATTCCGAAATCACAAAGTTTTATGTTTCCTTCACGGTCCAACAGAATATTTGAGGGTTTTACATCACGATGAATGATCTTCAACTGATCCTTTAAGTAGGTTAGAGCTTGAACAGTCTGAAAATAGGAAACCATAAGTTTTCTCATATCTAGACGATTGTGCTACTTTATCCAAACAATGTTTTGAACCAATAGCAAAACCTACCGCTAGAGCAATTTTTCCAATAATGTTCTCAGGCATCCTCTGGTTCATTTTCCGGTAGACGTACTTATAAAACTTATCTAAGCTTGCGTCCATCAACTCCATGCAAATCCAACAATCCCCCTCCTTGAAAACCGCCCCGTAGAACTGGACAATAAACGGACATGCATTGGATTTCATGACCACCTCCAAATCCATCATGAGTTTTTTCTGTTCTCTCTCATCCACAGTGCAACGAATTCTCTGGAAAGCCAAATTCCAGCATTTTAGAACATGCGATAAAGCTTAATGTGCTTTTTACATGGTGTCAATTTACCTTCACAGCAATAAGCGTTTGCGATTTGGTATGAAGCATTTTCTGTACGGTACCATAAGCACCGCGTCCTATTTCACCCTCATCCTCTAAATCCTCAGCAGTGAAATCAAAAGTTAACTCGGGCGAGATCTTTAGCTTGCCTGAGCTTCCCTGAAGCCCAGAGTCTACTCTGAATTTATCTCTGCAAATATCATGCCAAAGTCCATATACATTTAAAATTGTCATATTACCACAAAAAGCTAAAAAGCATCTCTTATCATGTTCACATCATCTTACATTTGACTAGTAGAAACCGAAGTGGGAAGCCTTCTTGCACCTTCACTAAGCTGTAGATTGGGTCTCACAGTGGCTGTGGAACTCGGATTTTTAATACTACTCCCCAGAGGTGGAATTCTCATTTCAGACACTGACGCAGCTTTTATCGGTTTTTCCACCACACCTCCTCCCCCAGAAGCCATGCCATCCCCATCAGTAATGGATGGAAAGGGTGCCGGCTCAAAGTCTAACCGCAACTTGTTTTTATCTATTGTGACACAAAGAGACAAACCACAGAGATAAGATAATACACATAATTCTTAAAGAAGCGACTAAAGTGCTGTGTTTCTGTACCTATTACTTCACACTCACTTGGAGGCTTAGCTACTGCAGATCCATTAGTGTTTATTGCAGAAGCGGTGCTTGTATCACTGCTACTACTTATGTCACTCATTTTTGTGACACTTTATGTTTAAAATTTTACAAGTTACTATTCCCAAAAATCCCAGTGTAGTATAGTTTACAACAACAACCTATCATACAAATTCTGGTCTGTGTATCCGTTCATAAAGCAACGTTGGCTAAAGCTTTCTTCATAAAAATTACAATTTCATCAGTTTTAACAACCTTACAAGCTAGTTACACACATATCAGTCGATTTTTAGTGGAAATTGAAGCAATTTACTTTCTAACAACCTCAAAAAATATATTATAGCTTATTTGCTTATACACACAAGTCCGATCACTTTTTAGTTATTGTAGCAGCTTATCTATTTATTTAAGGCGATGGTACATGTGTCCACTAACAATGAGGCATTTTATACATATAATCAGTAAGTCTTCTAAATTTCCTTTAACTCTTTAAGGGTTATATTATCATGGAACATTAAAATGGCTCTGCCAATAATAAAAAATCAATACTTGTGTACAAACAAGATATTCTAATATATTCTTCCTCAGAAATTAAAATAATCACAGAAAACGTGTAAAAAATAGTTCAAAAATATAATAATTTATATGAACATGGAAAAAGGAAATTAAAAAGTTGTATTGCACACGACTTCTTGTAGCAGTTGTCAATGTGCAAAAAAGTAAAATATGCACCCGCAAAAATCTGCTCAATTCTCTGATCAATTGACAACACAAGAAACAGCCAGAGTGATCTTATGACGATGAATCATATTAAAAAGTAGTGGTGGTAATCAATACAATAAATATAACTTAGAAAATTTATAAAAAAGAATAATATTTGTAGATTTATTTGATATTACTACCACACTTTAGCATTGCTCCTGCTTTAATATTATGCAGCGGTGGGTTTAAAAAACCTCTAGACATACAGACTTTTTTAAACCATGTATTTTAAGCATGTATGGGTATGTTCTTTTCTGTACTGTGTAAGTGTGTACTAGTCAGTTTTCTCTTGAGTTTGTGTACAGGCTATCCAGTCACAACATTGGAAGCTTCAAGAGGAATATTTTTTATTATGAAAAGGCATTTACTCTAGTTATTGCCACAATGCAGACGTGAATACCAAAAAAACCGAGATAGATGAAAACCTTTTGGGTATAGAGAATACTTGGACTTCTCCGCTGAACCGTTTTACGTAGCTACTTGGTAGTATATGCCTTTTGCTCTGCAGGTTTCTCAAGTTGTACATAATGCATGAATTTTTGTACAATGATCTGATTTGGCTGGAGTGATTTTCCTCTTACTCGGTGTGATGGATCCAGCAAAATTGACTGGATGGCAAGGCGAGAATGAGAGTATTACTGGACAAGAAAACAAAACACTGAAAATAGGACCCAGTGGACTGGAGAGAAGATGAGCCGCATGAAAAAATGTGGAACAGATAAAAATGTGGAGATTGCTTTTACTGTGATTAAAACGTGGAAAAAGAGAGCGGTCAATCACGCAAATTGTTTCTAAAAATATACAGGGAACATGAATAAAATATGGGGTAGAAGCAAAAGCAAGATGGGAATGTAGTATTTACGCATTTATAACAATGACTAGCATTTTCTAGAGATATATAAGGAAGTAGGAAAAATATTTACGTATTTTGTAACATGAAATATTAAAAAGATTTGACATCATCAACACTATTTCGAACATTGATCTGTCACGGCTTACGTCATATTTATGCTTTCAAAGAACTTTTTCAAGTGGAAAAATTCAAACGAACATTCTTATAAATCAAATGAATGCCCTGTCACATGCAAAGGAATTTTCATTGACAACATAGCCATCTTGCTGGGTAGGCGTTGGGTTTAACGTATGCATAGTTCATGCCATGGAATAATCTCTTTCGTTCCAGTGACGCATTCAATAATGTACCATGTCCAAAATATTACCAAATTGAAAATCGAGACTGCTTGGTTCCTAAAAAAAATAGTACAAAATGTCAAAAACAGGTTTTACATACTACGCAAGTTGTACACTTGTCACAAGTGCCAATTTGCAAATAAACTTGAGTTACTTTTTGCGCCACAGAAAGTTATTGATATCATCACACCCTGAAAAAATGCTGAGACACTTTTTGAAAAAGATTTTTTAAAGGTATAACAAGCAAAAATCATACGCTTCCAGTTTAACCGGTTATCTAGACGTCATATCCTCTTAAGACGCAAAACATGGAAAAATACACAAAAAAAGTGTTTCTTAATGGGCTCTATTATTAATGATCCTGTCCTTATGATGTCATCAGTCCTTTTCATGAATCAGCAACTTGAGCAACTTCATTTTAATCTGTGGTCAAGAAAAAAAGCAGCTATTTTTTGCATTATTAGCTAAGGTTTTTTTTTAAAAAATGAACAAAAGCAAGTATGCACGTAGACTTAAATCCACTTTGTGGGAACACATCTTTAAAATCTGCGTTTTGTTATAGTTTTCATTTATTTAGCAAATGCAATGAAACCCAAGCCTAAATTGTAGCATTTTAGATTCATTTCGAAAACCATGTAGGACAGGATGGATTTCATTCGTTCATAGGTATAATTAATTGTATGCACCGCAGTCAAATAAGAAATCATGCTAGTCATTTTTTCCATCAAATCAATATTCAATCCTATCAATTAAGAAGCATGCGTAGTTTCCTAAACTGAAGCTATCAGTTTCTTGCAGTAACACTTTTCATTCATTCGACACAAAGACAACTTATACAGGAGGAATATAGCAAAGTCAAAAATTAAAGTAGGCACACAAAACGAATAGATGAAACTGCTTTATAGATCCCCGTCTTCACTTCCACTACACTTTATTCATCCCCTACTTGCCAACAAGATAGATGCATTGCTAGTATGTGTGTGTAAAAAATGACGACGATGATGATTATGATTATTTAGCTGCTTTTGTTGTGGCTGTGTGTGAGCATGCTACACTTTGCCACAATACCTATACACTTTACTATGTATCGTTATTCGTCTCCACACAAATGAAGATATGTTCTCCTCAACCCAATGCATATTTATTCAGAAGATGTTTCCTTTTTTCATGTACTCTCCTCGACAAAAGAAATGCTTTGGGATCGCAGCAGAGATTGAATTCAAGATGTGTAATGTGAGTGTGTGCACACATTCAAGGAATGTTACATTTTTTGGCAGTATAGTACTAGCTACATGAAATGAAATAGGATATACGGACAAAGAAATGACGATGATGAATATGTACTTTAGCCTCTTATATGAATACATGGTAGTTTAGCTAATGGTGCTATATGGTATAGTTGTTCCTCTTCTCAGCTGTTGAAAGTGCAAGGGAAGAAAAAAAGGAATATAGACCAAAGCCAGTTGTATGGTGTTCACAGGACAGGACAACCAGAAAGAAGAAACACAAGAGAAAAGACAAGTGTCTCTCGTTTTCGCTCTGGATTTTTTATGGCATCCCTTGCTGCTCCACACTTTACAAGTAGGAATTCACATAGACACACACAACAAAACAACTTTTTTGTTCAGAGAATAATAAAAAATAGCCATTCTTGCGCTGAGAAAAACAGGGAAACTAATCATAATAAAGTAGTATATGTTTGTGTGGAAATAAAATGTATGTTATCTCCAGCAGCAGCATAGTCAGTAAATACGCGTTATTCCCCATTTAGCACTTGAGATTGAAACATGACGGGGAGAAAATAAAAGCATTGTAAAAAATAATAATATATCGCGTTCCAGTTTGCAAACACTTTGATGGTTTATAAAAGCAGACAAACAATTTTTAATGAAAATGCAAACAAAGTGGATGATGATAAGAAGCCAGGGAAAAAGTGAGAAAATTTTGTGTGAAAAGAGCACACGTTTAAAAGTAGTGCTGCAATCGAAATCGAGGCCTAAAAATAATAAGTTGTCATAATGCACAGAGTTTGCAAATAAATTCTCTGTGTTTGCTCATCATTTAATGTCCAGCAAAAAGACTAAAAAACGTAAACAAGTTAGCGTGCGCAGACGTTCGTACGTAAAAGAATCAATCATGGAAAGGCATAATCTTCTTCATTAAAATTTGCCCCAGCAATTTGTGAAGAGTTGCTCTGTTGCTTTTTCGATAAAAGAGTTAATATCGGTCAGGCTTAAATCAAGAATGTGTGAGGAAGACGGGATATCATGCAAAATCATTAAATTTTGTGGTGATCCGTGGCAGAGCCAGCACAGCATCTTGTGTGTTTGCTCCTCTGGACAAGGTGATTTTAACAGAAAGTGGACTAGACTTCAAAAGGAATGTAATGACAAATGGGTTAAATCGTAATACACACTCAGTCTCTCTGTGATTTTGTCTCGCGTGTGATAGAAGGGCTAAAACAATTTCAAAGTAGTTTCATGCAACAGCGCAATAAACACGAGAAACGTACTTATCAACGCGGAAAAAAGATAAGCCTATTTATCGGTTTCTAAAGTTTTTAGGTGCTTAAAAATATATTTTTAGGCTGTTAAAACGGAAAAATTTTGTTCTGGGGGAAGTTGATAAAGTATATAATGTTCTCGACTCGGCTTTCGTATTTCGGCTCGCAACGAAATTTTTTAGCTACGTGTTGCTTATCGCAAGATATGCTATTTGGTACTAGTTGGGAATACTAGTTATATTTTTAATATAAATTTTATTGAGAAAAAATCTGAACATTGATATTGAGCAAAGCTGGAGTTCTTCAAGAAAAAGTTTGCCAACATGGGGGGTTCCCTGAGCCACGTTTTGCAGTCCCCGGGTGGACTGGTCCCCTTTAACTCAAGTCATCAGAAGGTTTCTGATATGACCAGGGAGTTGATTTATGAGTTGTTTGATGTGCTGAAGGCCAACCCGAGAGTTTCGGTGCAGAAGATTGAAGGGCTCCTCACACGGATTCCCAAGGTATACATGATAATTTTGAAAAACATTTGAATTTGAGTTGTTTTTGGCATGTTACTAAACATTTCTGAATATTAATCTTGTTTCCAGAATGAGAATATCCTCGCGGTATACGACTCTTCGGGATATAACGTGTTACAAAAATGCGTGGGCGTGAATAATGTGGAGATGGTGAAATGGATCATGAGCCGAAACCACACTCTCGATGTTAACCGAGGAGCTTGCTCCCTTCCTCTTCACATTGCTTGTCTCAGGGGTTTTGATGATATTGTTGACATGCTGCTGAAAAATGGGGCAAGGGTGGATTTGGAAGGGAGAATGTGCTGGCCTGCGGCTAATCATAATGTCAACTGTGAGGAGCGATCCAAGATTCGTAAGTTGCAAATTTATGCTCTGGTGAAAGATAACTAGAAAGAAAAGGTAAAATAAAATCTGGTAAACACATAATTCTGTGCAGGTCCGGTTGATGACACTACACCGTCGTTAGACCGGACGTCAGACAAGTTGCAAAATGCAATACACTACGCGATTGATGGAGATCAAGCGGAAAGTCTCGGGATGCTTATGCAACGAGGAGATGAGACATGGCTACTTAGCCACTGGCAGAGGAAAAGACCACTTCTTCACTTGGCCTGTGAACGAGGTGACATATTATACGAAGCCATTTGCAAACATTTTATTCAAAAATGCTTCATTATTTAAGTAGCATGACATTTTTCTCATTTAATCCAACAGGAGCTTGGAACTGTGTACAGTTTCTAATTTCGCAAAGGGCGGATGAAATTAATCAGTGCTACGACGAATATTATCCAATACATTACGTTAGTACATGACATGCAAAAAACATTATGCATTTTAGATTAGCATTTTTGTTATCGAGTAACATGTCATAATGCATGTTCATTTTTTCATTTGCAGGCTGTTTTACATGATGTTAAGTTTATTGAAAAGTTACTTCAAGTTGGTGCAGAGACTAATGTAAGGACCGCAACCCAACAAATGACTTGCCTCCACGTACTATTTCTTCTTGGCAAAAAGTCCTCGGAGGATGCTCTTGCAGCGACTAAAATCCTCCTTGATCACGGACTGAAAGAACTGATTAACGAGCCGGATAGTTTAGGCAATACACCTCTTCATGCATTAATTGTTAGGTTGGTTTATCTTGAACAAATATTCTTTAAAATGGTCATAATGTTTTTTCTGGAAATTGTGGAATTATTTGATATGATATATAAATTTTCGTCATTCTCCTCAGGTACGCTCTAGAGGAAGCGCGTTTCGGAATAGATCAAGACTACATTCCGTGGTCAAAGTGGGACATGCTCCACCTTGTTAGATTTTTGCTTCAGCAAGGTGCAAGGCCTAGCATAAACCAGCCAGGGAATTCCGCTCTAGCTTGTGTTTTAAGACATGTAAGCAGCAAATGCGTTTTCACTTGCAAATTATGCTTTGATGATGAACTGTCTAAACAATATTATACAAGATTGACTCATGCGTAATTCATTCTGAATGATGAATGACAGGTTCGTGATTTCGAATTTCGTTATGAACTGCTGTCCATGTTACTACAGGAGGGTGGTACGTTTCAACTTGAAATAAGAAATGTTCATACATTGGTTTAAATTTGAATTTTCATGAGCATAATACTTAATTTGGTTATAATTTTGCGTGCGTTTTCAGGCGATCCAAATATGAACGGGAGGGATGGCAGTGTTCCTCTCATGGTTTGCCTTGTTCCGTTAATTAATAAAGATCTCTTATTCAACTTTACTCACAATATGAAAGTGAGTTTGAAAACAACTTTGATACATCTTGATTCATGTGGCAAATATGATTGAATTCTAATGCTTTTCCGTGGCTATTTTAGGTTTTCTATTTAAACTGCGTCCGCATTTTGTTGAAGCATGGAGCAAATCCAAATTGCTCATCAAGGACTAATTTGACTCCTTTGCATGTTTTAATGTTTGTTGCTGGAGGTTAGTATGCAAGTGAAGACAACTTTCCATTTTCGTCAGAAATCAAATGAAATCCATCCATTTTCTTTCAGGGTACATGGGACTAACCCAATCTGACGAAAAGGATTCTAGCTTCGGTATGCACCAAATTGCTATTCTATATATATTATGCAACAATTACACTTAAAACCTTTCGGCATTGAAATGAAAACCGCTTCATTTTTTCCAGCATTCATCCGTCAACTGCTGGAAGTGTTACTAAGACATGGCCTCGACCCCAACGTCAAGTTCTCGTCTAGAACGCAACACATTCTCCTTTCCCTTCTTGAACTCGTTCTAAGCGCAAGGAACCCCGCTGACCTGGAATACATTTACGACCTATCCGTCACACTAATTCAGTTTGGAGCGGATCCTAACGTTAATATTTGTATGAACGAACCAATGATCTGTCATAGTCAATCTTCCTTCTTCTTGAAAAAACCTTCTAACAAAGTAAGCCTATCTTACTCAATTATGAAAACACCATTTTTTCTCAATGAACAGTCATGAATAATTAAATCAACTCATATTTAATTGCCATCCTTTCAGGTTCTCTATTACTATATTCAGTGGTTATGTCGCAAGGAGCATTTACTACTTGACCCGGAAAAACGATTCGCTAAAATTATTCGACTCTACGCCATGTGTATGGAACATAAGTGAGTTCTAGTATTCTGCATTATTCAATTTTTTGTTTTACTCGTGCTTAAAAAACGATAATTAAGTTTTTATCGATAACGCTTAATTACAACTACCACACCACCACCATGTACCTAGGTCGATACAATGGCGGCATGTATTATAACCTATTAAATAACAGTGTCCTCCTACATTGTATTTTCCCTTGTATTCAATTTACTTGTCAATTATGTCTTCTGTATCGTCTGTGTAGACGTAGCTCCCCTGCTACTACACTGGAGCCAGCAATCATCCACTACACAAAAGTATTGATTTTTCCCTCAAACTTTTGTTCGATTGTCAATTTCCCTAAAATGCTGATGCATGAAGAAAGCCAAACACACACAAAAAGCCTATATATAATTACATGATAGCGTAAAAAGTAAATTCTTTTGACAACAAAAAAACTCTTGCCCGTTAAAATTTTAATTTGCTTAAATTGTAAGTGTGGCATTTAGCACATGTATCTAGCTTACAAAAGTGTCAATCTCAATGCCTGACCAAACTGGATAATTGGCCAATTTATAACCAATTTAATAATATCCTGTCTGTTTAATATTCGTCTATAAAAACTTTTCGCTCTATTTTCTCCGCAGGGAACTATACAACTGTTTGAAGGTGCTATATACACAATCTGCAATCGTTCCGGTGAGGACAAGCCTCTGTTGTACTCTCAAGGAGTTGTATTCAAGCCCAAGGACGCTTTCGCAACAATGCCGGGTCGTTATCTACAAGCATTTAAGACATGCACCTGCCAAATACATTACTAAACTACCTCTCCCACCACCTCTAACTAAATATTTACTCAACTTTGAATAACTTTGACAAGGAAAAAAGAGAAACGAAAATTATACAGCGCGTTCGGATAAATATATTGTGGAGCACTATATATTATATGATTATTGTTGAAACGTCAAATAATAAAATTTACTCATACGTAGTTTTTGTCTGTGTGGAGTTGAGAGTTTCTGTTGTAAAATTATTTCCAAACCACATAATATTGCTCATTTTATTCAGGGAAAATTACATGCTATTTGTTTTTGCATGCAACAGATGTCGACAAATTGTTAAGGCTGCTTGTAAATTAGACTAAATGCCCGCATGTATGCATTGTCATTTTAAAGATAATCCATAATATGTTGACGGAAACCTATACTTAAAACAAATCTGCTTTAAATTTTACACATAATTAGTCATGTCATTTGTTTTTATCTTGATTTTGAATCCATAATTTAATCCATATACACTTTGCACTCCACGAAATTATCTTGTTTTAACATCGTTTTTATTAGCCATGTAAGCAAACAAAACAGTTTCATGTAATCATTATCATGTCATCAGCAGTCAGCACTCTACTTCCTACTGATCCAGATATTTTTTAAGTGTCCTCACGTGTACAAAACGGGTATTTTAGCTCATGTCACGAAAAGTGGACTCCGGACTCGATTATATATGAGGACCATGAGGATTATACGTTTATGGCAGTATAAAAAGTTTATATTGCAGGAAGTGTTGAGTTGGTTCCGTGCTAAACGAAAACGATCTATTGGAACATATCACGGGAAATAAGTTTAGCGTTGCTCAATCAATCTCACCTTGAAAGTTTACTACATTTCAAGTTACTCCAGCTCTCGTAAAAATGAAATTATGCATGGAAATGGATGCAAATGGGAAATACTACTCAATTTACTAGCAGTTGGGGTAAAGTGGTCTTTATTCCAGCTATAAAGACGGGATAATAGGTACATTTCATTTTCATGCATGCTTCGTCTACGACGAGTTGGGTAAAATGTCACAAGTTTACTTTTCCGGACAATTGTGAAAGTCAATCCCTTAAAACTCCATAAATGTCACATTAGTCCGGTTCGCAAATTCCAGACACGTTTTTCTTCTTTGTTACTTCCTACTTGTTTTTGACATTGATTGCAAATTGCAGCAGCAAAAACGTGGACAAGACAAATAGAATAAACGCTTTTACCCAAATTTCAAAAATGTCAATAGAGAAGACCCAAAGTAATTGATTTCTCTTTTGGAAAAGTGTAATTTTCTAAAATAAAATGCCCTATTTGTCATTCATAACACTGACGTAATTTACTGGTTATTCAAACAAAAAGGAAAATTGCAGCAGCATATTCTGAACAACTGGCATTTACACAAAACAGTACAAATTGCTTCCTGGATCATTTCCACCAATTTTTTTAGCAATTGTGCATACACGTCGTATAGTTTACTAGTTTTAATGTTTAGGTGGGTCACAAAATATTATATAGTGTTTGTAGAGATGGGTGGATTAGAATATAACGTTTCAGCACATGTGCGATATAAATTACGCTTTTTGTAGTTCAAGGTTGCACTTTCAAAGAGACAACTCAACCATCTCTCTTCCTTTTTGCTTGACTAACTGCATCAATCAAATTAGCAAACTACAAGGTCTTTGGTTTTCTAGGGGAATTGGTTTTCGAGTAGGAAGCAACGTAAAATTGGTTGATAAATTTCCTAGAAAAAATATGAAAAAGGGACACAGACAATAGGTACTATGTAGTGTATACACACGCGTTAACGGTACTTTGTTACGGGACAAAAGTAAATAGTTGTTCAAGACCTTGAGCATTTTCCAGGGCTGTTCCAAGAGATCTGCTTCGAATTCAGCCAAGATCATAGAGAAAAGAAACATCAATCCACAGAATCTTTATTTGCTTTCCATTTTTCCTTTCGCAAATTTTTTGTATGAATCGATGATGATTGCAAAAAAATCAAGCACTCTCTCAGAATCAACATAAATATTCAGCAAATTAGTTTCCCCGAAAATATACATAACCGCATTCCAAATGCATAACGCATCAAAAGCACTTTGCTTTGGTTTTGCAAAAGGTGATGATGATAGGTCTGTCACGCTAGAGTGGAATTTCACTCTACTTTTGTTCCATATTTTTCCCAACGCATATTGTACACACACAACAAAACACGGATTCATCAAAATGATTCTGATCTGGAAATGTACATGCAATTTGACCAGACCAATTCATACAAAACCCATTTGTTTATAGACCACTTTTACAACCTTGAACCCGCACGAGCAGGGTTTTGTGATTGCATCACCCATCAATGTTACATGCCTAACTGATATTTCTTTCTTTCCAGTATTCTCCTTTTTAGCAAGGATTAATATCGCAAAAGCAAAACACAAGCTTTTAGCCCTAAAAAGATATCGAAACAGGGGAAAATATTGTACGCTAAAATGTTGCAAGTTTTTTTTGTGCGGTTATGTGAGCATTGTATTTACAAAGACATATAAAACATTCGCGTGGCAGCATTAAAAATACTATAATATTCAGAATCAAAACATTAGGGCATTCAATCCTAGGCCTTTTTTACGTAGGCGCTTTTGTTGTGTTATTTTATCGATATGGTTATATGGGTACGTTTATATATGCTAATGTTGTACTCGTGTAGGGACTAGCCAATACAAAAAAATGGCGATTGCTTTCACCTCTCGAGTTAGCATTTAAAATAGTTATGAGGTGAGCACGCTATAACCTCATGAGTTGACATTCTATTCATACTACAACAGACAGCCTTCCTTTCTTCGTCGTACTTTTTTGTCCGACTTGTTGTTTTGAAGTTCATTGATGTATTGGAGAAAACCGAGACATGCTTATAAATACACATAAAATATTAGTCGGTTTCTGAATAATTTCCTCCTCCTCCTTTTATATCATTTTCGGCGACACCGT
The DNA here is from genome assembly GCA_029691765.1 of Entomobrya proxima. Taxonomy (NCBI): domain Eukaryota; kingdom Metazoa; phylum Arthropoda; class Collembola; order Entomobryomorpha; family Entomobryidae; genus Entomobrya; species Entomobrya proxima. The sequence continues at coordinate 10,186,388 of CM056169.1, forward strand.
CATAATCCTTTAATATTTAAGTGGCACAGCTTACTAACAAACCCTGTTGGAATTAAGCATACCACAGAGCTCACAAACTCACAATTTCCCATGGACATGTGTGTATACATAACCTACCTAGTTTTTAGAGGAGAAATAATCGACCAAAAAGAGGTTTTCATATATTCAAACCAATGTCATCGTTTAGCTTTAGAAAACCTCTGTTATGTCCAGGCCACGTTCCTTTATCAAAGTTACTCCTTTTCTCTATCACCTTTCTCTGTCCGAGTGTGTGTGGGCCGCAATTAAAAATTATGTATTACGCATTACACTCCTCTCCTGAATGAAAAAGTGCCAAAACCTGCACATGGTGGGTTTAGTTTCGACCTTGAACTCTTATTCTGCGCATTATCGTCTTACCTTTTGTTTTTAAGATGAATGCTCTGTCTCATCACATCTCTCTCATTGAAATACACCCACTATCTCTTGAAAACAAAGATCACCCAGTCGCATGCCATTATTCTCTCTGGTGGAATCCGCACGGCTGCTGCATGTGACAATTCTAGCTATTTATAATATTCCACTTGATGTCCCCCTAAAGATGAAATGAAGTGCTCTTCCTTGTCACATTAATAAGTACCAAAGTACTCTTAACATGTCCACATACGTCATTGCCATCAGCATCACAACAGCATTAGTTTCTCATAAATTTTATACAGGCTTTATTCTTCAGCTCCAGTTACGCTTTATAACAACTTAATTCTCAGATTTAATTACTTTGTTCCCGATATCGACAATAGTAAAATGTCAGCCTGTCACAGGCCACATAAAACGCTGGTTAATTGGAATTTTGGAATGTGTTTACGCGTACATTGGCTTTTGTATTGTGTTAGGTAAAGATACAGCGTATAACTTTCATTAATAAAAAAGTGGAACAAAGGAGCTAAATGTGGAAGGCAGGGTTATAACTGCGTCATACTAGCATACCAGTCAAGTCTGAGGAATGTGTGAAAGGTGAATGAGTACATAATTACTAATTACTGTCGACTACCACTCAAGACAACAACAGGGCTTTGTTTGACCATTGCACAAAGTGTAATTCCAATCTTATGAATATGTACGATTTCCGATAACAAATTAAATTTAACGCGTAGTTTATAGTTTGTTAATCTCGATACATTTCTCAGAAACTCTGCAATCAATCTTATACGCAGTTACCCACTCGCCTTGTACTAAAAAAATCACGCCATACCCAACCTATCGTAAATATGCGAATATATATAGATGTACACGATCAGAATCAACACAATAAAAAGTGACTCAGAATCAAATGGTTTTACACTTTCTTGCAAATTTTTATAAGCATCCTGCTGAGATTATCAAGATAATGCCTACTCGTATCAGGTACAAATAATCGCACTCCAATTTTTGCCAAAATAATATCTCTAAATCGACGCGAATAGTAGTGAAGACGCAAACCTTTTTTGACTTTTTAGAAGCAGCGACTGAATGGGAGAAACTCGTTTTTTGAAAAAGGATAAAATTAAAACGTTGTGCAACAGATAGAAAGAGAAGAAGATACACAAGCTCAGGTAAGGCGTTTCATTTCAAGTTTTTAAAACTTCCTTTTCTAAAAAAACGCTGCACTGGCTGCACTTTTCTTACCTTACCTGCTCGTCTCTATTGAACTCTGTACAAAAAAGTTACTCGATAATCTTGTCGACAAAGTATATGATCATCACGTATCATCATCATATTTTTTTAAAAAATGGAAACTAAGGTAAGGTTATGGTTGGCGCAACACTATCAAGTATTACTTGTAGTGTAATTAGGTGTGTGCAAACCGTGCAAATACCTAGTAAGTTGCTCTGTGATTATCTGAAGATATGAAACTTACCTTTTTAGTAAAACAAATGTCCGGTTGCATATTGTAGAGAGAGCAAAAATGCTGTTGTACACTTTTTTATAGGTTAGTGCTGACGTCAATCTGAAAATGGTAAAAAATGTGATTCATGAATTAATTAAGATAAAAGTTTTAGATAGAACACGCCAGGCCTTTAGGGAGCTAAAAAAGATTGCATATTATTTTTTTCTTATTGCTGCTATTCTGCTGCAAAAGCAAGCTCAGCTTCTGATCAACCAATCCTAAAAAACGGGACAGAGTAGTAGTAAACCTGTACTGTACGTACTCTACAATCGGTTAGCTTACATTTAAAATTGAAATGAGAGGCAAATTAGCATCCATTTGAAAATCAGCATGTTTTGCAAAGTCAAATGCCACTTGCCGGCTCAACATACAAAAATATTTATATCTGCTTCAGTTTCAGGTTTCATTTTCATTTCTTGCTTTTTCAATATATCAACGCAGCCAAAGCTAAAACCGCTGCATATGAATATGATACACACTCAAAATTTCACTCTGTTGTATATTTTAAAACTATTTTTGTTCTCAGTCGGCCAGACATTCGACTCCATATATTCCATCTTAGAAATAAAAATTACGCTTAAAAGAGCTGACCTTGAGTGTTTTAATGGGATGTAAGCATATCGGTCTCACCACCACCACCATCATATCATCTTCATAGCCAACGAGCCAACTGTTTTGTCATTTTATATCGTTTGAAGCCCTGTAATAATATTAACGAGATGCGCACATGCAAACGAGATGATACACATTAGGCATTTTTCTAAAACTCAGCTTTCGAAAGTTCAACGGGTACGTTCCACAATGATAAACCTGCCGTTGGCACCCTGTAATATTCCATTGAAGTAAATGATTACAGATTATCAAGCCTACATGCAACACGCAAATCCATAACCCTTCTCCGCGTTCCTCAGAGATTACACAGGAAAATTATACTCATTAGGCCAGCATGCCGGAATAATGAATTTTGAACTTTATATAACATTATGATATATTATTTACGTCAGTGGTCAGTGACAAGTCAAGTCGTTACAAGATGATAGAGAATTTACTTAGTAGTATTTGTACAGTTTATTTTTACATGTTTATACTAACTGTGGTGCCATGCAGGGTCTACGTCGTCTTTTGACATAATTTCGTTTCCGCGAGAGCGTATTAATTAATTCGATTCATTTCACTATATACAACCACGTACCTACATAGACTTTCATACAATCTTAACCAATTGAGTATATAAACACAGCTAATTGACAATTGAAGTTGGGTTTGCAAACTAGCAATCACTCGGGGTTTGATGAATTGATTACTCTGCTGAATAGTAATGCGTACGTACCTCAATCAGCGTCAGCAAAAGTATAAAATCTTATGCCTACACAATATGCAAATACATGTAAGAACTTTCATTTCATATTATATTCCGCAATGTTAAATATATTTTATTCCATCAGCAAAAAAAGAATCTTTACAAACTCAGCACACTCTCTGCTTTGTTATGAGATCTCAACCCATTTTATCCTAATAACCAGTTTGATTTGATCATGCAAAGACACATATTTATGCTGTATTGATACAATATATCGAGCATCTGCACCAAGAAAAACTGTTACGAGTTTTTTCGCAGAGAGAGTCCTGATCTTCTCCAAAACATTTTTTGCTGCTGCTTCTGGGTCACATCGGAGCAGGCTTTTAAGCTTTAGTAAAGAGCTCTCTCTAGTACACAAAAAATAAAAACACAGCACATGAACGTAATAAATGCGTGGAATCATAATAGAAGCCTCCTTCAAAACGCAAAACATAAAGTGGAAGCTTTAAAAGCAGAAAAGAATTTTAAAAGAATTCCGTTTTAGCATGCAAAACTCACCCTGCTGCCAGCATAAAAATTCATACAGTTTAGCAGCATGACATGGCATACTCCCTTGAAATGCAAAACTTTTTTTGCTCCTCCAACACAAGGAAAATTTAAAAGATGGAAATGATCTTAAAAATGTACATGTTTCAGTTTTAAAACCTACTCTGGTACATATTCTTGTCTCTGTGTTGCAAACGAAATACCCGACACGTATCCATCCATAATGTATTCCATTCGAGTATCTTACTTCACTTCACACAGTGCTCATCATCATCATCATCTTTGTCCATTCCCTGGCGTTAGGCGCTTTTTTGCTACTACGTAGTTACTCTATCAGTTTTCTCAGCTCTTGTAATATAGGTCTGCAGGTTAAAAATTGCAAGGCAGACTTTTTGATGTACACACAGTGGCAACATTACATTACACCGCATAAGTATGCCACCAATGCTGTTCATATGTTTTGCTTGTAGTACTACTATACAAGCACCATCCTTCTTCTCCATTGCATCTCACTCAACTTGAATAATCTTGAGACGCAAAAAAGCAGTAGCAGCAGCAGTAGAGTCATCAACGTGAAGTGGTTGTATGTAGAAAGTCGCTGGGAAATAAAGCGTTTTTTTTTGCAGAACAGAACAAGAACGTAGTAGTGGAGTAGTAGTAAGTTGGAAGCGTTTATTTTCTGGCTAATATTTCCTTCCTCCACATTCCACACAGCAGCGTGTGGTAACATCGGTGGTAACATGGGCAAATATTTCTACTGCAAAAATTCTTTGGCATGATGAATATAAGAATGCAAATACACACAACACAAGTCCATGGTCCATTCGAGTAGGTATTTTAAGCATTCGAATGTGTAAAGTAAATGGGTTGAGTATTACAACGTTCTAAAGCCCCTCTCTGGCTCTCCGAGGAATACGAAAGTGAACTTTCTTAAAGCCTTTTTGCGAAAGATATTGCACGCTAGAAGAGTATACGCTAGATAACCGGCTTGATCATATTATGAAGCCCGCCGGAGAGTGCATTGCATTTTTAAGCAAAAAGGATTCTATATGGAACTGAAAAAAGAAGCCAGAAAAATGTATTCGCAGTCATCATGAGCCACTCTGTTGTCACGTACGAATCCCATATCATTAGGTATTCTTAGAGTGTATTTTTTCACATACGTACCTATATTCCATTTTAGAATGAACCAGAGAATAGAGTTGTGTTCGTGCCCCTTTTTTTCAGTTTTTAGGGCACATTCAAAAAATCGACATGATGCAAAAAAGCAAAAAAATCGAAGGACTCGGACCAATGGTAACACAAATTGTTAAAGAAAAACTGTTTCAGACACGAATTTTCCTTTTTGTCAAGTTTGATATAGCAAGAGTCTCTAGACGCCCCGGTTTTCTGCTTGGGAAAGCAGTTTTTAGCTTCCACGAAATGCTTTTAGTAATATTTTATAGCGTGTAGTATGTTTTTGCCCAGACAGACAGCAACAGAACCGAGTTTCCTGTACAGACTTTCCCCAAAGGAGTGCACGCAGTGAAGTAGATGAATTGTCTGTTCTTGTAAACTTCACTACTTTCATCTTTTTTCTGTATAATGCCGGATTAAACCGGTGCTAACAGACAGGCAGTAATGTTGCCTGAAGAAAAAGAAGATGTGGTGCAACCTCCTATACGTATCAATTCATATGAGCAATGCATGTTAGTAAAATATTTCTTCGTTTGTATTTTAAAACACCGGAAATGTATTTGCCTATCTTCATCTTTTCTTTGTCAACAAAACACGTAGTGTGGCCAATGCTCCCCGGTTTTGAAAAAAAAGAATTGTTAGTCGGTAACATTATCCGTATTGCCTACAGACATACAATACATCTCGAAACGTGTAACAAGCAATAGTATTTCTAAATGTAAACAGGAACAAAAAGTCTAATATTACAGGTATGTAAAATGCCACACAATAGTCACAAAAGACGCCAGTTTTTTACTACTACGTGAATGCGTACAAATAGCTAAAAGCTATCCAGACTACTACACACACCGTGAGCAAAATAGGTGTTGACACTACTCATGGAAATCTTTCTTGTTTCACGTGTGATGTCCACGTGCTGCACGAATAGCCGAAAAAATACCACACAAACTACTACGCGGTCTGCTGGCTTGTTCATAGGCTTCCAGTGTTTTAACGATGAGGATGATCATGATGATTAAAAAGCGTCTGCAAAAGTGTGTTGCAATCTGTGCCAGTATCAAGAAATATGAGCACAGAGCAATAAAGCAATAGCCAAAGGTATAAACATTTTGTCCAGTAATACTGGAGGATATACATAATGTCTGCTTGTACATACATTTTGTACATATCTGGCTTGTCGGAGATCAGAAAACAGCATAGCGTATCTATTTAAATTACCAGATCATATTAAACTTTAGAGTGAGGCGAACCATGTTTCCCCCTATATCCTTGCCTCTGATCAATAGCCCGGTTTTATCAACTTTATTAAAACGAAACTGCGTTTTATTTTGGCAACAAAGAGAATAGTGTTGCGCTATAGTATAGGTGCGCTGACTCGGCTGGAATGGAACTTTTCCCATATTTTATTCAATTTTAGCATGAGACACGATGAAAACCGAATTGTACGCTGTGGGAATAACCTTGGATGTTTGCAAGCCTATGTGCACACCACAGAGAAAGGTTTGTGTGCACAACGGAGAAAGTAGGGAAAAGCATAAGGCTTAAATTTAGCCCAGTAGCAATATTTTACATGGCATACACCACATGTATAGGAAATATATACGTCACATTTTTGCTTTGAAGCAGTTTTTACACAAAAAAGAGGAAAAATGCAAGTTTGATCATGGGAAAATACAAAATGTGAAGAAACCCAAACAAAGCAAAATATTCCATGATGATGCTGTAAGTATTAAAATGCGGGGTGAAAGTACGTTATTTTTAAACAATAAGTTGTAAAAACAGCCGCAGCGCAGTATTCACGTGGAAAAGTTATTAATGATTTAAGGAAGCTGTATAAAGTATTTTAAACGAGCTTGTAAGATTGCTTGGGAAATTCCAGCCCATTTCTCATTTTTCTCTATTTTCACACTTTATAGCCACTACAGCTAACAAGATCAAAACTCATGGTTGATCACCCTACTTGGCTTCCTGTGTTGTTATTGTTGGATGCGCTTTTTTATACTCTTGTCATACTAAAAAAAGCAACAGGAGAGTTTTTTTACGATAGAGATGCACGTTATGTTATTACTTAACAAAACAAACAAAGATGCCTATCTAACAAAAATATTTGTCTGCGAGAGCGGTACACACACTCTCAATGTTTGTTGGTGGAATATTACGTAAAAATGGATGTGGGTACATTAATCCGTGTGTGTGTGTTCTTACTATCCCATGTAACAACAACAAAACTGATAGTACAAGTACAAGCACACACATCCTTGCAAAAACATTTTTGCAAAAGACACAAACAACAGGCACAACAGTTGTTGGTGTGTGTGCGCCAGTTCTTTACGAGGAATTTGGGTCTATCTTTTTTTACTCGGTTTTCTATGTGCCTCCTGTTTTTCTAATTTTATGAATGAGCCTCAATGAGCAGTAGTAGTAGTAGCTGGCGGAGTGGAGTAGTAGTAGCTTGTTGTTGTTTGTGTGTTTGTTTTTGTAAAACCGGTATCGTTTGTGTGTGGAGTTGTAGTATCGTCTCGGTTTGGTGGAGTATATAGTAGTGGCGGTGGTGATGGAGGAGACATGATATGATGATGGGAGGTTAAACCTGAGAATTTAGGCTTTTGAGAGCGGTGGTGTAAGTGTTATGGAGGTAGAACCGGTGAGTGGGGAAATAAGAGCTAGTGCCACCACGTTGTTGTTTTTTGAGTGGGATGCTATTGAAAACCGTGAAAAAACAAACAAAGGGAAATGAAATGGAAGTCCCTGAAAATTTTGGCTTTTGTGGAGTCGGATATACAAAATAGCTTAAGCAATTCTATGCAAAAGTTGGAATCAAAGTGAATGAAAATTACATACACACATTTTTTTCTGGGCTTTTGCTGTTCTGCTCATCAGCGTCATCACAAGGCCACGATGGATTGAGAGAATATGTTAAACGCGTTCTACTAGGGCATAGCCAATAAGATCTTTTTTAACGCGTAAAAAATACGGATGCCTACGTGCCGATAGTGGCAGAGGCAATATGCAACAAAGCAACAGTGCTGTTGATGCCGCTTCCATCATTGCTTCCACGTTATGAATATTACTTTTGTCTTTACGTCTCGCTCTCATGCATTCTCGGCAACAACAACAACGGCTTGGTTTTCACGTTTTGGGATACAGATGTGTAAGGCCAAAACATGCAGAAACGTGAGATTGGAGATGATTTGATGTTGATGAGCACAATTTTTGCCAGCACAGTCATAGTAATGATGGAGGGATGTGTGCTATTTGGATGATTTGCGAATCTGATACAAGCGTAGTCTGTTGTTTGTGATGTAATAATGATTTGCTATTATATTGATGCTACATCACTACAGCGTTATTTTGCTCAGGTTTCTTGCGTCTGGCGTAGTAACTACATTGCCAAAAATTCAGGTCTTGTGAGACAGGGATGTGAAGGCCATTGTAGCGACGCCGGAGAAAAAACGGCAAGCATACGGGCGTATATATGCGCATAATATCTATGTAAATTATTTTATATGCATCCAGTCCAGTGTCGAGGTTGATATTACGCGTGTAGGTAATTCAATTAAAATTTCAGAGAAGGTGAACTTGAGACAGCTCAGGTATACAAGCCGAGACTCTAGACGGTTTCCAATTACCGTTAAAATATTTTTGTGCATTTTTTTCAAAGTTTTAGGAATCCACTAGTTTATAGATTTTTTAGTTTGTAAACAACATTGTTTCATATGACCATCAGTCAAGCATAAAAAAGCTTTTTTTGTTGTATACCTGCTTAACAAAAGTCAGATATATTAGTGCCAGACCAGTGGCAGATGGCGATAAACTACTAAAAATACCAAATCAATAATAAAAACAATGCTGACAAGCCAGCTACTTATTAACAAAACCAAAGGAATATTAATTAGCTGATATGGGTTGTGCCTGACTGTCTCATGATTTCAGAAAGCTATGTGATAAAGCAAGTTGCACTTGTAAAAAACCATACAATGAAGTAAATACACTTTTTTGTCTGGCTTGATTGAACTTTAATTCTCTGCAATATTATATGCTCATGTTTTATTAACTTGAAAAAATAACTTATCTGGCTTATCAAAAGTAATCATCTGTCCCCTGATAGCTGTTTGTGAGTATCTTGTGTGTACAACGGAAAGTCATTATCATCAACATCAAATCGTCAGGTTGGCACTTGGTAATCATGTTGCTGTATCATGATAACTTGTCATCCGTCAGTGTTAGCAAACCTGTGTGCGTATGCTGAGAACATCCCCATACGGATCTCTTCCCCTCCTCCACTTTAACGTGTACAAAGCTTATATAACCAACGCAGCTCTCACCTCTCCCCATCCTCTCATCGATACATTTATCCTTGATCATGTTTTTTGGGGACAGCTCCTTCCAATCATCAAGCAACAAGCTATATAACCTAACAAGTTGATTTGAATTAAAAATGCTGCAAATTGTTATTGCACTTATTATGCTAGCTAGTAAACTTATTCATGTTTTTGTACATCAGCAACTAATTATCGCTTTTTATAATACTTTATAAACGCTAATTAAATGTGCATTAGCCACTTATCCGAATTTATAAGCAGCTAAAAAACGATGACGAATTCTGCAGCAAACACTGTGTGTTTTTACATTTCTCTCCTGGAAAATTTTCAGAGAGATGAGGTGCTTGGTTTTTAGTATCTACTGATTAGTCTGAACTCTGGACAATCTCCGGCATAAAAGCCTATAATATATGTTCAGAGTTCACTTGACAAATCAACTCGGCCAATAAATTATAATAAAGTTTGCATAAACATGCCTGGCAAATAGCTCCATGATCGTCACTATCTCGTATCTCATTTATCGACTCTGCTGTTGTACGCTTTTTGAGATCGGATTTATTTTTAGTGTAGTGGCTTTTTTTGTGTACTGGGTGGTTAAAGAAAAACGAGCTGGTTTAAATTGCAAAAAAAGAAAACAGCATGTTGTATAACAAGCCTGACGATGACGATGACCAGAGAAGATACTGACTTGATTTACAAACAGATTTGTCTTTGTGTTTGCTCCTCGCATACACAAAAGTTCACCCTGTTCCATACATGCTTTTTTTAAAGGAGTGTACACAATGTCAAAGCAGTTTTAACTGGAAAGTTGGGAGTAAACTCTTTGACTTGACATGGTTTATAAATATTCTTCACCTTCTCTCTGTTTAGAATAAAGCGTGCAGTCATTCTACTACTACGCGCTGGCCTTTTCCTGTACTTTGCAAATTTTGTAGACCTAGGCCTTAATAAACCGCATTTTACTCAATTTTAGTACCTACACGAGTAAACATGTCTCCCACTCAAGTATCCATTTTGATTGATTGCTTGTAATATACTCTCTCTTTGTATCTTGTCTAGTTTTGACTTTATCATCATTACATGTGTGTGCAGTGTGCACATGATTGCTTTCCATACAATGCGACGTTTTGCAATAAAAAAAATGTGGCGACATTTATTATCCCGCTGACAAGAAACTTTTTGTAAGGAAAAAGCGAGCAACACTTTTGCGCATTATATTCATTATCATTATCATGATCAACTTTACTCGAATAAGCGAAAAAAGTGTATCTGAATCTTTAAAAGGAGCAAGTGTATGGAACAAGTTGGAGCCGCCGCTACACTGCAATTATAATTATATTAAAAAACTTGAGCAAATTTATATATACCCAGCATGCCTTTTTCCCGAGCACGCCATATCATATAAAAGATAACATACCTAGACTAAATATATGTGTGTGAAATTACCCAAAAAATAATAAATAGCTTGATATACCATTCAACCGTGTCTGCATACACTCATCCAATTTGGTTCCATAAGAAAACTATCCGTGTGCTCGTTTGTTATCATATTCTTCGCAGAATTGTATACAAACAGAACACTCGAGTAGGTTTGTGTGTAGTATACGAATCCAAAATGTTGTAGTATTTTTACTACACATGTGTGCGAAAAAATTTACCCGTGTATTCGTCCATACATACAGAAAAATGATAATAATGCGTGCATTGTAAACTTGTGTAATATTTTGGAAGCACAAGGAGTAACACAAGCTTGTTCTCTGATATTATGTGCCGATCATCATAGGTGTCTTTTTTAAAGGTTGTTTAGAATAGCACGCCAAAAGAGTTTGCATGTCAGCACAGATGAAAAGGCGTTTTTTACATCTTTTGCAAGCTTTGTGCTAAAAGCCTCCCCAAAAGTATATAGTCACACATGCAATATTAGTTTGTTGTCGAAAAATATTCAAAGCCAAGCTCTTTCTGTCTGTGGGTCATACCATCTAGCACCGTTTTGTTGTCGCGAACATTATAACCTGGCTAACTAGCTATATTCTTCCTGGCTATCTTATTAGCTGAGTATACTATTTTGCAAGAGGCAATAGTATTCTTGCACTTGATCTTTTTTCCTTGTTGCGTTGCATGTGAGAACCCATTCCATGTTCATGAATACTTGTACAAAGTAGTAAAGTGGCAAGCCATTAACGAATCTGTGTACTCCCCTTTAAGACACCATAACATTTTGCATGTGCTTGCGTTGCAAAAAATGAGTAGAAGCAAACGTACGTTTCTGTTTGTATGTTGGAATGATATGGCGAGTCAAAGTGGTGTGATCTTCGTGATGCATATAGGTATGTAATTTGTATATATTGGGATCTTTAATAAAATATCAAGTACGTATTCACCACGCAATGCACTTAATGCTAACTATAGACCGCGTTGTGTTACGTTAACTATCCATAATATTAATGACTTGGGTTACAATAAAGTAGCTCGCTAAGCAGATTGAATTCACAGCAGCAGAACGTACATCGCAGCAAGAACCTATAACAAGCACGTACGTTATCGTGAGTTGGAAAAGTCACCGTCATGATGATCATCGTCGTGTGTAGTCTAAATAGGTAGTTTTTCTGCCATTATGTAGTGTAATGATGGTTGGCTGACTACTGGAGAGAGTAAAAAGCGCACACCATGCAATTGTAATGTTGCAGCATTACCTACTACTTTTAATACAATTTTTGCTCTATATATAAACTTGTGAGTGAACATGTTTCTTGTAAGATGATGAGCAGTAGTAGCAGCAATGCGGAGCACATTTTTATATAGAACCTTTACAACTTTTTTCCTATCATTTTCTATGATCTAAATTTTATAACAGACATAACGCGCAGCATGTAAAAAAATGGCTTTCAATGTCTCTGACTGGGAGAACTGGTCTAACTTGAGACAAGAAAACATTTAAATGCAATTTAGCAAAGCGCGGTTGGAGTACACACTAGAAACCCGCCACACAAGAGACACTACCACATAATCATTCATTATAATTGTACCAGCGACAACTGCATTTTACTAATAAATACGTAGTTTCTTCTGGTAGTTCGCTATCCTGTAATTTTTTGTAAGCATAAGCGTTTTTTAGCGTACATACCGCACAGAGTATGACATTTTATCCCATTAAAAACGTCTTTTTATTTTCTGCTGCGTAGTACTTTTGTCGTCCTTTTCGGCATTACTACTACCACCACGGCCTGCAAATATCTACTTTCCGCGCTTTATACTAGTTTGCGCTATTGCTGGAAAGCTGCAAGGAAAAAAAAGAAGAAAAATAAAGAGTTCTTGTTTCACTTTTAGAATTTATATAGACATTTCCGTCTCAAATATATGTAGACGCTTTTGCATACTAACTTAAAAGCAGCAGCCCTATGCAGCGTCATATAAATATGTGCGGTGGAAAGGGTTATAACATTGCAATAAGTTTTAAACAAGTTTATATACAGAAATACCTACGTGCTAGTAGACGACTACAATTTCATACTAGTATGCAGAAACTGCACTGCATAATATTGCTCATGTCTGTGTGTAATAGTAATAGTAAGTACATTGAAGTAAAATGCTAGAAAGAGGAATTCACCACTTCTTCTTCTGTCTTGAGTCTTCTGGGCGATGTGAGCAAAGCAAAAAGGCATAATAAAAGAAGTAAGTTGTATGAGAGGAGAAGTAGCAAAGGAAGGTGCAAGCTTTACAAGCAAGTTTTGTGAGTTTGTGTTCAGCATTTTATGCTGCTTTGCTGCTGTACTTGTATGTTGGTTCTGTACTAGCGCGATATAGCGGCAGACCAGTCTGCCTCACCAAGTCAGTGCGAAACTGGTGTTGGTAAGCAAAAGACCAGTCAGGTTGATCGTGGTAGTGAAACACGCAGAAAAGAAGTAATATATATTAGATGCTAGATCATCATCCTTCTCTCATAAAAGTAATATCTCATTCAGTATCAAAAAGTGCATAAAAAGTTCAGAGAGGATTTATTTACACACTCATCTCATCTCTCATCATCGTTGCATTATTCTGCTTGGAGAAGTACATAAGTGGCTGGTGTTTTTCCGCTACGTACTGAATACTACTACTTTGCCGAAAAAACACACATGGACACTTGTTGCAAATTTTTGTCAATCTTGCATCCACTTTTTTCTCCGGCTTTTTGTCTCTCTCTCTCTCTCTGCAACCAACAAAGCCATTTCTCATTTTGCTAATTCGGATTTTCACACTTGTAATTATTGTGTCAAAAGTCATTTTCAACGAGAAACTCAAGGAGCTCGTGTATGTGCGAAAATACATTAAAGAAGAGTTTTTAAAACGTGAACGTAACACTTTTTCTCCTGCTCTCATGTACATGTGCTCACTCTAACAACTTTGCAACTTGTACAATTCTCGTTTCACGTTAAACCAGTTCTTTAGTACGTTTCTTCGGCGTGCTTCTCAAAAAGCCAGAAGTTTTTCATGCATACAGTTGTGCCAGTGTGTGGATTCTCTTTAGAGTTTTTAAGGATCGTTTTCATACAATATTGTGTAGTTCTGATCCTCTGGCCTGGTGGTAAATGATACTTGTACCAAAAACCGTACATTTTATTATTATTACACACACATAAAATACTATTGCTAGAGAGAGCTGTGTTGTGTGCTTACTGCTGGAGAGTGAGAGAAACGTCCTTCATTCAACTTTTGCTCTCTCTCTGTTCTGCCAAACCAGAAAAAAAGAACAAAGTGGATTGAACATAATATCGGCAACGCCACTACTAGCAAACCAATACGTTAATAAAGCACGTCACCATCATCATCAGTGCTGTGTTATGACTTGTATTACTTTTTTCTGTTCCAGTTTTTGTATACACACACTAAAGTCGTCATCAGTTTGAGTGAAATCGAATCCACATCCAGCAAACTTATTACGATTGATATATAGTGTAATAGTAAACGTGGAGAATTTGTCGTGGAGTCGTGTGTGTGTAATACCTTTTCTCTTAAACAATTTTTATCTGTTTGATGTCCTCTCCTTTTTCCTCGATCATTATCTAGTTTCAGCTGGATATTCATTCTCTCTTTTTTTTCTTTGCTGCTGATTGAATTTTTGGCACTTATCTCTCTTTGGAGAGTTGGATTGAAACATTAAAAGCTTAAAGCAAGACACTCAGTGAAAAGACACAGAGACCAAAATAGTTTGTGTGTATGTGCTTGTCTGTGAGTAAACTTGTATCGGAACAATAAAAGTGAACAAGTCTTATCATCAGCTCTTGAACATTGTTGGATGAATAGGATTATAGAAGTTATAAATTCCTGAACCTGTGACCTTCCAAGGTAATTTCATTTGCATTTAATGAAAACACAAGCGTTCTTTTTGTTCTTTTAGACGGCATTTTCATAGAGATTGATTTCATAGCATAGCTTGCATAACTCATTGCATGAAAACACACATTATTGTCGTTAGCCAGTCAGTGTCATTACCTTCCTGATTTTTACTAATTTAAGCGCAATTTAAGCATATAGTCACATGAGTCAATGAGAAATCATTAATTTTGCTAATTAGCCGATTTAAAACGCAGTTTACACAGAGCTCACGTAGACCTGTGTACAAAAAAACAGGCTGACTTTGTCATGATGGGAGTTTGTGCTAAAACTATAAATAACTTTCGGTTAAGGTGCCTGTCATGTAATCGAGATACAAAGCTTATTATATTTTTCTCACTAGGTATACCAACTTGTAGATCGAAAATATACATTTTTTCAACAAAAATTATTTTCTTCCCCACAACCTTTTTTTACTCAGACAGTCATTAAGGTGTGTACAGCAAATATAATATGATGAGATATTTACGAGCAAAAGTTTATAGTTAGAATGTTAAATGAACTTATAGGAATAACTATAGGCATCGCTGTAGCCGTTTTTCTATGAAGGTTATACCTCGTCATAGATAGAATGGATGAATTGTTGTATAATTTTCCAATTGTTCTCTCATACGCGCCACTTGACTAGCCAGCGACATTCTCTTAATCAAAAAGGAGAAATTTATAGATGACATGTGCTACATTGTTGGGCTGCTATAATAATATCAAATATTTGAGCGATATGGCTGGTAATAGCCTCTCACAACATGCATACAATTAGTAGATTATTAAGCATTTAGCTACGTGTATGATTACCCTACCTATCTTTTCAACAGTAATGATTAGTAATTTAGGTGTCAGTGTTGCCGAGATTGCGGTGTGTGTACGTAGACACACTACTCATTTTGCGAAAATTGCGTACTACATAGTACACAGAACAGACGAATGAAAAGGAAACGTAGAATGGCAAGAACAGCGTTTCAATATTCCGTTTTTGATTATAGTGTAATCAGAGTGTGTGAGCACATGACCATAATATATCGGTAGAGATAACATGAAGGATATTATGTGTGGACTCTGCGGACGCACATGTTTGCTGTAACGCTAACACAGGTGGTGAGGAATATTCACTTATGATTCTTGATTCCTGTTCTATATGCAAGTTGCAACAATGACATCAAAGAATTGAGTTGCAAGTTTATAAAAATGTATGCTCCTACTTCTGAGAAACTAGAGAAAGGACGTGTGTTTATCATATGCATTTTGTACACATTTTTTATACCCAACGTGCTTTTGCAGTTATGCAGAACGGACGACGACAAACAACTTTGTAAAAAAATGAGATGTTATCTGCAGATAAGAATATCATTTAGCAACTTTGAAATATCTAAAGTGATTACGCTTTTGATTTTTAATATGGTGCGCGTACATAATAAGCGCTTATATCCACATCATACCCACTACTGCGCGCTGCTGTTGCTGCTGCGTTGTATTAATGTTCATTATTGAAAAGCGTGAAAAAGTTGATGTAATAATAATAATTGTCATTAAGGAATAAAATGATTATGTATTTCAGATTGGACAATATACGTTACTACACATCCTCTACCCATCAACCGTAAGCAATCTATGCGGGGAAGCCATAAAATATTGCAGACATTCTTGTAAATGAAACATTGATTGAGTACTAGTGAAAATTAACATTGATACTTTTAGATGTACAGAGAAACGATAAAAAACTTTACACGCATGAAAATACATTAAAATATTTTGCAAACAATTCAATGCGGAAAGACACAGACAAGAGACATAGGTGGAGTGATAAAATTATGAGTCTGCTTCTGCAAGCGCATATTTTAAAAAAATAATGGGTTGTGAGCCGTTTTACACACTTGCCACTTGTTTCACTAAAGTTGATAAATTTACTGGCTGCCAGACTGCGTCTTCTTCTACTGGTGGAGTTTATGCTTCAAACAATATGAATGTGTGGAAAAAGTCAGTTATTAATAGCAATTGGTACAACCTTGATAGTTTGTTGTACTCCTGCTGCTTCTCTTGTCAAAGTTTATAATTGTTAGTGTGTCTCCCAGAAACTTTGTGCTAATTATAATTACAAGTGTTTGAAACAATTTACTTGTCAAAAAACTGTAACATTTTAAGGAATTTTTGCAGCTCCAACGACATTTTTGTGTTCAAAAATTTACAAAAAACGGTTAGAGCCTTCAAACGTGTTGTTTAAGTACGGGACATATAAATTGGAACGCGCAGCGTGAGACGAGACTCTAGACCATATTCTCAGAACCAAACTTTTTGGTGCTCAACTTTACAAAAAAAAACACCATTTTCGTATATAAAAGTTCAAAAGAAAGTACTTGTTTCAAAATATATAGTTGGAAAGCTTAATAATTTCATTGTGCAAAAGCTTGTGATTTAGTTTTCGTATAATTTTCTAATATATTACAATACCCCGGTGCTTTTTTAATACTGGAAACGGGTCACAAGTGTAGATTCAAAAATTAATTTTATTGTCGAAAAAGTTATTTGATTATTGTGAGTTTTTCTTGGGTGCTCTCACCACACAATATACGAAATATTCAATTTGGGTGGAACAAAGACTTCAAAGCAAGCAGTAGGAACAAAGCTCAGCAAACAGACCACAAAGTTTCTTTTTAGCAGCAGACTCAAAGAGTGCCAAGTATACAAACAGAAGAAAAGTACCTTATTGGAATATGACCAGATTTAACCAAAAAACCGAATTGAACTAAACTCTAAAAGTCTGACGAATTTACAAGGAACATAATTTACTCCGGAGAATTGGTCAAACTCGTCCAAAAGTGCACGTATAGATTTACATGACAAAGTAGCATACACGAAAGTGCAGTCAAGTGCATTAAGTCAAGCTTACTGAATACCTGAACCAGTGACCACTATTTTCGATGAACTCTTTAACTCTCAGTCAGCATCTTTTTGAAAACCACCACAGTCCCCAGACCATCAAAATGGAGTTTCCACCCCAGTCACTACAACCCCCGTTGGGAGCGGCAGGGGGTTTAAACCTCCAACCCGTGGTACCTGTCCAGCAGCAACCACCTCCTGCCCAAATAGCAGCCGCTTTAATCGACCCCGACTTTGAACCTCAGACCAGGTTGCGTTCCAACACGTGGCCCTGTCAGCGTCCAGAGGATAACAACAACAGCCCTTGCGATGGGGGCGGTGGGGATCAGCACCAGAATCAACTGCTGGGCCAGTCCGGAAGTCCACCTGACCAGACGTCAACAGAACATCTTATGGGACAGGCTGGACTACTTCTACCGAAAAAGTCTTCCTCAAGACGAAACGCCTGGGGGAACTTGTCATATGCTGACCTAATTACACAGGCTATTACTTCAAGCCCTGAGAAGAGGCTTACGCTGAGTCAAATCTATGACTGGATGGTTACGAATGTCGCCTACTTTAAGGACAAGGGTGACAGCAATTCCAGCGCAGGATGGAAGGTACGTACTAACAAACTTTTACAGTTATCGCAGCATCATTATCTTACACATGCTTTACTCTCTTTGTCTCTGAAGCTTATTTGCTCACGCACGCACATTCATATTCTTCGCTTTATCAGCTATTAACTCTCAAAAACTTGACTCATTCTCAGAGAATGTGTGCTCGCGGATGTAGCCGGCGAAAAATTTATCCTCTGAATTGGATGATTAGACCTCCAATTCAGCTGAAAAGTATCCATAATTTGATAATGACATGCGATATGACCAAGTCATGCTGGCAAAGCATATTCTCATTCCCATTAATTAGCATGTCAAACCATATACCACCACTCCAACAGACTCTACGTCCATCGACGTACATAAAAGGGCTTTAAGCAAAACGCTAGATAGAAGGTCGCTGGAGGACATTTTATTCAGCAAAAAATGCATACACAAAAACTGGAATTTATTACACATTCCGGCTACATAACCCTTTATGAAATATAAAAGAAAACCGTCTTTTTTGTTCCTTTTCAATAATCACAATTGAGTTTTCGTGCATGGACACTGATTGCATCAATGTGTCGAGTCATCGAGTCCGTTGACAGAGAGGACAGATGAGTTTTGAGAATATAAAAGGGTTGTGGTGTAGTAGGAGTAAAGCACATGCGCAGTCTGTTGGTCCCATTGGTTATTTTAGGGAATACGTGCCACGGCTGCATAGTTTGGTATACGAGAATACTTTATTGATGCAATATTAGACTCATTAAATAAATCATAACCAGTGTGGCAGTAGTGTGAGCCACCTTCAGTATTTAAACTCTATACACATTTTACCAAAGAGGAAAACTAATATCCATTATTCGTCAAATCTGGTGCTTGTGCTGCACGCAGCAGCTCTTTGGGAAGAGATCACTCCGCGAGAGTAAATTAGACTCGATTTTCTGTCAATACAGAAAAGCTACTTTGTCTTGCAATGGCCTTGCCGTCAGGCAAAAAGAGATCCGTTTCTCATTCTCTTTAGAACTCAAACACACAGGATCCTTTAGAAAATATGGCATTTATGTGCGAACTAGTAACTCATATTGACTGCATGCATTTTACATGCATATTAATATGTGCATTATATATATAGCCATAGTCATCATCACCATCATCAGAAAAAATCTCTTGTCTCCGCGTGTGTGTTGCTAGTGATGTATTCACAACTGCAAGGAATTTTTCCATTAATTGCAGGCTTATCCTTGGGCTCTTCTGTATGAGAGGAGGAGATCGTGATCAGGCTTTGAAATCGAATGACACACGAAATGAAAAAGGGTTCACTAGAATCTCTGTCGCGTTTAGATCCAAGATCCCATGCTGGTATGCTCACTACTGGGAGTCAGAGAGGAGAAGTTGACAGTTTTATGATATGCGATACATAATATATGCATGTATGCGTCTTGTGATTAGTTTTTATGTATGGACTCCATACACCAAAAATGTGCTACTGCTTACTATACTACTCATCCAAAATAGTAACGTGATGATGTGGACGATAATGACAATTGAATGAAAAAGGACAAAAAGTGAAAATGAAAAAGCGGTCTGTTCGCATACTTGGCTACTTAGTCAGTCAGTCAGTAGTGAAGTCTGCTCCTTCTCTTTTACTACATGATCAAAGGGATTACTTCTTTTATAATACTTTAGTAGTTTAGGGCTTTTCAAGCATAAAAAGAGGTCCATCCTGGAGCCTTAAATAAGAAGATATGTAGGCCAAAAAAGAAAAAAGGGAAAGTGGTCAGCAATGCAAAAGTTGTAGTAGCCTCTTGATGTGTTGTGGTGGTGCCATGTGGCTTGTAGTAATAATTTTTGGCTCTTATATTAGTTGTCTGGTCTGGTTGTATAATGCGAGTTGTGAATGGTTGGTGGCTTTTTATATGCGTGTATATGAAAATTTTCAAATATTGCATATTACAAAAGCTTTACCCTTGATCGGAAGGAAATGGTCAACTTTTATGTGTGTAGGTTTGTAGCTTTGCTCATCAAAAAACTTACAATTTGACAATGATATATACAGTATTCAATTTGTATTTGCATTTGACCAAAAAACACTGAATTATTTGTCTGCTAGCGTAAGTTGATTTTATAAAAACTTCCTGAATTTTGTATGCATCAAGTGCGTTGTTAAATGACGCGATATACTCAAAAGATTATCATATCAAAACAAAAAACAATCGAGATTAAAAAAGCAAAACAAAAAACTGTCCTCCCGTTAAAATTCAAGAATGATGCAAATAGCGTATAAAAATGAGTTGTGTGTGTGTATCAAGTATCCAACTTTTGGATCGTATGCTTCTTCAAGGCTGTTTCACATTGCCCTGCCCATACACTCCTTACTAACCTTGTCGCGTCACATAGCTCGTCTTAAGCATATAAATCAATAGGTTTACCTCTCTCTCAAAAACTCCGTCTTATCCTGTTTTCTTCTCAATCATTTTGTCTCTTAATCTGCTTATACCTTTCTGTATGCTGGTTTTCCATTTTTATCATATTTTATCAAAAATAATTTCCATAAATGCAAAGACACACTTTTTCGGTGGCTGCGTGTTTTTCATAAGCCCATATGTGTAGGATGAAGCACAGCGTATTTATGAATTTTTTAACTTGTGTGTATTATGTCGCGCTGTTACTAAATGACATTGTCAGGATTCATACAGTTATGTGCTTATGAGCCCGTAGTAAGGATTCATGTGCTTCTGAATTCTCTATTCAAACCAAAAAGAAAATCTCCATACAGCATACTAATATCCAGACAAAAAAGGTGATAAACCAAAAAAGAAATGCGATGTACTTTGAATTATAATACCGAAAATCAACACAACCACTCATAATAATCGATCATGTTATGAATACATTTCATTTCGTTTTTATGAAATATTCAAGCTCTTAATGTCTCTTTTACCAAACCAGCAGCATAGCTTCCACTCGACTTCTCTCTAATAATCATCATCACAGCACACACATTATCGTTGTCACTTTTTATCGTATATTTTTCCCTGTGTCATTTTCTATCAAAAAAATTCACCAAGAGTAATAAGGCACTGTGGTTAAATTTATTATCAAATACATTTTATGCATTGGGACATCATACCTCTCCCATTTTTTATTACAAATCACCTATCTAGAAAAGCTTATCTTTCTAATGCTCATCATCGTACGTTCTAACTATGTACCAATAAGTAAAAAAGCCACAAAAAAGTTAAAGCCACACCGCTTCGTGGCCACGGCCACTAACTACCACCGTCATCCTGCTTATCAGCAGCAGCAGAGCCACTGCCTCATCTAAATTTTCTCGAATAATTATATTCACCACTCGAAGCTAGCTCTGTAATTAATATAATGATAAGCGCATGTTTTAATCTCAGATTATTCCCATCAATCAGCATAGAATTGGCGTTTAGAAGGAAAAATGCATATTCAATTTTGCAAAAAAGCAGAAGGGAATAAATCACACTAAAAATAGAACAGTTTTTATCTGTGCATAAAAAACTTGCTGCTGCAGAAATAATTAAGTCTTGTATTAATAATTTCTAGTTACCTTAAATAGTAGCTTGCACTGCATACTAGACTCGCATAACTTAAAACTAGATTGACGTCAACGTATAGGCTTGTCCCTATATAGTAAAATGGAAATCTTATGCAGATCTTCTATCATGGTGGCGTCTGTAAAAAATCCCAAAATCCATGTCATGTGTCATTTGAATTTTCTCCAAATTGCCTACCGTTTCTTTTCCAATAAACTGCTTAAAGACGCTATTGCATCGACTCCCCATCGCGCGTTTATCTATTCTCGATGTTTGTCAATCCTGTCAACTATCTCAAAGTATGAATGTCGTCACAAAATGAAAACGTAAATGCGTGTGAATCTCATTTTTTTGCCTTGCTATTCATTTCCCATGCAGATAAAAAATTTAAATAACAAGGCATATTCCAGAGATCCAGAGAGAGTGGGATGGGCGTAAATAAAGATTTTGGAGATTTTTTGGCTGTTCAAGTGTTGGTTGTTGACCTCGCTAAAAAGCAGCAGCGCATGCGTAAATGGTCCAATCAAAATAATCTGGGGGATTGATTAGTCTTCTACTCAATTACGCGAGAGATGAGTGTTTCTCAACTGGATCATGATCATTTTATTATTATCAAGTGTTTAAAATTTGCAAGCCTGGTGTATTCACCCAAGTAGGTAATTTGAGACATGAACATAAACTTTTTTAGAAATTTGTGGTTGCGTAAGCTGTTGTGTTGAAAAGCAGTGCTGGATTGCTGGATTTTCATGTTTTATTGCGGTATTATAGTCTAAGCCACGTTTGCAAATAGCACTGGTCGTAAGTAAAATTATGTAATGCTATTTTTTCGAGTATCAATTCAGGAAGACAAACCAATTAAATGAATGACAATTATAATTAGTATACCTAATAATATGCCTACTTATCCGATAGAGTACATTCACGCATTCATTTTGTTCTTATCTTGTGCTGCTTCAGAATGACGGACATATTGCTTCAATATGACTTTTAACCTAAAAGAATGCTGCCAATTAAGCTATTTTTATACTTGAGGGTAGCATCTTTACGAACATACTGGAAGAAAAAGTTGCGCTACTGAAATTGTATCAATATAAATAAGATTTTATCACCCCGACACAAAATGTATGGAATAGACAAATTTCAAACAAATGATTTTTACGTGACAAATGGAACATTTTTTGGACCAAGTAATTGCGTATTTTTTTCTGTTAATGCCAGAAAGTTGTGATGTTTTGGCACTTCATGTGAACTCATCAAAAAAAGTCAAACGAAATCAGACCACTTTTCTCTCTAGTCTGCATTTGACGGTGAAGAGAGAGGATTTTTGGATGAGTTGATAAAATTAGGCACACATTAAAAAGCTAGAACCTTGACAGTAACTTCTTGGAAAAATAGCAATAAAACCAAAAAAACTCAAGTGCGTAGTTTGTTGTCACCATTTTGTTCGTGCATTAACATTTTTGGTATTTTTCCCATTTCAATCCCTAGCTTTCCATTCTTTATTCCATGGGAAAGGTACGCTTCCAATCATCAAGTCTCAAAATCCAAAAAAAACTGCTTACTAATGCCTTATTTCCTTCCGACCTTCAACTTTCAAGTAAACTGGACATAAAATATCGAGTACGTATTTTGTGACGTTTTTTTGCCATTTTTATTGCAACTTTTCATTTGCCCGTCACGTTGACGGAGAGAGAGTGGTATTATGGCCTGAGAACAACCGCATGTACACAACTAGTCAACAGGGAATAGAAAATTATGTACTTATTTTCAATTTTATTATGCCCACAAGTATGGTATTTTACTCTGCTTTGCTGGTAAGCACATTCTGCTACTTTTACCCAAAACACTTATGAACTTGTCCGCAGCGTCCGTTCTCTCTGTTTGAAATCCACATGCATAAATGATAAGCTAAAGCTAGTAAAAAGGATATGTACAAGCGCAACTTGTGTGTTAACATTAAATTAAAGCTGTAGGACTACGAAAACTACTTCGCGTTTACTAAAACGAATGATGATCTACGTGTCCCTAGAGTAGCACGGAGTTACAAGGAACCTTGGAAAAGTTGTCGAGTTCATTCACCGTCTCTTTTCATGTTCAGTTATCACACTCCGTCCGGTACTTTCTTCTGAAAACAGTAAAAAACGCTTTCCAGCAGCACCGTTATAACAGCCATTTTTACTTCAAAAAATACAACACACTACCACGACAATCCCGTCATCATGTTTTGATTGAGAGTGCATCTTACAATGTCAAAAAATGCAAAACTTGTACGTGTGGAACCGCAGAGCAGAGAGGAAGAGCCCATAAAACCCGAGCGGATATACTGCAAAAAGGCAAAACGGTGTAATGTTTTGGGGTGACGTAAGATAAGCAACCAGGTCATATTCATAATATCAGCATACACACGCTTCCAAAAGAGAGTCCACGTACAACTGCCCCACCTTGTATACCCGCCGCAAAATTGCATAAATAGTTGACATTGAGATGGAAAGCTATCTATTATGTGTGTGTGCATATTGAATGAGGGTTTTGTGTTTTGAGTCTAATTTATTTCCCGATACAACCTACTACTCACCTTTACAAGCCACACTGTTCCAACAACACTGTGTACACAAAACCGATCGACCTACCGAGAAAAGTAAACCAGTAGAGAGGTTTTTTTTTCTGCCAAATTGTCTGCCATCGATCAGAAAGAAACATCAGCAGTTATTGCCTGGTTGATGGGGTACGCTGGAAATATTAATGCACCTATACAAAAATGGCCATGGCTAGTTTTGTTTCCTTTTTTCTGCAAAAGTATATATAATGTCATTCTTACCAGCACACTAGTAGTACTCAAATTTGCCTAAGTGGGTTTTGATACGGCTTTTTTTGTTTGCCTTTCATTCGCCACAAGAAACGGTTATGTATTCCAATAAGGGTTCCAATTTCTGGAGGTTTGGTTCTCTCCATTCTGACGTAAGCTGTCTTTTTTAGTGTTGAGAAAATATGTGTGGTATTTTGTTAAGTGCCAAAAACCTGAAAAAATGCCAACATGTTTTATGATTGTCAGGTGGAATTATTGAAGCAGGTAGTAAGTGCGGCTCTGTCTCTTTAACTGCTGCTTTATTTGCTGAGAAGAAAACGGGATAATGATAAAGATTATAATGGCAGCATAATGTTTACTCTAATTTGTTTTTGTTATCATTGCAATTGAAAAAAAAACATCCTTTGAAACTAGCCTCTTGGATAAATTTTATTAGGAGGTGTGGTAGCACCGTGGTTGGTGGTGTGATGCGTGAAAATGGATGTGCAGAAAATAAATATGTAAAAATAGCAGGAAAGATAGGGATAGAAAGCTTCATATTCCAACTGGCTATTATAGGATTTTCTAAATGGCAGGGTTATACGGTCTAAACATGACAAACAGAAAATTAGAGAAGCGTTTTACAACCCTCTCACAGCTTTAAACGTCCGACATGATAGTGTCGATGAACGCTAGAATATTTTTTTTTCAAGGGTAATAAAAAATGGTAACAAAACGTGAATTTTTTAAAATGGGATGATGATGTGATTATAATGAAACGCGGTGTGTGTAGTACTAAACGCTAATACTAATACAACAAACAGGTAGACCAAAGGAAAAATTATTTTTACTACTTTACAAGAATGGGTATAGGTACTTATAGTCTGCAGTCTAGACTATCAGGTAGACACACTTTTTAATTGACTATTTTTATGAGATTTTTGTACCATTCAAAAAAGAGTCTCTGTCCGTGTAAAACGCGGGGAACGGGATCTATGAACTGAACTACCTCAAGCTTCCATTGTTAGTTGTGATAAGAAGGGATATAAATTACGCTGTTTATGTGCTAATTCACTCGAGTGTGTGCGTGAAGGGCTTATTTTTGTGGCCGGTTGTTGCTCTGCCTTGTAGTAAAAATTAAAAATCTGTCAGTTAACTAGCATGCCATCTCCGGAAACAATAATTAGGCATATATCTTGCTATTAAACTAATGTTCTTGTTTACAATAAAGACCATGTTTTGTTAATCCTTCCAAATAGATATTCCTTTTTAATCGCATGTGTGCTACAAAAACTTTAGAGAGATTGCGATGATGACTTATCCGCGTATATGACACATCATGCTTTAACTATGCACACACGGTGTATTTTTTTTCGCAATAACATCTCATGGGTTTTTGAACTCGTATTTTTCAATAATATAAGTCATTAAAATGATATATTTTTAAAGGAAATTTTACGACTTGGAGAAAAAAATGAGTATACGCGCAAAGAAAAAGAGGAAAGGAAATGCGTAAAAGGGAAATGTAGAAATGTATTCACCTGAGAAAAGAAATTTGGATGATGTGGCGTTTTGTTGTGCTCCTTCCAAGATAAACTATTATAATTGTGGATGAGTAAACTCTGGCGGCAATGTTTTTGTATATTAAAACATGTCAAAAGATTGTAAAACCGTACAGTAGAACGACATGAAGCAATCAAATGTTTTAAAGCCTGGATTTCTTGTGGCTTAACAAGAGTGACTCAGGCAGGAGGGAGGTTTGTTGATGAGCATTGTATTCACAAGCGTTAATTCATAAAAACCGGGCAACTTTTTATGCCTAATTCTAAGTATTAAACTTTGTGCACTGGCATGTACAACTAGTACTACTGCTCCGCGTGTAGGTACACCCTCCAAAACTAATTGTAGAGATCATTTCAAGGGCGATAGATTTACGTTCCTATACAAGTGTACACGCTTTGTCTGGTGGGGTGATAGTGGCGGTGGCGTGGACCTTGCAAAAAATGCTATTCCAAACGGGAAGGAGCAATGTGCTCATAAAAAGTTGGGTTTGGGGAGACGCGTCGACCGACGACTCTGTCCGTGTAGGTATGATTCTTTTTTGAAATGGTAATTTTGAAACAGTAAAATTTTTTGCTTCCATCATCACATCAGCCAAAAGAGTTATTACACATATCCGTTTTAACGTTCAGGGCTTTCCTAACATATTTTTACACGGTGGTGATTTCACAGCGTTTTTTGTCTCCTTCCTAGTCTCCATCATCATTATCATCGTATAACCGTGAACATGGATGTTTTGACGGGGCATGTAGGCACTTGAGTAGACTATTAAAAATTTACATTGCGATTGTATTGAAAGTTGATGGATATGGAATGTAATATATAGCCGTTTGAGAATTTAACTGCGTATATAAAAACTCTGTGCAACCGGGAATGTCAAAAGAGTGAAATGTGAAGGAACTCGGTGAATGACGTATGAAAACAATTCATTTTACCTCCGTGCATTAAATACCGGTTACGTATTCCTTTGTTCCCTATAGGAAAAGTACAGGGAGTGTGTAGGCGATGAAAACAAACCTACTAAAAGCTATTGTCATAATAAGACACGCTGCGTAGTAGAAACCGAAGCATGTGTCTGGCATTATTATGCATGCACCAAAGCTATCCGAATCGATCAAGTACGCTTCCAATTTCCCGGTCAAGCCAGGCTAAACCGGGTTTTAATAATTAATCAGCTCTAAAAGTTGTTGTCTTTTAACTTTGCAAAGAATCTAGAAAGGTAGCTGTCCGGCTAAGCAAGTGGTTTTTCAGACTTTGTCTGGACGCTAAGCAATTTTCGGTGGTTGGCTCTATGTCATGTTGAAGGACATCGCAACGCTTGGGTCTGACTGTGTTTACAAACCAAACAGCCGCAGTCGTAACCGTAATGTATGCATATATAAGCAGCAGCCTTTTCTATCAACGGTTTTTGTATGATAACACATAAAACGTAAATTATTGATTGGAACAATATTGACTTGCCAAATGGATTCATATAAATTAAAATTAGATTTTTCCCGTTACCGTTTAGTTCATGAAAGTTCAAGGGGACTTGGACATTCGCGTGCCGTGTAAACCTACTTACTTAATACCTACTTTCCTACTTATTATTGGCTTTATCCAACTAATAACTCATTTTATCGCGATTCTCTACTACCGGGAGAATGGCTGAATATGAGCGGCATTCCTCACACGAAAGAATTACAATTTACTCAATGCTCCTTTTGTAATGGTGTAGGTGTTTTCATTGAGTTTTAGACATGTTCTGGAGTGTAGAACAGGAAGGGTTTCATTCAATTTTTCGTGTAGATTCCTGCTAAAACTCTGCTTCTTTTTTGTGCGTGTGACATTGTGCTATTAGCTGAGTTCCTAGAAGTGGTTCATAAAATGGTGAAAGGTTCTTATTCTTCTCTTTTGACATGATTGCACACAACACACACGTATAGAGAGCACTTTTGAAAAATTACTCGCTCGTTTCTCAAGTTCTATATGGATCATGTAACATCATGCAAC
The DNA here is from genome assembly GCA_029691765.1 of Entomobrya proxima. Lineage (NCBI taxonomy): Eukaryota > Metazoa > Arthropoda > Collembola > Entomobryomorpha > Entomobryidae > Entomobrya > Entomobrya proxima. Next base: position 10,214,366 of record CM056169.1, read on the forward strand.
CACCAAGAAGCTCTAGAGTACAGAGCTCTCTGGAAAGTAAAGCTACTACATAGGTTTTCCTTCTTCTTGTACTACTGCTTCTACCAACTTACTAACAGTTTTGGCTTTTGGGTGATCGAAAGGATGGAAATGACCTTCGCTTTCATTCTCATCTCCAACACCATTCTTCTTACTAAAACTTCGGCAGAATGTCCTTTTACAAGTTTGTTCACTTTTAGACGAACAATTGCTTGCTGGAAAAGAGATGTGAATCTGAATTCCATAATATTTCTTTTATCGCTTCATGTGCAATGTATTCATTTTTGCTTATGCTTTTGTAACATTGTATGCATTATAGAAGGAAATGAGATGTTAATGTACGCGGAAAATTTTAAGCAATAATGTGTGCTGCTCAAACTTTGTGCTTATAATGAAATTCGATACACACCAAGTTTCTTTAAATAAAACATGTCTGGTGTTGCATAAAAGTGTAATTTGCACTGTATATATATACGCTGAATAGATTAAAAGTATTTTTTCACAAGTATTTTTTTGTTTTGATCCTGCAATCCGATAAACTCTTGTCAGACAGCTAAGCAGAGAAAAGAGCTCAATAACTATCTCTTGTCACTTTATTGGGATAGGACTGAGCGAAAACAAAAATTGTGACCCTATTCATTCATGATGATGAATTTATTATGGAAACGTTATACCTGGAAAATGAGTTTTAGTCCTAGTGCGTCATCAGCATAGCATAGCAGCAGAAACACAACAAACTGTTATAAAAAACTATACCGAAGCGTTATAGACTTATATATGCTTTGATTATATTATTTTGTTTGCACTGTCAATCCACTCCTCTTGTGTGTGGAAGGTCAACAAAAACATTTTAAAAACTAGCATGTCCACAATCCACAACATTTTATCGTCAACTGTTTTAATTCCCCATTGATTGGACTTCTTATTAGACATCTGCGACCTGTGTGAACTGATAGCTATATACTGAAGAGTTCTATGTGCTCTATAATCACCGGTTATCTCAGTCAACTACTGACTTGCGTTATCATCATTTATTATTGCCTCAACTGTTTTAACTAACCAGTCCCGCTAGTTGTGTGTGTTGACACTTTTACAAATACGCTTCCTTTTCAGAATCACACCTTAAACACGTGAAAATTTTCCATTGGATTGGGGTTATCAATTTAATCAATTTTTCGAGTTGAATTGGTTATTGACTTTGACGAATAGGAAAGTACATGTATGCTCAGGGGTGTTACGATGTGTAGACTTTGAAACCAATTCTGATTTGCATCGAATAAAAAAATGTCATCTAGCCATCGCTCGTTCGTATCTAAAGGACGCATCTGTCAAATTATTGAGAAAAAATGAATACAAGATTTTTTGTTTTGAAATCGGTCAAACTGCTTGAAAACACGTTTGCATGTCGCAACTTTGTATTATGTAGAACGTTTAAGGTTCTGTTGCAGATGCTTCCAGAGCAGTTTCCGCTTTCACCATCGAACAAGGTTGCAATTCCATATGCAATTGCGCGCTGCTCCATATGAAAAATACATGACATTTTTGTTCCAAACTTCCTTTCCATTAAAACACACAGCGATGAAAACCATATAGGCTGGTACTTCCACTTTTGGGTGGGCGGAACAACATCCTGTGCTGAACTTTGCCAAGTCATTAGAACGATTTGTTTGATCCAATCTTTATTCGCAATACTGCCTCCTGTCCTGTCAATTTCAGACCAGTAGTCTCGTTGCCATTTTCATTAATGTGACAAGTTAATAATTTGTTCATGTCCTGTCTACTCTGGTGAATGAATCAAGAAGCAAAAGTGATGATGATACGAGATGCTCTGTATAAAAAATGCTACAACTGCCAGACCGAGTTTTTTACTTGATGATAATGTGCACACATACTTATATGGACGCTTTTTCTTTTCTGCTTACTATTTATTTCCTTCCGTCCGTCTTGGTACATCTTGTCAGAAATGATGACACGCCACTTTTTCATAGACACATTGTTATTTAGGTCTGCTCTCATAAAAATGAATAAGAATGTGGAACTGGTAGTTTGTGTACAAATTCATCTCACTTTGATGTCCTGAGTGCATAAATGATGATGGGTAGTCTCAAAACATGATTAAAAATATATCTTGAACATGAGATCCCATTGTGTCAGGTTTCCTATTACGTGCTTGTTATCATCACCAAATACATGGGTTTGCAGTATCTTATCGCAAAAAAACTGATGTGATTTTGATTTTTTCAGTATGTTGTAACAACTTGGGTTCAAACTTCAGTTCTGTTGTTACCAGAAAGTGTACGCAGGCGCAAAGTAACAGTCAAGATGTCAGGAATGCGATTAAAAGTGCTGGTGGCGTCAGTTTTGCAGACAAGTTTATGCCAAAGAAACATTAAAATCCGCTTAAAAATGCTGTAGCCAATTCCAGAAACAATTTTCAATAACAAATTCATTAAAATATATACGCACAAATTTTCTTCCATAACAGATTTATTTACAAGAGAAACCTATCGATATCGAATGCAACGTTGCTAAAATAATATGCAAAAATATCTGGTTTGTCAACTCTTTTGTCAAGTGTACACTTTCAATTAGTCAGCAAACAACACTGTATCAATAGCCATGCATGCATTATAACTTGAATGATAACGTTCGGTGTATTGTGTGTGGGACACATTCTTGCTGCTGCAATTTTCAAAAAACCTGAAACAAGTTAGCAAAGAAAAATGGGTGGATAATAGAAAGAAGTTCTCTGGTATGCATGCTAATGCAGAAAAAAAGAAGACACTCTCAAGAATGATCATGACTCTGATGAAAGTTGCAGTTGGATCTTATTAGACCTGCTTGCTTGCTCTTTGACAATGTGAGTTTCCACTGCTTACACAAAAGTACAATTTCCACCGCCACGCTGCACGTCACACACCGTATCAGATGCGGATTTTATATGCATTGAATACTTTATTAAATAAAAAGTTAACCAAATCCAAGTTTTCCATATGCACAAGATGCTCTATACAATCTTTACCACACACAAAAAGTTCCATGTAATTAAGTGTGCTTTTTTAGGCTTTCGCATTGTAAATCCAATGATATTCGCATTACTGCTACTTACAAAGCAATAGTAATTCATGAGTATGGTTTGCATGTGTCATCGTAAAAGTTAACGTGAACGCTATTCACTCAAATATTATTGGGGATTGGATTGCTAAGATAGACAATATCTGTCCGTGTAGCAGTTCTAGTATATTAAATCTATTTTGTTATAGCTATAATGTTCTATCCTCAAGGATAAGAACTGCCTACCTAGTTACACCAGCCTGTAATGAAGACAGAGTACGCTACAAAAGCAGTAGTAGTATTGGCGCAGTATATCTTACACTTAATGTGAATAATCAGTCACGTGCCTGCTGAGTGAATGGTTCGTTTCGTCGGTCTTTTCGATCAGCTTAACTTTGTGCTCTTCTGTTCAAGCAAAGCATTTCGTTTCTTTTTTCCAACTCGTTCTCTGTGTATGATAACAAGTATCGGGTATAAGTTAGCATTACTAACGTGTCGAGAATATAACCACGTAATGAATTTAATATATTTTATGCCAAGTTAAAGACCATGATATCAAGCATCTGATTCACTTTTCTCGCATCTCATCATGATTGTACTTTATCTTAATCTATATTTCATATTCAATTTTTTGTGTGTGCAGTGCAGAGAGATGGATAGGACGATGATGAGCCTAGAAAGAGTTGATGGTAATGATGCGCTTAAACGTGTAGATGTTTATAAAGCGTATATAATAATATAGCTCGAGTATATCCATTTTTCATCTTTTCTCTTTGCTTTCCTCTTATATTGCTTACACAATTTTAAGTAAGTTTTTTTCTACATCTCTTCAAGAAAAACAAATGTTTTTTTGTAAACGTGTTTTTAGCAGCTTGCTCATTTTTGTCTGACTTTTGTGTGGCAATCAGCAAGAGAGAAAAGTTTCACGGACGAGTGGTGTAAAATGGTTCGCTGCATATAATGGCAAAGGTAAACACACAACATAACAGTGTGCATAGTGCATGCACGTCAAGTTGAGATAGGTCTAGGATGGTAAACGCGACAGAGAAAAATGTGGCTGTGTACATAATACACACTCAGGAAAGAGAGATGAAAACAAATACGTAACTTTATGATGCTGTGCTGTGTTGGTTTTTTATGCACACCCAGCACACTGGTTTATGCGAATCAATGACTTTGCTTTTTTGTGTGTGGGAATGATAAAGATATTTAATAAAAAAAAGACGTGCTTATAACTGCTGATATCATTTAAACGAGTATTTTAATATTTTAAGCACGAAATGTTCATAATGAACAGAGAGTGGCTACATGATTTTAGCACTTGTGTTTTTTGTTTCGGTCGGACACTGACATATAAGCGACCACGCCGTTCAAACGTCCTTTCTCTGAAAGACAATGTCACAGAAATGGCTGCGTTCCTTGACTTTTAGAGAAACTTATCAAAATAAATGATGTATCGGTTGGGGTACAATGTACGCGAATGAGTCAGTGGTGGGAATTGGAGTGCTTGACAGATACCAAATAGAAAGGTGATGACTCCTTGGAACTCGGACTTTTGCAGAAAATTTGATGATGTGTGGCTAACTAGCAGAAATATGGTAATGTGGTTGTAATTAAAATGAACATTTTGTGCATGCACCACATATACTAAACGTTTGATAGTGACCATTTAGAAATGCTTTTTGATGGCTAGTACTAGAATGCTGAATATATAAGTACCTGTACAGCATGACAGAAAAGGTTAGTTATATCATTATTATTTGAAGAGGAATTATAATCACATGGCGAAAAAAACCTGATTTTCTATGCGCTCACTTTTTCCACCTCCCTGTCCCTCCCTGCTCTTTGGGATGATGATGGTCGTGTATAATAAAAGCGATTAGAGGTTTAAAAAGTGCCACATTGCACACGTCCGTTGTTTAGAGCTTGCATGAATCGCACCAGAGAGATAGAAAACTGCGATAAATTAGGCTTTAACGTTATAACACGCGGTAGTTGAAATTTTCTCTAAAAAAGTTTTTAAGCAAGAAACCTACCTACTCGCTGGACTGGAATGTACAAAACAAATGCGGTCAGGCGGAAACCCAACTGTTCTTTTTGGCTTGGCAGTTTGACCAATAGGGTACAGAGTACAAATTGCAAAAATGGAAGAAAAATTTTGGCTTTTGTCCTTGTGGCAAAATCATGCGCTAACATTCTTTGCCTCAAAGTCCTTTTAATTTGAATATGTAAACGGCATTGCCCATAAAATCTACGCATAAAATGCCCATATAATTTTCCATTTTTTAAGGAAAAGGTACAAGATGCTCATCAAAAATGACCGTTTATTATCATATCATCATCAAAAAAAGTAATTGAGCTGAGCTGCATGCACCGCTGCCGGTTTTATTCGCCGTGGTGGATGGTGGAGGTGGTATTTGCTGGCTGCAGTTTGCTCACACTCTGTATGCTCCTTACAAGGTTTTTTATTTTAATATCACGTTATTGACATTGCATTAGGTTGTTAAACGGGCAGCCAGTTGTAATATTATGCGTAGCAAAAAGAAATGATTTACAATTACACTTGTATTTTTGGTGTAGTTAAAAGAAGATGAGAATCATTTTTAGTGCATAGTATATTGTATCCCCATCAAACACCATATAATGTGTTATCTTCATATATTCGCACTCCAACAAAACCACTCTTCAACTGGCTTTTTATTACAGTCATTATACTGGCTCTGTGCTGCATCACGACATGACATGGTTTTTTAAAATTAAAGATTCCATATAAAGAGAAGGAAAAGACTAGAGATATGTATCGGGGTCTATTGTGCATGTGAATGAGTACACACAGTGTACAGAGACAGAAAAAATTTATCATGATTCATGATGCTTTTTTCCTATTTAATAACTTGATATCTCTGTGTGCAAATGCAATACGCGGTAAAAATATGCACATAAGCCGAGTTGAGAGGCTTGATAATGATAAGTGCAAAGTTCGTACGGACACAGAAAAGTGAACAAAACCTGTGTTTTCTGGTTTTTCTTCGTTCTAGTACAATAATCGTGTGTTGGTGGCATTCTTCTTGTGTCTACGCATAGGAACGGAATATATAGCAAGCCTATAACAGACCAACTATTTTACTGAATTTTTAAAAAGTTAAGTTGCAGGAGGAGTCTAAAAAAGTGAATAAAATGCAATGCTCAGACGTAATTTTCTATAGCGTGTAATAAAATCCTCTATTGTTTTAATCATAGTTGCACTTTTACAGACCAACCTGCTAGTAATCATTGTACCATGATAATCTATTACCTTTGAGAGTTGCGTTTGTTAACCGTGTGTGCATATGCATACGTGTTCATTTCTGGTTCTACGCGATATATTATAGTACTGACAACTGACTGTGAAAATTAAAGTGATTTGGATCATTTCCTAAAGCACATGAGTTTTATCTCAAGTTCTACGCTTTTTCCTTGAAAGAGCTACAATATTCTAGCTAAAAATCTAGCTCTGGTTAGCTTTTTTGAGTTTCTTATCGTTTTCTACTTTGCTCCTTGTGAACTTTTTTTACGGGCTCTGGGGTTTGTTGTTGGCGTGCTCAAAAGATAGAACTTTTGTGTTTTCTTTGGGTCTGGGTCTGTTCATTTCCAACTCACATGGTTAGATAACAATGCTATGAGTATAGTTTTTAAATTAACAAGGCTGACTCATGTACACATGTTCGTTTAAGCATTGTTTTATTTCTAAGCTTGGTTGCATAAATTACTAGAGAGTATATCATGCTTTATTTACTATAACCAGTTGCTTTTTGGACAGGTTGCATGACTTTGGCCAAAGCCAATGTCAATCTTAACTAGTTTTAATTTTCACTGCACACCCGTGGAATAAAAAAGGTGTGTTGTTCCGCTGTCAGTTTTTGTCACAAACCGCGACAAGATGTAAACGGGTGAAATCCAGATAAAGCTTACACGATAATCAGTTTTAATTTGCAAAAATGAAGGTATGAAGTGAGTTGTGCGTGAAACATGACAAGGTAGCTTAATTTGGAACAGAAATAGAAATATGCAAAGAGGAATTTCCATGCTATGCACCTTTCACCTTTAAAAGCTCTGACCTTTTCTGGTGCTTCACACTTCAATGCGCGCTTTGAAATACAATGAGCTATGATTAGAATAATGGGAAAGTGGAAATAAAACAAGGAAATGATAATTCGGAATTGGAAAATACATACAATATGCTAAAACTTGATATGATGCACTTTCCAACAAGCGTATATTGAACCTTGGTGTCATTAACTTGTAAATCTTAGCATTTTGGAAGTTGCAGTGGAAAATGAGGCTTTGGATCGATTACTTTTCTCAAAGTTGAGCAACATTTTTCCTTCTTCTCCTTTGGGTGAAATTTAACGTGATGCTAATATTACCAGTACCACCACATCCTATATACTCTTTCTCCATGGCTTGATGAGAAATCCGAAAACTACACAGAAAGAAAAAAATTGCGAGTTCATTCGCGTCGCACAGTGTCATTGTCTCAATTATTCCAGTGGAGTAGAAAGAAACCATATTACTCCAATGCTCTACACGGCTGTCACAAACTAACTCGTTTAATCTCGCTGGGTAAACATTACTCAGGTACATGACCAAATCAAACGTTAGAAAGAGAGCTCAAATGCAATGATGAGATTTCTCCGGGTAAAACTCTGCTTTCACTTAGTACCTACCAAATGGAAAATTTTCAAATGACTACGATGATCCAGATAGATTAAAGGGAAAGTGGATAGGGAAACGGGTCAAAGAACTCTTGTACAAATTATACAAGATACCCTGCAAACATTACCTGCACAATGATTCGGTTTTTACTGGAAACCCAGAATATCCGTGTTTGATCATGAGGTCACGCAACCGTAAACTTTACAGGCTTTACTTCCTATTACGAAAATAAACAATTAAATTGTTGTAGTTTTTTTGTGCATTTTTGCAGCAAAAATTGGTTTTGTGCGAAAAAACAGAATCACGAGTTGGTAAATGGTCGCTGGATAACGTGGGGGAGTTTTTTTTGGGAGTGATCAAGGTAAAGCAGACCTTGAGCAAGTCATTGTACGAAAATCTCAGACAGTGTAATAAATCGCTGCTAATAACGCCATATAGCCCAAAGTGATTTTCGTACCAAGATAATCACTTTGTTCCGTAAATTGAATAGGATTAACATTCTTGCAATTCAGTACAATCTTTTCTCACAAGCCTTTTTCTGTCTCTGCAAAATTAAAACTTTTGTCAATTAAACTTAATGATCAAATGCAATCCAGTTAAGCCTTTTAAAGCATTTTGCAAAACATTTACTCATTCCAAAGTCATGATTTCATGCTTGACTCTAGTCAAGATACAGTGTCAGATTTGAAGTGTAATGAAAATTGATTATTGTTCGATGATACGGAGGTAGTGGGAAAAAAACTGAATTTTGCACGTTGATTTTCCTCATAGACAAACTCATTATTCTATTTATACGGTTGCTGGTTATAAACCCTGCAATTTATATAATTTATTCTTTGCCACTAGCTCATCGTCTTAAAAAAAGAAGACACAATGTACTAACCTAGTATTGAATGTGTTCAATAAAACTCTCAAAATTGCTACCAGTGCTGATGCTGATACACTGTCAGACTGATGATGACGCAGTGTTCCAACTTCCAACAAGTTTGAAAAAAACGCATGCTATTTTATAAAACAAGTTATTACGGTTGTAAAACTTATCTTGAGCGAACAACCAAGCTTTATAAAGTTGACTGGCGAAGACCTTGGTACCCCAACTTTTAATCCACATTTTTTGTGCATTCTCATTTCTCTCCATGGACAGTCAGTTTTTTTCTTGTGTGATGATGCTTCTCTACATTCGTGTCGGTCGGGTGGTGATGATGATCATCGTACATTTTATTCTTTGCACAGATTTTTCTGTCTCATTTCTGCTAGCAGGCATGTATATGCCAAGATTATTATCGCTTGCTGCTAGCTCTGCTCCTCTGTGCTTCTTGTGAACCTGTATGATCTCTTGGCTAATAAACTGGAATCAAACTGCTTAACCTTAACCATTGCAAAAAATGTGGTTCTATTGGTGGCTGGTGAACAGTGTAGATTTTTTGAATCTTTGTATGTACACACAACATTTTCATTCAAGGTGAGCCGGCATGATGGTTTTAAGCGCATGTTCAAAAGCACCTTGAACTACACACAGCTAATGGTTCCAGTTGATTTCCAGTTGATCCGCACACCCAATCAAATTACATGTATGAAAAAGAGCCCAGCTGTACCTAAATTAAAAAGTCCAGCACATTACGCCATGCTTCTTTCTCACGAGATTGCTATCTTTAATGCTCACCTAACCAAGAACGTATGGCCAGTGTCATGTTCATCGTGTCAAGTCAATAGGAAAAGGTTTAGGTACATCAGCTTTTTGAAACAATTTATTAGCTCACAGCTTCCCGATGTCCATGGTCTTACTAAGAAACGATACCTGATTCACGGTATAATATGCATGTGCTCTTAATGATTTTGCATTAAAAATCAGGTTTTTCTTTTCATATCTCGTGTGGATGAGTTATGGAATGACGGTTTTTTCTATGCAAATTTTTCTCTAGGTCAACTTTACGAACAAGATATGCAGTTGGGCATATAATGGTTTCCCGTTTCAACAAAAAAGAAATTAAGGTTAATTGGAAATTGATGTTTTTAACGATGGTTCAGCGATTCTCTCATACGTTTCCAGTGTTGTTGGACAAAAATTGTTGCGAAATGTCGTACAAGGGCGTTTACGTGGGTTAACAGAGTTTTGTTAACGTCTATTTTTGGAGCACAAACTAAATGAGAACTTTGATGTTTTCTAGAAACAAAAACGTTTCATTAATGAGGAAACTGATCAATTTCGTTTTTGTGTCTAACTTACAGTTATATCAATGATGAATGTGGCTATAAAAAGTCTACGCATTCAAGTTTCTGCTATTTTTATACATAAGTTAACTCACCCTTCTGTCAAGTTTAACGTAGCGGAAAAATAAAAATGTCTTGTTTTATTGCGTATTCACATTTTTTTGCGGCTTTGTTTGCTACAAATAATTAGGAGCAGCAAAACTAACTATAAAGTACTTGGTTGAACAGGTTTATAGGTTCGATTGCAAAACACACGGCTATATGCACACAGGAAGAACTCCTACTGATTATTCTAAACCTAGTCAACTGTACAAAAAAAACTTTATTTGATCTGCTCATTCATTTAAGTTAAATCCCAATGAAGGCATAATTAAATGATTTAAGCTTCTGCAACTCTCTAGATAATTTACTGACTCATCAACAAACTGTCAAACGATATATTTGACACACGCAATCGTTACAACATGCATAGTATTTACTACACCGACAAATAATCCTGGGTATTTTTTTGGGAAAAGTGCCAAATAGACAGACTGGATTACAGAGAGTCGCCGTGTGATTGACTGATTCATCTCAGCATTTTGGTATAATTTTCCCCGATAATAGACACTGTCCGCCTGTTTCATCATCATCAAATGAATACTTTTGCCCTGTGCATTCACAGTAAAAAAGGACAACTTGCATAACCACTTTTTTCTAACCAAAATAGAAGATATAATGGAATTTATGGGACTACTACCCAGTAATAATAAATAGTGAGAGAGAGGCTCCTTCTCGCATTGTTTTGTGTCTTAATGGTAAGGAAATGCAAATAAGGCCTGCAAATGTTGGCTATGATCAGGCACATTAGCTAACTACACGGTGTACATCTCAATGAGATGCGTTTCGGTTGATGTGAGATTGAAAGATTATTAAAGCACGTATACCGAGAGTGCATATTACGCGCAAAAATGCACAACAAATAGGCATTTTAAAGCGTAAGTTCAATTGGATATTTGATCCTTTTGGGCATGTAGCATATTTCTATTAATTTATTAAGAGACCACGAAACGTAAGCAACTCAACAGCCCATTCCTTACACTAACCTCGGCTTGTACTCTTTTAGTGAAATATTCAAAATGACAAGAAGGGACAGCGGGAGGGAGTATTGAGTATCGCAAACTTGGCTACTACACAACAAAACCCACTTATATTTATGATCCAGGTTAAAATGCTCACGTCACGATTTTATAGTACACAGGAAAGGTGAAAAAGCCACTTTTGTACAGTGGCAAAAGGAAGAATACTCAAAATTTCATTTGATTGGATAGCCACAAAAAATTCATAGTTTAAGTGATGGGCTATCTAGCTCGATGAAAATTTCGTTCAGGTTTATCAATTTGATTGCCAACCTCGCTCGTCAGTCAGAATTGCGAGATAGTAAAATTTTCAAATAAAAATTGAGAACATAGCGTATATAGAACCTGTAACACAAGTGCAAGTAATCTTTTACTGTCAGAATAATGCCAACTGGGAAAAGTTCTTATATTCGCAAGCTAATAATTATATAGACTCTGTTTTGTTGCTGTTTTCTTATCAAAGTTTTTGGATTATGAAAAATATTTACCGCATGGCGTGTCTCAAAGCACGCAAATTTGTGCTTGAGAGAGAGTGCTTTGGGGACATGTTCGATTTTTTGGCAAAGGTTATTTTTACTACGTAATTGGGGAACGTGTGGGTTATTGGGTTTGTTCGTTTGATTACCTTAGAGGTCATGCTAGAATTCTCAAAATAGCTACTATAATCTTCCTATCAAGGTGAGAATGTACCCAGTATTCAGGAAATTCCAATTTTCTTGTTTTTTCCTCAATCATCATTATCAGTAGAATATTATAGCAATCACAATCGATACAGTCTAAATGAGTCATAGAGAGCGAAATAATTAAATGTTCTGTATTGCTAGTCCAACTAGAAAAATATACAAACAATTGTGAATATTATTGCAAGCAAAATTTCTCAAACAATTGCACACAGACGTTTGCAAGACCTGTTCTTCCCTCTCAGCATTGTTATTGTTCCTCTCAAAGTTGCGGTAAATGGTTGATGTGTCTGTGTGCAACAATCAAGAGAAAAAGTTGCAAGGCAAGCACATTGAAAAATATTAAAAAATGAAATTAAAAAATGCTGCTGAAAATTTATGCGTATGTAAAAAAGTGTATTGCTGTATCGGTAGGCATACGTACACTTGAAGTGTATTCATTGCGAAACCCGATCGGAGCACGTAGTATAAAAATATGCCTGTTATAGTCCATAAGTTATAATAACTTTATATACGTAATATTTTACTGTAATTGTAATTCCTGATTCGTCGAGGAGGAAAAATGTAGGCTACGTGAATATGTTTCTCTTTTTTAAGTTGGAAAATAACTATATTGGCAAATATATATAGGCACTGTATTATTTATTGGGTTTCTGTTAAGGAACTGCATTTTTATGGGCGTGAACTTTTGCTTGCTTGACTTTGTCGTGGTTTTATGCATATAATAATATACTCAGCACACATATAGAAGGTGACTACAAAAGTGACTTATAGGTTTATTCGTAAATTGAAACAAATAGGTTGCTGAAGTTTTGGTGCGATAGAATGGCAAACTGTACAAGTTCATTTTAAAGGTGTAAAGAGATAAGGCATCAATCTTTTAATATAGAGAGTTCTGTGAGTACACTGTATCCTAATGATTCATTGCCGTACGATTGCAGAATAAAATATCAATCCTGCACATCCTTCTTCTACATTTTTTCCCTTTTATTGTTTTGGGGTGAACAGATGCCAGATTGAGAGGAACAGTGTACGCACTACAGCATAACTATCTTGTGTGCAGACGAGAGAACTGTTATAACTTGTTAAATGCAATAATAATTGCATTTTGTGCGTGTACCCTTATACTGCAACTACGAGATATCTTGTTTTTCAAATTTTTTTTACTTGTTCTGGTGTTGTAAAATTTGCTGTAAAGTGATGCATTTTAATGCGTGTATGGTGCTATGTAAGATAACATGCATTTAAAACATTGTACACTTATTATGGTCAGATGGGTCACCTCTCTGGTTAAAAGGTTTCTTTTCTTGACTGCAATGAGGAAGGGATGAAAAGGATGTAAATTTCTTGTTGATTAGTGTGGATCCAAGCAAGACGAAGAAAAAATTAATTTTATTGCACATTTTTGTATTTCACCTAAAAAATCATATACTTTAGCAACGCATCATTAAGTAGCACGGAAGAACGGATGTTTAATATACTGGGGCATTGAAATATGTAGCGGTTGGGGGAAATAAAACACAAATTCGGTGGCACATGACCTTCCAGAGAGAATCTCCTCGGGCAGGAAAATGAATCTCAACGCATATATTTGCGTTCTTTTTGGCATTCGCGTTTACCTAATCCTTTTCCCAAGGTTTCATCTTCCACAGTTTTCAACGTTTGAAACGTATACTTTTATGTGTGCGTAGAGTGCGCAATCAATCATGTAACAGCAGCACTACCAGGAAACTATATATTTTACTATTGACATTAAAGCCTATTAAGTAAACTACGTACATGTAATAACGTAGGTGGGTTTAATATAATACTGAGCTTACTTTATGGTTTCATTACAACGACCTTTGAGATCATGATCACTCACTTTTTATACAATACGCCAACTCGGCAGATGTTCACTCGCATTGCTGACTCTTCTGGTAAAAATTTTCCTTTGTTCACATTTTTTGTCATTCTGTAGCTGCTCCACAAAAGGGTTGAGCAATAATGGAAATTAGCGTGAAAATTAATGGTAAAATATATTACTCAAAAAACTGAGTCACTCCGTTTCAATCATTTTGTGGTTTGGTAATAAAGCGTTTACCACCACCACCAGCATAACTTTTACCATAAAAAGCTTCGCTTTATTTTCTGCATAATATTCCATAATACTAAAACCTGACATTTGTCACAAAACACAGCAGAGTGCTGTTAGCTTCCATGTCCTCTCTTTTGTACCACTAAATTATTCATATCAATTAACAGAGTTTTAATTTTCAACCAATTCCATGTAATCAGTAATAGCTCTAGTCACAAAAACCACTCTACAAGCTTTGTTGTGTAGTATTTGTATCTAACCAATCATAATATCAATTTAGACATTTACCCAAACTTATCAATCAATACGTTCTTTAGACAGGTAGCTGTGTTGTCTAATTTTCTCCGCCACTCCAGGTACAACAGTTACAAAAGGCACTCTAAATCAATTGGACTATATCCCAACGAGGTTTTTATTAATAAAATAACCAAACTCGGTGTAGTTACGTATGCATACGTATAGCATGAGATTTTATAGCATGTCCTTGCTGTCCCACATTATGATATGGGTAAGCCGGGCTCTAATAGAGAAAAGGGTATATCATTTCGTTAAGTATACAGCAGCTTTCTATTATGCACATAGCATTACTACCTTTTATTCATGGTCACAGTCTCAATCTAAAATACATGCAATATAAGCAAACTGGGATACTACTCAGCTTTCAACGTTCCATATTTTCACGTCTCCGGTGTGATACATTGAAAATGCACAGTTTTTTAGAACTTTTTCCGTGTACAAAAGCTTAAACGTATGATTTAGAACTAGTGAACGAATATTTTATGTAGCTTGCTAAAAGGTTGAAATTGCGCACATACGGGCTTGTCGTCGCTCTTCCTGCCATTCCCTTTTAGCAAAAGTTTAGACTGATGGGTTTATATTCATATGCTATTACGTTATACTGCGAATTTCCCAATGGCAAGAAAACTGGGCCAGACTCTAGGACAAGTTGGTAAAGAGAGAAAAGTAAGTTAGCATAATATGATGACGGTGATGGCATATGATGGAAAAGGCTAATATACTTTTCTAGTGGTTTTACTATGTACATTTTACCCTTTCTACTTTTTACTCCAATGTTTATGTTTCTAAACGCATCCACCACCACCCAAAGCACACACACGTTCCCCCGTCTAACCTTCCGCTCCAAAAAACGTGATTATTTCAAACCACCTAGAGGAGCAGTAACGAATGCATTCAATTCCGGATTCCAGGAGAAAGACAAAACCAACAAAATTTAAAATGTGTTAGGCTTGTTGAATTTTAAGAGGAAATTATGGTCTGGCTGAACAGCAACGATGAAATGTGCAATGCTTCATTTGATACTACACACATTATACAAAACTACGCTATCAAATATCAACACACAAATTGGTACGCTGCTGCTGATGCAACCTAGTACTCGGTACTCACGCGAATAATATCATATAGGCTTACAAAAACGAAACAAAACGCGTGTCCTTTTGGAATAAAGCGTGTGCACATTAAAGTGTGTCATTAAATTCAGCAAAGTGGTTGGTATTATTTTATCAAGGCTACGTTTACAATTTCCTCCTTTTCTCCATTCAACCATATGTGGTGTGTGCACACACAGAAGCAGCTTACAGCAATCTAGAGCTTTCGCCTTTTATATTCAGACGAAACACACACTAGTTGCCTATTATAATCTACTTATCGTTTCAAAAAAAGAAGGGGTGGTGCACAACCGATAATATTAGATTGCTCTCTCTGTGTGTGCCGTGTGTGCACTGTCTATAGAATTAACGTTTTTTCCTTTTTAATGGTTAGTCTCTGCCTATCAAACTAAAATGATATGCTTTCTCGCTATAGCCTTTCATACAGAGAGTATGTATGGCAAATTCCTTGTAATAATTACAGATTCCTTTTCGTTTGGCGGAGACAGGGGGATATTAGCTGCGCTTCTTAATTGAAGCACATACTCTGTAAAAACGCTCATATATTTTATTGGCTATGACACAGATACCTACAAGATTGTCTCTACCTTTTAATTTGATAAGCTGTAAAAAGTAGCAAGCAGAGCATTTTGCCATAACCTCGTAAATAAGTAAATGGGGGAAAAAGATAAGTAGGTGATTCGTTGATCCTTTGGCCCATCATCCAGGATTTAAACGTACAGATGTGTGTATTTTGGAAAAAAGCACGAGTGTGTTTGAGTCTATATCCACTATGAGTTCCCAGAGCAGTTCTCCTTTTTTCATTGCTAAAATGTTGTCGTACGACGGATTCAAGTGTGGTGAGTGCACGTAGATTGGGAAAAGATTTGTGGAAGACTTTGTGGTAAAACGGGAAAAAAGGATCTTGCACCAAGATCTTGTTCTGCTGAAAAAAAGCTTAGAGAACGTAATAGCAGCATTGCTACTGTTTTGATGCACTACTAAAGTATGTGCGTGTAAAAGCATATTGGTACAAAGTAGAAGCTTTACTGCGATCTTACTCCCAAGACGATTCTCCTCATCTCTCTGCTGATGTGAAGCCGATGATGATGCCACTTAAGATTGAGATGGAAATGTACAGGAGATGCAAAAAATCCTTGGACTCTATAAATGACGCAAGGTCGTTCCTTCCGCTGCTTCTCAGTCCTTTTTTCTGCTTTCAAAAGTTATGTACAGTCCCAAGCTCCCAAATGCTTTAAGCATTTTTTTCTTAGAATTTTAAACCAAAAGGTTTTGTATAGATCATGTTACTGGTTTAAAGTCTAGAAAAAAGTGGAAAACAGAAAAATGTAACATATTGAAACAATGTTTGGAACAGGTTGAGCTGTTCATCAAACTGAGACTAATTCCCTTTTAATTAGCCCGTAATAAATGCGCTTCATACACTACTGGTATTTGCACTATCGATAATTCTATTTAGTTCCATAGTTCAATTCACAAAAAAACGTCAGGTGAGTAAACTTTGTTCAGTAAAAAATCATGTGGTTTGGACGGGAAGTTTTTGTTGTGGAAGCACATTTGTGTACGTGATTCTGAGACGCTCAATTTAATAAAAAGTTTTTTCCTTTGGCACGACCTGGCTTCATCTGTCAAATAACTTGATTTTGTTGGGCAGAGTGCAAGCTACTATATTCTGTGCTGTCAATAATTGTAAAGCACTCTGGCGTATGATAAAGTAATCGGGTTTTTTACCTTCGGGTCAATCATTCATCATCATAATAAAAACGGTTGAAAAAAAGCTGTGTAGTAGAAACTACAAACTCTACATTTTATAGAACGTACAGTAAAAACATAAAGATTTTCAAGAGATAATTCATTCAACGGGAGCATCTATAAATGTCTTTATGAATATTTACGAGGCATTTCAAAGTAGAGCTATATAGGTGTACTGACAGGTATACAAGGCCTTTGATTCTTTTACAACATACGTCATTCGCACACATCATATATAGAATGTTGCCAGAATGCAAAAAAAGCAACTAGACCTAGTAGAAATCAAATCTTGAGAAGAAAGTTGAAAAAGCCCAGGTGGGCTCTATCACCGCGAGAGTACAAAAAAGATTGCAAAAATGGCAGCAAGCATATTCTTGTTGCTTATTGGCAACTGTGTGCATACCTTTCTTTATTGTACGGAATTTTCTGCACGATACCAATTCTTTATTTCGCGGAAAAAAGTCGCCAGGTATAAAGTTAAGTTGGGAGAGAGTGTTCTCTTTGGGGACGTTTGTTGTGGCATTTTGAATATTTCAGAGAGAAACTTATTAAGGGTGAGCTTGCTAGTAGCAAGTTGCTACCACATGCCTTACACGAACCTATTATTGCTCTTCTATGTATCGCTTGCAATATAGTTTTCTTGGCATTTTCACGTGAGAATGGAACTGGCAGCTAAAAAAAGAAGAAAAAGCTGTGAAAATACATTTTGTAAAAAGGGGGAAAGTGAACTTGTATCAAAAATAGGTTTAAAATGTAAAAGTTTTGCCAGCGTGTGAGCCAGACACCTAAAACCCCGTCGGCTAGTAAATAGTACACGACACAGAGGTGGTATTTGGAAACATGGTATTAAAAAAATGCCGATACAATATAATCATAATGATATGATGATAGAGAGCGAGTCCCATGTCAAATTTCCCACTGGATAAAAATTACGATTACGTTACCACCTCTGTAACAACCATACTTATTTGAGCTGAAAAGAGATATTCGAACATATAGGATTACGTGAGAGTACATTCATAATATTCCGTGTGTGCACTTTAGCCTTGCCATTATATCGGCGCATACAAAATGACAAGTACAGATTGCAGTCACATAACCAGTATATCAGTTATAATGACGATGCACTTTATATGTATTAAGTTCGCTATCACGCACACACAAAATGCTCCATATATATCCCAAACCTCTGTGTTGTACGCTCCAGCGCACCATCAGAAAAATTGTACTCATCATCATAATAATAATATTGCAAAGTTCCTTTTTTATTATGAAGCTGAGTAATACGCGCTGGATATTGTGTTGCTCTAAAAGAAGATTGGAGTTGGAGCTGAAGAAGAAGAAGAAACGGAGATTCGCAATAAAATAATCATATAACGCTTGAATTGCTGTTCTTTATGTTCCAGCTTTCTCGTTGATACTCTTTTGCTATTGTGAGTATTGTGTGTATTGTGCCGAGTTTTGCTCATTAGCATACATGAATGCATGCCACGACGGAATAAGGTGATGATATGAGATTGATGATGAGGATGGTGGTGGTGCTGATGCAAAAAGACATAATGCCCGACCATATTTTAATATTTGTATCAAAATGTATGGAATATAAAATGTATGCTGGCGTATGCAAAAAAAATATGTATGGTCATGGTGGTGTGGTATATGCGTGTTGATGTTCCATTATAATTTCGCGTTGTGTGCCACTGCTGGTTTGGCTTTGCCTTTTTTGCTGCCTAGTATTACAGCTTGACTTGTTTCAGTCAAGGTTATTACCATCTTCGGGAATAGTAGCAGTTGGCAATTTACAAAAAGAAGCAGCACACATGCAACGTGCATGATTTTAAATAGGCGTATTGGTTGATGGATATTCTCCAGATGTGAGACTAGTAGCGTATTATGTAGTCGCTACTGTATATCAAGTTGGAATAGTGCACACATTGCAGTAAAAACGCGCTTTGATAACGTAACATTTCTTCAGGGGAAAATTACAAGTTGCTCTTATGGACTGGGTGAATGGCAGAGAAATGGCCATTTTATTTGGCCAATCATTCACTACACATCATGTGATTTTTCAATTTGCTCAGGGAATCTTCATTATCTTTATTACTAGCGTCATGATAGTAGCTATAAAAAACCTGCCTTTGGGGAAGGTGTAATATAAGAAGACACTAAAGTAGTAGCAACTTGCAAGTGAAATGAATGAGTTTCGGATGCTAGATGATGAGCTTTTGTTGTTTATTGCGTGGGTTGTGAAACCCAAGCCTGGTATTATTTTTTTGGACATGATCTTCCACAAACGAAATGAGTTTGTGATAGTCACCAAAAAGGAAAACCGCTTTTTGTGTTTGTAAGCTGTAGTGTAAACAAGTAGTAGCTTTCCAGGTTTCCTGTGAATGCAGCCGTATATCTCAGTTTGCTTATTGTTGTGGTTTATTTCTGGTGCTCTTTGAACCAAAATGATGAGAACTGGAGATAACTAATTATGAAAACAACGTGTAACGAATCGTAATCGGAAGCCAGGCGTTATGAATTGTGTGTAAAATGAAAAGGGAAATTCGTACTTGCATAAAGGATACTTAGGTATATGCTTCTTATTTATTAGCAGAGAGAAAGGGATTTACAACTTTCTCCTAACGTCATGTTATGTAAAAAAGAAACGCGTCGTTTCACTAGTAGCGCATACAACTGTTCATTTCATGTTTATATTAAAGCATCACGATACGTTACACTCTATTATATAACATGGATCAGTAAATTCGCATGTTTCAGGCAAACTGACAAATTCTCTGTAGCATTTTTTTACTCTTTTGCGTTTCTACCTGGTTAGATCGACCTTTTTGATGGTGTAAGGGTAAGTCATTTCGGGGAAAAAGTTTTGCCGAATGATCCAGTAGTAACTAGTCAAGTGAAATCATTCTCCAGTAGTTTTCTCCATACCGACTTCTTTTCATTAGATCTAACAACGCATCTACCCTCACTCTTATTACACTTAATTAACAGACCTAATCCACTTTCACTGACCATATGTCTTAACCCTTATCCCAT
Organism: Entomobrya proxima; assembly: GCA_029691765.1. NCBI lineage: Eukaryota > Metazoa > Arthropoda > Collembola > Entomobryomorpha > Entomobryidae > Entomobrya > Entomobrya proxima. Next base: position 10,234,422 of record CM056169.1, read on the forward strand.
TCTCCCTCCCCGTTCACCATTACCGTCCCATGTACATAAATCATACCAACTACCCCCCCTCTATACTTCATGACTTCCCATTTTCCAAAACCCCCCTCTCACAACCAGATCTTAATAGCAGTTTGTAAGCTTGTTATGTTTACCACCACACATATCATATATTCCTTGCACATCCCCATCACCCATAAAACATCCTTATCCTGCCCTTCCAAAAAACTCCTTCCCCAAACACACAACACACACCCTACCATACCATACACCAACACCCATTTAAATTCCCCGAAATCCACTCACATTCCCCACTACCTCCCTCTCCCCGAAAAGCCCCCGCCCACTCAATGTACAAAGAAAACACTCTCATCTAAAAAATACTTTTTATACTACATATACTCAAGGATAATCCCAATATGAAACCTCCTCTCTCTCCTTACAAAAACACACCACCAAAATAATATAAACCCCCCCCCCCCCCCCCCCCCCAAACAACCCCCCCCCCCCCCCAAAAACAACAACCCCCCCCCCCCCCCCCCCCCCCCCCAAAAAACCCTAAAACACCCCCCCCCCAAAAAAACATATAATCTCCCCAACCCCCCCCCCCCCCCCCAATCCTCTCCCTTCTTCGGTCTATTAGAAGAGGATCAAGTAGACTGTAACCTCTAACCACTTGGAAGTTCATAATTGCATAATCACATGCCTAATAATGATCATTTCAAGTTATTTTTTATTATTCTTCCCAAGATTGCATAATATTTTGGTTCGCAAATGTTTTTTTGCAAACCTTGATATGATCATCTTTAATTCGGTCGTTCATTCATCTTGCTGATCTTTATTATGATTTAAATTATGATGAAACCTGTCTGTAAAAATTACCCATTTTTATGTTTTGGGAGATTTTATGCTTAAAGGAAGGAAAAAGGAAAAATTCCCGGCATTGTGGGAGTTTGTCTGTGTTGGTATACCAAATACTTTTTGCTGTTTTATTTCAAAAATTTGCACAAGTGCGCATAAATTCAGACCCAATGCACCGTGTATTGCGCAAAATTCCATTCTATCCTGGAATAAATCACTATCATCCTATTGCGTTGCACCAGAACACACACAAATTTATAACTTTAAAAAAGAATTTAGGATCAAGTGGAGTAGTTTCATGGTTAACCACAACATAAAGCACGCGATTTTATAGCTTCTGTGCTTCTTTTTCCTGATGTTGCGCAGCAGTGTGTGTTCTATGGTGTCACTATTTTTACAACGTGTGTGTGAACTTGCAAGTTTAATTTAGGTAGATATTTAGGCATTATGCGTTTTTGTGCAGAATACGATCTAGCCGCGAATGAACTTTAAAGCGAGGATTTTTATGCGAGTTCAAGGTAAAGCGTAAATTGACGGTATGTTGAAGGTCACACGGACGAGATTATGTACATGTGCAAAAACTGAATTGGAATGGATGGGTTAATAAATCTTGTACGAGTTTATAAACAATGATATGCTCGTGGCTATGATTGATGAACATTGCAACTTTTGTGGAAATGATGGTTCTTCTGATTAGGGCAGATTAAGTCGTAGCAGAACTAGCGTTGTTTTTAATTTTACTAATGAGGGCATCTTGTAAGAACACTTTGTTTCGTGCAGGTTTTCATTCATTTTTCCTGCTCATCTCCAATTTTTTTTGTTTTGTTGCAAGCGAAAGCACGTGTTGACGACACTTGTGGCATGATAGAACGCGTAGAATGAAAAAAACGAATCGTTTATACATATATTTTAAAACCTGGCATATTTATTTTTCCCAACACTCCCGTCCAACTTTTTAGAAATAAAATGGAAGCATGCCAAAACCGTTGACGTGACTTGTTAGGCACACAGTCTGTTTTTTAATGGTTTGTATTTTAAAACAATCGTGGCCCTACTTCTTACTAATTCATCAGACAAGCTCAAGTGAATTTTTTATACGAGTCCGCGTGTGTGTAGCCTCTTGAATTAACAACTTGCTCATAGGCTAGAGAGAAAACTGCGCTTTTACTTTTGTGGCACATAAATATTGGCGGCGACAGGCTCCAATCCTGGCTCCGGATGTGAGAGGAGTTTCCTCCTTGTTGACAGGATCATCTGATTACCCAAAAGCTTGGCAGAGATGAGTGCATTGTAGGCTTACGTGCATTTGGCGTTTTGTAAAATGTTTAGCAGCTTAAATATAATCTGCGTTTTTTGAAACATGAGTTTTGTTGGAAAGCGGAAGTGTAATTATTACCACATCATGTTTCAACAAGCTCGGTTTTCAGTATTAGAATGCCCCTGAGATTTACCGAGATCCTCTTTCAGAATTCTTCCAAAAAACGTATTCCCACACCAGTAGACCGAAGCTCTCCCTATTTCTCTCCCTCTAATCGTTTAAGTGACAATTGAATTGTGATAAATTTTATAATTACACGAGTTTTCCCATTGTACCGCTCCTTCCTTCCTGGTTTGCTGACTTTCCCCTTCCCAAGTTTCCCTAATAATAATAAAACTTTTGCCGTGTCATCATGTGAAATGTCGTCAACTCATTCATTCGCTATAGCACTCGCTGTATACTCAAACGAGTCTACCGAAACATCCTGCTTGTTCTCTAAATACTGAATGAAATAGGTAATTTATCCTTAGCCAGCTCCTCGGTTTTGGTGCCGGAGTGCCGGTGAATGTGTGGAATGAAGGGTAAATGAGCAACTTATGGCTTGGCTAGGTTCGACCTACTCCTATTTTTACACAGATTACCCCACCCCTACCAAACCTATGAGCAGATACCATCATCAGAATCTGCAACTCTCTGGTATATAGACGCTTCTAAATCATTTAATTACACGTAGTATATATCAACTCAAATCTAATTTTCCTATTAACTTGATTAAAGTTTAGTTCCGCTCTTCCTGCGACACTCTGTCCCAAGTGAAAATTCTAAATGGAATTCTGTATTAATTACGGGATCACACGTATACACACGAGTACTAACTTTGGCTATCATGTACAACACGCTTAAGTTTGTTCGCTTTGTTAATGATAATTGTTCGGAATAAATTGGATTAGGATTTTACACGGATTTATTATAATCGAGGAAATAGACAAGAACACACTAGTTCTCTTAGGAAATTGGTTTGGTTTTGAGTTGACTACTTAATGCTACGTATGTTGATTCAATGAGTGTCAAAATTATGCGTTGATTTAGCGGTAACAACGCTAATTGGGAATTATTATGTGACTTGTCCCCTAATTTTTAATCCTAATCTGACAATCAACCACTTTCACAACTTAATTGTGCATCCCACCCGGAAGCATAAGTACAAGTGATAATATTACATAACTGTACATTTTGCTAATTGACTTTTAAAGATATATATGCCCAGTTTGCACTGTGCTAGTGTAAATGTAATGAAAATTCCAACATTTCTTTGTGATTTCCCGTGTAAATGGCAATAACGCCCTTTTTATTGGGATAAAATACCTGCATGAAACAGCTCCATATTCATTCGCCTTTTTTTCATTCCGACAATTTACAAAAAGCCCAACAATAAAAAAGTCCGTTTTTTCCTTTCTTATCTGCACACAGGCATCGTACAACCAGTCGTACTTTCTCCAAGTGACATTATTACCTATCTTAGCTGTCGTTTCAAGTGAACATGACGACATTTTCTCATTAATTTGTGCACTTGCTGTCTCTAGCTTTCCTTCTATCTATTGCAGAACACAACCGTATTGCCAAGAAAGAGAAAAAAGCTGGATATTATATGCTTCTTGAATGGCTGTAGTACCACTTTTTAAGCACTTCATTTGCCTTTTGATAACGCAGTCTTTGAGCTAACTGGCTCTAAAAAAATTTTTTCTTATTCTCACAAAACTTTCTAGTAGTTTTGCTTATGAAGTGGAGTCTCAAGTACACAGCCTATACATTTCTCTAGAATGCTTGATAAGTGACATGATTATTATGGGAAAAGTACAAATGTGCAAAGTGGAATATAAAAAAGGAAAAACTTTTACTTTTTATTCTGTGCAAAGCTTAATAGTGTACAGGTACTGCTTTTGTGACAAATGAACAAGTTTTAACCTTTTTAACACTTGCAAGCATTATTACTCGCACAAGTTTTTAGATTAGATAAATTCACAGAATGAAAAAAACGACACTTTTCTTCCCTCCTCCTGACTTTACATCCTTGACAAAAGCGAGACAGCTTTATTTGTACATCCAGCTAATTAGGAAGTAATTGGAAATCAATTTGTTACGCTAATAGGCAGGAAAACTAGCTAGTTACATTTTTATGCAACTACATAATGTACTTTCTTTTCTCTAAAAATGACAAAAAAATCAGCGTGTCAGAGTTGATTAAGACTTGAGTTGGACATGAATTTATGGGAGGGAAAGAAAAGAAGGAAAAAAGGAGCTGGGAAACACTTGTCGTGCTACATTATATCTTTCTTTCATGTTCTTCACGTTTCTTTCTACCTACGTGACGGTTTTAAGTGGTTTGACATTTTAGGTAATTGAATATTGTCACATTATAGAGTGAAGTATGTTCACCTACCGCCTCTATTTCCTTTTTTTCTTGCAAGAGGAACACGTTAACAAAAAAACCTTTATTTCTTAATCGTTCAACTTTTACTCTCTCGGAGGATAATAACGTGATAATGATAATATCATGCGGTGCTTCAACTTGAGTAAAAATCAGCATCTATCTTAACCTGAGAACGATTTCTCGGGGTAATTTTTACTGATAGCTGAGTTTTCTATTCATGCTTGTTCCTCAAGGCTTTGCTGCTTATAGAATTTGATTGAAATCTGTCTCTCTGAAGTTGGAACGTTCCTGTAGTTCAAATATTTATCAAAATAGGTAGACGAATTTCTTGGTACTTTTCATGTGGACATGTGTGCAAAGAGCCGTATCAATCAATTTGATTCCCGCATTAGAAAATTTGTCAAAGGGAACTAACGCGGAAGAGGAAGGAGCTTGAAAAGTATATGAAACTGACAGGATTCCACATAAAAGTGGAAAATAACCTTTGTAATTCTAAATGGAAGCCTGTTTACTCTGGCGTGTGTTTATAATGTTAAAACTTTTACTTTTTGCGTAATTACAAAGCGTGTGTTTCTTGTTTTTGGAACCAAATCCAAATTAATTTTTACACAATCCGAGTAAATTGTAATCAGAGTAGAAGCGTGATGTGTTGTAATCAAACCTTTTTTTGTATCAGGCTTCATCTAAATCAAACAATCTTGTAACGCACTACTACTAGATCGGGTGTACATCAAGCCTTAGCATTCTAATGTTTGCAAAACTGTCGCGAAATTAATGACACAAAGAGACAAAATCAGAGAGAGAAAAGGCTTGTTTCACTAGCTTTCTTTTTTTCGCAAGCGTGTTGGAATTGAGCTGTGAAGTAACATCAATGGAAAAATTTTCAATTGGGCAAGTAATTACGTAAAGTTTCAACTTAAAAGCCAACCACTCTTGCTCAGACTTTACAAAGACAGCTTAATAACCTACATATAAAGCACATACAGTTTGTCCTTGATCCAACTTTTACATTTCATTTTGCAGTTTAACGATTTATTAAGCTGAGTATTGGGTTATAAGAGGTACTTGAATGGTTTTGTAAGTATATTGATTTGGGTATGTACACATTTATCTACGTTCTAGTTTTTGATAGTCGGGATATTGGAATATAATTGATTTTTTCACTGACACATATTAATGTAGCGTTTTAAAAAGTTATTCAAGCGGAGTGGATGGCTAGACCGAGCGTTCATTAATAAAAAGCTTGCTGATAGGAATGGATTAGGCGATTGAACGTACACGTAGCTTTACTAAATGTCAAGACAGGAGAGTACTTCTATCAAGCACACGTTTATAGGGTTTCTTGGGCTGGGTTTAACCATAACCGATATTTTCCTTCCAGTATAATATTTCATTCAAAAAAATTAGCAAAAGTGTTACAGCATTCTGTATTCTCCCCACAACAATGAATATTTTTAACATTAATTCAGAAAAATTCCGCAATTTTCCCTGCACATAATGATGAGAATTTCCTGCTTAATAAAAATGATAAACAGATCCAGTCACGTGCGCTCCAACCTGAAGTAATGATAAATTTTGTTACAGAAGCCCATTCATAATGTCAGTATGCATATGAAAAATAGATTACACGCTTGAAGAACTGGGAACAATGTCGTTTAGCATAACTTAAGAGCTCATTATCTCTCCACACTCTAAACTTATTGGCTTGTCTCGTCTTCTGAAATCATCCTGAGCGTATTTTGAACAGGAAAATGAATGAAGAGACTGCCAGACTCTTTTGGTTAAATGAACATCTGCTATGCAGCCAAGATATATATCTGATATCTGTTAACTTTTATATCAGTTCACTGTCGTTATTCCGAGATTATTATTTGAGATTTTCTGGCTAAAAAACGAAAGTCTACACGATAGAGTAAAATTATTGCTGGTGAGTCATAGTCATGCATATTCTCATGATAATAATGGACAAAGCAAATCTATACACACTAGATTCACTCACCTAAAAATCCTGAGTTCATAGCAGTTTACATCTACTTAAAAGTTTTACTTTTCCTTGAAAAGTTCGTTTCTCCTTGAAACTTGGCTATTTTTAACCACGCGTTTCAACTCTTTCTTCTTCTCTTTACAATATCTATCGTTTGACTATCAGTTTTCTCAGAACTAGCCAAGGAACTTATATAATAAACCTGCGTGGCGTGAAATGAAATGCGAGCAGAGAGGACTTCTTAGACTCCAAGTTTATGTGCACTTGTAAATTTTAATAGGACAATATAAGCTGAGCACTCTGAGTGTATCGACACGGTATGAAAACGAAATCTTTAGAGTGTCGTGTCGCAGTAGTCATAATATTTCTAATGTATTGGCGTTTTACGAGCGTAACGAAAATGTCTGTGGACGAATGAGACTCATCCGTAACATCATCTATGAATAAAATTAATTTTAAGACCTGTGTCCAGCCCCAAAGAAGAAGTTTTTGGCTTTGTAACAAAGACTCCTTTGTCTGGCTGTGGTTTATCTACACACACATAAGGGAAGATTATAAAAGTGTCTCAAAGAAAAACGATGTGCGGATAGACCCACACGAGAAGAAGACGACAAAAACCCTTTTTTCCGTAACAATGGTTTATGCTTTTATGCAAATGTATTAGTTAGAAAAAGGTGAAGCAACACGAAATATTAAACTGATTAGGTGATTCCATTGATTGTTGCGATTATATGGTTATATGTCCAGTTTGTCCTTGAAAATAAATGTCCGTTTTTAGTTTGTCATGGTCAATTCAAACGCTTTCGCGTTGGTGCATGTTATAAAGTCCGCTGAAAGCAGTCTAGTGAATATTTAATGTGCATAAATTGTTTCACAATTCTGGAATTGGTTCCTCTGTAGAACCCAAAAGTTATAATTGATTCTCTGGAAAAGCCAATAAATTCTGGGAGAAATATTAATATCCGCTTGAATTAAAATAAAACGAATGTGTAGATAACAGACATAACAGTTACGTGTAGCTACGTTTTTTCTGACGTATGTGGGGAAGCAGGTAGACAGCGACAGAAAATAGGAGTACATATCCACCCAACCCATCTTGATAAAGGACATTCACTCTCACTTTTAGCATTTTTGGGTAACAATGGACTTATGAAAATGACATGCATCATGTGAAGGAAAAGGTCACATCAAAAAATTTGTGTGGTTACTTGTTTCTGTTTAACCTTCAGCAGAAGGGGTACTTTCGGTACTTGAACAAAATTCTGCGTACATAACCTTCAGTGACAAAGAGTTACTGTTCAGTATCCCTCCAAGATTAAATACCATGTTATAAGGTTCATAGCGCTAAGAACAATCACCCTTTTACGTAACTCTCAAGATAATGCATCATCTGTCCAGTGCACGATCCCTTAGAGTGGTTATTGGCCCTCTGGAAATTGAGCAGATGCAAATTTTCTCATATCAATTATAACAGAACCCTTTGTTGTACTGTAAATATTTCAGCATGAGTACACTTTTTTCACAGTTTTTTGGAAAACCCGTTTTTTGATGATCCAACACAATGAATTCATGTAATTGATTTCAAGAGTGCACGCCCCCAAGTGTAAAACAGGGACACATGATTTTCACAGTAGCACGAGCTTGAAAAAGTGTGCCGAGTTCTTTAGGTTTTTTGAACAACAAAAACAATTTTCAGAGAATGCCAAGCTTGATGATAATGATGGAAAATGGGTTACTCATGAAAAATGCTAATATCCCGTGTAGTATTCATATGTTCATTTCTGGAGAACATCTGCACTTTACATAAAACAGCCATATTAACCCTTATTGCCACAATGATCGTCTTGATCATCTACTACATTTTTCATTTAAAAGAATCCCAAATAATTTCACATTTTCCCGTCTGTCAGCAGAACAGAGAGTTTTTACTTTGAGACTAATGGTTTTGTTCACTCTGTAACCTTTTCCACACACAGAGTTTACGACCAGTTGTATATGCCAGCGATATTGTGTACGAATTACACGAGATGAGGTGAATGGCAACAGAATGGCAAGTAAAAATGACACAAGAAAGTATAACAGTTTTTGTAGCATATCGTAATCATAATCTCACTCAACATCCGCGATAATAATTTTTTTGGAAGTTTGTTCGGATATGGCTCATTTTACCACAAAATCCTGCAACTTTTACATCACAGCGTCTTTTTTGCATTTTATGAGTTTTTTGGTGCTTTGTCTGGCATGTGGAATGTGGGGATAGCACGTTTTTGTAGGGTGTAAACACGTAGTAATACCTGAACATGGTAGTTTGAACGATCCTTTTCAACAATGACGCGAAACGATAAGAATAAAGTCATCAAGATTGTATGAGACTGAAAATGGTTTTCAGATTCACAATCTTTTTTTGAGAAAACGCAAAGCGTTTTTATTCGTGTGCTTCTTTTGCGAAATCGTTTTATCCTGATCAGTCAGCAAGACTGACATTCTGAAGTGACTGGTTTGAGAAAATGGATGCGCACCTTTTTTACATTTCGAACATTAGCTACAAAGTTTTTCATAGAGATGGATAGCATATTTTGTTATATACAACAGGGAAATGTAAGGATGACGAGACACGACGAGTTTTAGTAGCACTAAAATCAACAAAAGGATATGTTTCTTAATCTTCAGAAAAGACGCAAACAGGAAAAGAAAGAGAGAAGAGTAGGTTGCCGGTATGGAATCCATTTCTCATCATAAACACATACGAGTGCATTGTTATTATCACTTTCCACGATTACCATGCCTTGGGAATCGGATTGAAGCGGAAAAGAAGCCAAGAGTTGAACGGATCATCACAAAAGACACCATCGCGTACAATAAAAAAGAAGATGTGTGCATTTTCTATAACGCTCGTTTGTAATATTTGTAAAGAGTAGTACCAGCAGAGTGTGGTTGGCGGCTCCGTGGCACTAATGGATAGTATTACAGACGGGGGCGACGACTAAGGTATAATCAATCTTCCGTCCGATTCTCACAAAACTCTTAAAAGAAAGAATAAGAACAGATTCATTTCATTCATATTTTTTGCACATTAAATTTGTTACATTTGTCAAAACATCAAATCCAGCTAAAGAAAAGGGGGAAGAGGCTCACAAAACCCCAGCATTCAAGCAAAACGGCTCCACACTGGAGTTTCTAATAGGTAAAAAGACCATGCCTCTCCTGCGTTCTTTTACACTTGTCTATCTGTCCGAATCAAGAAAAAGATATGAAAACATCAGTTTTTCCTTCTGTGTTTTTTGTCCACATTTCTGCATCATCCAACCCAAACAAACGGGTATAAAAAATAAGAAACTCTCAGAGTTACTTTTTGGCCTGTATCTCTCCGTCATAACACAGCCGAAAGAAGATGAATAAAATGATATGATAAGCACAAAAACGATACTGATCTCAGTGAAAAGAAAATTTTGTGTGTAGGTGGATGAGCATCACGGTTCTAGCGTTCTCCTCGTTAGCAGCTCTTTTGTAACGTACGCACTAACGGGTTTTAGTGAAAGCAGGAAGAACTCATATTCAATCGTGTAAGTATTATTCAAGCTCCACTTTCTCTCTTGTTAGCAGGTTGTTAAAGCTGTTACGTGAAAGTTAAAGAAAGCTCTAGCATGACCATGAATACGGTTTTGTGTTCACGTTTTTAATACGCATTTCTATACATGATCATGGGCTTAATACACGCCTTATGATCTGGTGTCTGGTACCTATATACGTACCACTTTCTCGCATGATGAGAATCTGACAGCGTCGTCATCGACTTTTACTTTTTTGTGCTTCTTAAAAAGTCATCTTTCCGAGTTGGACAAAAGACTGGGGTTCTTTTTGTGTATCGCACACCATTATCAAACGCATTAACAGAACATGAGAGCCATTGTGGGATACAAGAAAGAGCCGTAAAAAACTGGTAAATACTGGTCATGCTTTTACCTTGTCAAAAACGGGATCTTGATTTGGAGAGCTTCTTGTATTTTCTCCGCAGTAAGGAAACTGATGATGAGTGAATAGGTTTAGAGATGCACAAAAGACATCTTATATGGTATTAGGTGATTGCATAGCATATAATCCTACCACTCATGCAGAAAAAGCATTATTATTTCTTGTCATCATTTTTTCATGTTATTATCAAACTTTTCTACTTTACAAATTAGCTGGAATATTGGAATTGAGAAAAAGATTAGGAGTACACAAAGCCCATATTTTTCCCATGATGACGTATTGCAGAAAAGAAAGTTTTTCATTTTCTCATTTACTTTCTTGCAAAATTAATCCATGATGATTGTACACTCTGACGTACGAATAATTAATAGAAATGTGGTGTTTAGTAAATTAAAACGAAAAGTAAATGAATGAGTACATAAATGGAAGCACACACCACACATCTTAATGAATAGACTTCTTGAGAGAAAGAGAATTAGATTGCATTTCGGTGTACTCACGTGTGGGTGTGAAACTTGGCTCGTTTCTTTTGTGCTTTTATATCAAACCAATTTTTCTAAAAAGGAGGATTTGATTAAATTTCCAAAGAGTATCCCCAGAGGGGAAATTTATTTCTTGTGTGACTGCGCATTACCCACGTTGCTTATATGCTCTAGTGTATAGCACATTTTTTTTACATACCAAATTTTTTGTCAACTTTACTTTACGTCACATTAAGGTATTCTAGCTGTATCTCTTGGTTCGTGCGTGTCACTCACTTGTCCCGGTTTAATGAATGCATGGGCTTGGTTTTCTGGCGTCTTTAGTTTTTTAAGCTATCAGGAAAAAGGAACGGTTGAGTTAAATCGCTTTAAAGGAAAACTGCTCAGGACTGATACGCGAGCACAAGAGAAAGTATAGTGAAAAGCTTAGTGCAAAGTAGCACAACGAAATAATCTTTTCCTGATCGCACGAGCCATATTCCACACAACGCAATAATAAATTCACCCCTCACTTTCGATCATGATCATCAGATATTAATGAGATCAACTAGAAAGACAAGACGATGATGATGATTATGCTTCTGCGACACTCGAATATACTATATAATTCCTATTCCTCCCCAACAAGCACAAGGAAGCAACTTTCCATTTTATAATGATGTGGGCTATTCTACTTGCTTTTTCAGATTGACTTGACAGGTTGGCAGGGATGAATATAGATGCGTTACTTGGTCTATACTTTTTAAACAAAAGAACGTTACAACAGTTTCACTTGAGAATACAGGGTTTAGTTTTGATAGGGGCAAAACCTAATAAAGACGAATTATTGATGAGTGAGCAGATACGTTCCATGGCTTTTTGAACCGATAACGTGATAATTAATCCACCAGATTAAAAATCCAATGCATATGAATTATGAATTAATTACTTTCCTGTCAGCTTGGGATGATGAGGAGTGAGTTTGTTGTGACAACTTTTGATCTTGGTGATTAGGATGCAAGCACGATAATCGCTAAACTGCGTTCTTTTACAGAATTTTGGTAAAACAATGAACATGTTTTTAGAGTTTGTTATGGTCTCGTGTGTGATTTAGTCATTCAGAACATCAGATAATCAACGAAAGCTTTTATGAATGAAGTTTGCAAAGAATTTAGTTGGAGGATAATCAGCGGAAAAAAGTCAAGGAATTTTAAGAAACAAAAGAAACTGGCTTGATTACTTAAGATAATGGGTTACCAGCTTGCATCAAATTTGGGAATATTTTGGTTGATTGATAATCTGCTGAATTGTACGCTGGGCATAGTTCTCATGATTATCTTTTGGAATATCGCATATTTCTGATTTTATCCACACAACAACAAGATTAGCCTGCTTCCAAACTGCTTCCGCTTCTAAAACACAACACCAACTCAAAACCGCAATTAATTTTAATATCAACATTTTGCCCCGAATGTCACGTTAAAATATTCGTTTTTGTTTCTCCTTCCAGAACTCTATTCGTCACAACCTGTCTCTTCATAACAAATTCATCAGGGTCCAGAATGAGGGAACGGGCAAGTCAAGCTGGTGGATGCTGAACCCAGACGCGAAACCAGGGAAAGCAGCCCGACGTCGCGCTACAAGCATGGAGACCAGTAAATACGAGAAAAGAAGGGGTCGCATCCGCAAGAGGATCGAAGCTTTGAAGAATGGAACCACCGTTCTGGATGCTCCAAGCCCATGTTCGTCTTTGGGAGAAGGGCTTGACGTCTTTCCAGGCAGTGATGAATCACCTTCGGTAATTCTTCTTGTCATTTCTAAAAATTTATATGCATACGGAAGAGAAAAGTTTTCCTTTTCTTCCTCGTTCTCAAAAGTTTTTAGATGTTGATGCGATTTAGCAGAGAGTGTGATTAATGAGGTTTATCAAATGTAATTGTTTTCCCAGGTACTACACAGTTTCTCACAACTTTCACCAGACTTTCGCCCGCGAGCAAGTTCAAACGCTAGCTCGTGCGGACGTCTCAGTCCGATTCTTGGTGTAAACGAGTCAGTGATAGATCTTCATGACAATCAGGTTCCACCAATGTCCCCCTGGAACCTGGATTACGTTCCTTTTACATCCAGTGCTAACTCATATTCAAACCTGGCCAGTTCTGATCGGTTCGGGACTGAGCAGCTTGCGGGCAGTCTGGCCAACACGATGAAAATTAATGATAACGGTTGCTTTCTACCTGGTGCGGGACAACCTACTGCCGTTCCTGCAACTGAGTTCAACAATACTCCTTATGTCATGCAGGTAAGTGGACACTTTATGGAAACTGCTAAACACAATCAACTTTTGTCTAATGAAAATATTTTTATGTAGAATTTTCAGCAAGCTCAAGGTTCTGAGTCAACAAATACAGCTAATACGTCATTCCAAAGTGTGGGTGCAAATGGTGGTGCTTCTGGAGGATTTGTCAAATTGGAACCGAGGGTAAGTGTGCCAAATCATAGATAAGCATTTTAATTTGAAAATCATGTAGCTAAATAATATTCTCAATTCACAGGAACATCAACCTCAGCAGCAACAAGAATACTATCCGAATTACAGCCATCTTCATGACAGCAAGCTACAGTCCATCCCATCATCAAGCGATCTGGACTTCAACATCGACATTGGTCAGTTTGACTGCGATGTGGACGAAGTACTCCAGACTGAGTTGAACCTCGGGAGTGACATTGACTTTAACTTTGGCACTACAATCAGCCAAGTTGGCACAACACAGACGGGACCTACAACAGTTTCTCAGCTTCACAACGGAGGTAATTACCGTAAGCCTAAAACAAAACCTTTCAAAAAATTAACGTTCTCTTTTATTTTTCCACACTCTTCTTTTTTTGTTGAGTAGTTAGACAAGCAATTACATAAAAACATGACTAAACTTTTAGGTCCTTTTTAAAAACAGGAACAATGACGCTTGGAAACATCGTGTCCACAAGTGGAGCAGGGTCGATCCAAGCACATGGCACGCCAACAAGTTTGATTCATCATCATGCATCGAATGCAACACCAACTTCAACATCAGCTTTCACCAACCATCAACAAGCTATGGTTGCTGGTCCAGCCGGACAACAATGGGTTCATTAAACAAAACAGCTACCTAAATATACACTTTAAACTAACTTAGCTATCTAGTATATATTTTACTTAGTACGCGTTATTAAACTTGTATAGATATTTTTTGACAGGAAAAGATGAAACTATTTGTGGTCAGGTGTGTAGTAAACATTTTTGTAATAAAATTAGTTGAATGGAACATGGTTGGGTATATAAAAAAATGGAGAAATTACTTGTAAATCTACTGGTAAAAACACGTAAACACTAAACCTCTTTAAAAAACTAAGGTTTGAGCTTTGTTTTTTGATATTTTTGTTTGTAAAGTAGTAAATTCCATGTTGGAATTCTTGTCGAAATTAGAGTCATTTTGTTAAACTTATAAAGATGCAAAAAAGGGTAAAAAAATGAATTGCCAATACGAGCTATTTTTATTGAAAAGTTCTCATTAGCAGTTAACACAAAACACAGCAAAATTCTAAAAAAAATTAAATCTGAGAGCAACTATTACACAAATTGATTTGTTATTTTTCACTTCAAAGAGTCAGGTTTAGAATGAACAGTTTAACGTAAGATAGTTAACGAGTGTTATGTAAAACAGACAGGAACAAAGTGAGTGGCTGAAAATGGATAAATGATCTTGTAGTCATTATCGTTTTTTATCAAAGTTTTAAATGCTTACGAGAAAAGAAGAGACGTAAAAATGGGAAATGATCCGTCTGTAAAACCTGTCACCGTGTCAAGAATATGTAATCGCGTATACCTGTGTTTTTATTTCTTAAGAGGTATGAATTGTTGCGAGTGTGTGAAACAAGAACTAGATAATGGGATAGTTTGATGAAAACGTTATTAAGGTACATATAGTCATGTAAGAAATTTAGATGGATTTAGGAATGAATTTTAAGAATAATATGTTTAAAAAACCAAGTTTCTTGGTTCGGTGGAAGAATGGTCTGTTGAACACACCTAAAAAAAACTGAAAACTTGTTAATTACCGATCCAACTTGAATATATACACGGTGTACAAAATAACAAATTGCAAGTTAACACACGTTTTTAACTACAAAAAAATGACCATAATTTCACTATTTAAAAAAAACTGGCTACTAGCGCTTTATAGTCCTCGTGTTATTTTTCATCTACATTTTAGTCTTTACGCTATGAAGAAACGATTGCTACATTTAAACTATTAAGCATGTCAACTTAATTTACAAGATAGATTTAGAAAATTTTAGTGATATTCCTTTAACTAGATCAATATGTGTATATTGTAATTAATTATTGTATAAAAACCACACTATCTAATAGTAAATATCACTTATCACGTCATAATGTTTATAAACGTCACTATCTGTAAATATTACTGTTGTTATATCCTCTATATATGCTATTACATGCGTGTTGTTTTTTCCGTGTTGTACATACTTGTAAGCTAGTTCTTTTTTGAAAAAAGATTCTGAAGCAAAGCTATTATATTAATTATTCTAGAAAATATAGTATAGCAAGCAAGAATTAAAACCAAGCCATTTTATTGTTGAGAATATTATATCGTTAATTATTTTTTTCTCGGAGAAATAATGTTTTTTTTCGTTATGAAATTTTAGTTAAAAAGTTTACTTACAAGTTTATTAAGTAGGTGTGTAGTGGATTTTAATTAAGTCCAAAAAGCATCTTATGTTTTAAGCAAGTTGTTATACACAAGATATACATTTAATGTAATTATTATTTACAAAAACATTTTTGTGTGATACAAAAAAACAAAACGCTCAGTTACATGAAATAAATATCTATCTTCAAAAAATTGGAGGGTTGATGGAGGGTTGGAGTTTGGAGGGGAATAAGCGTTTATGTCGCTTGAAGCGTCTTGAGCTAAATCCATCATATACATTCCATAAGTCCATAAAAAGCCATTAAATTCTGTTATCATCCGCATTCCAAATTCCCAAATTCATTAACCCCAGCAGCAGCGTTATCATCATCAGCGTCATCCCAAAAGCTTGAGTGAACAAAGAGCTTCTAGATGATTCAGAGTTGTCAGCAGCGTTTTTGTTTACGCTGTGCAGATGCGGAGATGCTCAAAGCCCAGCAGATGATGATTTGTTTTGTTTGCAAGCTGCGTACACTTGAACAACAGCAGCCCACGAACACAGTCAAGCAGCAGCTGACACTAAACTACAAAAATCTCTAACCTGAGCTTAAACTTAGTTAAAGTTTAACTAACTTATCAAATCTGTTCAAGTTGTTGTACGTGACAGTTTACAATCTTACTCTTATTCAACCCAAATACGTTCGCGTTTTGTTGGAGCATTTTGGAAGGATTCTGAACTTTGTAAGTTTTGTATATTTTGCTGTCCATTCCAGTATTTTAAAGGAAGTGTAATTTCCGGTAATAAACTAGCTTTTCTGTGCCTGGTCCTATTCAATTTGTCTCTGGAATCAATAGTGCCTAAAAGGTTTGCATAAAATCCTAGCTGTCATGTTAGAAATATAGGAAGAAAATCGATATTTCTGAGGTGCACCCTGACCAAACTCAATTAACTAACCAGAGAGTCTATATAGGACGTGTCAATTAAATTAATGCGTCTTGTCCATAAATCACGGCAGAATCGTCCACCTACACCTGTCCAGTATCTCACCACCTTTCTCAATGTCAACCTTCCCACCTTTGACCTTTTCCAGTGGAATCCTCCTTTTGCCAATTTCGGATTCCCACTCGCTCCTCTAATCTGTTTACCCTTTCATATTAAATATTGAGCGGTGTAAACAAAAGCTTGAGAGAGTGTGCCGCAGGGACACACACAAAAAGCTCCAGAGCATAATCTCACCTTCCGCACCACTCCACTCTTGGAGAAAATCCAGGTTTCAGTCTATTTCTCTATACATTCCTCCAACTCTTTCTGGCTTGATGGCAGTCCGTTATTTGCGGTTTTCTAAACAAAAACGTTATTTCCACAAACAACACACCACCACCGCCGCAGAAGCCTGTGTGTATTTTAAAATCCACATCTTTACATCAGTCGTCAGTCAAAAAAATATGTAGGAACAAGGTTGTAGCTCTCTGGAAATGATTTTTTATCGGGACTAAGTACCAGTACGTGCTAGGAGTAAAACACCGTGTTTTTAAATGATGAAGCATAGCCCATATGAAAATACTCAAGAACCAGGGGCATTTTATTCTGGACAGACAAGTAAAAGTACCCGAGTCACTCAGTCAAGTCACTGGAGCTATTTGTTCTATACAAAGTATACATAAGGGCTAGAGAAAAAAGTTGCACACAGGGTTTGGCTTTCCCCGTTGTACAAAGTTGGTGAAAGCAGTAGCAGAGCCACTCAATCTACAATGTTCCAAGTAGAGCTAACGGTTTTTGCACAACGCATTATAATGAGCGCTGTTACGTATACATACAATAGGTGTTTAGAGTGGAATGTGTTCTTATTGTTGAACCGTAAAACGGTTGATAATGCCTGTTACGCGTTTAAAAGACATGCATAAAATGTTCTTAAAGCTTATAGACACTTTTCTCGTACGTACTACTTGCGAATTTCAGTCCACTTCTCTCTGGGCTTCAATTCTTTAGTCATCTGCTACTGCTTGCTTGTCGGGTTCCACACTTTTACTTCTTCCTAGAAAGGGCAGAGAATATTGGAGTGTTGGAGTGGTTGCTGGTGCTCCTTGTGTGCTTTTTAAAGCTACGGAGAGAGCAATGTAGAAAGTGTGTATCGATCGATCGATAGGGAGGATCCCCACTTTTAGCCCTTCTGTTTAGTTTGCTCTGGAGTTGTTGGGCTTGCTAACTTTCTCCCTGTCTTCTCTCTGGTCGTCTTCGTGTGAAGTATTTTTTAGAGACGCAAGTGTGTGGATGTTACATATATTTATTGAGAGTGTTTGTGGGAGATAATACGCTCTGGTTTTCTGGCTATCGGGGCTCCTCCGTTTTTTATTACGCTCTTGTTCTGTTTTGGCTGGTTGTTGGCAGGGTGGACGAGAAGAGGACGAAGAAAGCAAGAGAGGAAACAGACGGTGGACAAATATCTTTTATCGTGCTTAACTGGCTGATTAACATTTTTTCTACTACGCCTACTTTCTTCATTATCATATTGTGAAGAAGTTTACTCCATTAGTGTGGCCAAAACGGAGCTGTTTAAAGAAGCGCTGGTATTCCACCACCACCACTACCTTGGAGAGACCCTTCTACTCGCGTTACTCTAGTATTTTCTAATACTCTTGTAGATTTTTTAGTCTACTTATATTTTTCTCGACCATGTTGTCCGGACTGACCTCTCAACTTGGAGGGCTCATAGGTAAAAAAGCCGCCCCTACGGAGGAACAGGCAGCTGCAGCGGCTGCTGGGGGAGAAACCAATGATGCTGCTGCTAGTGCTGCGGCGGGAGGTGATAGCAACGCGTCTGCAGGTGCTGCGGATGGTACAACGGCCAGTTCTACAGCTTCTAGTGTTTTGAATACAAGGTTGGGGTAGATCGTAAACTTTTGTGTTGAATTTTTATGCATTTATTATTACTAATTAGCTTTTCTTTTCCCTCCAGTGTATTGACATCAGTGACAAACTCAATTAAACTACCATCGTGGTTCGGAGGAGCTAAAAAGGAGGAAGAAACCGGGGTAGAAGCAACAGAGTCAAAAACAGCACCAAATCAGGAACCATCAGCAGAAAAGGGATTTGTTACCCCAGACAAGGGGTCTGACGCTTCCAGTGCAACTGGTGGTGCGGACTCGGAGAAAGAGGTACGTAAAACCAACAAGGTCCCACCCGAGGTAAACACACCCAATCTACTCCTACGTTTATTAAACCCCATCATTACGAACCTTGGTTTATTCAGTTATGAGTAAAAACCTGTTTTTGTTTCCATCTTGTGTGCACACCTGAAGCAGATTCCTGAGGAGGACCCTGCTGCTGCGGAAGGACATGCAGCTGTTGGGATTGGAAAAGTTAAAAGTTTTGGTATGTCCATCTTCTCGTCGATCAAAGGAGCTGGACAGAAAATTAAAGATACGGTTAGCAAGATAATTGAATTCAATAATTTTACGGCATATGGGATCGGGATTATTTTCATTTGATTTTCGTTTCGCAGAATCTTTTGAGTGAATTTCAAAAGGAGCATGAGTCTTTTCTCAAGTCGAGAGGGTCTAAAAGTGATGGTGCTATAGCGCCATGGGTGGGTCATCCGAAGGAAGAAGCCCTTAAAGAAGAGATTTTGTCATTGTCCACGGTAGGGTTTCGTGTTTTAATATTCTGAAGCATTACAAGTACATTTGCCAATCAGTTTTTCCAATTTGATTAATTCTGTTTTTTCAGGACCGAAGAAATTTTGTGAGGAGTCCACCATCAGGAGTGGCGTTTCATTGGGATTGGGAGGAGATGGCACCCATTGCAAAGGCCATTCTTAAGGATGATCCGAACTTAGAAAAGATGAGATATGAACTAGTCCCTAAAGTAAGGATTCTCGGATTGGTTCCAAATTAAATTCTATAAATAGGCATGTTTTCTAATTTTCTGCTGTACTTGTGCTTAGGTCGTTTCAGAGGAGAATTTCTGGCGAAATTACTTTTATCGTGTGACCCTACTCAAAGAATCAATGAGTGAAGATGGTACGAGCTCTCAGGCTGCTAACAATAGTGATTCAGACTAAGCGTTTTTCTAATTTTTCTCTGATTCTGACTCATAAATTACATAATTTCGCGTTTTGCAGAATCGGGTAAAAAGAAGCGCGACAGTATTGATACCGACGATGAGGCGGATATAGAGAAAGAACTCAATGAAGAACTCAAGTCCTTTGAGGTTTGTGATTCGAAAAATTGAAGATTTCCCTCTAAGATCCACTAAGATACAGGTGATTAGAATGCATTTTTTGTCGGAATTGTAGGTAGTCGACAGTTCCTCAGCAAAAAAGTCAGATGTTGATGAGAAAGAACTTGACTCACTTCTCGATCTGAAATAAACTGTCTAAAAAACAACACTATTGCCATTATATCAACTTGCAGGATAGGATGCCTACAGTACTTTACAAAAAATACAGGTTCTGTTCTGTAAGAAAAAAGCTATAAACTACTATCGTGTGTAATTCAATCAAACTACTATTACGTTATAAACTAACTTTCATAATACTAAGTTTTCGACTTATGTATAATGTGTATAAAAAGAATCAGCAGCAGTGTGTGACAGACAAAACACAATCCAACATTCCAGATATAACACGAGAGGAACATAATTACGCGAAACGAGTCAAGCTAGGCGTTTCGGTTAATAAAAAAACGTATTTAAAGACAAGGCCAGTTGCATTCCTTGTATTTAAAATACAGTTTTTTTCTTCTTTTTTGCAAGACAGGCTAAGGAGGGGCTATAATAAAATATGCTGATCCGTAAGAATTTTAAGCAGAATAAAAATGTACGCCGAGTTCTTGTACGAAGGTAACTTGTAATAAGATGCATAGGCTATTTAAAACAGAAAAAAACATGAAACTACGTTTAATTTTTATTTAAGAATTTACAGAGAGATATATATAATAAGTTGTTATGTTTGATGAAACTGCAAAAAAATCTGGTTCGGTAAACCATTTTTCCTCTTTAAACATAATTACTACATATGTATGGTAAAGGAATAAAAATTATATAACGTCGTTTGTAGGAGAAAGTGATGAACATGTGTGTGTGTTAAATCAACATTTTAAAAAGCAGAAAAAAAATTGTGCTACAATTACATAGCCGCGAGTTGTTGTTGTCAAAAATATGTATGAGAGAAAATAAAATCTTAAACTCATGGACATGTTCATTAGTAGAAAGAAAATTGCTAGTGTGTAGATGTACTTTCTTGTCATTTTTGTGTACTATTGAGTTTCACGGTTGAGTGCTTCGTTCATTACGTTACGAAATCCGTTTAAGCATTCGCAGTGCTGAGTGCTTCATCCATTTACGTAATAACGAACATAAACGGTCTATTTCCTTCCTTTCTGGAACTCTACACTGCCTTTGATTTCGCTCCTTTTTCCCAAGTTCATTTTACAAAGGAAATCAATGAGAGTAGCGTTTTCTAAGCACTATACTTATAGCACACATCGTTGCATCATCATGATGGTTTTAGTTCCGCTCTAGTGACACTATTGCAGTGAGTGCTTTCTCTTTAAACAGGGTTCAGATTACAAGCGAGAAAGTTGACGCTATAGAATAATGAGCAGAGAGGTTCAGCAAAGTACGCAGTTTCCATATTACTTTCACAATACTTTTTATCCTCAAAAGGAAATCCACAGGTGTTGGCATATTCGCTCATCTTACGATATCATAATTATAAATCTGCAAACACATAATGATAACCCCCATTGGGAAGCATAATAACCAATGTTTTTGTCTGCGTCATTCGTCTATTGTGTGCTATCAAAGGCTTGCGGAACACATCATTCATCAGCAAAGCTATTATGAAAGGGTGATGATACGTACACAAGCACCGACATCAGTCGAAATGGGCTATAGGGCTTTGCAAATAGCCCCATTACATTCAATTCGCGAATTTTAGCAACGCAAACTTGTACGTTCCAACGACATTTTAAAGTACACTCGAATGTCATAATGACAGTATAAAATTGCTGCAGCAGAAGCTTGCTAAAGTGAAAGCAAACATTTCCTATTTATCTTTCTTTCAAGTTGTATGAAGAAATCATACATTTGGTTATTCTCCCAATGATGCAATTCATCCGCTTGAGATCACATTTCAAACAAAGCTTGCAAGCTGCTTAAAAGAGAAGGGAAGTTTGCTCTCATGAATATTTGAACAGATAAGTTTTATTATGACATTATGTCATGCAAGCAGGCAAACGAAGCAGAATACCTCGCTGTACAATGTGTGCCAGAAAACAAAATTATTGTTGTCCACCAGGCAGGCAAGCTCATAAAATTTTCATATAACGACGATTCCATTTTATTAGTGTGGAAAACTGCCGGGTGCACTGACTCGATACTAGCCTATTATTTTGGTATTGATAGTCACAACTTGTCATTATACCAAGTTTGGAAAAATGAATGGTGAATGAAAGGTGTATATCCTCGCATGTTCCAAAATGCCCCAATTCGAGCTTCCTATGAGCTATCAATTAAGCAGACTTGCCTACCTACACAAAATGAAGCCTATCTCCCCTTCCATCTCAAAACTCCTACAACGCACATTTCTGACGAAAAGAGCAAATTTACTCCGCATGAAAAGAACTCTGAAGCATTGTCATTTCACACTCATCCATTTCCAGCCTTTTCTTTCCAACTGGAAACGTCTTTCTCAAGTTGAAAGAAAAAATTCCAGGAATTGAGCAGCATTCCTTTTCTCTGTTGAACAGCCCATTGTGTGATGTTACAATAAGCTGACCTAGCTTCTCTACCAAGTATAAAGTTTCAACAGAAAATACACGAGATCGAGTGCCTACGCTACTTCCTTCCTCCAACCCTTTTCCCTTCCATCGCTTCTATTCATCATCATTCTCTAGCTGCTATTGTTGCATCATCATGAACCTAACTCTCCTGCCCTTTGATATTTTAACCAAAGCTTTTAGTATCTTGGACAGTCCAACTCTCTCGCTTCCATTTTTTCTGTCACTCTTAACAAAGCGTGCTTTTTCAGCTAATGCACTAAGGATTAATCCACTTTATTCGTACATCCTTCCAATATATGCTTTGCTCTACTTCCTTTGTTCAGTATGTATTCAAACTGGATTCTATACAAAAATCCAAATGGAAAAATTCATCTTCAGCAAACCGTAGCGTATTTTCAAACCATAAGCCATATAGCCACTGGGGATAAATAATGAGTTTATTCTGAGCGTATAGTACACACAGGTAAGTATGTATGCCTACCACGCTTATGTGTTTAGAAAATATATAGGGAACTACCTGGATTGACTACCCATTATCTAGTGTACCTGGACCCCAACAATGAAATCGTATTGTCGTGTACAAGTCAATGAAACTACATCATTACAAAGTGTGTACTCTCGAAACGCTAATACTCGCACATAAGCGAAAGCATTGATAATAGCTACTAGTCACGATGGGTATTTTTTATGGCTCTACTTCGACTCAATTGCATTTACATCTTCAGCTAATGCGTTTTAAAAACGCTCTCAGGCAAAACCCATAACAGAACCCATACGTTCTTATTCCGATTGTAAAAATACATTTTCAAATCTGTTTATTGCGTTCTACGACCAATAATCCAAACCACAAGGTAGAAAAACAGAAAGTAAAATTACCCAACACATGTCCTCTTTGGCAGCCACACACTCTTCGTGTTTCGTTTTCATTTGTCTTGTGTTTTGTCTCTCTGAGTTTATTGGCATATGATGGAACGCCAGAAAGAAACTTGGTGCTCTGAGGAATGTACACGATTTAATATTAGTTTACATTAACATTATTATCCGTTTTTCTGCTCAGAGCAAGTCGCTTATAAATGCATGGGTCAATATATGGATTTTGCACCTTGTGTAGTACAAGCTTGTTCTCCTTTTCCGTTTCCACTTTTCAAAGGGAAAAAAATTCAGGTTGGATGGTGGGTTTGTATTATCTCATAGATATTTCATAAAGCTTCGATACTCTCTGGACGAGTAAGTTCATGCAACGTTGTGTGACTACCAGGGAAAAAACGGATCAAGCTTGAAGAAAACAAGATGAGCAAAATGAAGGGAAATCGGAATATATTAGGTAGCAGCATGAGGAACTATTTGAAAATTGTTTGTTGTGGTAAGCTTATATGAGAGGTAGTCTGAAGAAAACATGGTCCTATTAGAATAATATGCGAAAAGGGAGGGATGCAGAAACACTGCAAAGCATAATCGCTTTGTTTAACAAAATCCAGCTAACCAAACAGAAAAGAAGGTCAGGTTACTTCAGATCTCAAAGCTTCTTCAATAATTCATACGTTTTTAGCTGATCATCTTTAACAAGATGACTTTTTGACTCCAGTATATAGCTAGTACATTCGAGAGAGAGTCAAAACACCCAAAGAAGCGTTTCCTTCCCTCGACCATTCTTCCCCTTGCTGTTGATCATCAAACAAGATTTTTTTATAGCCTGTGTAGCTGAAGATGCAAAAATAAAACACTTTGCATAGCTCTCCTTGTACTCCTGATGCGTATCCCTCCAACACACAAATAATATAATACTGTCAAGAAATATGCAAAGATGTTTGGTTCAAAGGATCTCGCACTTTGTGAGCATGATGATGATGCCATAAAATTCATGCCAGACAGAAGTACAGAACTTGGGCTTTAGGAATGCGTTTTCATTTCACAATAAATAGCATTGCCAATTTTTTGTGTGTGTCCATATAACACAAAAGTTAAAGAAAAAAATCAGGAATATGAATAACATGTAGAAGGAGGGTACATACTAGTTTTGAAAAAAGAGGAGTTTTTATTACGATTCTCAAAATCACATTTATCACAAGAGATAGAAAAGAAGCGGCAGCATATTATTTTACCAAAACAATTTTTTTTTCTCTTGAGCTCTCTGAACACACATTTTCTGAACTGCTAATAATGTTGTTATTATCACTTGTAAAACTAAATGAATATATGCGTGTTATAACGTGATGTAATGTTATATTCATACTCAATTCGAAATCGCTTTATTCGCATTGTTGTGTACACGTTGTTCAGTTTTTTTCTGTAGTTAATGTACTCTTTTGAGATGTTTGTTGCTTTTGCTAAAAACTCCAATATTCCCTGAAATGTCCCTCTGTGCTCTGGGTTTGTAATAAGTGGTTGTGTTTGATATTGGGTTCGTGTAGCGGGGTGCTCTGGTATTCTTTCCCCTTTATGCTACGCTATTACACACGCAATCCAATGTACTAACATGTTATTCGAGGCAGAGTTACTTTTTTAGTTCATGTAGTGGTCGTGTTGAATAAAGACTTGTCGATTGATTCTCCTCTCTCGAGTTTTTTTCCTATTCAAATATTTACTAGATACAGGAAGCTTGTACACACATATTGTATTTTCTTAAATTGTCATTTAATCAAAGTGATTTAAAAATCCAAGTGGTAAAGTGCACTCTAGCTAATGCATTTTATGATTATTGCGTACTCCATTACATTATATTGATATTATTTGTCAAGCAAGCCAAGTCAAAGGTGTTGAGAGCATTGAGTTACGGGACGTTGGATCTTGTACTAGAGCCAAAATACCGAGTTATATTATTTTCAGGTTGATGATAACAGTTTACACGATTGTGTGTTTTAACTTTGGGCTAGTGTGTGGGAGATATTGCTTGAGTGTGTCACACAACAAGTCTACAAGTTTGTTTGAAGAGTAAATATGGCTTTCCCATGCTGTTGTTCTCTTACTAAAGGCATCAGAGCTGCTGGACTAGTGTCCGCTGTAAGTTAACTTTCTCCTTTCAAGAGAATGTATATGCATGCTGTCAAAATATTATGATATTGATGCAGGGTTTTTTTTAAATATTTTATAATAGCTCTTGGCACTTTTGGTATGCGGGATATCCGGGTGGCAGTTCAAGGAAAACTGGGAGTACCGGGATAGTGCCGAGTTTAAGGCGAAAGAGAAGCTTGGCGAGGCTGGAAGCGCTATCTTTCAGACTTTTGGTGTTGATGAGAAAATCGACCTGGTTAAGGTGAACCGCATCAAACTGGCCTGCTATGGAACTGCCTTTGTCACTTCGGCTCTTCAGTTTGTTACCAGCTTGCTGATCTTGATTTGTCCGGCTGCAAAGGTAATGGAGAAAGGAGAGACTTTTTAAACACTAGTTTCATGATTCATGGGCATTTTAAGCATGCACGTGTTATACATGACGCAAAATACACAGCATTCCTAATCTCTCTTAATAATTAATTATAATGCGGCTCTGTATTTATTTTTGGCTCTTGCAGAGCGGAAAGAGCACTGCCAAGCTGTACTCGTTCATCAACCCATTCGTGTTGATAGCCCTGCTTGGCGCTGTCGGATGCTTCTTCTCAGACTCAGGAGTCGACTATAAGGAAGAAAAGCCAGTACAGTACTTCTTGGCTGCCTGTCTTCTGGATTCCGTGTTTCTGCTCTATCTTCTCTGTGTCGCTGGAGCGTTCATCAGAAGCTAAATTAAAGCATGACATCATGATCTCGAGTTTCATTTAAAAACAGCCATTTTTTAAGTTCAGATATTGCACAAAAAATATAACATGTAATTGATGCACAAAGTATCGTTAGTCCAAATGAAAATGTTTTAGCTCCTTATTTTGTTCAAGAGGAAAATTAATGCCATTTTGTAATTGCATTTACCATTTAAATCAATTTATTATTTAGTGAGTAGTTATTATGTGTGCTGTACAATGTTGAGTATGTATTTATTTGTGTGCAGTTTATGCACATCTTACCTCAAGGTTGTGCTGCAATACCAAGAAATTGTGTGTTGCTCGCACAAAAAACAAGCTATCCATTTAACAAGTCGTTTGAATGTTTTGTTGTGAAAATTGTAACAAGAAACGTGTTAATTATCACATTTACGTTGTGCATACTTTTATGTTTTGAAAAAGCTTGTAAAAAACTGCAGCTTAATTAGCTAATATATCAAAAAAAAGTCCATCATGACTTTGTATAAGGTTGTTACAATCGTGTATTTTGGAGGGAACAACGTACATAAAAGTATTACAATCAATCACAACGCTGAAATTGAAAAATTTATTAAATGTTTGTAAGCTGGTCAAAATAATGTTCAAAATGCCTTTCAAAAATTTTCATAGCGTCCACAACAAGTCAGTTAAAATTCCTGAAGAAACTTTAAACCAAAAACCTTTTGATATTGTAAAATGAAAACTGGTATTTATGAAACTTTTGAACATGCTTAATGTGAAATTGTATAAAAAATATTCCTAAAATGTAAGTCATAGCTTCCCGTTTTTCCATATATATTTTACTTCCGTGAATGATACAAAAATGATGGTTGTTTTTTTAGATTTAAGATTATATTATTCTTAATATGCTATTATGGAACGTAAATAAAATACGTTTTTGGAGTTTGTATTTGTTAACTATCGTGGATTCGTTTTACTTTCATAAATGCATACGAGAATGGTAACGTGACACTGATGATGATGCATTTTCATAAGCTTAGCTTAAGGAATATACTGGATACAACAATGCACTGACCCTGAACTTGATTTCACTTTCTAATGGGATACAGGTAGAAAACCAGGAAGTGTCCTAGTTTTTCCAGCGGTTTCCCTTTCCACTATTGTTTCTTGCTCAAAGTATCACCTTTTTAGTACCCCTAATGACGTTTTTTATCTTCTGGATCGCAAGTAAAACGTTTAAGATTATCCTGGAGAAATCGAAAAACCCATTTACTCGGACTTCACTTAAGTACGTTGTAAAAAATCATATAAAATGAAAGTCCCAACAGTAAAATGCCACCAGTATTCCTTTGAGAATTCACGTTTATTCACTTCCAAGCACAAAATGTACGTTACGCGTTTCAGTGTTTTTGTAGCAGCCTGCTGCATTGTTTTGGGGCAACATGAGACCAAAGCTGGAGTGACGCTTCTTGTTGAGGGTTCAGGTAAAATTCAGTGTTCTGAAAGTTTATAAACTTCATAAGTAAATTGTTGAGTTATTGTTTTTTCCTATAGGTCCTGCAAAAAATTCATCCGATTTGGTGTCAAAGGTGAAGGAAGCCAGTCAAGCTGAAAGTGATCGCGTTGCGGAAACATTGCTGCTGAGAAAGGACAAGGATGTTAGAGGAGAGGCATGGAGAACGGAAAGAGGTTTGTACTTTATTTGTGGATTCTTGAGTTTTCTTAATTTTAAATTCTAACTTAATTTTGAATGTAGGAGATCTCGTGGAACTCCAATATCTGAACATGTACTCAAGCCCTAAAGATGAACTCATATTCCCTAAAACCAGTACACAAACAAGTGAAGAAAGATCTTACTCAGGTAATTGCTCATTTAATTGCGTGATCTGTTGAAATGAACAGCATGTCTCCAAGTTTATTCCTTTCTCAGTAGACCAAGCACCTCAGTACAACGCCCAGAACCTAATCATCCCTGCAGACGCTTACTACGGAGGAAGGACTTCACACAGAATGAAACGTACTTTCTGGCCCTTCACTAGCTTGTTCGACTTTGGATATCCTCCACCTCCTTATACTCCACCGTTTGGGCCTGGTTTTGGCGGTGGTATGGGCTATCCTTCCGGATTTGGTCCAGGATTCGGTGGTGGGTTTGGGGTTCCTCCTCCGTTTGGTGGGGGATTTGGGGGCATGGGTCCTTTTGGGCCGCCGCCGAGCTTGGGATTTTCTTTTGCGCTTTAGTGGAATTGTATTATAAATATTAATGGTATTTATTTTCTAGCGAGTGCAAGTGGTATGTGCAATTCAATTTTTATTAAATAAATTATTTTATACATGACTGTATATCTAATTAATAGACCCTTGTTCTTGTTTTTATTGGAAAATCCATGACCATTTTACATTCAACCACAAAAGTACCTTTTTCATTTCATTTGTTATTGCACTTACCTTTCTGTATCTGTAACTGCACTTATACATGGGAAAGGGAATTCATAATCCATATATTCAATATTACCAGTTATAACTGACCATCTAAAAATGCCTACGTACTTCAGGGATTATCTGGAAAGGCCAAAACTTATGATGGTTCATAAATTCATTGAATGCAAAGCATACAGTTAAAATGCAATGTACTTTTCTTATTCAAGTCTTCAAAACTATTAAAATGTTCCTAAAAAATGGCCAGTTTAGTTTTTGACTTACTTTTAGCACAGTCACTGATTTTAGTGTACTGACTCAGATAACAATTTTGATTTATAAACTCATTCATTCAAGCAGAAAATATGAGTCCTAACAAGAAACGTTTAAACTTTATTCTAATTTACGCAACACTGTGGTTTGTTAAAGCTCAGCAACCAGAAGTTCGAGAGCCTCTTCGCGTGACCTTGTACACTCGACCTGGTTTAAAAGGTAACACATATTATTCATATTGCGTACTACAACGGTTTTAGTAAAACCATTTCAAACTCCAAATTAACACCCACCCTACTCAATAGGCATTGCCTCAGTCCTGACAATAGACCGCTGCGAAAACCTCCCAGACGACTTCAATGACCGAATTTCCTCGATCCGCACAACCGACTGCGTGATGGTGTACTCTGATTACTGCTGCCAGGGCATGGCGCTTCAAGTAACCGGGTTTGATGACTTTACAAACAACCCAATTGACAAGCGGATATCATCCGTTAGCCCTTGTGGCCACTACAGGGGCCAATTTCCAAAACAAATCATAGAAACTTGGGACGGACACAGCCAAATCATGACGCAAGTGGCAGATAACGGTGACGTAGCGCTGTACCACAACGACGCGGTTGTCAGATCTGGGGATATCCTGGGGCATGTTGATTTCATTGACAGGATTTGGAGGTACACTAAGCATGTGTACGGGAATTTTGGACCTGAAGGTAGTCCGCTTTTTGTGTTCTTTCACGCTAACTACCTACCTCTTGGAGCTACAGGTCGCCTGTACTTTGACGGTGACGCCAAATGCAGAAACACAATAGACGTTCACAGTGACAGCCCTTCAGCTTGGTCAGGGATCTTGTCCGATGACGAAAAGGACACTATAATCCGTTCAGTTGGAAGAATAGTAGAGTGGTCATGCAAAGGCGTGTACTACAACCCATCATGGGGCGAGAACGTGTGGGGTTGGAACATGAACACTTTACCCTGGAAAGAAATTTTCGTATTTGACGTTTACAACGGACTAGGGATGGGTGATGATGTGCAACGGACTTTTAACTTGTATTCGAATTCATCCCATTCGGATCCTCAACCCGACACGTTTTGGTTCCGGGACTGGTTTTACCCGATTTATGAACGGTTTGGAGGGTCACGAGTGTTGAACAACTACTTTGACATTTTAGCTAGGCATTTTCCAAGAAGGTCTTATGAGATGGAGTGGAGGTACGATAGATTAATGAATCTGGGTGAGTTTGTGCATTTCTTTAGTGGTGGGGTTGGTATGAATTTGAGGTATCAGGCGAAAGTTGCTTTTGACTGGGGTGAGGATTATGAGAGTCAGTTTTTGCAGGCGCAGGTTGACTTTCCTGATGTTAAATATCAGTTTTGATTTGTAATTTGTAAGTTTTTAAATAAATTGCTGTTTTGATTGGCAAAGTTTTAAATAAATTTTGAATGTTTTTAAATAACATACATATTTAATTATTCGTCATAAAAATCTCAGACACAAACATAAATACAATCACAAACGATACTTAATTTCTCGCCAACCTTTTATACTTTGCATAACCTCCTGACTCAACAATGGCATCAGTAGAATTAAAAACCGCCCCAGCCGTTTCAGAAGCGTTTGCCATTCCGCCAACAAAAGATCCTATTGGAGTCTTTGTTGGATTTGCGGCCTGTAAAATCGAAACAGTACGATTTCTTTAGTCTATGCAAAAACATCATAAATGCATGACCATTCTCTCACGCTTACCTGACTGCTAAACCCAACCCCATAACGCCACAACGTGGAGTAGTATTCACAATTCCTAAAGTCAAACTGATAAGGGACAGTCTTGTTCTCGAACGATTTGGCT
>CM056169.1:10265177-10334158 GCA_029691765.1 Entomobrya proxima
ATTTTAGTGCGTTAAATGCAGGCTAAAAATGCATCTAGTTAAACAAACAGTCTTTCGCACTTTTGCTGAATAACGGCTTTTACTTAGGGAAAATAGAAATGCTAAACGCAAACATTCTACGTTTTACCAAGAAAGATGTCCTTTGTTGCTCCAGCTCGCATTCATCTGCGCCATGGCCTATTTTCCTATTTCGTATCGATTTCCTTCCAGCGCGGTAAACCCTCAACATACAAGCTATTTGGACTTTGGACACACATCTAGTATGCATATTTGCCATCTTCCTTCACGTTCCTCCATGATGATACATGGAAAGCACTCCAAAACATCGCTGGTGTCCGATCATACGAAAAGGGAAGGGCTTTCCCCTCCTGGAACAATATATGGAATACCACATGACAAAACACATTGGAGTGTAGCTTTAATCTCATTTCACCAACTGCATGTTACAGCATAGCGTGGAGTAGTAACCAGTAACGGAAATATGTATTTTAACGTGTACCTCCATGTTATACATGTTTTTCAAACGGCGAAAGCAAATGCAATGTATCATGCTATTTGGGAGTGAAATATATTTTTTTGCAGAAAATAAAGTGTGCAAAAATGGCTGTGGTTGGTAAACACGCAAAAATATCAGCATGTAGCGTTTATACATGGGACTATTGCATATTTCCCATTTTGCTGGATTGTCCCTGGACAGAGTCTAGACATGGAAAAGGAGGAGAATTTTTCCTGGAAATTGGGATAAAATGAAAGCGTGCTTGTTATTTTGGGTGGATAATTGATTGCTCTGGGTATTCTTGGAACTGTGCAGTTTTGGAAGGGATTGAGTTGAAGGCGACAATTTCTGTTTTTGCTGGATTTTTAAGGGTCACGTAAATCAGGTAAAGAGATTACCATGGATTTAATTTTAAAGATTAATTGTGATTAAAACTTTTAATGGATTTCTACTAGTTGCTTTCATTTAAATTTCCTAAAAAAATTGAAAGTGTACTCATTTCAAAATGTCTTTCTCAAATTTCAGAGCCATGCTCAAGGGCGTGAAAAAGGGCATCAAAAAGAAGATCAAGGGAAAGAAGGACAAAAAGGAAGATGATCTATTTGACCCCGAGCAGCTTGAAAAGTACAAGAGAGAGCTAGAAGAAGCCAAGAAAGCTCGCCAACAACAAGATGAAGAATCAGGGTCAGCCGCTGCAGGTCCATCCGGTGGTCACGAAGATGACGAGGAATGGCAACGGTTTAAAATGCTTACTTCCGGAGTTGACTGTCTGGTTAACAAAGTTTCTGATGATTTGGAGAGGATAAAGGAAAGTAGCTTTTTTCAGAGGAATCAGGTTTCTGAGCAGAATAGGTTGTTTGCTAGTGAGAAGCCTTCGAACTATAAGGAGCCTGAACCTGAGCCAGAGCCAGAACCGGATTTGCTTGTTGATGATGAGGAGGATCAGAAAGTACCTGAGGGTGCTGAGGGGGGTGGGGATGAAACACCTAAAGCTCCTGACAGTCCTGAGCCTGTAGAACTTGATGATAGTTTGTTTGACACTACTTTCGTTGAAGCTATTGCTACAGGGGAAATCAAGCTTGCGTACATTCCTGACAGTCCAACTCATGAGGATGAAGACGATCCCTTTGACACTTCTGCGGTTGCTGATGTGGTCAAGAGAATAGAGGAAGAGGAGAAAAAGGCAAAGAGGCAAGTGAATTTAGGGGATGCTGTGGAGTTTCTTACTGGGAAGGGTGGTGAAAAGACTGGAATCGCGAGACCGAGAACAAGGCCTGGAGAAATGAAGGCGAAAGCGAGACCACGACCTCATGCTGTCAATTTGCTTGGGGATTTTGACGAAGGGAGTGTTCCAACTGCACCCTTGCCAGATAAGAAAGATGCAGGGAAAGCGGAAAAGCCTACTGACCTGTTTGACCAGATTCTGGATACTCCGATGAAGGACACTGCATCTCCGCTGCTGGAGAAAGTAGATCTGTTAGCTGCTAAACCTGTGGAGTCTACTGGGAAGGAAGAAGAAAAGGAGGATAAGGGAATCAAAGATGTGATAAGCGAGTTTGACGTGATAAGTCAACTGGATCCGATTAGTGGTAGCGGTGAAGCTGAACCGTTGCCTGCGGGAGTGCCGTCTTCTATTCCTAGCTCAATCGCTGCACTACTTACAACTTCCACCGCACCTCCAGAACCTGAAGAGGATGAGTGGGATGAAGAGTTTGCTGCTCTTGCGGCAGAGTCTATTAAGAAAGCACCACCACCTCCTGAAGAAGAAGAAGCTCCAGAAGAAGAAGATGAGGATCCGTTTGACACGTCGTTTGTGGAGAAAACTGGGCATGGAAAGTGCGAGCTGAAGATTTTGGAGAACGAGATATTGGGTGAAGTGAAAAGCTCTGAGGATCCGGCTAAACCTGCTGGTGGAGGGGATGATGACGATTTTGACTTTGACCCCAGAGCGGGTGAAAGTCCTCCAAAGTCGCTGGAGATTCAAAACGCACCCAAGGCAAATCCTCTAGAGGATCTGACTCCAACTGCTGTGAAAGCTCCGACAATCGAACCTCACGTGAAAGCTGGTGGACCAACGTTGGTGGACACGGAAGGAGAGGTTCAGGCCAAACCTGAGGAAGATATTGATCCGTTTGACACTTCCAAACTGGAAACTGTGCTACCCGGAAAGGCTGAACTGAAATTATTAGGTAGTATTGGAATTGCACTTTGCACGATTTTTACTTTTCAAGTTCGTGCTATCGCTTTATGATTTTTTAGAAATGGAACTCCTCAGCTCCGTGGAGCAACCTAAAGTTGAACAACCCAAGTTACCTGATAAGATCGTGGCCATGATAAAATCTCAGCAGACGGAAGATGAAGAGTTCGACTTTGATCCGAGAAAGGGTGAAGTGAAACAGCATGTGCTTGACTTGCATGATGTGAGTCATCAAGCCTTTGACACGATTTCCAAAGTATTAACACCCCAGCAGGAATCAGAAGTGGAAGTCGATCCGTTTGACACTTCTGCAGTTGCGGCTTCCGGTCTTATTCCAACAGGTATAATAACTTTTAAAAATTAACAGCATCAATATATCAGTATGAAAATAATGACATTTCACTCCAATTTCCTTTAGAATTGGAATTGAAACTACTGGAATCCGAATTGGTAACACCAACGACTGACCCAGCTCCACAGATAGTTACAACTGCTCCCCAACCAAAGATAACCAGAACAACATCCGACGATGATTTTGACTTTGACCCTCGAGCAGGTCAACCAGCACCCACGTTAGCACCCAAACCACCGCCAACCACTGAAGAATTATTTGACAGCACGATGGACTTTGCTGTGGATAAGCCACTCACTCCCCAGCAGGAAATGCCTTCACAGGTAGTACCCGAGCCAAAGTTGTGTCCCGCCAATGTAGAAGATCCTTTCGACACGTCAGGAATTCAGATTGAGAACTATTTGGCTAAATCAGAATTACGACAAGGTATGCACACTTATTGAGTACATGTATCACTTTACCCCATAACCACAATTCTAACGAACATTTTGCTTTCTTCAGTGGAAGAAGAACTGTTAAACGCTCCATCACAACCCATGCCAGTAAGAACGCTACCAGTTGTGGTTGCAGTCGAGTTAAAGAGACCACCACCACAACCAGTGATTCCCGAACCACAACCTCCACCACCCACACACATTCTAGAAGCTATGACACCAATCGACGACACGATCAAACCCCTTACCCCACAAGAGGCACCAACGGCAGGCGTTATCTCCGTGTTTAATCCTACCCCTTCAGCATACATTGATCCATTTGACACTTCCATAGCGGAAGCTGTAATACCAAACTCTAAAGAAATGGGAAAATTACTCGAAGAAGAATTGGGTGTATGTGGAGGCAGACGTTTATCAGACCCTGATTTCGATCCCAGAGAGCCCAGTCATCCTGGACAAATGGCATCAGCCCAGCCTTTGACCCCTATGCCCATGCAACCAGTTGTAAAGCCAGTGGAAGTTGACCCCTTTGACACTTCCGCTGTGACTACTGGTTAGCCAACTAATTTATAAATCATCAAAAACAACTGGACTTGAAACATTTAAAACCGATAACCCATAATGTTTCCAGAATCGCGTTGCCCATTCTCAAGCACGAACCCATTCCATAATAACAACTTTGACAATATCTATTATCCATGTCCTTACCGGTCAAAATATTTTTAAAAACTCTGTGTGAAATCCGGTAGCTATAAAAAAGGCTTCGTGACTGCTGGGTAAGATCCAAAAAAATAGTCATTCCTGCTAAAAAGCTACTTTAACCAAACTTGATTTATGTGAAATTGAAACAAAAATGTATCAAAAAGTCGTGATGTAGATTTTTGTAGCGCAACAAATTATATTTATTGCAGAAAGAACCTCTATTCAGAAACTCATTACTCATCCAGGTGCTTAAGTACTTATCAATGTGCGTAAATAATTATAGCCGAGAGATAACTAAAATACCTATTTCCGTAGTCGAAAATTGTAGTGTGCTATATGTCTTGTTATGCGGTTTTATGAAAGTGGAAACTATTTTTAAGCCTAATTAATTAGTGTTGGAAACATAAAATAGATGAATTTGTTTTTCAATTTGCTACAATTTATTTTACTCGCAAGCTCATGTAAAGGATCTCACCATAAATCTATTTGTAATTTTCATGCAAATTTCAAGAAAACTTGACAAAACACATCATTTTTTACCTGTTATACGAATATTTAAGTATATCGTTTGATTTCTCCGTGCACGCCAACCTTTCTCTAATAAGTTTACAACGAGAATTAATTAAGAGAAATTTTGTCTGATATTCAATAATAACGTGTCACGTACATGCGATCATAAGCGTGCAACGTGGAATTCCAAGTTTAGTAAAAAAATATGAAGTAGATTAACTACTACGAATAATATTTAATTATGTCATGATTATGAATTATTACTGTGTTTGAACGTGATAACTGTAATAGTTTGTGATGATGAAAAAGTTTAAGGAAATAAAATAACTTGTAGTTAAATATGAGTTTCTTTGAGATTTCTGGAGACTAGTTGTTAGAAATTAACTCAATGTTTGCATATCTTGTGCATTCTAATTTTAAACATCTATCTATCAAGCATGTCCCACAAACTCATCCCTGACTAAAAATGACGGTCAATTTGATCAAAGTACAAAAATTTAAATGTTTTCAAATTACATATTAAGTGAGCTTTTATTTCAGTTTAAAGTGTTTACAAATTATAGTTTTACACTTAATTACAGTCTCGCCATACAGTGCTACAGTACTATTAGATTATCCATTTTTTCCAGTGATTTTCTAAGATTTTTCAGGTACGCACATGTGTACAAGATTTCTTTTTATCCATTTTCACATTCAGCAATAATTTGTTATTTCAGGTATCCACTATTACAGCATTTGGTAATTTATATTAAATGTAGTATTAAATATGCGAATGTTTAAATGACTTGATAAAATATCTAAAGCATTTAGTGTATGTACAGCACTGATAATGTGATAATTGACTTAACAATTTGACCTATTTTTAAATCTAAAGTATAAATTACTTCTTTCAAATTCATAATCTAATCTAAAGTTAGTCATATGCATACCACCATTATCCAAAAAATCGAATCCATTTTCCCATTTCCCGTCTCAACTCACCCCACTTAGTACAACTGAAGCAACACAATAATATGTGTAGTCACGATACTCACAAAAGTGAGCACAGTCCCTTTCTGCATGATGTAGAACCCTCCACAGTCCAAGGACAGTTTCCTGCAGCTCTCCAGCTTGTGAAGGTAGAACTCGTACGCGTACTTTCCTCGTGGAATGTGCCTGAGACCTTCCTTCCAGGATTCCACGAAAGTTTGTGACATCACGTGAATCCTTCCCATGGACGGGTAGAAGATGAACAACCGGATGCAGTAGAATATGGCGATGATGGCGAACAATGTGGAGCCTTCGACTGGGAGGATTTTCAAGTGACGGATTGGAGTGTAGAATAGCGTGCACATTAGCATCATGTAGCAGCTCTGGTGGTTGAAGAGCATCTTTGCATACGCGTTGTTCAGGCCGTCTATTACTCCTTCGACGTCCTTGTACCTACGTAATAACGATTTATTAGTAAAAATCATAATTTCAACAATTTTTAGCTTGTTCATCTTTACCTGTCCAGCGCATATTGAATATCAACAACGTTCTGAACAACACTCGCCAGATACACACTGTCATCATCATATCCCTTCCCACC
The DNA here is from genome assembly GCA_029691765.1 of Entomobrya proxima. Lineage (NCBI taxonomy): Eukaryota > Metazoa > Arthropoda > Collembola > Entomobryomorpha > Entomobryidae > Entomobrya > Entomobrya proxima. The sequence goes on from CM056169.1 coordinate 10,271,439, forward strand.
TTCCTTGATCCGTGTTTGCAATGCGCTCATGACCTTCTCCTGAGCTTTCTCCGTGTGCACGTTACTGAAGTTTGATTTCTGCTGAGTTCCAGTACCAGCCCCTTTCCCTTCGAATGCAGCCCAGTTCTTGATAAGCACTTCGTTCAGGTGTGGTACGTCGCACTGGTTGTTTGCCATTACCACTGCGCCACGGTATGCAAGAGTTTCCAGGCAGTGGACTAGGGAGCCTGAGGCTACCACCATGATCACTTCTGTGCCGTAGATGTGCGACCAGATTATTACGACAATCCAGACCTGGTAGACTATGGAACAGAAAATGGAGATTAGAATTTATGAATTTTCAGAATCAGAAACTTTTGAGTACTTACCTCCAGCAAGGTACATGAGCACAACGTTATCATCCTCACAGATCGAGTACAGGTAGGCAGGAAACTTTGGTACGAACCAGTAGTGCAGACCCATTCCGATGAAGCCAATGATCCCCATGATTATGTACAGTGCTGTTGTCTTCCGGAATAGCTTGTTCTGTCTGGCATGACATGCGCTCATTGTTGGGAGTGGACCGCCACCTCCCATCTGGGGGAGTCCCCTCAAGCTTGATCCTACAAAAAACACAAATTAGCACTTTCCATGTAAAATACAGAATTTATAACAGATCTACCCACCAATAACGGTCCTCTCCAGTTGACACCAAGCATCCACAGCCTGAGCGACCTTCTCCTCATTGCTGACGTAGGCTCGGATATTTGCCAGTGGTATGCACATGGCAAACATCCAGCACAACTGAGCAATGATGTTTATCGGGTCAGGATCGTACTGAATGGTCAGCAGTAGCTTCACAGCCTGGAACGTGGCCCCGAACAACACTAATATGGCGTTTATGTAGTAGAACCATTTCCAGAGTCCGTTGGGGTAATAGGTTACTTTCATTCCAGAGTGGTCGATTCGATAAGGGAAGGCTCCGAAATTACGGAGTAACTTGAAGTAGAAGCCGTAAGACCCGAAACCTGTGTCGTCCATTTTGTATTTTTATTTTAGGTCAATCGAGAATATAACTACGCAGCGCCCACACAGACTTGTGTGCTTGTTGGCTTCTAACGGTCGACTGGGGCGATGTTGGACTTGATTTTGGCTTTAGCGTCGGGTTTAGTGACGTGTGTTGGTTGAGTGGGTAGTTGGGTTGACTTTGTTTGTCTGTGGTTCTAACAGGTTATTTTTGGTATAAAATTTAGCATCCCGTACATTAGTGATCGGGGTTATATTTCGGATTTAATGCGCGTTTGATTTTTTTTGGAGGTTTACGAATTATTTAGGTTGGGAGGTTGGAGGTTGAGTTGGGTGGTGGCTTTCGTGTGTATTGATTTGTGGGTGGTTGGGTGAGATTTTTGTTTTGCTGAATATTTTAACTACGTATTCTTTTTAGAAGCAGTTTAATATTTTAGGTTTATAGTTTTTACGCGACCGTGAAGATAATTTTTTGGTGATTCTTCGGTGACCGTTTGGTGACTTTATTCTGAACGGATGTGCTTGATGAGTAGGGGAACAGGATATTTAAGCATTAATTAGCGTGCTTTTCGAGGTTGTATAACGATAGCCATTGTAATTAAGCACCGTGTCATTAAGAAAGTTTGTTTTCGGTTCAAGTCGCCCCAACCTTTCGTTTTGCTAAATTATTTCTGGAACTTTTTCTTTCACTTTAAGCTGCCGTGTAGCTCATTTTACCGAATTTTTAATGTCAAGTGTGTAATTAAGCCCTTATAAAACCACAGTGGAAAAATTTGATGCGCATTTGAAAAAATCTATAAGCTTCCATATAGCCATGATCCACCGGACGGATGGGTGTAGTGACTTTTATTGGAAAACGCTTAAAATTATGCTCGCATACGTACGTAAATTATGGGGTTTGATATATAAAAACAGAAAAGCATAAATTGGCTATTATGTCCGCTTGACATTCTGGAACGGGGAAAATCAGAAAAGATTAATTATTCAGCATGCGAGAGGGGTCTCGATATTCGGACATGAGCTTACGGAATGATGTGCTGTTTTATGATATTTCAGGGTTTTGGGTTATGACACGAGTTTGAATAATTAAACAGTTGGGTTGGGCTAAGCTTTTGTTTTGTTCTTTGGGGAAACTTATGGGTTTTTGTATTAATTTCTAGGATTTTCTAGTCCCCGAGTGGAGTCAAGCTGGGTTTAATTATTTAAGAATTTTAAATAAATCCGTTTTTATTCGTCCACGTATGCGGATCGATTGTGAAGAAATGTTTGATTCTCGAGACTAGTTGAACTTCAGGTTTTAGCGCTTACGTGTGACTCCCAGAGAGTCAGGTTTAACCGATTTTTCTGGATCCGTTTCAGTTGGCGAGAAGGGATTGAACAGAACGGTTGGGACTCTTGAGTTTCTGTTTGGAATTGGTGCTATCTAGGTTACCTGAAAATACGACGCCATCATGACCACCCGCGTGTATAGCAAAGCGTACCAACGCTTCTTCAACATCTGCACTTACTTTGGGGTGTACCCTTACAACATCCAAGAGGATGGTACTCTGGTCGAGTACCACAGGTCTGGGATCGTGAAGCTATGGTCCACTCTCAATTCTCTGGGGCTACTTGGGTATCTGGGCTACCAGTTTGGGATGATCACTGTGAGCAGTGTGATGGGGAAGGTTGATAAGCTTGGGTGGTTCAGTCAGTCATGTTGGTTGATCATGGCCATATTTCCGTTGCCCACTATTATACTTTACTCGAAGAAGCGGCAGAAGTTGAGTGAGTGTCTGACTCAGTGGATGCAATTGGAACGGGATATCATTGGGGGTAATTTGAGAATACATTTGGGTTGTGTTATTATGACTTGCTAATGAGTTTTATCTCTTCTTAGGCGTCGGCGTCGGAGAGAAAAAGGTCTCAAAGGCTATCTACAACATGGCCGACCCCAAACTGATCAAAGAGGGCATGGAATACGACGACTTCAGACGTGGTCTCTTCTGCTTCTACGCTCAGGAACGGACGTTCAAGAAGCTGTTGTGGATGTACACCTGCATCACTCTGATCACGAGTACTGTTGTTGGGCTGCATAATCTTCTGAACCCGGAGTTTCCTGCCTACTTCACTTCGCTGTTCAATCAGAAGAACCCGGACATGCAGGTTGTGTTGCTGACTTATGTCAGCGCGGCCATTGAGTTCTACATGGTTGGGTTGTGCATCATTCATGTTGGTGAGTATCTAACTTACTTGATAAGCAACATTGATAAGCAATAACTAATGCAAAATTTCCTTAGGCTCCTTCGAAATCCTGATGATGGCCTGCGTCCGCTCAATCCGCCACTGCATCGAGTCCCTCTCGAACCTGAACAGCGTGAGCATGGAACGACGAGCAGTCTGCGGCCGAAAGAAGCCAAAGAACGACACACTCGACGTAGCGACAATCGCAGAAAACATCGAAAAACGTGACGCCACCCAACCAGGCTCCCAACAGGAAATGCAAGTGGAAGAAGCCACCGACAACTACAGACGAGTCGAGTTCGTGGTCGAGAACATCAACGAGTGCTTCAGCGGAAGCTTCCTCGCTCACCAAACTCTCTACCTGGCTATGATGTGCATCCTCATCTTCGTGTTCTTACGAAGCAGCGAAAGCACCAGTTTGATCACCAGCATCTTCTTCTCGACCTACTCGATATTCTTCACTTTGAGGATCTGCTGCCTGTTGCCGTTCTTGGGGAAACTTGGGGAAGACTCGGAAATATTCATCTACAGCTGGTTGGAGGAGATACCAAAACTGTTGCGGGGTGGGAAGCCGTACGAGACTGCGGAGGTCAAGTTGCATGCTTGCAGGATTCTTGGGATCAATTGTGGGGATTACTACGATATTCAAGGGAGTACTATTCTTACTTTCTTTTCTATCGTCACTACCTATCTTATTATTTTGCTTCAGTTGTAAATGCATTGGATGGGTGGGGGACATGTGGGGAGGTGGCATTGGAGGTGGGGAATGGAACACGGTGCTTTTGCTTTATCTGCTGCTGTAAATAATGGCTTTGTTGCTTTGTGCTGAATTGCGTGTTAATATGTATACTTAAGGTTACAATGACGTAGGTTAAAATCCCAGGGGCATCTTGATACGGTGCACGGGTTTCCGTTTAAGTAAACGAAACTTTTTTCCGGAAAAGTTTTAAAATCTCGTCTCTCTGACTGTGCTAAACAAATTTATTCTGAGAAATGTATTGTATAAATGTTCAATTGTAATTTAAATGAATACAAGTTATAATTATCAAAAATATTCTTGACACAACAAAATAAGAAAAACTACAAAAAAAGAAAACACAATATATTCATAAGATAAACCACAGAAGCACCTGAAATAGAGACAAAGAGACTTGTAATCGAGCTTTTTGCGTTTTTTCTCTCTTTTAAACGTACTTCTTACGTACGTTTAGCGTGTTAATAAAGCAATAAAACTGTAAATTTTGAGACGGTTTGTATAGTACTGAATCGTACCTGGTTTCTAAAAAATAGTTACACGTTTAGGTAAGGTAGGTATTTAATTTTTGTGAAACAAAATAGGTGTAAAGTTACGTTTAGAAAATCTTTTTTCTTTTTTCAAACTTTCTCTGGAAAGTTGAATCTTGAGAGTGAAGAGAAAACCGGTACCGTAATAATCATCGTTTTAGTGTAGGTTGGTTCATGCGTTATTTGACGTTTTAGGTAAACTGACAGTTTAGGTGTATTGCTTTATTGTGCTTTTTTTGGTTTTTGGAGTGAAACATGTGGGTTGGGGCAGGATGTGTGTGGGGGTTTGGACCGGAAGTTGGGGAAAGCGCAGTTTTTTGTAGTTTTAAGATGTTTCCGTTGTACACTTTTAAAGTAAGCACGGTTTAAAGTTTATAACCTAAACGTTCGAGTAATTTCGAACTAGACTGGTGCATGGGAGCAAAAAATGGGAAAATTGTACATAAAAATTATATATAAACTATATATCATATTCATCACTATATATCTATTGTACATACACGATTGTAACATGAGTATTTTGATTGTGGAAATAAAGTATTTGAGAAAATACGTGCTCTTTTGTGTGGAATTGTTTTATTACGCGTTTCTTTTGTTCTGTTTATTGAAAAACAAGGGCTTTCCATTCAATTCTGGTGCTCAATATCGTTTCAAGGTGAAAATCTTGGAGATTGTGTGAATAACACCGTGGGAGAAAGTTGGGACTGAGGGAAAGGACGTACACGTACAAAGCGATTTTTTAAGCGTTGTGTGCTGCTGCTGTGTTTCTTTTATATTGACTTTTATGGGGGTTCATCTTATGCTAATTCGTAATAAAACGTATTCGGGATGTTATAACGAGCTAGTGTGCAAAAAATTACTTGCATAATGGGCTTGGTGGTACTCCTACTGCTTTTATAATTTAGAGTTGATGCTTCTGGGCATAAGCGTTGATGTTTTAGGCGTGAAAGTTTTAATAACATGTCGGTTCATAAAATCCATAACCAAAACTTATTTCATAGCCCACAATTATGACCCAACCAACAACTAAACACTTTACAGTCTCAAAAGATCCTAAAGCATCTTGTTTAGCTTGTTTTCTCCTGAATATTTCATGTTTTTCACACACAAAGCAAGAAGCAAAGTACTTCTAGTTCTCTTGTGGTACAGGGAAAGTACTCCACTCAACTTTTTATGCAGATGTACACTATCGTCACGTTTTTATTACATGGGGGGATTTGCAAAGAGCTTTTCTCTAGTTTACTGCGAGGAAAAAGGGATTTACACTTTTACACGATTCTCGATTTGGGATTGAGGAACTGGGTGATTTAAATTAATTTTTATAGAGATGTGTTGGGAAAATGTCACGGGGTTATGATATGGGATTGCTTTAGAATGCTTTCACTTGCTACTACCTACCTTGCTTTCTTTTTTGCACACTTCGCCTGTTGATTTTTTTATATGCGGTTTGTATATTGTTTGGCATATGTCGGGTTTATACTGTTCGGGTATATAGGTTGCATGTATGTTCCAATAAGTTTGTGAGCAGCAGGTATTTTATTTCCTTTCAAGGATATTTTCTTCCAGATTCTTTGGTTGGGATTCTTTTCTGTGCTTTTCAGAGATCGATTGTGTGTGGGTGAGTGGAGACGCTTTTTGTCTTGCTAGTGAGAGATGGTGGTCGTTTGGTTTGGTAATACTGGGTAGTTTTACTTTAACGGGGGTAATAATCATGGCGGATACTGAAAAATTGATCTCGAAGACGCCTGAGGAGCAGGCGGGGTATGGGGGGGCTGCTGGGGTTGGTGAAGGGGAGCGGGAGGTTATGGATGATGAGGATCTTAAGCCGCGCAGGTTTGTGGATTTTTATGAATATTTAAGTGAATTTACAGTTGTAACCGAATTTCCATGTTTTTAGACCCCTTCTGGAACGCCTGTTCTACTACAACCCATGCAGCTACTACCTACCAAGAAGATACGGCGTTGCAACTCTAGCGTTCCTCGGTTTCTGCAACGTGTATGCGTTACGTGTTAACCTGAGCGTGGCGATAGTGGCAATGTCCAGCGAAGAATTCAACTGGGGTGTTGACACCCAAGGGCTGATCCTGTCTACTTTCTTCTACGGGTATATTGTCACCCAGATACCCGGTGGGTGGTTGAGTAACAAGTTTGGAGGAAAAAAGGTTTTTGGGTACGGGATGCTGTGTACGAGTGTGCTGGCTTTTATTACTCCGGTGGCTACTAGGATCGGTGGGGTTTGGGTTCTTGTTGGGATTCGGGTTATGCAGGGGCTTGCTGAGGGGGTTATCTTTCCTGCTTGTCATGGGGTTTGGAGTCACTGGAGTCCGGTGCATGAGAGGTCACGGTTGGCTACTATTGCGTTTTCTGGGAGTTATGTTGGGACTGTTATTTCTCTGGTTTTGAGTGGGTTTCTGGCGCAGCATATTGGGTGGGCTAGTATCTTCTACTTTTTTGGGACTCTTGCTTTTCTTTGGAGTTTGTTGTGGTTGACAAAGTGAGTTGTACTAATGGGTTATGTTAATGGGATGTTTGCTAATTGGCTTTGAATTGATTGTTTGCAGCGTTGGCGAAACACCGGCTGAGGATAAGGTGAGTTTGTAGTAGAATGGTTTAGTTTTGAAATATTTGGAATGTAAAATGAAATCTTGTCTTTTGCAGCGTATTTCTGAGGAAGAGATCAACTACATCACCACCAGTCTCGGAAATTCTGGGCCAGTCAAACCGGCTCCTTGGCTAAAAATCTTGACCTCTCTTCCTGTCTGGGCTATCAACATTGCACGTGAGTTTGCTAACAATTTGATCTATGAATCTACTTGAGTTACATAAGAACACAACTTTCTCTATAGATTTTGCTGAAAACTGGGGCTTCTACACTCTACTCACGTTTCTACCGAGGTTTATGAAGGGTAAGCACACACAACTTTACTGATTATTTAGATTAATTAAAGATTTCAAGCTAACTATAATCCCCACCCCTAGACATGTTCGACATGCAACTAAGCCAAGCAGGCTTAATCTCCGCACTCCCGTACATGTTCATGGCTATCGTGGTTCAAATTGCTGGGTTTCTCGCTGACTACTTCCGCGCTACTCTACTATCAACCACTGTTGTTCGGAAGCTATTCACCTGCGGAGCGTTTTTCAGTCAAACTGTATTCATGCTACTGGCTGCGTACGTTGGAACACCGTCTTGGGCTATTGCTTGCATAACTTGCAGCGTTGCTCTTGGAGGGTTTGCTTGGGCTGGGTTTTCTGTTAATCATCTTGACTTGGCTCCGCAGTATGCTAGTGTGCTCATGGGATTGTCGAATACTTTTGCTACTATTCCGGGGATGGTTAGTCCTACTTTGGCTGGGAATATGCTGCATAATGGGGTAAATTGAGAATTGGCTATTAAGTTATATTTAGTTTGTGAATGGACTTGAAACATGAGTGCTTTCATTACAGACGATTGATGAATGGCGAGAAGTCTTCTTTGTGTCTGCTGGATTGTATACATGTAAGTTAAACACGCTATTAAACCAAGCTTATCAAGTACCTAACCACCAACTATTATCCCTCAACAGTCGGTGCTGTCGCCTACGGACTACTAGCTTCCGGAGAAACCCAAAAGTGGGCTCAGAACATCGAAGTGAACCCGGTTATCGGTGGAAGCGAATCGGATTAAGGACTGGAAACACGATAAATAGGATGCTGAAAATTACAACCTTATCATTTTTTCTGATGGTGGTGATTGGTGGTGGCATGAAATGGTTTGAATGCTAAGTATCCCTATCTTTCCCCATATCCAACCCAAAGTGTGAATGCCGTGATAAAAATCTCTATAAACCCCTATCCCCTGACTGCGTGAAACTCCTAAAAAACCTTGAACAATAAGTTTAAACTTGCCAAAATACTTTACTTGTGAATTACCTATTATAAACTCATATGCTTTCACTCTCGCACACTGTTCAGTTAACGCATATCATTCTGACTATTTTAATTCCCGAGATTGGTATTTTGCACAATCACGATCGCACGCTTAAACTTGCACGAATTTTCAGTTTCAATTAAACTGACACACAAAAATCTGGAGAAATTATTTTTGTTCCTGGAGATTTTACAAAATTATACGGGACCTGGATCTACATACAACATATTTAATTGCAAAAAAGGGTTTTAAGTTTTTATCGTGCTTTCAGTGTCAAGTAGATTTAGTTTTCTGGACTTCCGGAAATTACTAATTTTAAGGATTGTAAATACACCGGTTAAGATGTAGAAATAAAAAGCGATGCACAAAATGAAATGTTGCGGTTTTTTGCGTTTTTATTACAAAAAATTGAACGTTTAACAAAAGACTTATCTCCTCTTTCCACCACTTCGTTTCTTGCCCCCAACGCTCATCGCTCGGTTCCTCTTAATCCTCTTGTTCTTCTTCTGTTGGGTCATTATCTTCCGTTTGTTCATCCAAACTGGGTAGTTTCCAAACTGGTCTTTGAACGTGCGCTTTGAGAACACACGGGGCTGCTTGTCTACTGACATTGATTCCTGGGATTGTTCTCCTGATTCTTCTTGGTCGTTCATTTCAACGTCTTGGGCGTCTTCATCTTCTTCATCGTCGTCAGCAAACTCGTCAAGCCGTGACTTCCTGGAAACTGTGCGGTTCTTGCGTTTGATTGAAGCTAAGGATTTGGGGCGGGGTAGCGCGTTGATTGGGATCTTTTCTGGTTCGTCCATTGGGGCTTCGGATTCTCCGACCATTTGGTAGTCGCCTGCTGCTGTCAGCATGTTCTGGAAATCAGGAAAATAGTCATAATTAACTAACCATTCAGTTTTACAAACTAATTAACTAATCACCACCAATGTCAATCTTAAAAAGCCTTACCTTCAACTGCTGCAACTCCTTCTCGCCATACCGCACCCGTTTCTCCGCTCGCATCTTCCTCCTCCACTTGGAACGCAAACTTTTAGCCATGATTAGTCTTTAAACTTGATTAACTTTCAAATTAAATCACAAATTTACTAACAATCAGGAAATTTGGTGCCTGCACCTCGGGAAAATGTGACAAAGTGAGCACGAGGGCTACACAGCTTTTGAACAAGCTGACTTGCGGGCTGAAATTGGGGCAAGTTGAAACAAAATCTGTGTAAAGCTGTTTGTTTTCGTGAGATCATCTGGTGACGCCGGCTGATTGACATGTGCTATGGGCGATCTATGAATTGAAGCTTATCAATCAAGATAAGTTTTTAGAATAATTATTTTAACGAATAATTAAGAGATTTGCACTTGAAATCGGAGGATCTCATAAAGGTTTGTAATTTCAATCAATTTGCCATGAATCTGTGATCCTGAACTGTTCAAAAACTAATTTTATTTCTCTGTCCACAGCTGCCAAAGATGAAGTTACTTCGCCGACTACCTCGTTTCCCATCCCCCAAACCACTTTCCATCTTATCCTCCAGTCCATTCACAACTTCGCCATGTCATCAATCACCAGCAAGCCAAGCTCCTTTACCCACCAGACCAGTGATTGGCATCCTCGGAGCGGGCATTTCCGGTTTGTCAACGGCCTACTACATTAACAAAATGTACGGAGATAAGGTTCAGACTGTGCTATTTGAGGAAGGTGACCGTGTTGGTGGATGGGTGAACACGATTAAGGGAGAGAAAGGTGGAATGTTTGAAATGGGACCGAGGACAATCAGACCGTTTGGTGTGAGGGGGTTAAACACGCTGGATTTAATCGAGGATATTGGGTTGGATAATGAGGTGCTGTATATTGAAAAGAGTCATGATGTGGCGAAGAATAGGTTTATTTACGTGAATGGGGAGTTGGTCAAGTTGCCGACGGACTATACTGTTTTGTACAAGAAGGTGAAGCCTTTTAGTCGACCGCTGGTTTGGGCGTTGCTTAAGGATCTAGTGGCCAGGAAGGAGGTTGGGAATGATTTTTAGATAAGTTTACTTGATAAATTGCTTGAATATGTGTTTTAAAAAGCTATTTTCTTTCCGCAGACCCTTCCAGACGACTCGATCTACAACTTTGTAACCCGCCGTTTCGGCAAAGAAATAGGAGACTACCTTGTCGACCCGCTTATCCGTGGAATCTGCGCTGGAGACTCGAAACGCATATCGGTCAAGTTCCTAATCAAGAATCTATTTGAGCTGGAGCAAAAGCACAGGTCTGTTGTGCTCGGATCTCTACGCGAAAAGCTTCAGAAGAAAAAGAAGCAGTGTACATTGAGCGAAGAAGACAAAGGAATCGGGTACTCCAAAGTAGCTGCATCTTCGATGATGGGGAACTGGCTTATTTGGGGTTTGGAACGTGGGCTTGGGAGTATACCAGAGAGATTGTATGAAAGAATAAGGGAACATGGGGTTCAGGTCAAGTTTGGGTGTAGGGTTGAGAGTATTGAGGGTAGTAAAGTGACTTATTCTCTTAACGGTAAAACGGATTTTGTTAATGTTGATCATGTTGTGAGTAGTGTTGGGAGTAACGTTCTTGGTAGTATTTTGAGAAACTCTAAAGTTTGTGGGAGTGAAACTGTTAATAGTTTAGAAGCAATAGAATACTGTAGCTTACAAGTTACTGGGATCAAGTTTAGTGGTGATGTACTTGACGTTGGTGGGTTTGGGTTTCTAGTTCCAAGTTGTGAGAAAAGTGTTGGTGGTCTGTTAGGGGTTGTTTTTGACACTGACTGCTTTCCACAAGGAAACGATACTGTTGTTACTGTTATGAGTAGGGGGGCTAATGTTGAGGAAGGAATCGATACTATTTTGGGGTATGTTAGGAAAACGCTTGGGATTACTCATGAGCCTGTTGAGGTTGTAACTCGGGTCTTGAGAAACTGTATACCTCAATATGGGGTTGGGCATTATGAGAGGGTTGAGAAGATTTTGGGTGGGTTGGGGGGTAGCATTAGTGTTTGTGGGAATTGGGTTGATGGGGTTAGTGTTAATGATTGTGTGTTTGGGGGGAGGAGAGTGGGGCTGAGGATTGGGGATAAGGAGGTCTTGAGTGGGCGTGTTAAAATGAGTGCTGTTGGGTGATTTAATAAAGTTGTTTACAAGATTTTATGCGTTTTTTTATTTTCATGAAAATGGAACACAAACAAAATTCTATCAATAAATCTCAAATATTCATCGAAACATACTTCTTGTCACAAGAAACAACGCCTGTTTCATATACTCTTGCGAAATACAAATCAACTTATGAGGTTTCTTAAAACTCGAGTCAAAGTAACTCAAACTCTTACAACTCAACTGAAACGACTCTGTAGGATTGTTATGAAGTAGCGTAGTCTCCGCAGAGTTGTGTGACTTTATGTACTCCTCATCATTATGATCGTACTTACACTTTTGGCACGATTTAACGTAGTCGCACGAGCACCTTGGACATATTCTCATCGACCTGGATTCTAGTGACTTTAGTAAAATCTCGATTGTCGGCCAGTTTTCATTGCATGGGGTGCAGTCGCATGTGAAGTTGTAGTGGGATGTTAGGTGGTCTCTTCTTGGTTGTAGCTTATCTGTAGCGAAATGGACTCCGTAGTTGTCTCTTATCTCTTCTTGTGGTTTTATGCTGTGGATTGTTATCACTGCAGTTATGGCGTTTGGTAATGTGATTCTTACAACGTTCGGGTCGCATGAGTGGTTTATCATTGACAGCAACGCAAATGCTCCAGCACCTATTTCTTCGTACTCTGAAGTTTTGATTTGGTTTTGGGTTGGGTGTTTTGGGGCGTTTAGCTTGTAGCTTGAGTGGGCGTTGCACGGGAGATTGCACAGGTGGAGGAGGAAATTGGTTTGGAACCGTTCTCGAACAGGGGATGGGGGTACTGGAAAGTACTTTGTTTTTTGGGCTAGTAGAGTAGTTATGATTAGCGAGTAAGTCGCGTACTTTAGCAAATCTGTTGGGGTTAGGATTTCTCTGTGGTAGATCAAGTTTTCTATGGCTGTGTATGAATCTGAAGAGTACGTTCCTTCTGGGGTGAATCCTGGGGGGTATGGGGATAGCTGCTGCTCTTCTTGGATTGATGTTGGGGTGAGTAGAGATAATGGTGAGGGGGATAGGAAATGGGATGGTGGAAGTTTAAGGAGAATAGAAAGTGACAGATGAACAGTCCTGTCTGGCTTTAGTTCGTGGAGGTACTTTGATATTTGGCACTCTGTTGGGCTGTGCGGAGACGATAATTTACACGCATTACTGCAGTAAATAGCAAACACACAACTGTCGCAGGGTATCCCACCTCCGTTCAGGTCCTTGAGACAGGTAGTGCAGTGCTTGTACTCGAACGAGTATGTTCTGAGTAAAATGTGAGAAAACGGCTGCTCAAGTATAATCAACTGGCCTGGTGGAATAACCTCGTCACTTGAGTTGACAACGTGCCTTCCCCTTATCTCGTCGTTTTTTATTCCAACGCAGGATTCTGCTGAGGGGATCGTATCGTTTTTGGTTTTCAACTGGAAATACTGTTCGCAGAACACCAAGTTGTTTGAACGTTTCGGTGGGATTTGTTCTAGTTTCTCGATGCATTTTGATTTGCGTTCGCGGAGTTTTAAAGCTATGTTGTCCGTTGTGGATTCGTAGATTTGCTCGAAGCGGGTGATGTCGTGCAGGGATTCGGTGTACAGTGATTGTTCGTAGAAGCAGGCGGACCTACAAGATGATTTGATTAAAGATGACATACATTTTCTTAAGTGCTACGTAAGTGTGCTATTTACCTGTTCGAAAACGCGAGTGCAGAACTCTTTGACTGTTTCGGAGCAAACGCTGCTGCTAAAGTGTAGCACCTCATGGACTCGTACAACCGCCTCTGCTTATAATACTCATTCCCACTTAACCTCAAGTGGTCACTGAACAGGGATGACTTGTCAAGTAGCGATATCGCTGGAGTGTACAGGGCTGTAAATAAAAATTCAAAAATTGTCAACCATCCCAAAACACAAGCTTATCAATGACATGTGCTTATCCACTAACCATCCTCCAACAACGTGTTCACATCCTTCTGACAAGCCCCATTAAACCCCCTAACAATCTCCTCATTACTCCCAAACTGCTTCAAATTCAACGTGCTATGCTTCGAGTTCAAAAAGTTTTTCAGTGACACAGTAAAATTGGTCACTGTCGTGGGCGTGTTTGAGATCAGTGTCGAGGCAAAGTCTGTTTGGAGGAACGTCAGTTCCTGCTGGGGGGTAGTTGTCGTTGGCATTCTTTAAACTTTGAACCTCAAATTTGTCATGTAAAATTCCCTTCACATTAACCCCAACATGCTCCCTGTCCCACTAACCCATGCAAATTCATCCTTTTTTCAAAAAAACTCATTTTTTTCTATTTTCAGCCCACACAACTTCCTCATATCTCACGTTTTTCGGCTTGTGTCTAACTACGTTTCTTCTAAAACCCCAAAAAAATCTCAAACTTTTCCATGCAAACTTGCATTCATTTTCATGCAAACCCATTTCAATGCACAGAATCTCCACTCGTGTAACTTCGGCCATAATCTTTCCCTTTCACAAAAAGTACACCGTGTGCACTCAAATCCCCTTTCATGTTTCTCCAGAGAATCTACTCATACCTCAGCATACGTTATTTGACGTATCCGTACACTTCCCCATTTTAACATACCATCTACCATCACCGCCAAATACACAACCAGAACAAAAGCCTGAAATAAAAAAGTTGTTAAAAAAGCTCTGTATTCCATACGCTTTTGCAAATCTACACTTCACGTTTAATAGAAAAAACGCTTGTAAAAAAGAGTTCGTCGGTCTTTTCTGAGCTTTTTGCCATCTCATCCTAATACGCTGCTGTATAAAATATTTCGCGTCTGAAATAATAAGCGTATAGAGAGTGCAAAATATTTTTTCTAGAGAGTGTCGTTTCTTTTTCGATGGAGAAGGAGACAGAGCCGACAAACGTACAAGTTCAAGAGAGCAGCGAGACAGGAAGGCTGAACTTTAGTTGTAACAGCAGCAGCGCTTCTAGTCCGGAAAATAGTAAAACTGTTAAACTTAATTGTCCGAGCGTTGGTGGGAGTAGTTCTGAAGCCGTTAGGAGTGCAGAGAATCCCAGGGTTGGGGCTGAGAAGAAAAGGAGGCTGAGTCAGAGTGCTGCTGAGGAGAAAGAGGTGAGGGGTTTTAATTTAATTTTTTTGGGTGGTTAAATGTGCCGTTAGGTAATAGTTAAGTAAATTGCATAATTTGTTGGTAGGATGCATAAGTGCTAAACGTTTTTTTAGCTAATCACACGTAGATTAGTTGGTAGGTAGTTAAATTTAATGTGGTGTAAAGTTGCATTAATTTTAGTGAGGTTGCTATGGTTGGTTAGGATTTCAAAGCGTAGGGGTTAGTTTTAAATTGCTAGTTTAGTTTGGTTGAAAATCAGGTGATTTGTTAAGCGCTGACTCAACGCTGTCAGGTGACTCATAACTTACGTTTGAGTGTCGTGTGATTTAGCAGCGTAGTAAGTAGTTTTTAAGGGTCTGGTTCACCGAAATTTTTCATTGCTTTTATTATCAATGAGCCGCGCTGGTGAACTTTGACCCTTGTTCTATTTACCCTCGTCATTGTTTTGTATTCAGTTTTTAAAAATAATGCATTGTATAACTATTAAATATTTTCAGAACGTGAACACAGCAGCAGCAGAAGGAAGTGGAAAGCCAGAACCGAGCAGCCCCCCACGCCAAACGCCGTCCCACCAAATTCCCCAAGCCCCCGTTTCTCAATCAAATTCCATGTCAACAGCTGAACACTCACGATTACCTCCTCCTCCTCCAACAGCCGCTTCATCGACGTTGAGTACTAATTCTGCTACTGGGTCTAACTGTGGGAATTCGCCACCGAGCAAAAAACCGAGGTAATTATCTTTAAAAAAATCTCCTCATCCATCCAAATTATTTTAATTTAATTTTTTCACATTTTCATTAGACTACTACAACCCAACCCGGCTGGAGCAGCGACTGCATTGGCAGGAGGAACGTGTTCATCCCAAAACTCTACTTCCGTGACGCTAAACTCATCCCCGTCTAACGGTAACGCCAACAACATGACGAACCAACCACAGGAAAATGGAACGTCCCCAATGAACATTGACGAGAGCCTCTATTCTCGTCAGCTCTACGTTTTGGGTAAGGATGCCATGACACGGATGGCTTCCTCCAACGTTCTTATCTCCGGTCTTGGAGGTTTGGGAGTGGAGATCGCCAAGAATGTGATTCTCGGAGGAGTACGTTCCGTTACTCTACAGGACACCAAGAACACCGCGTGGCCAGACCTAACCTCCCAATTCTACCTGAAGAAAAGCGACTTGGGAAAGAACCGTGCTGCGCAGAGTCTGCAGCAGCTGAGCGAACTCAATCCTTACGTTAGCGTTGGAGTTAGCACCGAACCACTGACCATTGACTACCTTGGTCAGAATCAGTTTAAGGTTATTGTGCTAACCGAGGGATGTGAAAGCGTCGGGGGAAAGGATGCGATGGAGAATCTGCTTGAGTATTGTCACGAGAATGGGATCTACGTTGTGCTGTCCGAGACCAGGGGACTGTTTTCTCGCGTTTTCTGCGATTTTGGCAAGGATTTCGTAGTTTTTGATACTACTGGGGAGAATCCCGTTAGTGCGATGATTGCTAGTGTGACTAACGAGGAGAAGGGATTGGTAACTTGCTTGGATGAAGCTAGACACGGACTAGAGGACGGGGACCATGTCACTTTTAACGAGGTACAAGGGATGGAGGAGTTGAACGGAATCGGGCCTGTGAAGATTGAGGTTACTGGACCTTACACTTTTAGGATTCTTAAAGACACGAGAGGTAAGCTTACCAACTTTTGTGTACTTTTTTATTTATTTTTCTTCAATTTTTAATCATTGCCATCTTTTTTGTAAGGCTTCAACCAATACATTCGCGGAGGCAACGTGACACAAGTAAAAATGCCCAAAAAAGTAGACTTCAAGTCGTACAAGGAATCGATTACCAAGCCAGAATTCCTAATCACCGACTTTGCCAAGATGGAACGTTCCGACACCCTGAACATTGGTTTTCGCGCTCTGGACACCTTCCTCTCGCGCAACAACGGACTAACTCCTCGCCCTTGGAACGAAGAGGATGCCAACACATTGGTGGAAATTTCTCAGGAGATTGCTCGCGATTACGAGATGACTCTGGACCTGAAAATAATTCGTCTTTTTAGCTACGTTGCCGGAGGACAGGTGTGTCCAATGAACGGTTTCATTGGCGGGGTAGTCGCCCAAGAGGTGATGAAGGCCTGCAGCGGAAAGTTCCACCCGATTTATCAGTGGATGTTCTTTGACGCTGTGGAGTGCCTTTCGGACGACGCTCTGGCGAATCTAGCCGACGACGGCAAGTTCAAGGCTGCTGTTGATGGTGGGGTTTACTCTGCAGAAGGATGTAGGTACGATGCTCAGGTGGCTATCTTCGGGAGACAGTTTCAAGAGACGATTGGGAATCTAAACTACTTTATTGTTGGAGCTGGAGCTATCGGGTGTGAGCTCTTGAAAAACTTTGCCATGCTTGGCGTCTCAACCCGATCTGGGAATCTGTACGTAACGGACATGGACTTGATTGAAAGGAGCAACCTGAATCGTCAGTTCCTCTTCAGGCCGAAGGACGTTGGTCAGCCAAAATCAAAGACGGCTGCTGCTGCCGTTCAAGAGATGAACCCTTCAATAAACATAACCTACCAGGAGCAACGTGTAGGTCCAGAAACTGAACATATCTACACCGACGAGTTTTTCGGCAAGTTGGATGGTGTGGCCAACGCTCTGGATAACGTTGACGCGAGAATATACATGGATAGAAGGTGCGTGTATTACCGGAAGCCGTTGCTGGAAAGTGGTACTCTTGGTACCAAAGGAAACACTCAGGTTGTTATTCCACACCTTACCGAGTCGTACGGGAGCTCACAGGATCCTCCAGAAAAGAGCATCCCCATTTGCACGTTGAAAAACTTCCCGAACGCGATAGAGCACACATTGCAGTGGGCTAGAGACTTGTTCGAGGGAGTTTTCAAGCAAAGTGGGGAGAACGCGGCGATGTATCTCAACGATCCCAACTTTGTGGAAAGGACGCTCAAGCTGCCTGGAAGTCAGCCGCTTGACGTGCTGGAAAGTGTAAGAAAAGCGGTTGTAGAGGAAAGACCGAAGGACTTTCAAGACTGCGTTCGTTGGGCAAGGCTTCTTTGGGAAGAGAACTTCAACAATCAGATTCAGCAGCTGTTGTTCAACTTTCCACCGGATCAGGTGACTTCAAGTGGGGCTCCGTTTTGGAGTGGGCCCAAGAGATGTCCTAAAGCGTTGAGTTGGACTCCAGATAATGAGTTGGCGCATGAGTTTGTGTACTGTGGGGCTAATCTCAGGGCTGAGATGTATGGGATTCCCCAGAATAGGGATAGGGCTGTTGTCAATGCTTTGGCTGATGGTATTGAGGTGAGTGGGAGTTTGGGAAGGGAGGATTTTTAGTTGAGTTGGGTTTTAATGTTTTTTTTATAAATTTTAGGTCCCGAAATTTGTACCTCGTTCTGGTGTGCGGATTGCTGTGAATGATGCTGAAGCTCAGGCTCAGTTGGTTGGAAACGCGGATAGGAATCGGATCGAGGATCTCCGGAAACTCATTCCTCCCGCTGAGGATCTCAGAGCTTCGGTAAGTGAAGTTAAATACTTTTTTATGTGCTTTTATGAATGATTAACTAATAATCTGTTATTTTCCTACAGGGCCTTTCAAGTATAAATCCAGTAGAGTTCGAGAAGGACGATGACAACAACCTGCACATAGACTTTATCGTGGCAGCGTCCAACTCTCGTGCAACCAACTACCAGATCCCACCCGCGGATCGTCTCAAGTCTAAACTTATCGCTGGAAAGATCATCCCCGCAATAGCTACAACAACCTCAGTAGTTTCCGGTTTGGTGTGCTTGGAGCTACTGAAATTGGCCCAAGGCAAGTCTGGAAACATCGAAGCGTTTAAGAACGGATTCGTCAATCTCGCGCTTCCCTTCTTTGGGTTTAGTGAGCCTATTGCCGCACCCAAGAACAAGTACTACGAAGTTGAATGGACCCTTTGGGACAGGTTCGAGGTTGTGGGGCAGCAGAGCGACGGGTCTGAGATGACGCTTAAGCAGTTTCTCGATTACTTTAAGAACGAGCACAAGCTCGAGATTACCATGCTCAGTCAAGGCGTTTGCATGCTCTACTCGTTCTTTATGGCGAAGGATAAGCGGGAAGAGAGGCTTGGGTTGCCCATGAGCGAGGTGAGTACTTTTAAACTCAAAATTGCTACTACTACTAAACTACTCTGTAAACCAACCTAATTCCCAATTTTTATATTTCAGGTCGTCCGTCGCGTGTCAAAGAAGCGTATTGACCCACACGTCCGCGCCCTGGTCTTCGAACTCTGCTGTAACGACGAAGAAGGTGAAGACGTTGAGGTTCCTTATGTGCGGTATTTACTACCTGAACAGCAAACACAATAATACTTTTCTCCCTCTTTTGTAAAATCTTAAAGCAATTTGCTATGAAAAATTATCAAAAAAAATCTTAGCTCCCAGTGTTTATTAACGTAGGATTTTTTAGAACAATAATTTAATACCCACTGCAATTTTTCTTTTTTGTTACAAATGTATCTGGTTTACAGCGAGAACACTCTTGTACACGGTCAAATAATTGTAACTTGTAATTTGGGATACTAACTGATGATGCGTGAAAATGGAAATAAATAAATGTTAAGATAAAATTGCAAGTTTAATCAATTTTTATGCATTTTGAAATAAAACTGCACAACAGTTTAGGTCAGAGAGAAACAACACGATTTATTCACAAAAAAATTGATCACTGGCTCAGTAGTTTTTGTACAAATTGACAAACGCGACTTTTTGTGAGAGAGGAAGCCTATTTTTAGAAAAAAACAAGCTTTGGAAATCAATACCCTTAATCTCATGCTTTTATTTACATACAAAAAAGCTCGGTTTATAGTTACTAAAAACTTGGGATTTTAACACTTTTTTTGGTATATTGAACATGAAGTATACTCCGGGGTATAGTAATCTCATGTGTGATTAAAAATTGAATGTGATTTATTTGGAAGATTATGCACTTAACGATATGTAGAGTGTGACATAAATATGTGTTAACTTATCACAGAACTTAAGATTCTTAAATAGTGCGTTAATTTTTTTTAGAGTTTTAAAAGAGTGCTGTGCTTTTTGATATGTAGAAATTGTTTAAAAATTCGGGTGGTTTGAGGTTCCTTTTTTAAGAGG
This sequence comes from Entomobrya proxima, assembly GCA_029691765.1. Classification (NCBI taxonomy): domain Eukaryota; kingdom Metazoa; phylum Arthropoda; class Collembola; order Entomobryomorpha; family Entomobryidae; genus Entomobrya; species Entomobrya proxima. The sequence goes on from CM056169.1 coordinate 10,291,205, forward strand.
TGGTGGTTGTGCTGCTGAGTAGCGTTGAAGTTACCTCAGAGATGGGCAGCAGACCACTTGGTGGTTGGACTGGTGAATCGATGGGGTCATTAGGTTGTGGGGTTGGGGTAATGGTTGGTGGTGTGGGTTCGGGTGGTGGGGTACGTGAGGTGGGACGAGAGTTGGGGTTGAGTACGTATCCGGGTGTTGGATGACTGTTCGGGGGTGGAGAGATTGGGGCTGTTGGTGGGTAGAGCTGTTGGGAAATTAAAGAAAAAATTAGTATCGGGGTGAAATGAGATTTTGAAGAGTTTTAGTCAAGCGAATACATTAGATTAACACACACAAAAGCTGCTTAACATTTTACCAAGCATTGGGGCATTGTGCGATAAAAAAACAAAAATTCACCTCAGGGGGGTTCACCTCCCCCCGCAAAATAAAAAAATAAACTCACTGTGAGTGCTGTAGCTGTGACGAAGCCGTAGTGACATTATGCAGGTGCAGGACGCTATTACTCGACGCTGAACTCGAGTTTGTGGAAGTAGCAGGGTTCCATACCTCGACGCTAGATGATTCTTGGTGATGGGCGCTGGCGTACGATGGAGTGGGTGGTGTTGATCCGCTGTCTACGGAACCTACTACACCGCTGAGACTCTTTAGTGGGTCGAGTAGGCTTGGGTACTTTGATTGGGCGTTAGTTTTCGCGAAATAAAGTACACTCTGGCGGTTTTGGGGTGGGTTTTCTTGTGATGGGGTTGAGGTGCCGTTTGTGTACACGTATGCGGGCTCTGTTTTTATGCTTTCTAAGAGCTTTGGGGTTTTTGAGTCGAGTGGGGGGGTTGGTGGGGTAGTTGGGGTGTAGGGTTTGTACTCGATCCCGTTTTGGTCCGAGTAGTGGGTGTACACGTAAGACGGCTCTGTTGGGTAGTATCTTGAATACGGGAATAGTGGGTCTTGGAGGTATCTGTTTTCGAAGTTGTAGTAGTTTTGGTGTGGGGGGTGGGTTGATGGGTAGTCTGCTGTGTAGTTGTTGTATAGCATGCTGTTGTAGGATTGGGTTGCTGCTGAGTAACTTACTGCTGCTGCTGCTGCGGCGGCGGCGGCTGCTGCTGCTGCGTGGTGGTGGGTGTCTTGGATTAATTGGGTTGGGGGGTGGTTTAGGTGTGTTGGAGGGTATACGTATGGGTCTGGTGGTGGGTGTGGGGGTAATTGGAGTGGGGTTGAGTTTAAGGGTAGTGGGGGTGGTGGGAGGGAGAGTTGTTGGGGTGGGGGTGGGGGTTGGTTGTTTGCTGTTGACTTGCGCTTTGTTCTGTAAAGAGAAAAATTTGAAGGTGGTTAAATTGTCTTTAGCAAGTGTACTAAAAAGCTACAAGCCCCGAATAACCGTCACCTGCAAGATGCTAGAAAATCCCTAAGCTGAGTTTTATACTTGCGAGTTTTTGGAGGGGGTGCTGTGGGTGCACCCGGGGTTGATGAGTTTGTTGTAGTGACCACTGGGTTTGGGGTTGTAGGGCCGGAGCCGCTTATTGTGTTTGTGGTGTCTTGGTCGGAGAAGTACGAGTTTGTGAGACCGGCGTCTGCAAACGAACATTAGAGAAACGAGCAGTTATTTTAAATGCGCATCAAATTAGGTGTATTAGCAGCTAATGAACTCACCCAAGTACGAGACTTTGAAGTCCATCGTTCTCTTTCCCAATAAATCACGGCCTTCTTCTTCCCTGGAATGAGAAAAAAACTGGATTTTTAGGATTGCGCTAGACCGAAAACCCGTTTTCTTGCCTATGCAAATAAATCTAAAAGTGCTTCTGGAACGACAGTCTGTTTTGATAATAGCTGCTGGAGAAGCACCACACAAGATACATTATGTTTTGGCAGCGCTTTTATGAACGGGTTTCGTTCCTTGAAGCGTTTAGCGTTTTGTATGTAAATTTTTGTGACTGTTTTGTAGTTTCATAAATCTCTGCGCGGTAGCTGTAAATCAAGGGTATATTTTGGGTGGGTATTTTTTGTGGTTTGCCGACAAAACTTACATCAAGGGTCGGTGTGTGCTGATTATGAAGTCGGGCTTGGAGTTCTTGTACACGAGACGGGAGGAGGTTTGGAGCCATTGCCACTGGGCGTCTTTTGTTTGGAGGCGGTAGGCTATCAGGCCTGATGCTCCTGTTTTTAGGACTGCAGTGGACAGAGAATTTTGTTAGATAATTTTAAATTAGTTTAAATGGACAATTAGTTAGGTTACTTACGTTCTTGGTGAGCGGAAGCGACATACGCTAGGTCGTCAAAGTGGACTAGGTCGTAGCCTCCCAAGCTGGTTAGCTCGTTGTCTGCGTAGTTGAACAGCATCTTGCCTCTGTACACGTATTTTGGGGTTATTTAAGCTCAACACACAACTTTGCTCAAATTTGCACAAATTTACCTCTGATCCATCGACACCAAACTAAGATCCAATTTATGCTTGCTCTTGAACATAACCTCCTTCTGGGGTACCTCAAGGAGGCTCGGGGGTCCGAACGGGGTGCATAGTGCAAACAAAGCCAGTGGGGGGTCTTCCGTTTTACGGTTTTGGCCGTGGAGGATCTTTATACGGCCACGGATATCGAGGCGCTGTGTACACAAATATACGATATTTGGCAAAGAATTTTCAAGAGTAATAAATTTCTAGAATGTTCGGTTTATTGGGTTGATGCACGCAACAAGATGGATCGTGCTTTTACTCTTTTGTCTGTTTTTAATTAAGGTTTAATTAAAAAACACGAGTGGTTGGGGTTTTTTGGGGCAACTTGATACTCACCAAAAATCCTGAAGTGTTGTCCAGTAGGCACCTGAAACGGACTGTAAACGAGCGTTCCAGGAACTGGTAGTGCTCTGGAGTGTGTATCGTTTCGTTTAGCGAGATCCCACTTAGTTCTCCGGGGCAGAAAGCGTTCCAGATTAGTTGACGTTGGAGCTCTTCTCGGTCTTCGCTGTGGACTAGTTCGTAGACTGACTGGTGGACTATGTCCGACTGTTGGGCAAATTATTTACGGGTTTTAGAACAATTTATTGGGAAATTTATAAATTTGAGAATTTACCTGGTGGAACCCGAGGTAGCTCTCGATGCTGTGAGTAGCAAAGAACACTTCGCCTTCGCAGGTTAGGATTAGGAGGAAACCGTTCAGGGCCTAAAGAAAAGCATATCTTTCAGTTTTGTTCATTTTTGATGTTTTTATTAACTCTAGTGTTCGTAAATATACGAGTACGAGTGCCCCACACGGTGAATCCTGTCAACAAGTTTATTTTATGCAGAAGCCAAGTTTACAGTAGTAACGTCAATTTCTGTTTGATTGTTGGTCAATCATTTGAGTGCACAGGGGGGATTTTTCTCTGATTTTTATTGAATATCGATATCTTAGTCACGCGGTTGGGGTTTTACTTTTGTTCGATGCTTTTTTGTTTGCTCGACACGGGGTGACAGGTACATGTTCATTCAGATTATATGTACATTTAGAAATGCTTTTTTATGTGATTTCTGAGGAATTTTTGAGAAAACATTTCAAAGTTTGAGAAATATTTAGATTTGTTTAGGAATTTTCTACATCTACTAATTTTAAAGTCAAAATATTGTGGTGCTTCCGCCTACATAATGAAGATGATGCGTTTCTAAAGTTTTAGAAAATGAGTTTGCTGTGGATCAAAAGATCAAGTTTTTATTACGTGGCTTATGGGGTTTTTGTTCTTTTTTCTCTCTGGAAATTGGAGTTTTGTTAAGTTTTGGTAATGGGTTAGAGGGAAAGGGGGAATTTGTTTGTGACAGTAACATATGCATGCGTGGGGGTTTTTGGGAGTTTTTGAGGTTTGTGAACTTGTAATGTTGAGTTTGGATATATGAAATACGTTGTTTTGATTGAAAGTTGTGAATATTTGGAAAACGTGGGGTTTTACATTATTTTAATTTTATAGCTTTTTAAAATTATGAACATCTCAAAATGGACTTTGATTTCTAAATATTTGATAAACGTGGGGTTTTACATAATTCTGATATTTCAGGTTTTTTAAGTTTTAAAATTTAATTCACAAGCCGAGTGAACATGTTTTAAAATTTGTAAACTAAAATTCTTTGCATTCTAAAATATTTAGTTCAAACATATTAAATACGAGGGATTTTCAAAGTAATTTTCCTTAAAATTTACAAATCCTTCAAAATCCAAGTGTTCAAAACCATATAAACAACACATCACATCACATCCCAAAAACTCTTCTAAAAACCCCCTCTCCCTTAATGCACTCCCGTTAAACTCCTACAAAAACTCGTTATTACGCTTTAAAATCATATAAAAGGCAGTAAAAAAAGCCTCTGTACTAAATGCACGTTTCTCAAAAAACTCAACTCGCTGCTTCTCTTACAAGCACACCTTAAAAACTCCTACCTCCCAAAAAAAGTAATAATCTAGTTCTATGACAACTGATTTATCGAGCGAAATTTGTAACTGCCAAGGAAACGTATTTACTACGGTTCCCAGTTTTCATTTTATATCAACAAAATAATACGAAGAAGATACAGATCCACGATCCTCTCACAAAAGAATCTCCAAAACTTTCCCTATCAAGTTTATATTAATGTCACGCAATATCGCGTTTCTTTGTCCAGCGGGATTTTCTGTATTTTCTCCAACAACTTTTTGTTCTTTTTCCAGGGCAAATGTCCAAGTTTTTACGTTTATTCCCGTTTAAAATTTACGTTTACGATTAAATTTTCTCTACGAAAAGAACGACAATGAATTCGGATCTGGATGCTCATCCTTTTCCAGACATTTGCCCGCTATTGCGATTCCATTGTGTTCACGTAATAGCCCCCTGACATGCAAACTTTTACTTTCGTTAGCATGCATTTTTCCGAAAGAAAAAACCCATCATACAGTAATAAATAAAATTCAATTACGAAAAAAACTTTTCTCGGATGAAAAAGTAATTTCTGCGCAAAAAAAACTAATCTTATTAAGTAACGTTATTTAATTAAGTTTTAGTTTGATTGAATTGTACCAAAACTTTGGTCCTTTTTTTCCAATTTACCTGAAGAAAAAGTTCTCCATCGAGTGGCGTGTGATCCAAAGCTGTCATCTCATTCCCAGATGAGGTCAGAAGCGGTGGACCGCGTCTACCCTGGTTGCTGTTGTAATCGGTGGTGGTAAGGGTGCCCAGGTCTTCTTTCTCCCGTAAGATCGACACTAGCGAAAGTAAATGAAACGTTAATTAACAACCCCACGTGCGTACGTTTTACCCCCTTCCCTATTGTTTTCCATTGACTTGCTACATAGCCCATTGTGCTGAGTCAGTGGGATGGAAAACGGTTTTATTTCCCGGAGAAGGGGAATATTTATTCCAGGTACAATATGGACAAAAAAAACATTGATCCGTGTTCGCTGAGAAAACATACACACCCAAGCTAAACATTTAAAGCGAGAGATGGAGAAACCAGATTACGTACGCGTGTGGAAGGGAGAAAAAATCGTTAAAAAGTATCCAACAAAGCTATACACCAGATTAAGGCGATTATACACGGGTAGTTTTTACACGCGTTTTTGTTACTTTTCTGTGTGCGATACTTTTTGCTTTTGTGCTCGAATTAGTTTATTACCTGGAATAAAAGGTTTAGCTACTAAACTCATGGTAAGTTGGTGTAAGTTTGTGTTAGGGTGAAATGCATGACTCAGCGGTTTTTTTTGTTTGATGAATCAATCTGGTTAGAACTTTTAATTCTGGTGTTTTAAATAATTTAGAAATCAATAACGAGTTAATTAAACCACACGAGAAATGTTTTTGGAGAAATTGGGAAAGTAAATTTTCTCAAATTTGGATGCGCATTATTCATAAACCCAATGAATTTAAATTAAAACTTGGCCCATAAATCAATGTGTGTCTGGTCTATAGCTCATAATACCCCGATGACTCAGAACACAAAAGCTCTTTTAAAAAAATCCAGTTTCCTCCAGATCTGTACACGCACTAATTACGCAACAGCAACAAGTCCGTTAAAAATCACGCGATAATCAAAATAAAACCCCGACCTTGAACTTGCGTTTTAACTCCTGACGTTAAAAAAAATCAAAACAGTATTTTTGTGATTTTTTTACGGTAGTGAAAAACGCAACAAAGATTCCGTGCTAATATGTAGTAACGAAAGCACGACATCACGTTAAAAAAATGCATAATAACGGGCAACACGAAATGCATGACCAATCGCGATTATTATTGATAGGAAATAGGCATAACACGCGAGTTTGTGTGTTTCTGGACGTGTGTGTTGGAGAAGTGACCTAGATCAGGGATTTTTGAGTGTGGAGTGTCGCGTGAGATGGGGTCAGCGACTGAGGGGGGAATGTGGGGGAACATAATTTGTAAGCTTGTTAAGAAATTGCGAAATAAATTTTAAAAAGTGTAATAAATATATCGACCACCTCCACACGTAGGATCCCATTTCGATGCAAATACGAAATAGATTCTAAAAAAGGACAATGTTTTAATTGGTTAAGTTTTAACTGCTATGTAGCTTGTACTGTAATAAAGCACTCATGTACAAGATCAAAAGGTCATGCAGAAAAACATCTTAATACGCTTATTGTCAAGTTGTACACACAAATCAGAAAACATGTTTATTCAACGCAATAAAGTATTTCAAACTGGTGGGGTTTACACAGGCTTGAGTTCTTTGGCTAGTTTGTGAGTACATATTTTTTTGCTCCGATGAAGACGTCCAAGGGGTAACACATAAGTTATTTGTACTGAATGTATTATGCATGCGGTTTTCATATTCGGGGGGAAATATTACTTCATGGAGAGTATGAATAGTTTATGAGAAACTCATGTAAAGTTTTCCCCTTTGCTTGTACGCTAGTGTGGAAATAAGCTACTTTGTAACTTGTTCTCTGAACCCTTTTACTCGTAGAAACCTGTGAAAAAGTTTAACCGTATCGGTTTACGTATCGAGTTCTTGTACCTGTTAAGGTTTCTTTATTTTTAGATGCACTGTATTATCTGTTTATGAAAAATATTATGAACTTTAATAAACTGAATCTCTCCGTGTGTTTTTGATTAGACCCTGTTGACACATTAGATTCCCATCTAGTTTTCAAACTAGAGTCAGGTGTCAACAGATAGGATTTTAAAGAGCTTCGGTTATGATGGCACTTGACAGGTTTGTTGTACGGGTTTATTGGAATGTTTGATCGGGTTACTCTGGCTTGGGAATAAGATGAAGATTTAAAGCATGGCCTTAATTCCCTAAAAAACAAGAGGACTTGAAACTTTAACGAGCTATTTTTTCTAAAAAATCTTTTCGTGTAAAGTAAAAAAAAACCCAACACGCTGACAGGAGAATAAAACAGAGATGTACGGTTGACAGGTTTATGTGCTACTACTGTTTTTACAATTTTCACATAAGTACCGACACGAATTGTTGTAAAATGCGTTTTTAAGCAAAAAAGTTTTAAACTTTTAAGCTTCTAGTTTTTCGCACATTTGAGAATCGTGCAAACTCAAACTTACAGATGCAACCTGCAAACAGTTTACATCCAGAGTCTAGACTCCCCCAGACTCCGCACGATTATTAAAGGGAAAAAAAGTTTTCTATGATTGACAGCTAAATTGAACCTGCAGACTTGTTTTTAAAACCTGGATAGTTTTAACGCGGAAATGCGGTGAAAATTGCAGTTCCTGGGAATTTGTGCTTTTTTTGCGGAAACTTCTCGTTTGTCTTTTAACAGGTAATAAAACAACTGCAAGTAAGAGAATCAATACAATTTACCAATAAAAAACACCTAAAAAGGATAAAAAAATCAAAGATGGTCGAAAGTCTAAATCGATAGGTTAAAAATTTACCACTATAATCAGTATTCCCTATAATCTGTCCTAGAGCAAAAAATTGCTTCAAACAATTTGATCTTAATGATAGGTGTGCAGCAGGTGTAGTTTATTAAATATTTTACAAAATCGATCGGTTTATAATCGTGGGTCTATTATCGACATGTTTGAAAACGAGGTGGTTTGAGGTTACATATTTCTTCCTCGAGTAACAAAATTGGTTAAAGATTTTTGTCTTAGATTTTGAGAGTCTTTTTGAGATTTTTCTTTTTTGTAAAGGCGCCGTCTGGTACGTATACGTATACGCTCATTCATGAAAGAAACTGGTGCAGTAGCGCTTGAAAAAATGAAGAACTAGCTAGCAGGCTCTGAGCAGCAGGTTTTTTTCTTTTAATAATGATAATTTTTTCGCGACTTAATAATAGGTGTGTTGTGTTAATGTTTGGTTGGGGGTATAGGGGAGATTGTATTCTAGTTTTTTTTGAGAAAATATGGGGAGCATATATATTTGAGCGTTTGGGAATGTACACGTGGGGTTGTGTTGTTTACAGAGTTTCTTGGTATTTTTTGTACAATTTTAACTATTTAAGTTATTTTGATTCCAAAATAATGACAAAAAGAGTGTCGCGTATAAAAGATACGTAAAAAAACCCATCCCACTTTTCCCGATCAAACTCCCAATCCACATCTTTTTGGTACTACCCCGCTTGTGCAAATAGCTATACACTCTCACGTATCTCTCGATTTGCTGTTTTTATCCTATTTTTATCGGGATTCTCGGGCATGAGCAATGGCTAGATGAGCTCTCGGTAGCTTTGTAAGCAAAAGTCGGGATAAAAAAGATACACAAGATGAAACTAAATGAGTTTGTACGTTATGCGGATCGATAAACGGGGAGTTTTTGTTGGAGATACTGGAGACTGGGTTTTTAAATTTTTTAGATATGCTTTTTTGAATTTTTTCTTTTAAACGAGATGGTTCATTCATGGGTTTGTGTTTGGGGTTCTGTGTAACGTGGAGTTCTTTTTTGTTCTCTCTGAATGTTGTGTTGGGTTTTTAATGTTCTCCAGTCACGACATATTTTGGTTTATGTGCTGGTTCTTGTATGAGTTTCTGGAGTTTCTGGATATAATGTATGAGTCTGGAGTATGTATACCTAGTACCTACTACACATATTCGTATGCACTACAACTCTCCAACATTTTTCTTTTCGAAATATTTCCGGTTCGCGGAAATGCGTTCACTATTTACACCGGGTTCTTAATGGATTAAAGCATCTCTCTAGAGGTTTTCAAATCCCAGGGATTCTACACATTTTGTGGTGTATTTGCAAAAACGGGATCTTCTTTTGTTTAAGCGTAAATGAGCCGTGAAGGATAGGGTACACTAAGGCTTTTTTGTTTAAATTGACCTGACTCTTTAGTTACTTGTAATTTTGTAGCGGAAATGTTTTATGATGTTTTGCTTATGTGGATGCTTACAGCGGATGCGTAAACGGTACTGTACGATTGTCATTTGCATTTAATAGGGTTTTGTGGTTGTGGATGTTGATGAGGGGGGATGAGCTTCCAGAATGAGTGTGCATCTTATACTTTTCTGTTTGAGAATTTTTCTGAGATGAGGTTTTTTTTCTTTGAGAGTTAAAGTTCTCAAAAAATGAGGTAGAACATAATCATGTGCATTCGTCACAGAACATAAATGTGAGTTTTTTCTTCATATTTTATAAACAACATATTAAGGTACTATCTCATGAAATGTTATTTTAATTAAGCTAATGCGTACGCGAATTAATACATACCCATGACAGGGTGATTGATAATCGATTTCGGGTTTTCAGTTGGGGGAGTAGCGTGCGTGAAATCGATAGTGTGTTTTCGGATTCATTGTTAGCAGGGGGTAAAGTATACACAAGTTTTACTAACCTTGAAAGTAGCTTTTTGTACGGAGATAAGCTACTGCTAAGCGGAGGATACTCAGTCGGTCCAGTTTGCTGAGGATGTTTTGCTCGAATGGGAGTAGTGAGGCGAGGTGGTCCAGTTCTGCGTTCAGGCGCTCTCTGTGGCGTTTTGAGGGGTTGGATTTTTGGACTCCGTCTTTTGGTGGGGGTTTTATGCTGTTTTTGGGGGAGAGATGAGAATTACTTTATACTGATTTTATGGAGATTATAGAGTAGGAGTGCGTTTAGATATTATGTAGTGTAGTATTGTACGAAGCATATGGTTGATGGGGAAAGGGGGAATTATTTATTAGGTTGCGTTGTTAATGGGTAGTGGATGCTTTTTAATGAGGTATGGGTTGTGTATGGGGCCTTTGAAGGTAGTAGAGTGGATGGTATATTTTTGGAGTCAAGGAATAGTGCACGGTGCACTTTGTGAAATGTGTTCTTGGGAGTGTAATTACCAGGTAGAGTACTGATGCAGTTTTTACACGTGGAGTTTTAAGGGAGCATTGAGACGATTTTGTTTTACTAGAGCGCCGGGTTAAAGGACTGAGAATTTTGTGTCTTATGCGTTCACTTTTAGAATTTGAAAAAAGTGTTGAATGGATTTAAAATTATACGATTGAGAAATTGTAACGCCGGGATAATTTTGAGAATTTTGTAGGTTTAACGTGAATTTTAGCTTATTACTTAATTTTATAAAGAAACATTAAATGACTTGGTACTTGTATGTTTGTAAGAAATCGATTTAATGAGTTGTTTAAAATATTTAGTTTTTGAATCGTCTTGTTTAATTATTTCTAACCTTTCGGATACTTTAAAGGAAAGTTGTAAATGAATCATCTTGAATTTTTTAATGTTTGGATTCATATTAAATTATAATGTTTATAAACCATATTTTCCTGTAGTTTCTTAAATGGTTTATGTATTTGGCGTTGTTTTAAATACAAAAAAGTGATTTGACCAAAGTTTTAAATAATTCTAAACTGTCGATAGTTTTTGGATATTTATTTACACGTGGATGTGTGTATAGCAGATTTCCCCGTGTAAGGTTGGTTAAAATATATCGCATATTAACGTTGTGTTAAATACACCATTGAGTTAAGTTTATATTATTGATACTAAAATGTGAAGCTTGATAGAATGTATTTGCATGAGAGTGTGTTTGAGTTATTCCTTCTACATACATAATATCACACGACATTCGAGTTTAACAAAGTGCGAACCTAAATTCTAGAAAATTATAACTGAAATAACTTTTACATAATATTATGCCTTGCGTTTGTGCGTGTGTGCGATATCATTTAGATAAACAGAAATCAGATAACAAAAACATTAAGCAAACTCGATAAGTAACCAAAGTTTATGTGTCAGAATATTTCTAACGTTGCAAATTTTTTGTAATCTGGAAATCAGCAAAATTGACTAATCTCGTTGATTCGTTTTTTGAATTAGTTTGTATAGTTTCTAACGGTTAACATCTCATGTGTAATAACAATTTTGCAAGCATAATATTTTGATAAAGTTTCAACTAAGTTTCTACAAAAACATGTAAAAATTGTAGCATTCTTATAAGTTCAAATTCTTTAGGTGTGCATATTTTCGACGTTTAATTTTGAAAATCAAACTGATTAAAACAATCTCAAATTCAACTAAATTCTAATAAACCAAAATATTGTCATATTTGTTGTGAAAATCAATTTTGCTTTGATAGAAATAATTGAATCAACAAATCACCTACATTCCAGTAAGATATGTAATAAAGGTAACACACAAACGTGTTTTCTCGTATAACATTCTATAAAGAATCTTCTGCATAAATCACTTATTCTTTTAAGCACAAAGAACTGCTTCTCTAAAATAACCTGACTCTAAGTTCCTAAACACTGAGCCATAAAGGTTTGAAACATTATACAACTATTTCTCACACTTGATTTCACATTTATGAACCTGCTAAGATATCAAACATCCAGCTCAAGTTTCTCGGTTTAAATCAAATTTCTAAAATGTAAGATCAACTTTGAATTAAACTTTAACTTCGATGCATCTGAACATTTTATTTTAATAAAACTTTTCGTTTATCCAATGTTTTATAAAACAAACCACTACAAATAACCAATTCTAAATATTTCACCATTACAAGTTCCTATTCTCAACCCATTAATCATACTGCAATAGAAGTCCAAAATCTAAGTTTAAATTTATTAGAACCAATTCCTTTAAAAATATTTTATGTCGTTAAAACTTTATAAATTCTTTACTAAAACCACAATTCCTACGTTCAAAACATCTTTAATCGAATACCTAATAAATCCCCTTAATACTCCAATAATTTCTCAAAAATTGACATTGTATCAAAAACCCGCACAACATAATATTCACACATGCACCAGATGCAAAAGTCCCTCGTTCAATCCCATTAATCAATCCACCACTATAAAAAAACGCTACTTTCTTCCAACCCTGTGGTCATCATGAAAATCGCATAAATTACGATCGTGTGTGTTTTGGGCGTGGGATTATGTTGCTGGAGTATCGTCGGCGTGTGCAACAATAAGGGTTTTACGATATTTGGGTTGTTTTTAATTATTTAAGAGGGATTTTGGGTAGGTTCTTTGGGATTGTTCTTGTTTACGTCTTAATACTCAGGTAATTTTGTGTAAACTGCTTTTTAAAGATTTAAAGTATTTAAGATCAATTTCAAACATTAGTTGATCTTAAATTCCAAGTCCAAATAAAGTATCTCAATCAAATTTTACAAATAATCTCAAAAACCACCAAATCCCCAAACACTCAATAATTAAAACTTTGATAAACATTCAATCATAAACCCCCAAATACCATTAACAATCCCAAATAAACCCCCACAAAAACTCAATCCCAAATTACGCACCCAAATAGTAAAAAACTGCATCAGCACGCAAACTGCAACGTTATAATATGCAAATCAATTGAGTAGTAGGAGCACAAAAAGAAAAAGAAATGTCGTGACGATATCGTGTTTTTAACGAGTTTTAACTTGCGTGTTAACAAGCCACACTGCGTGCGTGTGTGCGATTGTGTCACCAGGTAAAAAACTTTGTCTAAATCGCTGATACACTTTTTTCGCACTGATTTTTTTTCTGCACTTTTTACACGCATGTTTGTTTACGTTTAAAAATTTTGGAGAAAATTTCCAGCAATCAAAAATTTCTTAAAAACTTAAAATTATTGATCTGCTCACCTCTTCCCGTTCCTCCGCCTCCGTTTGGTGGCATAGACGGTGCCACCCAGTTGACTCACGTTCATGTTTAGCATAATTTCTGAGATCTAAAACATAACTTGCAAATTTCCCTGTTTTTGGAAATTTGTTTTTTACACAGTACTTATTGTAGCATGATTCTTCCGTATTTATTCAATAATTTATAATTTAAACGTACTTGCACAAACACAATACACTGATATGTTATTTCCAGGAACCACAAAAATACACTACACACCCACGTACACGATGATTAAAATTTATCCAGGTAATTAAGACAGCTTGCTCTTTACCGTGTACGCGTGTTAGGTAGTGCAAGCTTTCGAAGCCAAAGAGCGACTGAGACGGAGATCGCGTTTTTGGGTTCTATTCTGTCTGAAAAGTGTACGGTCTCAGTAACACGAAGCTTGATTACGATGCAGAGTAACTGCAGCACACAGGTATTGGGGTAGCATGTAATGCTCGTTTGCTCTTACGTTCTCACAAGCTTAAAAAACTCCCTTTTTTCTCCAGCTAATCTTTCCAGGTCCAAAGTTTTTTCGAGTTTCGCTGTTAGTGTAATCAGCGCCAACTTTACACTCAACTTTGAAACTTTTATAACTCGACTTTGTGTGCTTGAACGTTTCTACCTTTGTTTACCTGGTCCGATTGTTTCGTTTCTTTTTTCTGTCGTATCGATCGTTTTGAACAAGCTCATATTACACGGACTTGTGGGAGCGCTGTGTTTTTTTCTCTGCTTGAGCGTGTGCCCAGTCGTGTGTGTTGGTGCTGAGATTCTTGGTTTTGATAGGGTCGGGGTTTGTGTTGGGGGTTGGGTTTTGTGTTTGTTATGGGTTGGGGCTTCGTTTTTGGAGTTTTTTATTGTGGTTTATTGTGTTCTGAGGGGTTTTCAGATTTTTTTGTTGTTAATTTGGGTTTGCTTTTTTGGGTTTTTCATTTTTAATGTAGAGGTTTTGGAGTCAATTATTGAGAGATTGTTTTGTGGAGTTTTAAAGGGATTTTTGGATGTTTATGCTTTGGGGTTTTTTGGTATAAATTGCGATTGTTTACGTGAATAAGTAATGGCATGGAGGTTTTCTGGTGATAGGATTTATGTTAAGGGATGAATTTTTAATTTGGATTATGAATAATTTAATCATAAATATAGGGTTGCTTGTGTATCGGGTGTTTAATCGGTGATTTGATGTGTTCTTTTGAATAAAACATTATTTAGGAAATGCAAATTGTTTTAAGGGGGATTTAATATGCACATTGAGTCAAGTAATTAGTGTGTTGGGATGAATCTTTTAGTTTGGTTATGTTTGATGTCGTTTAAGTAAACTTAATTCATTAAAATTTTATGTTCGCTGTTTGATTTAGCTTTTAAAGCATAGTTTAAAATATGTTTTTACGAATATCCTGTGGGTGTACGATTCTTAAACACTTGAGTGTTTCATATTTTATATTTATATATGGATCAAATAAATCTGCGGTTTTTCAGCAATTTAAATGATTTTCACAAACTTTGTGGCAAACAAAATGTTTTTCTGAATAAAACATGATTTAGGAAATGCAAATTGTTTTAAGGAAATTTAATATACACAGGGAAAATGGATTAATTTGTATGTTGAGATGAATCTTTTATTTTGATTGTTTGATGTCTTTTTAAGAAACCATTTCATTAAAATTCAACTTTGAACTTTTCAGCGTCGTTTTAATAAAACATATTTTCACTATTAATATTGATGATGCTGCAAAATGTTTAAACGCTTGAGTGTATTTTGTATTTAGTATGGAATTGTATAAATCTGTGATTTTTCAGTAATTTCATTCAGTCCAGTGATGGCAAACTTATGGAGTATTGTAATAAAAGTTCTTTTCGATTATTTTCAAATATTTGACAAATTAATATGCCGTTCAATATTTAAAATCTAAGAGCTTTATGTTTGGTTTGCTCTAAATATTCATAAACGGAAACACACTCTTACACAGTCTATTTTTAATGTTTTGTACAAAAATAATTTGATTCGATTAATCATGATGGTTTAAATTAGATTTCACATGCGTTTTAGTGTAATTGGAAATATTATAAGTGGTAGAGTATATCATTGAAACTATTCAATATTTCTGAACTTCATAGAAAACTAAACGTTACGCTAAATTATTTACGCACAATGTAAAAACTGAAATATACATTTCCATCTTATATGCACAAACTCATGAGTATGTCGGATTCTAGCATTCAAAATTATGAATACGCTATACATCTCAATACTCCAAAAAACCCCAAAACCAAACTCAAGTTCAAAAAACACCCAAGATTAACACTAATGCCAGATCCCGATTAGCAACCACGAGTATTCTCGCATGTTTTGATAGTGTCAAAAACTATGAAGAATCCAAGCATCCAAAAACGAAAGGAAAATTTTTAACCACAGTTTCGCATGTCAAGTGCTTGTACTCATTGACTGGTTGAGTAAGGGTAATCAACACATTATCTTTAACGTACTAAAATAGTTGATTTCATCGTATTTTAAAAGTTTAATGGGTTGTTTTAGCGTTTGTTGTTTGAGTTCGAGACAGTTTAGATAGGAAACGTAACTTGTTAAGATGGTATTTGGCTAGCAAGTTGTGGCGTTTCTTGTGCTCGATGCAAACAAGCACGGGTAAATTATTAATAAAGCTTGTGAACGTATAAAGTATTGGGGTAGAGAATTCTGGAGTAGAGCTGGAGTTTACTGGTTAGATAAAGAGTATCAGGGATTTTCTGGTCGTAAATGAGATTTGAGTTAATGCTTGTTAGATAGTTTGAAATAAACATGATAGGTTTGTTAGGTTTAAATTCAAATAGTTTATAAATTTGTGGAACTTGAGACGATTTATTACGAAAAATGTGGAATGTAACGACAAGTATTATACACGCGTACATATTAATCGGTTCGTACTTTTGAACCCTTTAGTGCAAAAACTGCATTGCTTGCGTTTTAAGAGAATGAAAAATAGTTTGACAAGCATTTAGGACGTTCAAGTAAAATTCAAGTCATTAACATAACTAATTGCAAACTTTCTACCACAATTAAGTTGGAAGATTTCAACTTAAGCTAGAAGCTCATTAGAAAAATGTTTGTGGCTTAAAATATATGTCCATTTCTATCAATTTCAATTTAAAATGGATTTTCAATAATCGTGCCGGAAATCATATTAGATTGCGTTTGAAATTATTCTGTATTTGCAATTAAGTTTCAAACATGTATATTCGTATAAATTTTTGCTCGTTATACTGTTGATTTGGCGAAAGCTAGAAATTGATAAAATGCTTGAAATACAGATTTCTCGTGAAACCCCAAAAACAGAAATTGCGAATTTAGTATAAAGAAAACGTGTAAAGATATATTAAAATTTGACTTGCTGTATATTTTACGACTCTTATTTTACTAAAGTATTTGCAATTGCAATAGTTTTAAAATATAACTTTGAATATTGAAATTCTTATTCATATTTGCAATTCACAATATCTGGTTTACATTAAAACCTTTTCCTCCTTTCATCACAATCCCCTACAAAAAACCCCCGTTAATAATCCACACTAAAATGAACCTCCAAATCCCCCACTCATCCCCCCTACACAAAAACCCGCCAAAAAAGCACACACACCGGAAACACCAACCACACGCAATCAAGCTTTTAAAAATTACAGAAAACATGACAATATTTTTTTCTGTAAGGAAAGCTAAACATTTTTTTTCTGTATACCGAAAAGAAACACAAAACCTTTTTTGTTTTGTAGTTCATTAAACGTCGCGTTTTTTTGAAGAGGATATTAAAGGATTGTCGTGTATAGAAAACTGCATTCGGTTGGGAGCTATTATGGTTTTAAATACGCTATCGTGCGTTTGGTTTTGAGAGAGAAGGGGGGAACAGTTCTTTTTGGGAATGTTGGGTTATTTAGGACGTCGCGTGTGCTCTTGGGGAACTTCCGTAGTTGGTGGTTGGATATGCTTTTGGTTTGTCGTAAGAGGATTGTTGGTGGGGGAGTGGGTGTATCGAGGTAGCGGGTTGAGTTTGGAATAAGTTTGTTAACGGAAAGTTATTAGGAATATTGACATATTACTGCAATTTAAACAAAATGCTTTAGGATACATCGTTTGTTCATGCAAATAAATGATAAGCATGAAAGATGACTAAATATATTTCAAATATAGAGCATAATATATTAAAAAATACAATACAAATCTAAAGTTTTGCTGTACAATTTAGCTTCATACGATATACCAATTCCTTGTGCCTTCAAACTGATTAAAAAATCAGTCAAATCTTTGGACACACAGACAACAACCCCACCCCAATAAAACACTAAAAAACTCACTCCATCTCAGAAATGAGCTCATTTTTTCTCTCCCCGTGATCGCGTTGCTCATGCACGAAATAACATGGGAATTCATGTGGGAGAATAAAAAGCGTTTTCTATCAGAACGGAAGTACTATGAAAAACGGAGTAGGCGATACACTCTCTGAGCTTTTTTAGACTTTTTTCGTTGTAGTGGACTCTGGGCATTTTGCGTTCAATTTCTAAATGGTCAAATGCGTAGTAGTACACTCGCTTGATATTATAAAATCAAAATAATAATCTGAACAGTTCATAAACTCTGGGTGCTCTAAAGCATTCCCACCCAATTAAGATTCCTACTACTTGTAAAACCCTTACCACCCACACTCACGTCTCACTATTTCGAAATTCCAATTTATTTAACTACCAAAATTAACTTATTTGTCGGCCACCGATAAGCTAAAGTACCGACAAATAAACCGTTTGTCTCAATCGTACCGATCGACTTGTAACTTGTCAATACGCGATACTTTATTGATTTCGTTTATCAACAGATGCTTATCGAGGAGTTTTTTAACCCATATGTTTCTTTATGAGTATCCTTATCGCTTTGATGTTTTACTGTTTCCCTTTAAACCTTTATGTGTCTAATTAACGAGTATTTATGAGAGTTGACAGTATTTACTGCGACAGATGGGAGAGAATTGTTGGGGAAAAGGGTTAAGGATCTTTCTTTAAATAGCGTAATAATTTAGGTGAGAAATGTTTGAGAAAAGGGGATTTTTGACGTTTTATGGGGGTATTTTTTGTGATGGGTAGGTGGTCTGTTGGATATTTGGTGTTGCGATTTAAGAAATTTTAAGATATTTCAAAGCAATTCGCAATTTTCTAAATACGCCTAAACAGTCCATTAACAAATCATCAAAACATCCGGTAAATCACACAAACAAAACTCCAATCATTTTCCCTAAAACCACCAAAAATTTCCCCAAAAATCCAGTTTCCCGCAACCCAATATATCATCTAATTAAGCCTTATCAAACATACTCCCCCATTAATTGTTACTTGTTAACGAGTAATCTAGATTTTTGTCGTGTTAAAGATTTATCGTGTTTGTAACGACTTCCTTGTGATTTATCTTATCTTGCCCCGTGTGTTTCTTCCTGTTTTCTCAGAGAATGGGTTAATGGGGATTCTTAGGAGGAATTATTTAAAGGATGTAGATGCTTATGGGGGTTTTAATCTTTTTTACAAATCGGATGTAGATGAGATTCGTTGATTTGATTTTTCTGTTTGGAATTGGTTGTTTTTCTGTTTATGAGTTTAATGCTGCTTGGTTTTTGGAGTGATGACATGTTACTCAATCTTTTTTTGGATGGGTTTACGTAATTGTTTACGTAAGCTAGTTTATGATTATTAAAATGTCTTGAGTAACATGGTTAATTGGGATTTATCGTTAATGTCTTGCTTAGTTTATTTTGATATTTTAGAAACTTTACGCAGTGAAATTGAAGTAATGTGGTGACATTTTATTTATTGCTTCTCGATCTTTATGATTCACAATCACTTGCGTTCTTCATAATTCTGGATTCAGAGGCAAAAGTTAATTAATATTTATTAGTAATGCTGTTTATTTTTATGGACAAGATGAATGAATATGTGATAATATTTTATTTTGAGTTGTTCCTCAATCTTGACATTTTTACCTAATAAAGTTACGTTGTATTGAGTAAAGTATAGAGCATTTTCTACAAATTTCTATATCTGTAATGTTTGATCTGTTTTTTCTTCATTTTGAATACAGATGCAAACGTTAATTGAGATGTGCTAAATTGTTTAAGTTTATATTAATGGACATGAACGAATAAAGATAATGTTTATTTTGAATTGTTTCTGAATCTTGACGACTTATGCTATAATGTTTACCTCATGAAACTATAAATTGTTCTACATATTTTTCATAATTCATACACGGTATTTAAATTCATACGTTTCTCTAATGGTTTATGTAGTTTATGTTTATGCTGTATTTGAGCTTTTTTAGATTTACTTTGATAATGTTTATCTAAACCTATAAAGCTTGTGTGTTTTTCATAATTTTGGATTCAGATGCAAACGTAGAAATTTGTAATGTTTATTCAGATTTTACGGACAAAATGTGCTGATATTTTATTTTGTGATGATTTTCAATCTTGACGACGACATAAATTAATGCTTAAAATGCATATATTCTACATATTTTCCATAATTTTAAATTCAATTGCGGCATTTAGTTCATACGCTTCTCTAATGGTGTATGCAGTTTATTTATGATTTTAGAGCTGTTTTCAATATTTTACGCAATCAAAACTGGTTTTCTCCTATTTTTGGGTGTGCATAATATCCCTGAATTTTTTTGGGTAAAAATTTCAAATGCTCTGTAAAACACGGTCCCTTACAATTATGCGGCATATTTTTCTCCCTGAGATTCTTCCAAAATACACAGTACAAGGTTTGATTACAGAGTTTGTATGTAAATTTGTAAAATGGGAAATTATGGATTAGGTTGTATCAACTTTTTGATCGGAGTAGCGAGAAACTCTACTAGAGCTTCAGAGTTTTATGATAGAGCTACGTTTCTGTGCACCATGTTCTGTAAAAACATTGAAATTACATACTTTATCGTTGATCGCGAAACCGTGTGATTATGCGGAATGATTTATGACTCTTTTTTGGCCAATCGGGTTGTTTGTAGGGTTGGGATATTATTTTAAGGGATAGTTTTTTATTGAAGTTGAGACTATATTTTTACTAGAACTTTGGATCAAAGTTTTTCAGAAAATTATGATGGATCGGATTTAAATGTGGTTTTTTTGGAGTCGTGGAAGTCTATGGAGGGATTGTGGCGTGATGGGTTGATTGGAGGATGGCGTGATGTGAAAGTTTTGTTGTTTTTGGTGTGGTTTTTGGGGGGGAGGTGGAAATTAGTTTTTTTGGGTGGGGTGGGATTTGGAGGGATGGTGGGATTAGTTTTTTTTGGAATCAATTTATTTTGTTTGGTTATTATCGTTTTGTATTTTTGTGGTAAGCTTTAATGGTTTCATGAAATTGTGAGCATCCTTGTGCAGTTTGATAGAAATAAGAAATGTAATGAAATGTATAGCTTAATCTTAATGCTGCTGTGATTCTATACACAATTATTTTTTTTTGCACAGAAAACCCATTATAACCAGCTCGCGTCTCAACCTACCCCACACAAAAGCATACCTGCACAACTGCTCGTGTAAAATTAATTGTCAAGAGTTTCTGAACCAGATGCGCTCGATGGCTTGTTTTTATTATTTTTTTAGTCCGTTAATTGTGTGCCTTGCACCTGCTTTATAAACGTACAGATGATGGTTTTATGCTAAATACGCATCTGTGGGTAGATTAATATTTTTGAGAGGTGGGGGGTTGGTTTGGGTGGTGGTTGATTTTAATAACGATTCTTAGCTTATTTTTCTTTTTATTGTCTCCAAAATGTAATGACGAATTGCTACTTTTGGGTGTAGTGTAGTTTCTTTTTGAGAAGTTTGTGAGCAATGAGCATCTTTTCGTTACTTCCGTGGTATGCTTAGTGCAGCAGCATGAAAAACTCTTTTTGGGTTTGGTTTTTTGGGAGATGAATCCACTCTCTATCCCTACCTTACCTTACTTACATATGTACGAAATATGATTGACGTGACCTGTGATCAAGCTGCAATTTTCTCTCTACTTTTTTTTTCAAAAAACGAGATTCACCTTTTCTGTCTCTCAGACAAGCGATTACGTAATTTCACGAGAGTTTCGTTGAGAAAATTATTACTTATTATGATGCGTCGTCGATTGAGTTTAAGTCGGGGTCTTTTTTACGTGAAATTATACGTGAATTATCGGGGATACTGTCGCTTTTTGTGATTTACTTGGGGATGTCGAGACATGGTTTTATCCTAGAGCTTAAACTGTTTTGAGGCTACAAACGAATTATTATAAAAATTGATCTTTCCGGATAAAAAAGCGTTTTCTTGAGAATGTGGCGTAAGGAGCATTTTTCTGTTTTTTGCCGTGTATCCCACGAACAATCACATCTGCTCTGGAAACTCATTAAAATTAATTTGATTCTACGGACGTATCCGTTCTTTGTTTTTGTTACTTTTTTTCTGGATCGTTATGTTAGGAGGGATGTGTTTTATCACGCGATGGTGGTGTGCTACTTACTCTAGACCTCTCTGGATATTTTGTGGGTTTGGGGTGAATTGAGACTGTACCTGTTTATGTGACTCTTTTATAGTACTTTAATGTGGGTTTTAATTAAAAGAAATGAGGAAATTTTTTAATCCTGTAGGTGTGATATTGGAGCTTATCTGTGGTTCTTATCTTGTTAACGCGCTTGTAACGTCTTATCTTGTTGATCTGATCAGTTCTTTTAGAACGAGTCTTGCATATTAATTAGGTTGAAATGAATGGGTGGACGTGGTGGAATGCTGTTTTTGGTGTTTGGGTTTTAAGGGGTGCATACTTTTTACTTGTTTTTGTGGTGTTTTTGGGGTTTTACTTGAAATTGTGTTTTGTTTGATGCTACTTGACATGATCCTTTGACTCTTGACGTATTGGGGCAACCCGAGATCATAATTCCGCAATTCATAACATTTTTGCATTTCCAATCTACAAATTATGATTTCTCACGATTATTCGAGTATTAATTTAACACGATATATCGCATGATTAGCTGATTGCTCGTGGTTGTTCCCGTGTGATCTTCAATTTGGTTACAAAGTGGTGGGAGTATTTTTATTGAATTATTTAGGATTTTTATATGAACGTACAAGTACCAAGTACGTTTGATTTTTTATGACTGAATAGAAATAGATTTTTATTTCAAATTATTAAATTAGGTTGGATTACGTTATCCTAGTTAAAATCTTATTACCTTTTAACTGTGAATCGACAGGATGGGTTGGAATTATTAGAATTGTCGTGTGAATGGGATTCTGAGGTTCTTTTGCGTGATATTTTTTTATGTGCTTGTTGTATCACGCTATTCTGGTGTTTGTCTGGGTTATGATGAGATGAATACTTTTAAGTTTGTATGGCTTGTATGAAATGAATTCTATCTTAAGTTTGAGTATTTTTTAATTTTGTCCATGATAACATGCAAGCAGGATGCTGTTTTCATGCCTTCTGGACATTGGATTTAGGTCTGTGAAGCGTATTTGGATTTTTTTTAGCCCTTCTGCCCACACATCACGAATGTGCGTAGTTTTTAAAGATGCTTAGAAATGAATGAATGAATATGATTTAAATAAATTCTCAATCCAACTCAATTAAAAAAACTATTTATTCCCCCTACAAACTCTAATCATCTCATCAAGCCTAGTTATTTTCCTCCCATTAGCCTCCTCCCACTCTGCAATTCTTTTATAATCCTCATAAGTAGTATAGCACACGTTACTCAAAACACTCGAGTCTAAAACACCCTGAAATCCAGGTTTATCCCCACCAATAACCCCGTTATCCAGGTCTTGAGATACCAGTTTAGCAACGTCGAAAGCGTTCTGCATCGTAGATAGGATGACTCCACGGGGGCCTTGGCCTGCCCAGCCTGAACAGTAGATGCCTAGATGAAAATGCAAATTAGCTTACTATTTTCAATTTAAAATTTCTCAAATTCTCTAAAACTCACCCCTCTTAACCCTCCCATTATCGTTAACAAGCACCCCAGCCCGTTCATCAAAAGGAAGTTCCTCAAAAACCCTAACCCCTTTGTACCCTATACTCCTAAACGCCACATCACACTCGATATCCTCAAACTGTCCAGTACCAACAGCCTTGTCACCTTCAAGCCTGTTAATCTCGAACTTGAGCGATAAGCTACCGTTTTGTAGGGTACTCACGCTTACTGGTGAGCGTAGGAACTTTAAACTCCAGTGCTTGGGTTTAGGATTACTGGCGTTTTCACTAGCAGACTTGACTATCAGTTCAGTGAGGCGCTTTCTGGGGCGGGGGAGGTCTAGAAATAGAGATCGCACATTAATTTCAAACTCAAAAACATTTCAAAAATATATCAACTCACCCCCAACACAAACGTCCATCAACCCCCCCTCCCCAATCTCCCAACTAACCCCCTCCAACTTAACCATCTCCCTAAACTCCTTAATAGTAAAACTAACATGTAGAACCCCCCTCCTCCCAACAATAACGATTTCCTCAACCCCAGACCTCCTCAACTCCTCCAACGCATAGTCAGCTATATCAGACCCCTCAAGGTTCTTAGGATCAGTAAGCAGTATCCTCCCAATATCCAAAGCCACGTTACCGTGTCCTATAATCACGGCTTTCCGTATTCTGGACAGATTAACAGGAAGATTAGAATTAGCTGGAAGACCGTTGTACCAACCCACAAACTCTCTAGCGGACGTTATCAGGTGCTCGTTTTCGATGTTGAGTAGCCTGTCGCTTGTCGCTCCATAGCACTGCAATTCAAACACAAAAACAATTAAAACTCAACTCAAAACCAATTAAATTACCAATTAAAATCAACTAACCAGCACAACAGCATTGTAACAATCCCCCAAAACCGTAACCCCAACCTCCTTCGCATCCACATTCCCAACAAACCTCACCCTATCGTTCCTCAGCACCCCATTAAAACTATTGATAACATTCTTAACCTCCGGATGATCAGGAGCCACTCCATACCTCACCAACCCAAAAGGCACAGGAAGCTTCTCGTAAATGTCTACGTTCACGTTAGGCTGAAGCTGAAAAAAGAATTACAAAATCTAATTACCAATTTAAATGAGAGCTTTACGCAATATATCCTTGTACCTTGAGCAGATGCTGAGCTACGTAAAACCCAGCAGGACCAGATCCTATGACGCAAACGTGATTATGGGCTAATCTTCTGGTGAGTTTGTACTGGGGTTGGAGTTTGTGGAGGGTGCGGGGGATGAGGTGCAAGTGGCTAAACACCATTTTTAGCTTTTATGTGCTAGCTTATCATGTTAAGATAAGTATAAATTAATATCTCTGGAGCTTGACAGAAACCCCAACTTCCTCAAAATGATCACCTAATCATGAATCTCAAGTTACACAGCTGCGCTTATCAAATCAAACTCACTCGCGGGCAACAATTTTCAACTTTTCGGGGTAAACTGAACAAAAAAATACTTTTTATTTTTTAGCGAAACTTGAACACAATTAATTATTTACACTTTAATTAAAAATCTTATCGCTTCTTGTTCCTCCAGTCTAGTTCTTCATTGTACTCTTCCTCCTCATCACTCTCGGCGTCCATCGAGTCGTTATCTGGCGTTGAGCTGGTGTTGTACGCGGCGAGAACGGACTTTTTCCGTTGGGCAAACTCTTCTGCTTTCTTTTCGAGGTCGATTACTCTATAGAAAGATGAAGATAAGATGATAATGATAAGATGACTTGGATAATTAGTAAGTTAAGTAATGACAACAATTTACCTCTGCCACTGGGCCATCTGCTCTTCAATGTGGTCCAGTTCCTAAAAAACCACAAAAATGATAACTTCATTAACTCCAAAGATAACCGATCGATAAGCACAATTTCAAAAAAACCCACCCTCTCAACAGCAGTCTTATCCTGCTCCTCACTAACGATCTCACTACTCTTAACATCCTCACTAGCAATCTCTTTAACAAACTTATCCCACTCAACGTCCTGCGGATCCCTAAACTTCTGCCCCCTCGCCTTAGCATCCTCCTTCGGATCGTCAAAGAACCCTTCAGGTATACTCCTCACAACAGGTTTCTCCTCCTCAATCTCCTCCTTCTTATCATCCCCTCCATCCTCAATCAACTCCATCAACTCCAACTCAGCTTTTTTAACAACATCCTCAACCTTCTGCACTTTAGCAGGTAATGGCGCCTTAAACTCCTCAGCAGGTCGCTTCTGAGGTACTTTCTTCAAGTTAGCTAGGTTCTCCTTGTGCGTTTTACCGTTAACGTGACCCGTCCAGTAAATCTCGTTTTTAACCTGACTGTTACACAGAACGCAATACAGTTGACCCGCACCGTTGTACTTTGCTAACGGCGACTCTATCTTCTTCTGGCGGGATTGGGCTAGTGCCTTGAGGTTCAGTTTAGTTGACATTTTAAAAATTTAATTAAGTTTAGATTCTGTAATATTTAAGCAATCTCTTTTGCGGGTTTGTGTGTTGTGTCTGGGGCAAACTGAACCATGCAGTGGGTGGTGTTAGAGTAGCCACATCAATTAATTACCTAATTATCAGTGAAAATTGACAAAACGCACATGCACATGATCACGAACTTCCCCCACTCAAAACCCCCCAAAACCCACCCCCCACGATAATATAGAATTTCCCCGACCACAAAAACACCCCAACCTAAAATAACCCAACATCACATTTTCTCCAATCTCAGTAGCACCCAACATCTCGTTCCGCACACAACTCTGCATCAATTTGAATAAAAAAGATAAAACCCCCCCTGAAAAAAAAAATCCCCCATAAAAAAATGTCGTTCCTTCAGCGCACCCTATCACGGACTATCCCGCTACTCCACCGCACAACCCCAAAACCCCGTCACCTCATCATGCCCACCCGCCCCGCAGTGACCTCCGAAAGTGGAGCATTCCTCCCAGACCCAGAACGCACTAGCTTTGGGCTACCAGGTGTCACGCTAACAGTTACCGCTGGGCTCCTAGTAGGGGCTGGCATTTCGAAGAATATCGCCTCGTTTCTGGAGGAGAACGAGCTGTTTGTGCCTAGTGATGATGATGATGATGATTAAGATACGTGAGTACGTGAGTATATGCACTTTTAAGACATTCATGCAAATTATGTAAATTGACCATGCTTCTCTTGTCATGTCCACAGGTCTAGGATATCACTAAAACTCTGTTCCACAAAATTTACTCTAAAATAAAATGCAAATTTAAGCAAGGTTCTCTGAACTCCAGAAAACCCGAGTCGAGTCATTTTTTTCTTCTACCTTTTTTCATTCTTTAAAAGTCCATTCACTCGATCACATCTAAAAAAGTTCTCTAAAAATTAAAAAAAAATGAAGTGCATCGCAATCCTGTTAGTCGTGGCGTTAGCTAGAGGTCAGGATACCTCGACTGCCACCAGCTCAGGGACAAGTAGCACTAGCTCCGGGGGGAAGTACGATTTGCCACCACCTCCTCCTCCTCAAGGTGGTGGGTTGCCTTTGGGTGGGTTAGGTGGGTTTGGCTTTCCGGGACTTGGGTTTCATAAAAATTTGGACTTTTCTGCGGGCTATGGGCTTGGGGGATTGCCTATTGGTGGGTTAGGTGGGTTACTTGGTTGGGGACAGCCTCCTGGTAAGTTAAAATTAATTATTTTATCGTTTCCTCTTTTTTAACTTTTTGTTTTTTTTTCAGATGGGGACGTGCCACCACCAGATGGAGGGTTTGGAGGATTCCCTGGATTCGGTGGGTTTGGGGGTTTCGGACCTTCGTACGTCCCTGCATCGTGGATTGGGTCTGCTCTTGGGGCTAAAGGGGATCTGCTCTTTCCTATAGGTCAGTTAATTAAATATAAATAAATTGTTCATTAAATTAACCTCCACCTCTAATTTCCCCCGCACAGTTATCTTCATCTTCTTCGTCGTCGGAGTATTCTTCGTAGTCAAGTTGCTCCTCGAGTTCATCGTCCCGTTAATTGCCGGCAAGCTGCTAGTCAAATCATCACTGCTAAAAAAGCCGTTCCTGAAGCGAGACGCCCCGATAGACCCCCAGCAAGTGGACCTAGACTTCATAACCAACGCGGTGATGGATGCTATCAACGAGCCAAAGTGCCTCAAGTACGTGGCCTGTCACACAGGGAACTTTCTAAACGGAATGGCTGGTGGGAGTGGGGATGGGAAGGGGTCTGCTGTTAAGAGTTATGAAGGGTGAGTAATGAACATCCATTAATCATGTGTCATTTCATCATGTCATGTCATGTAATAAAAAATTAACCCCCCCCCCTCTGTTTTTCCCCCACAGAATCCTCCACGCCCTCTCAAAAATGGCAAAGTCAGAAGCCCTAGACGTGTTCGAAGAAGCCTTCGTCAACGGAAAGGACTGCACCGGCCCAGAATTCTCCTGCAACGAGCCCTCTCTTCAAGAAGCTCACAATGCTAACGCCACTAGTAACGTAGATGCGCATGCTAATGAGGTTAATTAAAATAGTCTCCATGGTTCTGTAGTTTAAAATGAGAAATAAAAGATTGCAAACTTGAAAAAATGTACACTCTGTCGCTACACTCTCCACCATAAAAATCTCGATTCGCCCCAAACCGGATTTTGAGCTATAGAACTCTTGACACACTTAACACACTCCCAGATGATATTTGTACACCATGTCGTTAAAAACCTCTGACCCTGTTCAGGTCCAATCCCCTTGCGTGTCCCCCTCATGCTCCAGCTCATCACGCTCATCAACGTCTAGTGAACAGTCCCCCGTGACCCCTAAGCCCCAACCAAGCGTAAATTGCAACTGCCCAACATCCCTGAACACTTACAACGAAACGTACACCCGAGTGTACTCCCAATGTCCAGTTTGCCTGAGTAAATTCGACCCAGAGACCCGTACCCCTGTGGCCCTGTCCTGTAGCCATACTATCTGTATTCAGTGCGCTAGCCTGTTAACGCCAAGTTTAAAGCATAACGGTGTGCTTAACAGTAACGTAGGGGTGGTTAACTACCCGTTGCTCTACTTTCTAGATTATAAACCCGAGGTTGATGACCCTGTTATCCAGGTACTCTGTAGAATCGCTAGGTTGATAAGAACCAACACTGTTAGTAGGAGTGTGCACAGGAAAACTATACTGCTTATCAACTCGATAACCCCGGATTGTGGTAAAGTGCTAAAGTGCGTTAAAGGGTTGGGGGAGAGGTGCGTTGTTGAGTTGACCAGTAGCTGTGCTCACGTGTCGCACTATCATGCTCAGCAGCAGTTGTGGGCGGCGATTCGTGCGAGGGCGTGTCAGTTTATGGGGCCTGCCATGCAGGATGAGGCGTTGAGGCTCGTGTTGCTCGCTCTTGAGGATGGGAGTGCACTTAGTAGGAAGGTTCTTGTTATGTTTGTTGTTCAGAGGCTTGCTCCGCAGTTTCCGCAGGTAAGGAGGAGGTGATTGAGGTGGATTGTGATTTTTTTGAGGTGGAAACTAACAGTTTGTGCTTTCTAGGCCTCGAAAACATCAGTCGGTCACATTGTCCAGTTGCTGTACAGAGCAAGCGCTTTTGACGTTCTCAAGCGACCTGGGAACTCCAGTTTGATGACGCTGCGACCCGAGTTCAGGAACTACGAGGCGTTGAGACGCGAGCATGATACTCAGATTATGAAGATTGGGCTAGAAGCTGGGATACGGTTTACTCCGGAGCAGTGGAGTAGTTTGCTGTACGGGGATACGAGTCAGAAGCCTTTGATGCAGAGTATTATCGGTGAGTAGACTTATCTTAAAGAAGATTGAATAGTTGCTAATTAGGAGTGTACTTTACAGATAAGCTGCAATCCCCCCAAACGTTCCAAGAACTACTCAAGGAGTACCTGGTCAGCGTTCAGAGGTTGAGCAATCCGGATTCTCAGTTTCTCGTGTCGCTTCACCAGGATTTTAAGGTGCTTGCTTCTATCGACGTTGATAACCGTGCTGGTAAGTTGACACTACTTAACATCTACTCTTATCATCAATCTTAATCTCTAATTTACTCTATTGCTGTAGACCCCCCAGATCAACTCCTCCAAATCCTCGAATCACTCCACTCAGTCCTACTCGGTCTGATAAACTTCACCGCAAACCGGAAGCACCAGCGCACTACCCGAGGCTCTCAACCAGCACCCACACACTTTCCTGGGAAGCAAACTGAACTACCCGTCGGAGTGAACAATAACGTTCTTAATTTGATGCAGGCTAATCTTTGTATTTAAACACACACACATTTTTCATTGGTTTTACAATGAGTCTATATTTGGTTGGATTTTTGTTTTCAGAAAAATAATGGTTAACTTTTTAATAAGTTTTAGGTACTTGGTGGTGGGTGAAATGGATTAATGCTATTTTTTGGTTTCATATTTTTTAAATATGATTTTAAGTATCATTCGTTTTAAGAATCTATAGGTTGTGCTTTTTAAAACAGTTGTTTGCGTGAAATAAAAGCGAAAGTGATAATATTTGTAAATGAATGTTAATTTTGTGAATGATTTACAAATTTACAGCAAATTTCATTCATGTTAATGGCAAATTCCCTAAAAAACTTCATTCATCAAATTTTCATATACTTTCTATTAAACTTGCATCTCAATTCTTCATTAAGTTTCATGATTAGCAAATTTCCATCAAATTTCCATCAAAATTTCCTTCATCAAATTTCCACTACCAGAAAGTACTCTCCTTTCCAGCAAATTCCTTTCAACCTACGCATTTACCCTACATCAATCTACCGCGGGAATCTTCCCATTCAAAATATCTGTTTAGATCGTTCAACAAATTTGACAAATATCAACTCTTCCTCACTTCCGAGGAAATTTGTGTTCACTTCTCTAAAAACTGCTGCATAATTTAAACTCATCATTAACCATTAATCAGTGCCAAAATCCACACGTAATTAAATGCTTAAAACATCAAGTTTCCCTAACCAAAAGGGTATTTCACCATAGTAACTCAATATATACCTGTAAACCCGAAGCCAGAATTCCCCTGGACAGCCGAACCTACCCGAACTCAAAAGCAAGAAGGCTAATTTGTGCATGTTAAGGTGAGAATTGGATTTCAGCTACAAAACGATACTGTTTTTTTCTGGGCTTGTTTCAAGGTTCAACGTACTCTAAACAAAATATTTTAATTACAGTTAAAAAACTAAAAGAAAAATGGAGAAAACAGACAGTGAGAAGCAACCACCCCAAGAACAACCCCAAACCCCAACCCAAATGAACCAAAGCAACAACCCATTATACTGCAGCTACGTAGACGGCCAGTTCACTTACAAGGACCCTAACTCGGGCGTCCACTACGTTTGGAACGAGAACGAGAAGAAATGGGTGGT
The DNA here is from genome assembly GCA_029691765.1 of Entomobrya proxima. Taxonomy (NCBI): domain Eukaryota; kingdom Metazoa; phylum Arthropoda; class Collembola; order Entomobryomorpha; family Entomobryidae; genus Entomobrya; species Entomobrya proxima. The sequence continues at coordinate 10,321,538 of CM056169.1, forward strand.
TAAAGTTAATCAGGAAGGAGAAGTGGATAGCAATAAGGTTGAGGAGGAGGAGTGCAGGGAAGGGAGAAGTGACGGGAGCACTGGTGTTGGGGCTGAGGTTATCAGTCCTGGAACGAGCCAAGTGCAGTTTGATGGGGAGAATTACACTTACACGGATCAGGATGGGACTGTTTTTCTTTGGGATAGTGGGAAAGGGGCGTGGTTTCCGAAGGTGAGTGGTTTTTTCTATTTTAATTAATTGCTGCTGCTGATTAAGTAGGGTTGATACTTAGGTTAAGGTTTAGGTTTTGGTAGGTGAAGAGAGGTCTTTGAGGGTTTTAAGGGAGGTGGCGATTGCTTATAATTGACAGGGTTAATGCATTTTAAAGCAGTTTTGTAGAGAGATTTATTGAAAATGCCATAGCAACATTTAAGATTTAAGATTAAAAGTTTCGTAGCAGTTTCCAGTCTTAAAGATCAAGTTATACGTTAAACCAAGTGTAGTGCTCCTAACCCATTTTCCTTTTCCCAATTTCCACCCGACCTCCATACCAATTCCCACAGTTCATGACACAAATTCCAGTAATTCCAACTGACATTAAGAAAACTAGGTTTAGTACAGAATCGTCATAGGCTATGATTCATAGCTATACCTCCCTATTTTCCGTACCTATTCACCTCCACCCACTCCATCCACCCGCTGCACTCCAAACTGCACACTGCACCGACACACTACAGAGAACTCGGGTAAATCCAGAGAAAAAAAATCGATAATTTTCTTAGATGCGTAGAACACACGAGAACTGTACTAAAGTCTAACTCTTCTCTCTCATAAAAATAGGACCCCCCATCAACCCCAACCCACAGCAGCTTCCACCTCCCCCCAAGCCCCCCAGACCTCTCTTCATCAAACACAAGCACCCAAACACTCGGTTTCTTCAACCCAAACTACTCAACCCAACTAACATCACCAAACACCACAACGGACTCTACATCCTCCCGGAGGTTCTACTACGCCTCCTTATCCCCAACGTCAATGGGAGTAAACGAGAACCCGGGGCTATTCCTAAGTCCAGACGACCAGGTCAACAACAACGACCAACCTCAAGTCAACGAGAACGAAAAGGAACCTGAGCTACCCCCCGGGTGGGAAAAGCACGAAGATGGAAACGGACCTTACTACTGGCACGTTAAAAGCGGTACTATCCAACGGGAGCGACCTACTATGAACTCACCTGTTAGCTCGCTAGTTACTCAGATAACTAGTAACCCTGCTCTAATGATACCTGGGGGGATGGATAGGGGGATTAGTGGGTTTGTACGGAGGAGCAACACGGTTAGTGGGATAGCTAGTGGGGGTGAACGTAGTAACGAGAAGCGGAGGAGTTGGGTTAATTATCTGGAGAGTGATAAGGAGTATCGGGATAATAAAGAGGTGTTCATGCCTGCTTACGAGGTTGATAAGAACGCACTCAAGTTTGCTGCTGTTAGTCTTGGGTGTTTGAGCATCTGTGAGGAGGATTTGACGCCTGAGAGGAGTTCGAGGGCTGTTAGTAAAGTTATTGCTGAGTTGACTAACGGGAAGGATACTCAGAGGGGGTGAGTGCACACACTATTTAATTTTAAGAGCGTGATTAATTAAGTTGATTTCCTTTTCTCCAGAGAACTCCCATCACGTATCTGGACCCACACAGAACCAGGCTCATCCCAACAAATGTACTTGGAACTAACAGACAGTCACTTACGCGTCAAAGTACACAGACTAGACGGATCCACATCACCAATAACCGTGTTAGAACAACCTATCCACTCGATAAGAGTCTGGGGGGTAGGTCGTGAAGACCCTCGAGACTTTGCTTTTGTAGCACGGGAAAAGCAAACACGACAGTTTCTCTGTCACGTGTTTCGGTTGGAGATGTACGCTCGACCTCTAGCTTCTAGTTTACGTGACGCCTGTAAGAAAATTATGATTGAGAGGAACGCGAGAGTTAGTAGCGGGAGTAAGAGGCCTACTAGTCTTGTGCTGGGGGAGAGGAAGAAACTTGAGAGGGGGCAGGTTGGGGGGTTGTTTCCTACTCCGATGGATGAGCCTAGGAAGGTTATTAAGGCTTTTTATCTTGGGTCGAAGAGTGTTTGTAAGCCTACTGGGATTGATGTGTTGAATGGGGCTATTGAGGGGTTGAGGGGGTTTGGGGTTGAGAAAATACCGTAAGATTAAGATTAAATTTTGTGTTTTTTGTGATTTTTTTTTGTTAATTTGAATGTTGTGCTTTTAGAGTGCTTGTGTCTGTCGCCCCAAGCGTAATCGGAATCACATCAACTTCAGAGAACCCACCCAAAGTCCAGATTGAGGTTCGTGTTCGGTTCTTATCCTTCATGGGTATTGGTCAGGATATCAGGACCTGTGGGATTATCATTCACACGGCGAGGGACGACTTTGAGGCTCACTGCTTTTACCAGAACCCGAGTACTGGGGCTCTTTGTAAGGCTATCGAGGCTGCTTGTGTGTTGAGGTACCAGAAGTGCTTGGATGCGCATCATCCTGTTGATGGGGAGAAACTTGAGAAGGGGAAGGAGGGTGAGTTCAAGTAAGGTTTGGTGTTAATTGTGCTTGGTTAACTAAACTTTGTGTTTAGGTTCCAGATCGAACAGCATCAGTGGTCAAGACCAGTCGGGTTCTACAGCTACAAGTCCAAAAACAGCGGCTGTCATTGCGTCAGCGACTGCTTCTAATTTGGCTTCGGCTCTTAAAACCGTGTTTAGTGGGTTTGGGAAGGGGAAGAGTGAAGAGAAATAGGATAGTTTATCAGCAGCAGCTTATCATTTTAATCGTACCTAGTCGATTGACTGAAATTTTATTTTTTAGTTGGATGAAGAGTTTATGGTAGCTTATCAGTTGGGTTACGGGGGCACAGCCCCTGTACTCACTACCGCAAAACCTAGCAAACCACCACCCAAGAACGAGAAGAAGGATCCTGAATGGTTCGAGTTGGAGGATGATAAGAACACGCACGTGTACGTTAGTAACCTGCCTAGTTCGATAAGCGAGGAGGAGTTTGTCGAGTTTATGGGGAAGTGTGGGTTGGTCATGAAGGACCCTGTGACTGGGAAGTATAAGGTTAAGTTGTATAGGGAAGCGAGTGGGGAGTTGAAAGGGGATGGGACTTGTACGTATATTAAAGTTGATAGTGTCAAGTTGGCTTTGCAGATACTCGATGGGAGTTATTTTCGGGATAAGGTTGTTAAAGTTGAGCGGGCTAAATTTCAGATGAAAGGGGAGTTTGATCCTGGGAGGAAACCTAAAGGGAAGAAGCGGAAGGATAAGGTTAAGTTGCAGAGGATGCAGGAGAAGCTGTTTTCTTGGAAGCCTGAGAAGTTGAAGGGGGAGAGGGGGAAGCATGAACGGGTTGTTGTTGTTAAACGGGCTTTTTTGCCTAGTGAGTTTGAATCGGATGTTGGGTTGATACTTGAGTTGAAGGAGGATTTTAAAGGGGAAGCTTCTAAGTTTGGGGATTGTAGGAAGGTTGATCTTTTTGATGTGAGTTAACTTGATTTTTGTAATTGTGTTTTTGGAACATTGAACTTATTGAAGTGTTTTGTTTACAGAACAATGAGGAAGGAGCCCTGAAAATCCACATGAGCACGGTTGAGGAAGCTGACGCTGTTATTAATTGTTTCAACGGGAGGTTCTTTGCTGGGAGGCAACTTGAGGCGTACACTTGGGACGGGAAGGAGAAGCTTAATGTTGTCGAGACTCTTGCTGAGAGGGAGGCGAGGTTGGAGAGGTGGGAGAAGTATGTTGAGGAGGATGAGGAGGGTGGTGGGGGGAAGAAACTTAAGGTTGATGGGGATAGGACTCCTCCGAGGGATGGGAGGGATGTTGATAGTGATGATGATGAGAGGAAGTTTGATGAGGATTGAGTTGTTGAGATTTTTGGAGAATAAAGTGGGGTTTTTAGAGAAAATGTTGAGTTTTTGTTTGCATTTTGATTTTGGAGTCTCATTAATCGGTTCATGTGGCAAGTGGATAGATTGCATGAAACAAATAAACCATTAGCAAATGGTGTAATTAGGAATCGACTTTGGGTCACATTAATTTTAACAAATGGACATTATATTCGTAATCCTGGTAAAAAATGGACCTAAAATCATCACAGCATAGGTTAACTAATTTGGAAAATTCAACAATTAAGGACCTAAATAGTCAAACTTTAAACAATGGACTGTTGATTCGTAATCCTGGTCAAAAATGGATCTAAAATCATGTGCCGCATGATATACGTGACGTTGGTGAGTTGAAGTTGAAACCCTATTTACATTTTCTGTCCGTGGTCCACTTGAGTCCGTATGACAAATTTGGTGGAAATCGAATTAGCCGTGTTACAGGAAAACGTGCTAACACGGACGGCCGGAATAGGAAATTAGGAGGAATCTGTCGATACATAATAGTATGAATGTAGGTGCAAGCACACGTTCTTTTGCAGTCGTGCCTTAAAAATTCTTGTAAATTGTTTATGCACGTAGTTAACTTTGTGCTTGAGAACAGTTACAACTCAACTCGTTCTGTTCCAACAACCTTAAAGACAATATGCAAACCTGCTTCGAATTAACTTTAAAAGTTATGATTTAATAAATCCAAATCTGGAGCGTATATAAAAAACGATATTCATCGGATTCAAAATGCAAAATCTTTTCAAACATGACTAAAAAAATTTTTGTAGGCACCCAAAAAAAACTCCAGAGCATTTACCCCATAAAACTCAAAAAAAATCTTGCACCCCACAAGTTCAATGGTTCAGACCACTCAAGTTTCTCAAGAGCGACATTTTTTTTCTTTGCGTATTTTCCCACGTCATTTTCCCATTCCCAAATGACCTAGCTCCAAATAGCTTACATTGCAATTGTGCATCAAAAAGACAATATTTAGCCGTTGCGTAATACTAGGAGTACTTAACGGTGGGATCATACAAACGTTTGTACGTTCTCGAGCATTTGTTATACCGCGTGGGAATGTTTTGATGGGAGTTTAGTTTGTAGTTGTAGCGTTTAATCGATTTGTTCTCACGGGGTTGCACTGCAAACGTTGCAGTCAAGTTGGGTGAGGGGGTGGGGGAGTCTAATGTCCTGAAACATTTAAAGCCACCCAATTGTTCATGTTAAATAAGTTAACTACTCTTCTAACAGCACTTTACAAACACCAATGCTACAACAAACCAATGCAATACAAATGATGCTATTCGATTCACGTATGCATTGTTATTAGGTTATCAACTCAAATAACTGTTACTCTCCACTAATCTCCTAAGCTCGTTTTTCTGTTACGATTCACTTGGCTAGGTTTTAATCATGCAATGAGATAATTTGTGCTAAAATACACTTTTTTAGTTGAGGTTCAATGGAGGTTGGGTTAGTGTAGCGGAAAATGTTAATGCTGTATGAGCATGCTTACGGGGTAATAAGCGACACCAATAAAACTACCATTTAAATCTTTCGAAAATGTCAAAGTGTCATACGAAATCCCTGTTTAATTAAATCAAAAAAGGACTCTTAACCCTGTCACCAAAAAAATCCTCAAAATTAAAATTAAAGTCTAAGAAGAACCCTCATTAAAACAGCCCAAATAATATTCAGCACATCACACACGCGGATATGTGTAATTTCACGTAACTCTTAATAGAGTGTTGAGCACGTTGCCACGGTTACTGCACAACCATTTTTACAAGCCTTTTAACACGCTTCCGTTTTTTTGGGAGCGGAAGAGGAGTTTATTGGGGTAGTTAAGCTTTAATTAACATTGTCATGGAGATTTTTAACGTACCTATCTTAGTTAGCTAGCCTATAGGTCACTACAGTTACCATTAAAACTACACTTAATTAAATCTCTAATGCAATCACTAAAAGGTTCACACGGTCCTGATTCACGCTACCTATTGCTTAACTGCACCCTCAGTTCACCTCGCGTATCGCTAACGAACGGTTGGGTACAAGCTTGTGTGGAGTGGTTCTTTAGTGAATTGAGTTAAGTGCCCGGGATGGACTGCTTAGAAATCCGGGAATCAAGATGAGGTGGTTGGTTATCTGTGCTTTTGTTTTTGGAGTAGGGGCGTTTCCCTTAGAGTCTAGTCATGAGTTGGGTGATCCTGTTGAAGAGTTTTCTGGGGGTGGGGAGCTTGTTAGGATGAAGCGGGGGGATGGGGATGGGTCGAGGATAGTTGCTTTTAGGAGGAGAAGGAAAACTAGTTTAGGGGAGGTTAAGAACCCGTACGTTAGTGTTAGGGGGTTGGATAGCAAGCATCCTTACAGGAAGAAAGTTAGGCCTGTTGGTAAGTTCAAATGGGATACAGAATTACAGACTTTTGGACAATACCTGGAGTACCTGAGTAAATACTCGTCTCACAATGCCCCGGACTTGACGCTCAAGTGACTACAGACTGCAATAATTTTTAATCTTCTCATTTCACCCCAATAAACGTGTTACCCAACAGAAAAACCGATAACCCCGTATTTCGTCCGAGTACTCCGCAGGAAGCCAGTAGGCCCTTCAGCGATGAACTACACTACAAACGAGACGTTTAGTACTGCTGAGGGTGCGGAGGTTATCGATGTGCCGCGCGTTCTTGTTGATAAGCGGAGGAACAAGAATGTCGAGTGAGTTTAGAATTTGAAACTAAATAACAGGTTTGCATACTAAAATTTCTCTATTTTTCCTAGCATCCACCCAATCTACGTAGTAGACGACGAAGAGTCCCAATCTGAAGACGTCGACTTTGACTCGAAACCTGCGAATGAGTCTTACGTTTTCGTAGCCACAAACACGCCTGTTAGCACTCCACCTAGTTTTGAGGATCGTGGTCCTAGGGTTCTGGAGATTAGTGAGGTTAATCAAACTGACGTGTTGAATGAACCTCGGGTTCCTGTTGTTACGTTTACTCGCGTTGAGGATGATAAGGTTGAGTATCCTGACCATGAACTTAATGGTACGAATAAGAACGTTGACTATTTGCCTCTTGAGTACGAGTACGAGAAAGAACCTGGGGTTCAGGTGCTTGAAGGGGGTGATACACCTCAGGTTGAAGGGGGTACTCAGTTGGAGGTTGTAAGTCACGAGGGTCCGTTGAGGTTGATCAGTTTAAGGGATGAGCAGGTGAGGTCATAAGTTATTTGTGTTTTGAAGAATTAACGCTGAAGCGACGTTTTTTGTAGCAGTTGCTAACGACAACCCAGTCACCAGGTTCAGAAAAGTCAATTTACGACACAGAAGAGGTGGCAGACACGAACACGAAGAAGCGAGTGTTGCCTGAGAATTTGGAAGTAACTGACTTGAGTGCCAGTTCGAACTCGGCTGTGTACGGGGACTATGGATACAAGCGAGTTGTTATTGGGGGGAAGGGGGTGGAGGCTGAAGAGGTCAAGGAACTTGGTAGCACGGGGAGTATTGTTGTTTCAACGACAAGTTTGCCAAGTACGAGTACTACGACTACTCCAACGACCACGAGTACAACCACCACAACGACGACGACCACGCCACCTTCAACTACGACAACATCAACAGTGCCTACAACTTCCACAACTACTACAACGACAACCACGCCCCCTCCAACCACAACAACTACTACAGAACCTACCACAACCGCGCCTCTTCCAACAACGACTACCCACACAACCACTACACCCCCTCCAACTACAACTACTCGAACAACAACCCACCACCCACAAGACCAAACGCTAATAGAAGAGATACTAAACTCCCTCCCAGAAGACGACAGCGTCTTATCCCAAAACCAGCAAACAACCCTCCAAAACCTAATCCTAGCCCACATCCTAACATCAACCCAAACCCCACAAATCCTCCAATTCACCCAACCCCACTACACAAACCCCCCAGACCTCCAAACCTCAGCATCAACAACAGCACTATTCTCAACAAGAGCAGACGTCAGCGATCTCCCTCGAACAACAACAACAAGAAACCCGATACTCCTGCTATTTGATAATCTGACTGGTACCAGTAACCAGCAGCAGAGAAGTGCTGAGCCCGCACCAACGAGTATAGTTAGACCGATAACTGAGGAGAATAAGAGTGATGGAGGGAATACGTTCTGGAAGACTATGCTCCAGCTTCCTGGGAATTTGTTAAGAGGGATTGTTAGGGTTTTTATGGGGTTGAGTGAGATGGGGAGCAACCTGATGTCGGGGGTTGTTAAGTTTATGAGTAGTTTGAGTGGGGGTAGTGGTGGGTTGTTTGGGGGGTGATCGAGGTGGGTAGGATGTTTCTTTGTATTGCCATATTACTAGAGTTTTTAAAATAAAAGGTTTTTTTTGTATTTTTCTGGAGTTTTATTTTTACAATGGAACTTGAATTAGATCGTGACAGGGATCTTTGACACTTGACAGACATACTCTTATAAGTTTTACATTTTTCTTTTGCATGTACACTTATACCTATTCAATTGGTTTTCATTTCATTGATTTCATGAACGTATAGGATGGATGGTAAATACGTTCAAGAAACTTTACGGAGCACAATTAACATATTAACCTAACAAGTAGCATTTTGTAAATGATAACAATTCTCTGAAATTCATGGGTTGAACACATTCAACGTTTCATCCTTGATTCCCAATGCCTTAAGCCTCCTTGCTCGCTTTTCCTCGAACTGAATGGCCAAATCGGAGCATCCGTAGACTCGCTTGCATTCGGTTTGGTAGGTGCAATGTAGACCCTTGTCGCCATCGTTCTCAACCTCGTTGATTATCGCCACCATGTAGACCGTGAACACAAAGCTGACTGCGACGTACACCAGAAACAGGATCTTTCGGATCTTGGAACCCTGAAAACGGGAGAAAAGTGATTTAATTAACATTTTTGTACATGCAAAATGATTCGTACAAACTATTGGTGGTGTTCACTCACCCTCATATCGTTGTTCGCATACGGAGGTAGAAACGGAACTATTGGGCAATACCATGGTCGCCTGATTCCTACTCGTCGGTCGGTCATTATCAGCAGAACCTGTTAATCAAGAAGTTGTAGCATGTCACTCAAGTATTTAAATTATTTTAAAATATTAGTAAATCTTAGTTTCCTTACGGAAAGAATGATGTGAAACACGGAATCAAAAAGCAGCCACAAGCAAGTAGCAATCATGATACCAGAAATTCCAGGCAGCACCACATTCGTACCCTTCTCACATCCAATAACCGCTGGTGACCCCGCAAACAAACAGGAAAGAATGATAGCCCCCACTGAAACAGAAGCAAATAATATTTCAAACCGCTAAACCAATAACTTTAAATGAGTAAAGCTTAACATCTAAAGCTCCCTTACAATTGATGTAATAGTGAGCGAAGCCAACGAGAGAATGCATCGTCATCGTCGCCTTTCTCATAGCCGTCCCATTCACATCACGCCCACATCGCAGTCCACCCATGATAAACATGGCCACGAAAAGACCAACCGAAGTATAACCCAGAAACCTATGAATATCCGAATAAGTGTCCTCAATGTGACCCCACGTATTGACGTTCTGTTTTGTGGCAAAGTACGAAGTTGAGAACAAAGACAGTACAGCAACACACGAACCCCCGTGGATTATTAGCCAGACTGCAAGTACAGAATTAAAAAAAGAAATTAACTGCGTATCAACATAAAATGAACCAACATATAGAATGTACTTCATTACCACCGATGCCACCGACAGCAGCACCCATGCACGTTTCCTTGTAGTACCGAGAAGCAAAGATGGAGATAGGTGTGAAGAAAACGCTCCAGACGACACCCACTGCGGCGTGGTATTTGTGACCTTGCTGGAAATTCAATTAATGTACAGTTATACTATCGTAGAAATAATAAAAATTGCTTACATCTTTGTAAATAATGTATCAACTTACAAAAAGCCTGATTCCTTTTGAAGTTCTCCGGGACTGCACGCTTCTTTTCTCGGCCGTTATTATGGAATGCCTGGTAGCGTTTCCTCTTGGTCTTGCCTTGAATTCCTGTATTTCTTCCTCCGTCTCGGGCAGTTGGCACTTGGTTGCACAGAGATTAGTCCTGTTGGCACTCAATTCCTCGTTGTACTCGTTGTACTTTACAAATTTAACTTTTAAATTTTGGAATTCCTCGCTTGTTTCGTCTACAGAGATTGATACAGGAAACAAACAAGTCATTAAAACAAGTTAGCTGTTTTAAAGCAGTTTTGCATTAATTCTGGTTCGGGAACTGTTACTTACCCAAATTACAACCTTGAAAAGCTTGGTGACTCGGAGTCTTCTTGAAATGATGTGTACAGCGCCCAGAAAATGTTGGGACGTATTTTTCTACCTCCTAAAACAAGTCAGATTACATTAGATACGGTTATTGGACCATTTGTGGACTGTTGATTATAACTTATGACTCTTACACCCGTGGTGTATCCCTCAGAAAATGGATTTGCTTGACAACCTCTTGATATCCAAAATCTACATTTGTCCTGTAAACAGTCCGGTGGATCCCGGTGCCAGTAAGTCAAATTATTCCACATGAAGTCGTTACCCTGAGTTGATGGAACGGTTCGATCTTTGAACCAAGACGCAGCCACAGGTTCCATTTTACCAGTTTTGTAATCAATCACTTTCTGGTCGCATTTCAAAGGGACATGTGGTAGTTTGATGTCAGCAGCTCCGTACCAATCAGGCAGAATCCAATAATCAGCCGCTCTGCGCCAAGTGACCCTTAGCTCGTCAGGGCGAGGATTACCCCCAAAGATGCCAAATTTGGTTAAAATGTAGGCACTGTAAAAAAATTATAACCGGCTTTCAGGTCGCTTTTACTTCTTTCGCTCAACGGTTTAACACCATAGATTTAAACTTGACTTACTCAGGACGAATTCTTAAATGCCGATTGCACCAATACTCAGACATCCGCCATGTGAAGTGAACCCCAGTTGTCAAATTGCCTCTGAAGACGTACTCAGGAAGAGATTTATTCGTATATCCGTTTGGTGGGGCCATAGCTATTGCATAGGATACCTGCAATTAAAAATTACAGCAATTTTTTAACAAACCACGAGACCTTGTACCAATCCTCAAGATGACCACAACTCACTTTTGGTTCCCGGAATCCTACAGCAGAACATGGAAAAACCTGGTACTCGCTAGGTCCTACGAACTCGGATGCGTTTAGGGAGTTGGAAGCACACTGCTCATCCGGTTTTGTCACAAATTCTCCGATGGCATTGAAGAATTCATCTCGCATCTGAACGTAAATCCCCACGATATCATCTTTAGGGTCTATGATTTTGATTTCCACATGAAGCCATCCCTTCAAAACTTTTCCGTTCTGTTCCACGGCGTACGTGTTCATCTCCACTTTATCGGTGGGGCACACGTAATTGAAACGATTTCCGATTCCTATTCCCAGGTTTCCTAGCGGCCTATTCTCAACCGACCACTTATAGGGACATCTAGTATCTTCAGTCTAGACAACATTTTTACAGAACATGCATTAAATGACAAACATTCGACATTTAGATTTATATGATTTCTGATTTAAGAATTTACCCCCTTATCAAACATCCAAACCCCACCAGTGTCTGGGTTATCCTTATTTGTGCCGGTTATTATTGGTCTATCAAGAAACTGATAGTAAAGATCTAGCCATTTTGCCCCGACTGTGTAATATCCTTCCCTTCTCTTATCATTAAAATATTTGTTGTGCCTTTCTTTAATATTGGATGGACCAGATTGTCCAAACTGAACACACTGAGAAGTTCCAAAATTAGACAAAACCCCCCCAATTTGAGCCATAACCAGAAGGAAAAGCACCCCCGGCGACACCAGCCACCCCTTCACCGCCTCCCCCATCTTCACTCAACACCCAAATCTCTACCCCAATCAAAAACCCTCTATTCACTACGAAATTAAACTAAGCCGTTAAAAAATTAATCTAAATCAATTATCAAACTCAAAAAATCCACAGAAAGTCCCCAAAAAATCTATCCTCTCGAACACTTCTCCAAAAACTTCCAACTTTTTCCTCAACTTTTCAGAACTCAGAACTCCCACTGACATCAACTCTCCGAAAAAAGTGAAGAATGAGTCACAAAAAATGATGCTGGCCGCAAGTCTGCGTTGCCTTTTGCTTGCCGGAACCATGGCATTTCATCAGTCAGCGTGCCTTTGGTCTCCTGAGCTGCTCACCAAAAATGAAATTGCACGCGTTGAGGTCAATGTACCCTGCAAAATGGAGAAAACAGAGACCGCAACGAGCAAGAACAGCATTTTACCTGAGAAACGAGAAAACGGTGACTCGCCGCCACCAGAAAAAGCACGCTGCCTAAAAATGCATTTCCTAGCTTCCAATGACCTGCACAACAATGAACCTCCACCCACTCAAAACGAAAGCCAATGAACCTTTAACAAAACCACCACATTTTTCCATCCATCCCAAATTTTAATTGACATTTTATTTTTATAAACGTGTTAACAATTAAATACGAGCTCAAAGAGAGAGCAAAAAACTACAGTTAGCCAGAGTTACTATTTGCTTTAAATGCAGTAAGGCAGTGGTAAAATAAAATAAAAATTAACTAAAAATCTAATTTTGGAAAAGCTGCTGCGTAAAGTCGACATAGTCCAGGGCTCCAGGTATCGGATGACCCGTTTT
>CM056169.1:10334258-10662921 GCA_029691765.1 Entomobrya proxima
TTCGCAATCCACTAACTAACCGTCAGTTTTATGCTCGATAAATATAACGTGTCGAATTAGTGCTCAAAATAAGTACGCAAGATTACACAGGAGGTCGGGTTTTCTTTCCTTCTTCTCAAAAATCTTAACTTTTATTTTAATTTCTCGCATTAAAAAACTCAAACAAAAGGAAGGAAATCTGTAATTTAATCAAAGAAAAACTACTCTCTTTTTAAAACTGAAAATGCAATCAATCAAAAATCGCTACTCAAAAAATCTACTTATTCTCAATCAAAAAAGTATATAAGTTGGGTGTAAGGTTGGTAAAAAAGAGATGAACTGCGAGCTCAAAGTTGAAAAAGTGGGATGATGCAATCTCAGTTCCGTCAATCTCGTCGTTGTCGGACCAGAATATGTACTGGAATTTTCCCTGCACGCTGCTCGTTCATCACTCCCACACGTCATCCTGCTCGCCTTGCTCTTTCTGTAAAAATAAAATGCATGCAACCCGGTATTTCAAAATGCCCGGATCTACCCTTCTCAAAACACCCCCAACACAGTAAGAGTCTTTGTTTTTCGTTCATCCTCCCCCAAAAATGATTGACGGGAGTCTTTCATTTTTCAGCTCAAGTGTAGTCTCTGGGGCGCTTTTACCGGCCTTCCAGATCTCGTAACTTTCTCCCCCGCTTTCACCACGGGGTCAGATTGATCGGCTTCTAAAGCATAGAGCCTCTGTACTGTCTGGAGTATTACTCCATCCTTTGTTTTTACCCTCGCTACTCTACAAACGCCATCACTTCCGGGTATTAATTCGATTATTCGACCAAGGGGCCACTGACCCCGTTTTTTGTTGTCTTGTCCAACAAATACCAATTCTCCCGCTTGAAGTGGTCTTGAAACTTTCTTAGGGCTCCGGTGTACTAACAGCGATAAATATTCTTTCTTGAATCTAATTTTTAAATGTTTTTTGACTTCATTAAGGTGCTTGTACCTACTCCGGAGTTCATTTCCGTCAATAACTTCCACTTCTGGGAATCGTGTGTTGCCATGAGGCCTTAAAAACATTGCTGGAGTTAAAGGTTCCAGGTCATCTGTAGATTCTGACACATATGTCAACGGTCTGCTATTCATAACATCTTCTACAATTTTCACTACAGAATATAGTTCTTTCTGAGTAAGAAACTCAGACCCTATTTCCTTACGAAGTAAGTCTTTCATTGTTCTAATGAGCCTCTCCCACCAACCACCCCACCACGGAGCAGCCGGAGGATTAAATTTCCATTTTATAGGAGAAATTCCATCAGTATCTTGGAATGTTTTCCAATCAAGTTCTTTAAACAAATTATTAGCACCTCTAAAATTGGTCCCATTATCACTGTAGACAATGGTCGGTCTTCGGTGTTTTTCTACAAACTTCTGCATCGATTTAATGAAAGCTTTTGTGCTCAGTGAGCTTACAATGTCTATATAAACTGCTCGGTACACTGCACAAGTGTACAGAACCAGCCAAACTTTATTCCCATTTTTTGTCAAAAATGGTCCAGCCAAGTCTACTCCCGTGACCTCAAAAACTTCCGCATCTTTAATTCTGTCCAATGGCAATGGAGCAGATTCTGTCACAGTCTGCTTGGCAGCATATCTGCGACATCTTAAACAACGCGTTATAACTTTTAAAATGCTCTGTCGAGCCTTTAAAATCCAATATTTTTCCCGCAACTTTACAAGAAGCGGTCCAACAGTAGCATGACAATATTTTTCATGAGTATCTTTAATTATTTTTCGCACCTTTGGGTGCTCTCCAGGTAGTACAATTGGATATTTAAAGTACTTGGAATCTTCCAAATACGTCAATTTACTTTTCACACGGATAAGACCGTGTTCATCGCGAAATGTTTCATGACTACCTAATCGCTTTGCTCCATTCTCTGTACTAAATACTTCATCTTGAATTGATAATAACAATTCAATCTCAGATCTGTCAAGCACTTCTTTACTTGCATCATAGATTTCATTTAAATTCGCCATTGTTTTTACAACTATGGCTCTTTTCTCTTCCAAAATCTCATTTTCATTATATTCCACTACACTGGTTGGCCAGTGTATCCTTTCCATCTTGAGCCAACTTGGCCCGTTCCACCATTGTGATTTTAATAATTCTGCAGGACTGCATCCTCTAGAAGGTAAATCTGCAGGATTATATTTTCCTGGCAAATGACGCCAGTCGGTTACAGAAGATAACTTTAGAATTTCAGAGGTTCGATTTCCAACATAGGTTCCCCATTGGTCATTTCTGGTTATCCAGGCTAATGCTGTCGTAGAATCTGTCCAGTTGAATTGCTGGACATCTTCCAGTTTCAATGCTGTTCTTGTGCTATTGCACAATCTAGCGCCAATTAAGCACCCAAGTAATTCCATTCTGGGAATGGTCAAGACTTTAGCCGGGGCTACTCTGGATTTTGCAGCTATAAGCTGCACCGTTACATTTTCTCCATCGCGGCATACTAAAAAGCAAACCGCTCCATAGGCACATTTACTGCCATCAGTCATAGTATGTAATTCCCACTTGCTGTGGTCATCAGTTCCATTGGAAACTAAACGAGGAAGTTTTAAATCATTCAAGCATTCTATAGTACTGCACCATTTTAAGAATTCCGTGGCTTCCTTTTCAGGTAGTGCCACGTCCCATTTCAATTTTGACAGCCAAGCTCTCTGAAGTAATAACTTCATCGGTAAAATTGCAGGAGCTGCAAATCCAATCGGATCGTATACTTTCGATATTGTAGAAAGAACGGTCCTCTTAGTAACTTTCTCTGGGATGTTTATTCCCATCAGATCCAGAAATATTTCATCCTTTTTCCTATCCCATTTTAAGCCAAGAACTGAAACTATTCTTGTCTCTGCATCATCAATGTTTTCAACATTCGAAAGCCACATTCTTAAATCCATTTTAGCTTCTGCTAAAATGTCCACAGCTTTCTCTCTAAAATTCAAATATTGTACTACCGTATTTTCAGAACTGCAACAATTATCAACATAAAGTGTTTCCCATAATCGATCTGCTACACTTTTCCTATCATCACTTACAGACTTTAAGTGATTCTCTAAAATCGCTCCCAGAATAAATGGACTACAGTTAGCCCCAAATAGCACCCTTTTATGCCTGTATATTTTCACTTCATCCATTTTACTATTTTTCCACCAGAGAAATCTTAAGTTATCTCTGTCCTCTTTATGTACCTCTATCATCTGGAACGCTTTTCTGATATCAGAGATAAAACCAACTCTTCTCTCCCTGAATCGTAATAAGATGTCAGGGATCATTTGAATATATGACTTGCCCTTGTGCAGGCAATCATTCAGCGAAACACCACTTTTAATTTTACAACTTGCGTCAAATACCGGTCTAACAGGAGTAGTCATGCTTTCCGGCTTGACCACCGCTCTGTGTGGCAGGTAATGAACACAAATCTCCCTGTCTTCACAGGTCTCAATGAACTCTTCTTGTTCCCATTCTTTAAATAGCTTGTTGTATGAAGTCAACAATTTCATTGTTTCCAATTTCCTCGACGTCGTTTCTAGTCTCTTAATGGCTACTTGCTTGTTAGTTGGTAACATTGGATGTCCTTGCCTCCATGGTAACCGGACAACATAACGTCCGTCTTCTTTTCTAGTTATACCAACTAGAAAATCATGCTTGGCTTTCTCTTCCTTATCATTTTCGCTTAATACTTCTAAGGAATCCCTAATACCCAGCAAATCCAATTCCCATAAATTCGTTAAGGGTTTGTCTACGTTTACATTTACTCTTTGATAGGACACAGGTGTGGTATCCTCACTTACTTCCCCAATAAGGGTCCAACCATAAACAGTTTCAAATGCAGTCAAGGTATCAGTGACCTGTACCTTTCTCCCTGTCATAACTTTCCCATACTGGTCTGCACCAATTACAAACTCTATTTCATTATTCTCATATCCAACATCATTTAAAATAATCCCATACCTTTGTAAGGTCGACCTTAAACTTTTATTTAATTTCTCTATGCCCTTAAGTTCAGAGCATATCTTATTCTCGTCTCGTACCTTAATGATCGATTGACTTTCACTTTCCAAGCTGGCTACTTTCAAACTATAAATGTTGTGAGGCTTTGGTTTAGTTCTCACTCCTCCCCACATTTCGTGGATCACGTCTTCCTTCGACGAAGGAATCAAATTCAAACGGCTAACCGTTTTCTTTAAAATATAGCTGCGGCTGGAGCCGCTGTCTAAGAAGACTCTTACTGTGCTAACATTCTCATCATTAATTAATTTTACACGTAATGTCTGTAAACAGACATCCCCCTCACTCACCTGGTTAGTCATCTGAGTAACCATTTTAGGCTTCTCCGTAATCTTCATTCTTTTAGCAGGTGGTCCACCGGCTCTCTGTTGGGGCAAGTCTCTACACAACACGGTGACATGGGCTTTTCCACAGTTATCACACGTTATTTTTGCCTTATTCCGACAGTCGTTTGCTCGATGGGGTAATGTGCACACAAAACAAAGGCCCTTTGACTTCAAAATCTTCATTTTTTCCTCGTAGCTCATGGTC
This sequence comes from Entomobrya proxima, assembly GCA_029691765.1. Taxonomy (NCBI): domain Eukaryota; kingdom Metazoa; phylum Arthropoda; class Collembola; order Entomobryomorpha; family Entomobryidae; genus Entomobrya; species Entomobrya proxima. Next base: position 10,338,826 of record CM056169.1, read on the forward strand.
TTGGCTTTGTAGCAATCCTTACTGAAGTGGTTACTTCGTCCACAAAATATGCACATTTTCCCGTCATTGTTCGCAAATCCCATGGAAACTGCTGGTTCCTTTCTCTTGAGTGAAGGCTCCCCCGTTCTCTTTAATTGCGCAGGTGTACGCTCCTGGTTCCCACCAAACTTTAAATTTTGTGTAAAGCTGGTGGTCAATTCCTGTCTTTGCCTAATTTCTACTTCCTTAGCCATGAACGCTAACAGCGCTTGAAGCGGAGTCTTCCCGTCATTTCTTCCGTCGGAGATTGCACGTTGCCAGTTATTGAGTACGTCCTTAGGAAGCGCGGACTCTACCAAGGGGAAAAGCCAAGTCTCCGGATCCGCTTTGGAAATGTTGAGTGTATCCAGTGCTCTGATGTAGGAGTCTACTTCAAGGTACAGGGTCTGAAAAGGCGTCTTCGTTTTCGAACTCACATTAGAAATAATTAGAGCCAACAGATCTCTAACATACACTTGCAATAGCAAGGCCTCATTCCCAAATCGCCTCTGGAGGGCTCCCACAGCTTCATCATAATTATCATCATTTCTGGGAAAGGCTGCAACAATCTTGAACGGCTCACTATCCTTCAGCAGTGACTGCCACAAGTAGAAAAATTTCTCACTTTTGGTAAGTGATCCGTCCTCGTGGATGCTCTTAAACTGTCCCCAAAACCTTAGCCAGTCCTTCAAGTCTCCAGAGAATTTGTCAATTTGAACTTCCGGCAATTTCATCTTTCTGACTTCCTTTTCCGGATGCCGATCTGGCTGGACTTTGGGTGACGTGAACTCGTCCACGCGGTTTCTCAACTTTTCGGCTCGGGTTCGGAATGCACTGATCTCTTCATACTCGGTATCCTCCTCCTGTTCGGAACGCACGTCACTCACCATTGCTAACAGAATAGCACTATTCCTCTCCGTCAAGTCGTCAAACACCGAGTTGAATTCCCGGAGGGTCGCAGCAATCTGGTCCAAATCGGGTTTATCTTTGTCCAGCAGTCCGTACAGGTCATTTTCCAGCCTCATGAAACGCCTTTTTACAGGCTGTCTCATTCTCTTGAGATCCTCCAGAGTCGCAGTACTGGACTGGAAACTGGAGTCGCCTCCCGTAGTTCGGTCTAGTAGTTCCACCTCCGAGTTTGGCATGGTGTCTTTTCCTCCAAAATCCCTCGTAATCTTTCTACAATAATCGCACTAATAATCACGTCGGTGGGTCACCAAAATGTTCGCAATCCACTAACTAACCGTCAGTTTTATGCTCGATAAATATAACGTGTCGAATTAGTGCTCAAAATAAGTACGCAAGATTACACAGGAGGTCGGGTTTTCTTTCCTTCTTCTCAAAAATCTTAACTTTTATTTTAATTTCTCGCATTAAAAAACTCAAACAAAAGGAAGGAAATCTGTAATTTAATCAAAGAAAAACTACTCTCTTTTTAAAACTGAAAATGCAATCAATCAAAAATCGCTACTCAAAAAATCTACTTATTCTCAATCAAAAAAGTATATAAGTTGGGTGTAAGGTTGGTAAAAAAGAGATGAACTGCGAGCTCAAAGTTGAAAAAGTGGGATGATGCAATCTCAGTTCCGTCAATCTCGTCGTTGTCGGACCAGAATATGTACTGGAATTTTCCCTGCACGCTGCTCGTTCATCACTCCCACACGTCATCCTGCTCGCCTTGCTCTTTCTGTAAAAATAAAATGCATGCAACCCGGTATTTCAAAATGCCCGGATCTACCCTTCTCAAAACACCCCCAACACAGTAAGAGTCTTTGTTTTTCGTTCAATTTAGTTACAATTTTTCCTAATATTTCAAAAATTTATGGCTCGCTACGCTCCCCATAGCCCAATTTCATACAAAATCCACAGAAATTGGTCACATTTTCTCGCTTCACAGTAGAAATACAGATTTCAAGCCTGATTTAGTAAAACGCGATTAATTTCAGATATGCAAAGGGGCCCGCAGACCCACCCATGAAAGTTTGACGCTTAGCCTCTGGGTCAGGTTTCAAACCACCCATCCCGTTCTCACCGTAATGAAATGCTTTCTCTTATCAGTTTAAATGCTTCTTTCTATTGTACATTGTACACGCACATAAATGCTTTTAAATGCACATGCATACACTCAAAATCTCAATTTTATTATTTATTTCCAAAAAAAAACAATCAAACATTTAAAAAAACGTAATCACAGTCAAAAAAACACTTAAAACCTATCCCCAAATCACCAAAAAATAAACCACCAAAAAAATAAATTTAGAATAAAAACCCCCAAAAACCCATCCCCCTTAACTCTTACCCTTCCCATCCTTCTTCTCCAAACTCGAATTACTAACAGCAGTACTATTACTAACCCTAACAATAACTTCTTGACTCCCACCCGACTGCTTAGCCACAAACTTCCTCTCCCCCGACCCAACATCCTCGATAGTACTGTTACTAGTAAACAACCTAATAGCATTATCTTTAGTTAAATTAGCAACTTCAGTGTTACTCAACGAGTGAACAGTAGGCGGCAGCGCAGCATGGAGGTACTCGACCCTCTGAGTATTCCCAAAAAACGGGTTATTCCTCGATCCTTTAGCTTCACAAGATCTCCAGATATTCTGTGAAGGACCAGTGCCTACGTAGCACCAAGGGACACTGAGACCCTTAGAGTACCCACAAAAGTGGTCTGGTCTGCAGCAAAAGTCCCACGCTCCGGATTCGTCGGTTTGGCAGTAGTAAAAGCCTAATTACAAGTTTGAGTTAAATTTTTAAGTAATTCATTAAAACATGGTAACATGTAATAATAAGTAAGCTATAAATCTATAAAACTTCACCTGCATCCCTGTTAAGCCGACACCCCCTCAAGCACCTCTCCCCATTAACAGTAGTACCCCCTTGCCCATTACGATAATCACTGTCATAATAGCTGGTTGTAGCCTGACCGTACTGACCAACGTGCCCATACTGCCCAGGGTACCTACTGTCAGCGTACTGGTGGTCCCCGTATCTCCCTCCAGTTCCATGATGCCGGTTGTGGTAGTCCTTAGAACAAAATCACAAATTAAAATCTGCACTCAAGCACCAAATTGTATCCAAAATACTCACCCAGTAATGCTGATTATACCCACCCCCCTGCCTATAATCCCTCTCATAATACCTATTCGAAGGATAGCTAGAAGCCCCTTGCCTATCCCGATCATAAGCGTAGTACCTATCCCTATTGTAATAATCCCCACCGTACCTATCCCTACCCCTAGTATCCCCGTACCTATCGTAAGAATACGCACCCCTATCATAATAGTTACCCCCAACAGCCCCGTTCGAACACCCAGGCTCCCTAGAATCAAAAATGTACGTTACCCCACCCTCGTATCTGTCTCGAGATTGAACTAAATCGGGATCGCGGGGCTCGTTGTCTGTGAGTTGGCAGGTTCCACCGTGACCTCTGTCCAAAGATGAGTGGGAGGTGTGCCTAAGGAAAATTGGTGGGATTAGATTGGTGTTCGAGTTTCGAAGTAGTTGAGTTCGAAAAGCCTACCTGTACGCCATGGCTCTGCAAGGAAACCTGAGAACCTCAAGACTCCTAATGCACTCGATCCTACATTCCTCAAGCGTTTTAACTGGGAACGTTGCTCGTGATACTTCCGGTACAAGGTAAGCGTCTTGGCGGAATAGACGGAGGCAGGCTGGAAAGGATATTTGACTTGTTTTCAAATGGACTGGAAATTACTTCATTTAAGCTACAAGCAAACTACAGTAATCAACTCCCCCCAAAAGCAAAGTTCAAAGCCCCAAAAACCAATTGCCAATTACAACTCAGCCCCACACCGGAACCGATTAAGTTTAACTTACACTCCTTCCCTTTGTCATAGAAGGGAAGTTCACTTCCAGAACCACTCATAGAACTATTAAACTCCTCTTTCCTATCAAACTCAAACCCCGCCCCCCGATGATCCCCACTAAACCCCCTATCCCCCCCAACATGAACATAAGCCTTATCATATCCACTTATCAACCCAGTCTCTAGGGTAGGTGGTCCTTGAGCGTGCTCTAAGGTGGAAGGTACGTGAGAGCTCTCGCCCCTAACACCAGTGTGGTATCTTCTATCCGTATCACGTTCACGTTCTATTAGGTAATTGTGACCGGTTGAGTGGGATTGTTGGTCGACCTTTTGACCTCCAGTTTCGTGTGGGTATTGGTCTGGTCTTTCTCTTGGGGGAACACCCATGTTACCCATGTTGGTGTTCATGTTAGTCATACCGTGGTTGTTTCCGTGTGGTGGATACGATTGCGTAGGTGGGTAGTAACCGTCGTGTCTGTTTTCTGGATACGCTGGGTAGGGGCTGTGGAAGGAGAAGTTTGGATTAGTTCTGGAAAATACACGATACTTTATTGGTTTAAAAATGTTAATTTAACATACACAACTGTCGACGTCACCGGGCTTTAAAAATAAAAAATCTCAAGCTTAATTAAACTGCAAACCGTTTAAATTAAAATCGATTAATTAATTATTTTACCCAGGAGCATAGTACCCCGGCCTCCTATTCAAAAACTGCTCGTACAACACACACTCAGCCCCCATCAACCTCCCCATCTCAAACAAATCGAAATCTGGATCAGGTTCTATATTGTAGCTAGGCAACCGCATAAGATCAGTGTCGTATAACAGACAAGTGTGGTCTGAGGGTGGGGGTAGGTCTCGTGTTGGGGTTAGTGGGGAGGATGAAGGGTACCGGTTGCTGACGTAAGGGTCTCTTCCTCTTGTTGTGTGTCTGTTTGAGGAGAGTTTGGTTTAATTGTCATGGTAATTAAGTTAATTGGATACTTGTTTAAATCATACCTAAAAGCGAAAGCCCTGCATCTGAACAAACTGGTAGCGCATAAGTGTTCGCATTGGCTTGACGTTACTGTGTGGTGGGATGATTTTATTAGGGTGGTTGACACTCGGCCTCCGCGTCGGACTACTACCGCGCAGACTGGAAAGTTTAAATAAAGTTCAAATTTTCATTTAAATTTGCATTCAAATTTTTCACAAATTTTTGCTCCTCAACACATTTAATAGCGCTCCCACATAAAAAGATCTTCAAAAATCCCCAAAAATTATATCCCCACCCAATTCATTAACCTTAGTCACTGAACTTTTTTCTTGTGCAATTTTCTTTGCAAAATTCTTTTCATTTTTCTGTCGTCACGGTAATCACGTGACAATTTTCACATAAAAAACGTGAGTATAAATTACGCACACGCGAGTAAGTGACTCGAACCGTGAACTAACCTCCTAGCGTAGTTGAAGACGTTGTTTTGCAATGCGTTTCTCGTTGGAAGTAGTCGTAGTCGTAGTCTTCCACGAAATCTGTGCAGAACATACGAAACACTCATAATTCTTCGTATTCATCAAAATTCCCCCGAAAACTAGAAATTTTGCATACCCAATTTAGAGTAACTAGAAGATATGGTCCCAGACTGCATGTAGTAGCTAGATAACTCGCAGTTACTCACCTGAAATACATTATATATTACGTCACCATGAAAACAAAAAAGTGAATAGAAAAGGTCAAGAACTCACACTATAGCTGTACCCCTGCGAGGACATGTATCTGTAAGAGATGCTCCTACAGTTGAAACTCCTGTCGTGAATACAAGCTTCCTGGCACTCTTGGAGTGAGTTCACGCTTATCGATCGCAGAGTATGCGTTTTTACTAGGCGCTTGCCGCTCATCAGACGGTAAAAACAATCTGCGTTAAAGAATAGTGTCGCCAGTTTAAATTATAAAATGTTAATACACTTTAATGTCTCGGTGCCACAAAAGTTAGGTGGAACTCACCAATAGGAACGCCATTCTGATGCTGAGAAAAATGCCCAGTGTGATAATCCCTTACAGGTCCGATGTGATTATTAACCGGATAACTAGGCTCGTAGAGAGCGTCACGTTTAAAACAAGGCTCGTTGCTATTCGGGTTCTCGATGTAAACGTCGTAAGTTGGGTTCCTGTCTAGGTCTTCGATTGATATCGTTGGGGTTTGGGTTGTTGACGTTGCGTTCTGGTCTGGGGGTTGGGTTGTTATGCTGCGACCGTCTCGTTGGTAGGATGTGAACCGGGTTGGTTGAGATTGGAAGATGTTTCGGGATGATGGGGGCTGTTGGGTTTGGGTTGATTTTGAACGGAGTTTTGAGTTTATTGCTAGTTCGCAGATTGATGATGTTTGGGTTGTTGAGTTACGGGTTGTTCTGTTTGGATAATTTAAGTTAATTATTAGAGTGTTATTTTGAGGTCGTGGAACTGAGAGTGAAAGGGTTTAACTTTTGGTGAAATTTGCAAATATGCTTTTACTTTTAACATACGCGTTCAGGATGTAAAAGCACATTCGGGCTTCTTGCAAACCAAATACATCTAAATGCCTTTTAAACTCAAATTTACAATGTGACTTAAGGGTGACTTATTTTTAATGCTAGTTACGGACCAAATAATTATTTATACATTTCCATTATCTAATTTGTATGTATACTAATCGCCTTTTAGGAAGAATATTTTATACGACGATATTTTATATACAAGGAGCTTAACCACTTGAAATTTTTACATAATTTTAAAAAATAATTTGGTTGTAAATAAAACTAAATTAATTAGCGACATGTTAATTGATCAATTTTGAAAAATCAGATTTGTTGACTACTATAATTTTCAATAATTGATGGGAATTTAAATAGCCTATCAAGTTACTATTATAAAATAGTTTAAAAGACGAAATGAAATATTTGCAAAATACAATTTCGAATATAATTTAAATTTATCAATGCTGAAACATTGTATTAACAAGAATGTTTGTATTGGTACTACAAACCAGAAATTTAGATGTGCCAGAGGTTTTCCCGGTTTAAAACCGACTCTATACAATTTTGCGTATTTCGCTATGGTAACTTTTAGTATATTTGTATTTGTCAAATATAACATAGTGTGAAGTAAATTTGACTTAAAGTATTTTGGAGAAGTTTCTATAGTGTTCGAATTTCGAATTACCAATAATTATTTGAAAGAACGCTTAAACCCAACACTTAATATCTTTGCATGAACCTGTCAATATAAGACAGTTTTAAACGATAGAATTTAAATTTCTTTTTCATGTTGCAACAAAATAAATTTTGATTTATGATAAATGTTAAAAACGCTTTCTGTCAACATATATGATAACTTACTAAAATAGAATATTTATTCGCATAGCATCTCACGCTACAATTGGGAACTCTAAAAAATATTGATATATATATGAAAATATATGATAAATATGATAACTTTTTAATATATTGCAAACGTAATTGTTTTTTTCCTCAAGGATTTGGAAGGTTTTGTAAGTTTTCGCGGTGTTCGAATTTCATATAGAAAATATTTAAATTGTAGCTTTAAACACTTGACTTTAAATAAACTAAAGTTCAATTTAGTGAACTAAGAAAGACAATTTGTAAAGTTACTGCGACGATACTTTTTTTTACATTTACAAAGATGGGTAAAATCGGTTGCTAATCAGTAATGGTCTTTACACAAACATGATTCTAAAACACAGTTTTAAGGGAGACAGTAAAATATTTGGAACTAGTAACGAAAATCGCATAACGACGATTGAATAAACAGGTACTTGTAGAGGGAGCAGGGCTTTGGCTTTACATTACGCTAAATGAGGAATACGGGGAGTAATGCCAGCAAAATGAGTCTAACTTCCCCAATTCGCATCGCAGAATCACAAAATTTAGTGAAATAGAAAGCTAAAAGCTTGCTTTATAAGGAGTACCTACTAGGATTTCAATTTGACTTATGGTCAGAATATTATAGATTAGTTAATCTTATTTTTCATATTATTCAAATTAGAAAGCAATTTGAAGGTGGAGAACAAGTACTCATTGTAGCCTTACTCTTCAAGTACATTTGTACAAAATTTGGGACAAATCGGTGAAAAAACCACGAAGCTAGATTTAAAACGGCACAGCATTCCAACACTGTTACCTCGTTGCTAACATAGTTCCTAAGTCTTCCTTAAGCAACTCGGGTCAAAACAGAATACGTTGTTTTTTGCAGTTTTGCGTATTTTGTTATGTAGTATGTAATTGTATTGTAATTGTAATCGAAGTATTGAGTTTTCATTACGAATTTGAAGTATTTTGACAAGGTTTCGTGGTGTTCGAGTTTCGAACTTAATGGTTGCTTAACCTACCACACTACCACTTGAAAAGTTTACATGAACAAAAGGATCTAGAATATCTGATAAATTATCTTGACGCCTATGAATACTACTTGTTTGACATCCTAGAATTTTGAAAACCGGAAAATTAATTTATTAAAGCTAAGCTATGACTTGTAAACATTAAACTACTGAAATTATCCAAATTTTTAAACAAGCAAATCTATCATTCCGTCATAATTTTTCATCTAAAGCTTAAGAACTGAAACTTTATAACTTTTTATCGTTTTGACTTTACATAATCATTATGTTTAACGGGCCATATTTAAGCTATAAAATAAGTGTAAGAAATTGTACGATTATCAAAGCAATGTAACGCAAGAATTACTGAAACTTTAAAATCAATATTTGCATCATATCATCTTTTAACCCAAAGTGATGTGACTAAAATACTAATGAAATCACAGATGTTTTCCCAAACAGGCTTCTGGAATGATTATCTCTTTTATCAAACTGGAATATTTAATCGATTTGCACGACGCCTTAAAATGTGTACTTCAAATTTGTTTCTCATGTTCGATTTTCGAATACCGGAAAAACATTTAATGGAGCTAACCTAAAACAAAATGTATGAATATTAAACGAATATTATGGATATTGAAAAATTATTTCAAAATTTAGGACATTTAAAAAAAGACATGCATAATAGAAATTCAAGCAACACGACGACGTGAATTGGTTCTTAACAATTTTTTGTAATACAATATTCACGGATTATAATTTCGAACGGTTGAGAATTTTTTAAATAGTCGCGAAACCTTAGCAGAATTTACATTATGCATTTCTGACAAAAGTTATGTTGTTTGAAAGATTTGGTTCATGAAAAGTGATTATGACACTAAGATTTGGACCAATTAATTTCTAATGTCATGCATGCAAGTGACAATTTTTCAGTATAACGAAACATTCGATTATAACTGATAACCGATAGAATCGTTTAAACTATAACGTAACACAAAAGTTTAAATCCTAAACGATGTTACTTAATAGAATCAAGCATGCGTAGTCTAGCCTAAATGCTTAGAATCTGGAATATTTAATAAATTTGCAAAAATATGTACATTGTTTGTCATGTTCGATTTTCAAATACCGGAAACTTATTTAATCGAGCTAACTTCATATATAAGCATTAAATTATAAAATTATCGATATTTAATGAGTTTTTCAAGTGTGGATTTTTGAATATGAAATCAGGAATGTTATCAGAAAGAAAAAGAATATCATTGCAGAATTTTACCTAACATTTAAGTTTAGAGTTTAAATTTTAAAAAACAGAAGAAAAGTAACTCGACGACGTGAACTGTTTCTTCATTTATAGTTTTCACATTTAATATTTGGATAGGCTGTGAGATTACAAATAGTTGAGAAACCCTAGCAGAATTTATATCATGCATTTATAGCACAAGTTTCAGGGTTTAGCAAAAGTGATTTCGATGAAAACGTATTGATTTGTGAAAATTGATTATAATAACTGTAATTTGTATTAGAAATTAATTGTTCATGTATTTATGTAATCAACAAGTTTTCACTTTAAATATTGAAACATTTGACTACAACTTTTACAATCGTTAAGACTATGCAAACCTATTTTAAGGTTAAATCATTTTTAAGCGATAAAATAAAGTATACCGGCTACCTATGAGTTCGTACTATTTTAAATAAACGGGATCCAATAATTACAGAAACTTCAAATTCAATATTTAGACACGATCTATTTTAACCCTAAATAACTCGACTAAATTCTAATGAAATCTCAGATTTTTCCCTAATCAGGCTTCTGGAATGCTTATCAATTTCATCAAAATCTCTTAACCATTCATAACTCGCCAATTTTCTCACCCATCACCGTAGCGACACCTAACAATATAAATTACCTATATTGCATTCTGTCAACGTAACATTTAAGCAGATTTCGAAACACGTTACTTAATAACCACGTTTCTAAAAACGCGTGACCTCTTAATGAGCGCACAAGTCATGGTAACAAAGTTTGCGAAAACAAAAAAGAGTTTTTTGCTTTCAAACAATACAAAGAATTCATCAAAACACATCTCCCTGGCAACAATAAACTCACAAAAACGATTATAAAAAACCCATAAATACCCAAAAAATAGACCATAAATTACTTTGTTCTTTCTCGAAAATCTCAAAATTCCATTATCTCCATAGAAACACTTACCCAAACGCAAAAGCAGCACACCCAACAGTACTAGCACACTCCTGTTTACAAATCTCCAAAGAAACCGAATGCAGTATTTTCTGAGGTCTCCCACTAGCCAGTCTATACCCGTGAACCCACTTAACAAAGCAGTCTGAACCTTCGTTTTCGTTACAACGCGCACTCCACAAGCACGCTAAACAAATCACTAGCGTTGTCAAACGCGACATTTTGTAAATCCTAAGTTGCCCCATGGCTAAATTATTAAAATTATTTTTCGATATTTCAAAACGTTTGCACAATAAAACCTAAGCACCACACATTTTATTACGTATAGTAGTCATAGCAATATCAAAAAAAAAGATCAGCAAGCAACCTCCACCCGTGCACACGATTCAACCCACGATCCCAAACTAAAACGCTAAAAACACCAAAAAGCCAGAGCTCAACAAAAAAGCCATAGCAACCCAACCGTGACGCTGCCCAAGAGAATGAACCTGTCCATAATGAAAAAACAGGAAATCCAATCCGGTCCCACAGTCTCTAAAAATCCCCCACACACACGTTCAATTACACGTTCGCATTAATAATTTTCAGCGAAAATATTTTTACTATATAATTTTTTTGAAACGACCCAGCGAAAATATTATATTTCGTCAAGCGAGTCAAGGTTACTTTTTTTTAGAAGCGAGATGACCTGGATTTTAGAGTGGAGATGAAGTATGGTGGCAATTTTAGTAGCAACATGATTGGAATATGATAATCTAGATTACTAGCGAAGATAAGCAGCTAAATATCGTGAACTTGGTCTAGTTTCAAGTTTCCAAAACTCAATAAACGGAAACGTTATCCACTAAAACCTAATTGACAACAAAACTGACCAAAAGGCACAAGAAAATTAGTTTCCCCAAACGTTATGTCACGATTAAAAGAAACCGACAATGAAGAAGCCCCACCCACATAAAAAAAGCCCTTAACCTTCAAGTAAATTCTTTTGTGCTCGAGAAGCGTATAAGAAAAGATGCGCGCTACACAATCACCGGAAATGAGGTACTCTCTTGTGATTAACGTAGCACGCGATTTATGCTTGTCGCTGTGTTCTTCAGACCGATTAATTTCGGGAAATTTAGATTTTTCATGGGGGTTGCGTTTGTGTGGGGATATTTGAAGTATTAAAAGGAATTCGCTACTTTAGTACACTCGAGTTAAAAGAAGCGTCCTCCTCGAAAAGCACACTACGTATTAATCTTAAATTCCTGCATTTTTTTACCCCCCAAATAAAATTACATAATTCCACGTAATTAAACTTCCAAAAAAAACAGCGCCATAAAACTTGATTACAAACTTGAAATCCCAGATCTCAGGTTTATTCTCTTTTGATTACCACAAACACATATAATTTTACAAGATCAAGAACCATGGTTACGCAACCAAAACATGAGCATCTTATGACTTCACAGTTTTCACGGTGAACCGCTTGTAAAAATGTTAGTGACCTTTTTTGCTAGTGCATTTGAAAACAGTGAGAATCAAGTGCTTTTTCGCGAATGCATCTGAAAGAAAACACTTTTTTTTGCGTGCATTCTTTTGATTTTACAGGTTCTGTTGAGTGGTCAAGAGAGTGAGGATTAAGAGTGCTTTTACCGTTTTGTGAAGTGGTCATGGTTACTCGTAATCTTAACTGTTGATTGAAAACGGGATAGATTGATTGTGGATGTTAATTTAGGGTTTTATTGGTGTTGGGTTAACGGGGATTTGTGGTGTCATTTTGTAACAGTTTCTCTTTAGATTTTGCAAAATTATGCAAACTTTCACGTAAAACAATAGCGCACGTGATAATTACTAATTTTTTACTGGACACATTCAGGTTTCATTCAAAATATCAACAAAATGGTACTTCCTCATATAAATCGCGTGACAAACAAAACACAACTTCCTGTTTTCTCTCACCCCCGCGTCTGCACGGTTGATCGCGTACGAAAACGAAAATCGCTTCGTGTTTTGAACCACTCACGGGAAATAATGCTTTTTTGTGTGCAGTTTAATGCACGTTTGTCACGTATCGTATTGTTATTGTATGGTTGAGTGACCTCAATTCCAGGTCTTAAATGCACAAATTATATGAGGTGTATTTGGGGCGAAATTTTGTTTGGCGTGTTGCTGGAGGTTTGAATGAAGTTTTGAGATTTGAGATTTTTGACGTAGTTTATTTTTATGCATAATATTTTGGTGCTTTAAAATAAAACCTAATGGGGTGTATAATTCATATGAAAATGGAGTGAAATAATTTTAAAATTTATATGACGTTTATTTTATGGCACTATCGGAAATTTGAATGATGCAAATTTTGCAAGTGATTTGGATGCATTAAATATTTTAAACTATAAATTCACAATCTTTGAAAATTCATATGAATTTTTATAAAAATTTTAAAAACAATTTTTTAATGTGTTACTGGAGTTTTGAATGAGTTGCGAAGGTTTTTAGACGTAGAAACTTTCATAATATAAACCTGCAAAACAGGATATATAGGAAACTTGCGACCATTGTGATCTAAATGTGTAGCCAAAATGCTGACATTCTGCTAACAAATTTTCATTTGTCTAGAAATTCTGCTTCTTTTGATACCCCATATGCCGTGTGGCTTTAAAATGCTTGATCTTTTGATTGAACTATTTCGACTTTAACGGTCAAACGGTTATGCACTTTGATAAAATAACACCAGAATCGGTAATTTGATCAAAAACTGACCTAAAATCATGTGCCGCATGCTATAGGTCACTTTTAAACAATTTGAAGTCGTCGTGACCTTTGACCTTAGAGTTGACCTCTTGAAATTATCTTCAGATAAGTTTGAATTATGGTGCTTTTGAAGTGTTTCCAAAAAGAATTTTTCAAAAATCTTGAAAAATGCGGCTTCTGGGGACTTCAAAACATAAAAACTGCCGTAGCGGTTACACGATTTCGAAATTTGAAAATTTGACACAAGATTCGTTAATTTAATCAAAAATTGATCTATAATCATGTGCCGCATGCTATAGGTCACTTAGAGTTGACCTTTCGGGCTCATCTTCGAACTCATCCGAGCGAGGATGCTTATGAACAATATGCAAAAAGAATTTTTCAAAAAAGTTGAAAAATGCGGCTTGTAGAGCATCCACAGACAGACGGACAGTGCCAAAGTTACAAACATTTGTACTTTTTTCCTCAACAAGCGATTCGAAAATACAATATTGGTTGACAAAGTCAAAGACCAGCAACCTGTAAAATTACGACTGCCTGTACGATGTTTTTTATGAAACGGGAAATATCTGTGACTTGTTACCTAGTAATCCGTAAAATTTCGAAAAAAAATAAAATTTCGAAAAAAAATAAAAAATTTATAAAACACACTCATGGCATAATCCTACACGCCCTGTATGTTTGACATTTTACGACTTTTTTTGGCTTTGGAAGAGTGAAGTGGAGTGAGTGGAGGGGTCAACAAGTTGGTGAGTGGACAACAATTTGCTACCAAAATGAATGGAGTGGAGTGAGGGGTTCAAAATGAAAAGAGGAATTTTTAGTAATTTTCCCCACAAAATGCTAAATTTTCTAGCATAAATTGCAGTTTTTGCGTTTTAAGTGCGCATTTTATGCAAAAACGTGCACTTTTTCTCATGTTTTTCTTGTTAAACCGCAATTTAAGCAACACTTTTTTGCTATTTCTGGCAAAAAATTACAATTTTGGTGACTTAAAATTTGAAAGAGTGGGAGGGGAGTGGAGTGGTCAAGTTTTTTCCCTAGCTGAGTGGAAGTGGGAGTGAGTGATAGGATTTCGGCAAATGATGAGTGGAGTGGTAGATAGGGGTTTGTCCCACTCACACGGAGGAGTGGGAGTGGGTGAAAATTGAATGCCCATCACTGACCAAAACACTAACATAACGAACCAATGAAACCAGCAACGTGTACTATTAGATAAGTTTCTGAATTTCCATTTTATGGTGATTACAATGCAAGTTTGCGTTTTAGCTTCAACGAGCTTCAATTGTCTAATTCTTGGAATTGCGCAATTAGGTAGGACTCGGGTGCTCTCGTTTTTTGCAAACGAGCATTTTATTGTGCCACGTATTAAAACTTTTTCTTTTGGGTTTCTACACATTTAAAAAATTGAGTTTAATTCATAAAAATGGCTCAGAAGCTAAATATCGGAATGAAGTTAAGTTTTTTGATTTTCTTCATTCAAATCACGTGTGCTAGGTACAATAACTTTGATGCCCGTTATCTTTCACCGCGCCAGACATATTATTATGAGTATGATGGGTAAGGTTTTTTTTAGAATAAACGTGATTAAGGTTATTCAAAAATCTGAAACAAATTGTTTTTCCAGCTTTCCAGCCTACTACGAGAATGATGACGTGGCTTGTCCAATTAAATTAGATGGAGACATATACGTCGACATTGATGTTGACTTTAAAAGGTCCGTTTTGCATATTCCGACTGACCTTGGAGCTATATTGTACTCTGTTGAGACTGGATTGTACTACGTCTTAGGGGGTCCACCTCCACCTCAGTTTCAATTCAAAATTCGACAAACGCTTGCAGTAGAGCCACCAACCGTTTGTCCCGTCCTCGAAGTTGAAATTAAGATTGCTAGGTTGCATGTGGAATCCCATTGCTTTTTAATGTGGGACGAGTTTCCTGGACCCTACTTTGGATCCATTCCACCGTATCTTAATGATACAGCGTACAGTTTTGTTTTCTTTCACCCCAGATGCCCCGATATGGACGATCCGGAGGACGACGTTGACAACCCAAAGAGGATATTTACGGTGGTACCGTTAACGGATGAATGTGATTTTGGATGCTTAAAGTTTAAATTATGTCCATTTCAGAATACATCATGTGAAGTGCCAGCAATTGCACTGTCCGTATTAGGTGGGCATCCGCGATTAAACTTGCGACCAGTATGATTATTTGATTGTATTACTTGAAGGTTTAGACTTCTTGAAAATAAATGCAATTAGCAATTTGTCGACTATTTTATAATTAAAAAATATTTTTTGTCTTGTTGTTTTCTTGTATTTTTCGACTGAGATTGAGTCTTGTCAAGAGAGTGTGTGTCATAGAATGAGCTTTCCATAACAAAGATTCCAATGCTCTTGGTTTGCCTGGACTTATGTGTCACCGATATTTGATAGTTTTCCTGTGAAGAATACAAAATTTTAAACTGAGAAAACGAGTTGGGTGCTCTAAGACCTGACCCTATACTATACGGCCAATTCACCTCGGTGTACTTTCCCGCCCTTGGGGTTCCACACACCTTAGACAAGATTGTGGAACGGATTAACTCGAGCTCTGGACCTATAAGAAGGGACTTGGAGATAAGTTTTGGTAAATTAAAGCACCCTGGCATCATGTTCCAGTACGTTATCAGCCTCAGTAGTGACCAAGGTAACAGCAACGAGCAAGCTGAAACGTACGAGTACGAATGGGTGGGGAAAAGGCCTGCTAACGTGTGTTCTGAAGTCACTGTGCCCTATAAAACGTGGGAGTGCGTACGAAGGACTAGAATTGGGAACCAGGTTTCAGATTTAAGTTACTGTGGCAACGAAGCTAAACCACTACATCAACCTCAAGCTTGTAATACACACTGTACTATAAGCTATAGTACAACAACTGTCCTGACCACTGTGTGCATGCTAGGAACCACACTACAGAGTGCGTTAGAACGCTGTTGAGTACAAACACGACGAACAGGATAAGCGATAAAACATAATAAAACATGGTAATCATGTAGTAGAAAGTAAGCTTGCCGAAGTTTCAAATTCATTTCAAATATATCATAATTAAAACATCCTTTATGCTTTTGCTGAAAGTAATTTCAGGAAGTCATAATCGTATAAATTTGTTGTCGATTTAAAAAAAAATTTTTTCTTTAAGCATTTCAGCCGTAAATCGAACATTTTTGTCAGTTGTCGTTTTCTAACTAGAACATCATAACTGAAACTTAACTGAAAATGAGCCCAAATGGTCAACTCTAAGGTCAAAGGTCACGACGATTTCAATAGGGCTGCACAGGTTCCAGTGACCAGAAACCTTTCTACGTTAACAGAATTCCAAAAATTTATTACTGGACTACCGATATGCTCTCCACAAAACTTGACATGCGAATAACGGTCAGGCGATTTCGAAATTTGGCAAACTGACAAAAGATTTGTTAATTTGGTAAAAAACTGACCTATAATCATGTGTAGCATGCCATAGATAACTCAAGGAACATTAAAATTCGTCGTGACCTTTGACCTTAGAGGTCGAATTTCAAAAATCGCTCTCGTCATTTTCGTCTCCTAATTACCAAAAACCTTTGTGCGAAAACGGAAATCGGAAATTCAATTTGGTGTTAGAGATATGGTGTCCACAAAAATCCTTCTCAGGCAAAATTAGTAGTAAGACAAGCTTACTAATAAAAACAAGTTTTAAACCTGCATGTAGCTTTGTGCGCATGGAAAAGTAAAATATGATGGGAATTTGCTTCCGATTTCTAGTAACAGTAGGAGTAGGCGTCCAAGCGGTCAGTGGCCTATGATTACGTTACCATGTGCCACTTGGGTTAACGCATAAAAAATTAACAAAACGAATTTGAAGTTGATTTTTTAAAAATTCATTTTGCGATTAGTCATAAGTATGTGAGAACCCACCACATCTGAAGACCAAATATTTCTTGGACAGCCTTTAGAAAAAAATCACCAAGTTTTAAATACATTTTAAGAAAACGTGTTATAAATTAAGACTACGATTGCAATGACCTAAATGAGGTGGTCAGCCCAGGTGTAAAGGAATCGACTCTGGATGAGTAAATGAAATCTAAAGTTATTATCCTTTTCGGTTTGAGGATGCATAATCTTCCGTTGTAAATATTGGATACGAGTTTCTACACTCGAGTTTAACAGCAAGTAAACGTGAATGAAATCATCCTTAAGCAAAAGTACTTGTTCGTAGCCGAATGGTATTTTACTAGTTATAAATATTTGGATTCGTATTGTAGATCTGGTTTTTGTGTGTACAATTTCTTGCTTGCAACGACGGAAGTATATACATTTAATGAATTTAGGAATAATGAATTGTATCTTCATAGAATAGTTGCTTTAAGGCAGTTAAATTCAAAGAATAAGAAAGATAAATTGATTGTGTCTCTTCGTCCGCATTCGAGTTTCCTTTGCTTCTCTCACTCAAGTAACATGTCGTGATCAAGGGCCACTGACCGCTTGTACTCCTACTCCTACTGTTACTAGAAATCGGAAGCAAATTCCCATTATTTTTTACTTTTCCATGCGCACAAAGTTACATACAGGTTTAAAAATTGTTTTTATTCTGTTTTATTAAGTATCGGCCAAGATACTTAATAATATTGCACTCCGGCCGTCCGGCCGTCCGTCCGGCCGTCCGTCCGCCCGTATGCAATTTACTCAGTAACGGCTAGACCGATCACAACCAAACTTGGTATACAGATACTATAGGACCTCAGCCACAACCCTATTGAATTTCAGGTCAATAGGTCAACTGTAAAGGTCAGAGGTCACCAACGGTACAATATTTTTACATAGAACCTATAGCATGAGACACATGATTTTAGGTCAGTTTTTAACCAGGATTACAAATTAACAACTGGTTTGTTAAAATTCGTGCATTAAGGGCCTGATTAAGGACCTTAATTGCAAGATATGGCAGTTTTACAGCGTACATGCTGTGCGACAGGTAATTTTACAGCCAAACTTGGTGTACAGACACAATAGCACCTCAGCCACAACCTTATTGAACTTGAGGTCAATAGGTTAACTCTAGGTCAGAGGTCACAGCAATTTCACAACTTTTCATAATAGAACCTATAGCATGCGACACATGATTTTAGGTCAGTTTTTAACCAGGATTACAAATTAACAACTGGTTTGTTAAAATTCGTGCATTAAGGGCCCGATTCAGGACCTTAAGAGGAAAGTGGTTTTGGTTCAAATTGACGGCTGAACTTCATAGAGCAAAGCTTCAGTGTGAGTCTGCTGAAGGGTGTATCCCGAAGATGCTCACACGAACTCCCCAGTCATGTTAGTGTAACGGTGTTGATTGGCTATTGGTGGCTAAAGTTATTGGCTTATTTTTCTTGGAATCATGTATACAAATTAAATTAATTGGTCTTCTGAGCATTAAAAGTGTTATTTTGCGCAGATTTCAAAAGTTAAACATGTACTCATGTGCTGAAGGGTTGTGTTACTTGCTCGGTGCGCACCTATACCATCACGCAGCACCAGCAAAAAAAGTGATGAATTTTAAACAATTAATTAAACTTAATTGCTGCACTTTTTAACACAATTTATCATAGAAATGATAGATGACACTTTTAAAATTCAGAAGAGCATTTAACTGAATTTGTACCTATTTGATTTTGGAAGAAATAGGAAAAGCGCCCAAGGCCCTTTTGTAGTCAAACCAATGTTGAGTAAATGGACTTTTTTCTTCCCTGACTTTAACCTTCAAATGCTAACAGCTGACTTTTTCAAATTAACTTTTAAGCAAAAATGTATGGAGTTCAACCGATTTACTATCATTTTTATGACAGTTGTTCCAAAAAAATGTTTTTGTAACTTTGCACAAACCAATTAAAGATAAGTCAGCATCGTCACCAGCACCACCACCATAAGCTAAGCATGCGTGTCCTCGTGTGTCAAGCAGCCCCTATTTTGGTTTTTTTATGCTGGGCTTGTGATTCCACTGTCCTCTTAATTGCAAGATATGGCAGTTTTACAGCGTACATGCTGTGCGACAAGTAATTTTAGGTCAGTTTTTGACCAGCATTAAATCTGGTTGTTAAAATTCGGATTTTACGGCCAGGACGATACTTAACTATTCTCTCTCTTAGAGCTTTATTTTATACTTTTATATATTTTATTTTCCGCAGTGTTAGCTCATGTACAGTTACAAAGTTCAAATCCAATCCCACAATTTTACACATTTATTAATTACACAAGTTTAACCACGCCTTATGAATGAAAAATGCGTAATTACTTTGAAAAAAATCGGGCATGGATCTCAGATAAGATTGTTGAACATTAGTTTCATGACAAATATGTCCGACATATTTGTCATAAAACCATTACAACTAATGTGTCCCGGTTTGTAAATCGAACTGCCCCTCAGCCCTATACCAAATGGACTGTGTAAATGGCGGAGCAAAAACACTTAGCACGAAATGTCATATAATTATTTGAATTCCGCAAAAAATGTTTCATGTCTCATAATTTCATGTTTCATAAATAGGCAATAATTAACCATCTATTAATAGTTATCATGCCAATTTAGATCAAACAATAGTATATAAACCAAATTTTATGTTAAAATATGAAAATTCGAAACTTATCAATCGATTTCAAATGAGTTGATAGTTAATATTAAACATTTGATGCAATATTAAATACGTTTCACAATAAACAGATCCACGGAAATTGATGTAAGAAATATTATGATATGCATATTTTGGTGTTTTAAATTGATAGAAGATATATTTTAAAATTTATGACGTCATAATATGAAATACTATTTGAAATATTTTAATCGAATCTTTTTGAAATAAGTTTATTTTAAGCGTAAGGCAATACTAACTATTATTCTCAAAAACTCACCAAAAGTCAGCGTAAATTAAAGAAATAATGCATACTTTTGTTTAAAATCTTAAAATTATTCTAAATTTTGAGTATCATAATGACTAAACGCGCGTTGCCAACTAGTCTCATTTGCTTAATTTTAAGAATAGACTGCTAAAAACAAATGCAGAAAGTCCATGTGACAAAAACATCACGTCAATGTAGCGTCGAACACACGAATTGATTGTAACGTGATTTTTACGTGTAAATCTATCAACAAAACTACTGTGAAATTGTAACTTGCAAATAACGGTAAATATCAAACATTCTACGTGTAAATTTGAATAACAATTCTATAAGCGTTTAATAAAGCACAATCGCACCCAATAAAATTTTAAAATCATGAATTGACCTACACTAATTAATATGTCTATATGACACAAACTATGGAATTTTTATATTAACTTCATGTATCCGGAAATGGAAATATTATAGGTAAGCTAAGTTGAGCAAACGATGAAATTTTGAAACATACACAATTAAGTACAAAGCGAGATTTCAAATTATAGGTTCATCTTATCATAATTACCATCAGCTTTGACTGGAATGATATCGCAGCTATCGATTCTATTTGTCTGTATTTTCATTTTACATTAGGGCCAGGGCTCTCACTCTGAAATTTTTATTGCTTTTGGCAGCAAACACCTATAAATGGCTTATCATGTATGCTTGTTTTATATTAAGTTTCAAATACTACAGGTGTGCAGATGTAAATACATGTACCATGTAAAAAATATGGAAAAAACATGTAATTACATGTAAAAAAAAAGAAAGGAATTTGGAAAAACCATCATGGAAAAAACATGTAAAAAAGAATTTTCTTTAGAAAATTGGTTAAATGCATGAGCTAATGTGCCATTAAGTTAATTTTTGTGTTAAAACTGAACTAAATACACATTAAACCCTCATTAGTAGAGAGTTTTACCATTCTTCAGCTTTCAATGCTTGAAGTGGCCACTGTAAAGCAGCCATTTTGACTCTATCATACTGATTTTTTCCATAATATTTCCATTTTAAATTTTTACATGTTTTTTACATATTTACATGCAAAAATGTAAAAATTCCTTAAATACATGGAAGAACACACTCCTTGACTACAACATATTTTTTCATACCATGGTCGGGTCAAGCCAATTCAGATCAAACCATAGTACTTAATACATTAAGAGAAAACCAATACGTTGTAATTCATATAGTTCAATGCTATGCAGCATTGTCTTATTTCTTAGAACTATCTATTTGTCGGACACTTTCCCATTTTGCTGAACACGTCGCATTATATTTTTGGCCACGTAGCCGTGTAGCCAATTCTACTTTGTATTTGCATTGAAAAAATCACGTACTTGAAAAAATGTTCTCCAAAAATATTTTGAATAATTTACTGGTTATAATTTCTTTGTTCTACGGGGTTCAAGTATCAGTGGGCCGTAATCATAACAAGGGTGCTCATTTTGTGCTAAAACGGCAACCATCGTTTTTAAATTATGATATTGGGTAGGGGGTTTAAATTAAAATATCTCTGGGATGCTTTTATTTATTTTTATTCAATTTCGGAACTTGGTGTATTCAGAATTTATAATTGAGATGTGTTTTATTTCAGTTACTCTACATTGAACCAAAATGATGCTGTTTGTCCTAGTGAAACGACTGGAATGTTTTGGTTCGGCGTCAGCAAATGTATTGGGGCATATTTGTTTAACAAAGAGGTGCTGCTGATTCCAATATATGAATCCTCGTGCTATTGGGGTGCGTTCAAATCCTTGGTTTTCCAACTGGAAGTTCGTCAGATGTACGAAGTAGAACCGCCAAATCCATGTCCCGTCATCGAAGCTGAAATCATATTTAGACCTGATTTGACTGATGCTAATATTAAATGCTCTTTGCTCTGGGACCGAGCATTCATTGGACAAGGATATAGATACCAAGACATTATCCGCCCCGTGTGCAGGGGTATTAGCAATCCTGACAGCGCTGATAACCCTCAACGCATCTTCACGCTTGTGCCAGAAACGGAAACTGTATATCGATGGCAACTTTTCAGGTTGTGCTATAAGAAAACCCATACTTTAAGATTTGTGCTAAATGATTTTCTCACAAACTTCGATTTGTGCTATATGACTTTTTTCAAAGACTTCAAATGATGCTATATGATTTTTTGGGGCAATTTGAACTGATAGTGCCAAAATGTGTTTCAAAATCTCCTGATCATTTTGGTACCAAAAGTTCATTTTGCCCCAAAAAATCATATAGCATCATTTGAAGTCTTTGAAAAAAGTCATATAGCACAAATCGAAGTTTGTGAGAAAATCATTTAGCACAAATCTTAAAGTATGGGTTTTCTTATAGCACAACCTGAAAAGTTGCCATCGATATGGAAGGGAGGATGTAGTATATAAGCTTTGCCCTCATAAAAATATGACCTGCGGCGAACTTGCAATTACCGTTACAGAGTTTGCTGGGATTTCGAATTTTCATACCAGTAAATTTTATACCAATAGTTGAAATTGTTGTTTCGTAAATGAAACGGTTTTTCTGTAGTTAATGTTAAAAATAAATAATAACAAATAAAAGAAGATCTCATAGGGTTTTCTGCAATCAGTAGCAAACCAACTACGTCTTATTTGATACCTTTTGGTACACATTGTCACGAAATCAATTTACAAGTCACAATGTGGTGACAATATAAATGCTTACATATAGGCTTATCTGCAAATACAATTAAGACACAACCTATAATCACTTTTGCAATTTTTTCAGTAATATCCCTATTAAAAGATTATTACTACATCTAATGCAGATAAGTATTAATACCATATTTAGCTGATTAAAAATAATCACCTGTCTGCATAATTGGTGTATTGGTATTTTTGACGTCTGAATACACGCTGTCTGATGGCCTGCCGACCACTATGGCGAGTCCCCGTTTACAGCTTTGGCCACATCAACAAACCGCAACTTATAATATATCATTCGATTCGTCTTGACTCAAGCATATCGAATATGCAATCTGTTTGACCCAGTGACCTTTGACCTTGGAGAAATTCAAAATTTTTAAAAATACGCGACCTTTGACCTTAAAATTAAAAACAGTTTTCACCATCGTATTAAGCGCCTAAAAGTGCATCTGTATACTAATTTTCAGCGAATTATGTGCATAGGGGCGCGAGATATTTAAAATTTTCAATTAAAAAACGCCGAAAATTCCCGAACTTTGACCTTTTATAACTTCCACCGCTTACAAAAAAGGCAGCTAGGAATACATACATTTGATAGAGGAGGTCAAGGTGTACAACACCTAATACTTACTTTTTGCATATAGCGTCGGCGGGGCCTGATATTGGCGTTTAAAGCTAATGCATTATAACCTTAGATCCTACAGGATTACAACATATCCCTCCAGCACACAATTTTAAAAACGAAGAGTTAACAAGTAAAATCAGCCGCCGATTTAATAGGGGACCTCCGCCGACTTAATAGGAGACTTAATGTTCAGCGGATGTAATCCCTATTCATCGGATGTAACACATATTCCGCAGACGTAACCCATATTCAGATGATGTAACCCATACACAGCTGATGTAACACATATTTAGCTGTCAGTCCAGCTTTAGCTACTTTTAGAAATGCTTCGAAGCTGATTTTACTTGTTAACTCTTCGTTTTTAAAATTGTGTGCTGGAGGGATATGTTGTAATCCTGTAGGATCTAAGGTTATAATGCATTAGCTTTAAACGCCAATATCAGGCCCCGCCGACGCTATATGCAAAAAGTAAGTATTAGGTGTTGTACACCTTGACCTCCTCTATCAAATGTATGTATTCCTAGCTGCCTTTTTTGTAAGCGGTGGAAGTTATAAAAGGTCAAAGTTCGGGAATTTTCGGCGTTTTTTAATTGAAAATTTTAAATATCTCGCGCCCCTATGCACATAATTCGCTGAAAATTAGTATACAGATGCACTTTTAGGCGCTTAATACGATGGTGAAAACTGTTTTTAATTTTAAGGTCAAAGGTCGCGTATTTTTAAAAATTTTGAATTTCTCCAAGGTCAAAGGTCACTGGGTCAAACAGATTGCATATTCGATATGCTTGAGTCAAGACGAATCGAATGATATATTATAAGTTGCGGTTTGTTGATGTGGCCAAAGCTGTAAACGGGGACTCGCCATAGTGCCGACGGAAGGTCATTACAAAGTAACCGCTGTTCAACAGCAGGTCCTGTATGAGACGTTTATGCATTAAGTTGCAAAGGTCAACCATTCAAACTTACTTCACGGCTTAACTATTAGGAATTTCGAGGTGCGTCCAAAAGAAAATCGGCGATTTTTATCTTGATGATACGTGCTAGCTATAGGTCCCTAATGCCCAGATGCAGGTTCATTGATTCAATTCTGGGGGGAAATGCTGGTTCATGCCTTAGATGTATCACCGACGATATCTCAATCACGTCCAGCCACACACACAGGGTCCCGAATACACCTTTTATTTTCTGCTTTTAAGGGCTGAATCGATCTTCAGACGTGTTTTTTGGGACTGTTCCCTTATTTTTTACTAACTCTTGCCCTTATACTAACAACCCCAATCGAATCTTCACTTTTATTCCTCATAAACTACTGAAATTGGAACTTTTGAATATAATAATTACAAAATCTGTCCACATAAAAATATCGCGTGTGATGAAGTGGTAATATCCGTTACAGAGTAAGCTGGATTACGGGAAACATTTTCGAAGCTCAGACAGATTGGTATTTTTCCGTAGTTATTGGTATAGTATAAATGAATATTGAAGCAACAGTCTTACAAACTTTATGGTTCATAATTATATACATAAGTAGGAGCAAACGGCAACGATTAATCGTTGATTATAAGCTACTTTTAGATTATAATTAGCCTCTCAAAAGTAGATGATTTTTGAAAAATAATCGCTTATTTTTTGTCCTTGACTACGGCTACGGCTATAGTCAATAGTAGCACTCAAGTAGATAGATTATAATCTAAATCGCTGAATTTTAATCGCTTTTGGATTATTTAAATCATCCAAACCACGCGCGAAATTCAAAAAAGTACTCAAAAAGCGCTTTTCCAAAAAAGCTTCTCCGGAGACGATTATTTGAAAAAAAGCGATTATGTGTGTACGTACACAAGACGTTTCCACGCAACAACTAAAATCATCCATCAGGTGATGGATGAAATAGGACAATTTTCAACTCACCTTTCAAGTTCATAGCTTATTATCTGTAAGATGATAATCAGTTTCCTAATTGTAGCCATGGCTTAAAATATATACTTGAGTGCTACTAATGACAACGATTAGTCATCGATTATAATCTACTTTCGGATTAATCGTCACACTTTAGCCTCTCATTTTTTAAAAAATTCATCAGATTTTGTGCATGACTAAGGTTTTTGTATTACTGTCTAAAATTCGATACAAAATTGTACTTTTTCTGTTTTTACCTTTAAAAAGTTGACTTAGTGTTGATTTCTTATAGAAGTTAAACTTAAGACTGGATATAATTATTGTAAAAATCATCAATGCGCAAGCGGGTTTCCAATAAACAAATACATTGTTTTGTTGCGCATTGAAAGTTGATTTGAATTACAGTTGCAGGAAAGGCCCTAACAAACGAGCTACGGACGACAGAAAAACGTCATAATTCTGTGTTGCACGCAGTTGCAATCAGCTGAAACAAGTATCGCTGTGCAAGTATCGTATACATATACTTGAGAAGCTTTCGTTCCGGCCGTCCGGCCCGTCCGGCATTTGCTCCGTCCATTCTGTTTATCTCAGAAATGGCTTTACAGATTTCCTCCAAATTTGGTACATAGACAATAGAGGTACAAACGATGAACACTAGGGAGTTTGAGCTCAGTAGGTCAATTCTGTGTCAAAGGTCCCAACGATTTTGAAGCTTTTATA
Source organism: Entomobrya proxima (assembly GCA_029691765.1). NCBI lineage: Eukaryota > Metazoa > Arthropoda > Collembola > Entomobryomorpha > Entomobryidae > Entomobrya > Entomobrya proxima. Next base: position 10,364,812 of record CM056169.1, read on the forward strand.
ATTAAACCCATAATGTGTGATGCATGATTTTAGGTTAGTTTTTGACCAAAATAACAAATCTGACGTCTGTTTGTTAAAATTCGAATTCTAAGAACCTGAAAAAGGCCCTTAACAGTTAATCTTTCAGTTAAACGTTACTGATAATGTGTGATACATGATTTTAGATCAGTTTTTGACCTAAATATCAAATCTGACATCTGTTTGTTAAAATTCAAATTCTAAGAACCTGAAACAGGACCTTAACAGTCAATCCTTCAATTAAGAGTTACTGATATTGTGTGATGCAGGATTTTAGGCCAGTTTTTGACCAAAACTTTGTGCTAAAACAATAAATGATTTCATGCGTAGTATTTTAATAATTTAGCTTATATATCATGTTTACAGATTTTCCAGTAAATTTATTAGAACGCTTACAAAAAATCTAGAAAATTTCATATAATTTTAAGCAAATGATTTAGCACGCATACAAACTGACATGTAAATTTTATAACACAGAAAATTTGCCAAATTTTAAAATATATTTGCAAGCCTTAATTGTATTTTAAAGTGTTACTCATCACAAGTTCAATAATTTTCCAGTAAACTTCTGTTTTTATTTCCAAAACTGTTAGAGGAAGTTTCTTATACGTTTTACAAATATTAGAATTTAATAATAAATTTCACAAATATACTATCAACTTAAATAACTGATTTAACAAATTGAATAAAAAATTTACAACGTTTCTTGTTAATTTCCAAGTTACAGTAGCATAGAATGCATCAAATGTACATGCATTCAACACCAATGCAACTCCCAGCCAGCATTCAAATCACCCCTAAAACCCCCATCTACGAACAACCCAACAAACAACAGATAAATTCAAAAGTATCTACAAACATCTGCAAACAAATACGAGATGGTTCTCAAATCACAAAAAGTCAAAGACCCAAAAAATAATCCACTTTATTTGACAGCAACCATCTCTAAAGCAAAAAAATCATAACCCCAATTTAAAAAGCGCATCATAAACTCCACACGCAAAAAAACGCATTTAAACATAGTGAGCATCTTCATGAAACCCCATCACCAGCCATAACATCCCAGGTAGCACCCACATCAAACAAAGAACGCAAACGCAACAAAAAAAACCCCGAGCAGCATCGAACAACAACGTATTATACCTTTCGCATACCCGTTCACACAAATTCGCAAAGTACATGTAACCTGGGCAAAAAGAAACAGAAAACCAAACCACCTTGCATACACAATTGCCATCGCAACATCCTTGACTATAAAAATATCATCCCTGATAAGAAAACCCCTACGCTTGAAAAAAAAGATTAAAACTTGCATCCCTTTTCTGTTATCTCAGACAGCAGCGTACACCAAACCACACAATTTAACTTCTGTTCGTAGTATTCGTATTCGTGTGTTGGCTGCGATGTCAAAGTTACGTTAAGCTTGATCTTGTGCACACACGTACGTTTGCGCTACTCAGGATATGTGATTGCTTTTAAATTATTTTTTTGGTGGAGTAACTGTTTTGCCATGGATACGTGAGGTTTGTGAGGGTTTTAATACTAGTCTTTTTGGGTTTTAGTTTTTTTGTGGTGATCATGTGAGTTTTTAAGGAAATTTTGTGTTTTTGTGATGGTCATATCAGTATTTTAAGAAAATTTTCAAGTATTTCTACCCGGGTATTATGATTACCTGCTCAACACGATTCAAAAACCAACACAGTTAAGGTAATTGCTATGGAAATATTACTAACATTTTAAATTACATCATTCCCGTTACACGTAATATTTGACGCACTAAAATCCGGCACCACTTGAGTGGGTGGTAAACTCATTATCGCATTAACACGTAATCTCGTTCCTTTGTACGCGATACTGTTTCCACCACAACAGCCTGCATAAAATGTAGTTCATGGAGACTCGCGATAGAAAAATCAGACAGAAAAATGCAGCTCAATGTGAAGCTGTGCAGAAGCAGCACAAAATATTTTTCTAAATATACTTATCTCCTAGACGACCTAAAATAGCAACCATCTAAATATAATAGCAAATTGAACCTATAATTTGTAGTAAATTAAGGTACCTCAAAACAACCAATTTCCACCCCTATAATCACGTTTCATTAGCAATAAATTCCGCACACATCACCAAGGATACTTTCATTTTTAGTCATTTAAACCGCCCCAATTTAAATCACCTGCTAAACGATACTAAAAATTACAAATTAAATAACCCGACAATCGTTTAAACAAGCGCTTCTTTTAAGTACCCTAAAAGAACACATCTCATACATATCCCTTTACTCAAATTCCTATAGCAACCCATACTCTAAAAAAATACTCGTATAAACAGTTACTAAAAAATGCGTGATCTTGCTAGTTGCTAAGCGACAATGACTCAACAACACACGCGTGTAAAAAGCACTAAAAAGAGATTGCATAAACAATGAACGCATCTTCACGTTGCTCATCTTCAGTTTACCAACCTGTTTGTCTGTGAATAGTTGATCTTGCAACAGCAATCCTCACATATCCGCTACTTGTATACACGCAAATAACCAAAAAAAATGTCACAATAACCCCATTCACTTTTTTTCAGAAAAAGCACGCATGCGCATAAAACATGTTGGATACGAATAAATTTTTCATAATCACGTTTAAAATTCTTTAGCTGTAACCTAATAAAAAATTCATTTATTCGCGAAAAAAATGGCAAAAAGGGAAAATGCTACTTTTCAATTGCATAGCAACCAGCTCTCATGTTAAATTATATACAAATTTTCTAAAAACCAAATTATGCGCAATCAATCATGTTTGTTTTTAAGCTTTAAATAATGCATTAAGAGAAACCACACACGGAAGTTGCTATGACAACACAATAATTTATTGTATGCTAAAACATTTTAAAATATTTTTCAATTTTTATAGGTCCAGGACACACAACCAAATAAAAAGCTAAAAAATGTGACGAAACCCCATAGCAACTAAAAAGCAACAAAAATGCCCCAATCCCAAATGATCCCTTGCTTATCCCCAACGATACTCCGCCGCTTCCGTAGAACAATCTATTTTAAACTCCTGATACTCCTCCCACTAGCATGGATAAGCTTCATGGTTATACTCCAAGTGTTCGGTAAATCAACTAATAATCCCCCTGACTACGAGTTTATACACAAGCTACCCCAAGCGGAAGCGCATAGGAGTAATTTACTGTTTGGGGAGAAACCTAGTGTAAGTTCTAGTGTAATTAGTGAGGATAATGGGAAGGACGAAGCTTTAGGGGTTTTAGCGCCACCTGGTGAGTTAAGGCCGGGGGAGATGGGGAAAGCGTATAGGTTGCCTAAGAACATTACTGAGGAGCAGAAGAGGCTTGTTAGTGAAGGGTGGAAGAAGAATGCTTTTAATCAGGTAATGGAGATTTTAGAATTGGTTGCCATGGAGATATGTTTCATGAGAATGCATGTTTGTATTTCCAGTTTGTTTCCGACCTGATAAGCGTACGCAGAAGTCTTCCAGACCCGAGAGATGAGTGGTTAGTTTAAAAGCATTAATTAATCTTTTTATTGCGTAGTTACGTCAACGCTCACACTTGTGCATACAGAGATAAAAATGTGGTTTAAACTCTTTATGAGAAAAGCCATAAAACTTGTTAATCCAATATGTTCAATTGCAACGTGTAAGCAAACAAGCGTGTTTTATGGGTTTTTGTGGTTTTTCGTAACTGCTTACGTGGAAGTAGAGGGAAAGTTTTAATGATAATGGCGTGTAATTAGTGGATAGAAGACCACGCGACATGACAATTAGCTTGTCAGTTAGTTAATTATGGTTGTTCGGGGTTTTTTTTGTGGATACGCCCGATGCTAATGTGCTTTTACTTATGAGCGCGTGCTTTTAACAATGCTTTTAAGCGTATTAAAAAAGCACTCGTTGACAATGTTGACAACTAAATAATTATGCAAAATAATGAATAATATGCAAATATTACTCAAAAAGTATAAACGCGTGCTTTTAGCATTTTATCGTATTAACAAAGCACTCGCTGACAAAATAACGCAACAAAATTGATGAATAATTATGCAATTATCCCTCTCCACAGGTGCAAATCCCAATCATCATCAAACCTCCTCCCAAAATCCTCTCTTCCGCAGACCTCCGTGATAATCTGTTTCCACAACGAGGCGTGGAGTGTGCTACTAAGGAGCGTTCACAGCGTTCTAGACCGCTCACCTCCAGAACTGCTCAGGGAAATTATTCTAGTCGATGACTTTTCTGATATGGGTTAGCAGTTTATGGATTATGTGTAATTGGAATTGAGTGTAATTGTTTTAATTATGTGTAGACCACGTAAAAACCCAATTGGAAAACTACATGTCATCGTACCCTAAAGTAAAGATAGTACGAGCTAAGAAGCGTGAGGGTCTTATTCGGGCTAGACTGATGGGGGCGGCTGTTGCTGAAGGGCCGGTGCTTACTTTTCTTGATTCTCATATCGAGGCTACTACTGGTAAGTTGTATATAAATTGGGATTTAAATGGATGATTAGGGGCCATTGCTAAAATACGTAACACCCCGAGGGGGGTGGGGGGGTTTGACGAAGCGTTACGCTGCCATAAGCGTAATGTAAAGCATTATTCGTTAACTGCGTTACGGGGAGGGGGGGAGGGGTCAAAAAATCGTTTTTTTTGCGTTACGTATTTTAGCAATGGCCCCTTATGGACTAATTTACGTGAATATTGGATTAATAGGCTGGCTAGAACCCCTACTGGATAGGATAGCACGTGATCCTACTACTGTTGTTTGTCCTGTTATAGGTAAGGGGAATTGGGTGTTCCTTCATTTAATTAAGTTCAATTATTGGAAATACTTAATTACACTTTAATTCCAATAGACGTGATAGATGACGATACGCTAGAATACCACTACTCAGACTCGAAAGCTACGAGTGTTGGTGGGTTTGACTGGAATTTGCAGGTATGAGTGATTACATGATTATTTTCGTGGATGCAATTTGCAAATAATTATGTCCCACTTTCCAGTTCACGTGGCACGCAATCCCAGAACGAGAACGAACCCGCCACAAAAACAGTGCTGAACCTGTACAGTCTCCTACCATGGCTGGGGGGCTGTTTTCTATAGATAAGGCGTTTTTTGAGAAATTAGGGACTTATGATTCTGGGTTTGATATTTGGGGTGAGTTGAGATAAGCAAAACTATTTTTTGAACATTTGAAAATTATTGCTTTTCTAATTCAGGCGGCGAGAACCTAGAACTAAGTTTCAAAACGTGGATGTGCGGTGGTACACTTGAGATTGTTCCTTGCTCGCATGTTGGACATATTTTTAGTGAGTTTAATTTAATTACTGGGAATTGTGACATTTCAATTAACTTTAAATGTTTAATTCCTCTCAGGAAAACGAAGCCCTTATAAATGGAGATCAGGAGTAAACGTACTAAGGAGAAACAGCGTTCGCTTAGCTAAAGTTTGGATGGATGAGTATGCAGAGTACTATTTTCAGAGGATAGGACATGATTTGGTAAGTGCAGCTGAAACACAAGTTTAATTGCAAACTCCAATTTTAACCCCAATTGAATCTCTCTAGGGCGACTACGGCGACATCTCATCAAGAACAAACCTCCGCGAAAACCTAAACTGCAAGTCATTCAAGTGGTTCCTAACGTCCGTGTATCCAGAACTGTTTATACCTGGAGAAGCGCTTGCTCACGGGGAGATCAGGAACTTGGGGTTGGGTGGGAGTATTTGTCTTGATAGTCCTGCTACTAAGAAGCAGGTTGGTTAATGGAAATTGGATTTTTATGCAAATTATGAACACACACCTAACTGAGTTTCAATCATAGGTCAACCGCCCAGTAGGTCTATACCCATGCCACGGCCAAGGAGGCAACCAGTACTGGAGTTACAGTAAAACTGGCGAGATTAGAAGAGACGAGATGTGCGTTGATTACGCTGGGTCGGATGTTATGATTTATCCTTGTCATGGGTCGATGGGGAATCAGCATTGGGTTTATGATCATCAGGTAAAATGCACTAAATTATGCAAATTATTACATGCAATTATGCTAACTATCCAAATTTCCCTCCTAGTCCGGCCTAATCCGCCACGGCCCAAGCCACAAATGCCTAACACTCCAAACCCGAGACAAAATCTCAATGGAGCACTGCGACGAATCTAAGGACACACAACGCTGGAGATTCCAGAACTACAACAGCACAGCAGCCTCCCAAATCCTCCCCCAATAAAAAAAAACCGTGCCAATTTTCCAAAAAAACACGTTTATTTAAAAAATAGCAACAAAAAATGTCCTGTGATGTTCACATATCAAAAAAAAATAAAGATTTAATTGCTATCCTCATCAACCTTAACCACTGGACTGTTGTCCGAGTTGTTGTTATTCTTGCTCACGATAGTTAACGAAGATTTACCTTTGCTCGAGCGTGATAACGTGGCTATTTCCTTTTGCATTTGCTTCAGTTTCTTGTTCAGTTGCTCGATCTTGTTTTCGTGGTCGCGTTGTTGGTTCTTTAACTTGGTTCTTAGTTCGTTTTCCGTTGTGAAGTTGTTCGCCTTTAGTTCTGTTAACTGCTTGTCTTTTTCTAAGAGTTGTTTGTCCTTTAACGCTAATTGGCGTTGGAGCGATGCTATTTGTTCTCTTAGTTGGGTTAGCGCTACTACGTGGTCGCTGTTTTGGGATGTTTCGTTTGTGAATATTGAGATTGAGTCTTGTTTTTGCTTCTTTTCTGGTGGGGGGTCGGAGGTTGGGGAGTAGGAGAGGAGGCTTGAGTCTGGGGGGTTTGGTTGGGGTTGGGGGTTTGTTGATGAGGTGACTTGTGGGGGTGGGAGTTTAGTCACGTCTGGGCGGTTTGGGCGTTTTGTGTGGTGGTGGGAGTGGTGGGGTTGGGTTGATGTTGAGGAGGATGAGCGTCTGGGGAAAGAGATAGAGTGGCAATTAGTTTTTGTTTTAATTGCAATTAAGATTTTAAAGTTAAGTTAACTCACTTGCTATCGTTAGACCTCTGCTTACTACCCGAAGCACTCCCATTATTCCTATGAGAATGCCTAGACTCGGACCCTTTAGTCTTCGCTACAGCCCGCTTGTACGATAACGTGCACAACCAGCACAGCAGTTTCCCATCGACCTAGAGAATAATCAACAATTTTAAACCCACTTCAACTACCATTAAACTCCATTTAATTTACCTTCTTGTTCTCATCCTTCCTATCAAAAGCACTCTTATTCTTGCACTGCTCACAAGTAACAGGAGCCCCGTACTTCTTCTCCGAATTAGTACACCGTTGACACCTGTTCCCGATAAACGCTGCGATGATGTTGCAGTACTGGCACGCTGACGGTTTACCGTACTGCTTAACGTTTTGTTCGCACTTTTTGCAGATCGAGGAGGTTGAGCCTTTTGAGGATTGTTGGAACTCGGAGCGGCAGTAGGTGCACTTTACTGTTGGGTAGTCGCCGCGGCATTTCTAGGAAGGAAATTGGGGATTAGTTAATTTATCATTAAAATATGATTTTAATTTTTTACCTTGCACAACTGCTGCCCAGAACTAAGTTCCTCAAACGGATGCCTACTGTAACACCTGGAGCAAGCGAATAGTAAACTGCCTGAACTTGACCCTACGCTTGGGACTTGGGATGAAGCTTGAGACATTTTTAACTGGGTTCACACGATTTTTTATCACAAATTTTTGTTTTTTCAGTCTACTAGCATGGCTACTTGCTTGAGTTTTAATTAATTTTTATTTACTGGATAAAAACATTTGTGAAGATGGTTGAGTGTGATTGTGAACGGGTGCTTTTACCCTGTTTACACAGATGCTTTGGATGGGTAGTGTAGATTTTTTGTGAGGCGGGGGGTTTGAATGCTAGTGGGTGGGGTGAATTGGGATTTTTGTGGGGTTGTGGTTCGTGGAGTGGCGTGGGTTGGTCTTTGTTGCTATGTTTAGCATAGTTGGGAGACACAAACTTAAAGGTTGTTTGGTTGGGTGGATACGTTAAGGGTGACATGCATGTTATTAAGGTTGTTGAATATTTAGCTTAATTTTTCTGCGAAGGACTTAAATGCGTAATTAATAATTAAGTTAGATCAGTAGTTTCCATGGAACTCTTTAGTATGCATGATTTTTTTGCAGTTTCAAATATTAACGGCGCATTAACTTGATATGAAATATTGTAACTTAATTAGTTATTACTTAAATTTAAGACTTAAATTCCATCTCATGGACAAGTATGACATAATGACACGTGTATTTTGTTGCTTAGAAACAGCGGTATTTTCATGCAAAGTACTTTAAATTTTGTATTTAAAAAATGACTTTATTTAAATGATTTCGCCTAAAATTTTCATTGCTTCGTTGAATTAAATTTGTTTTTATTGCTAAAGCTAATGAAATAATGAGCCAAGCAGTGAACCAGGCCCCAGGTTTAAATAGTAGTCTACCTGTCATATTAAACACTTTGTAAGTAAAGAAGCGCAGTAACCATAGCATCATTAACTCAACATTTCTATAAAACACTTTAAATGAATAGTATCAAAACTCAATATGCTAAGGTAGAATCAACACGCGCATTAGAAATCTTCATCCTTAATCATCAAATTTAACAACCATATCAAACATCTGACCCCAATAATTAGTACTTAAATCCCAAATCAATTTAACCCAGCACCGTGTAAACGGTCAATTAAAAAAGAAGCTCCCCCACTCATTAATAATTTCTCCAGAAACCCATACTCATCAATTAATTGCCAAAACTTTCTTAAATCTACTTCCCTAAACACTAAAAACTTTCAAAAAATTACACGCTTCACTACCCACTTTCCTCATAAAACACGTTAATTCGAGCAAACTTTTAAAAATAAAACTTGATGTAAAAAATGGGGAATGGTCGAGTTGGCTGAAAAGTGAAAACGTTTAATCTTTTAAGATGGTGTTCGTAAAGAAGTGTACACAAAAGGGTCTAATAGTGCCTTAATGTTGTGCAAATCAAGTACTTGGTAAATGAACACTCCCTTAAAAATCATAAGCGTCCACGTTAACGCTGTTCCGGTTGAGTAAACGCTTGATCGAAAGCTAACGTTCCTATAAAAGCAAGCAAGCGAGTGTTAAAGCTTGCTCACTAATATTCTCAACCTCTTTCGCAACAGTTTAAAGGTAAGTTTCCATGGAAACTCATTATTTTCATCAGTGTTTCAATTTCTAAAACTAATTTCTCACTTCCCCCCAAACAGAAACAACCTCCAAGATGCAAAAGTACTACATCTTAGCAACGCTAATCTCTTTAGCAACAGCCCAGTACTTCTACCCAATCCAAGTACAAGACTCCCCAGACTCTACAGAGTACATAGAACTTGTACGCGTTCCTAGGGCACTAGGACCTAACAGGCAACACCCTTCACTTATCCCTTCAGGACCTTTACCACCTCGTGTAGGAAGCCCAGGTGGTATTCCGTTGCCAGCTTTGTCTCAAGGTTACGGTTCTAACAGGAGAGTAGCTCCACCTATGTATGAACCTATGGTTGCTAGTGGGTCGAAGAAGGAGCCTTTACTTGAGTCGGGTATGTGGGGGATAAGGAGGTTTTAAGAATAGTTAAAGTTTTTTTTTGCTAATTAAAATTCTGTTTGTTACAGCATCCCATGGACACGGTAGTCACCACGGTCACGATTACGTAGACTACGGAGCATACACCGGAGGATGGGGTGCTTTCGGATGGTACTCAGGTAATTGAGAAGCTTTTTGTTATTGCAACCTGAAATTAAGTTTTAGCTAAAATTCAATTTTTAAACTTTACAGATCACCCAGTCCACTCCCACGGATATTAAACCAAACAAATTAACTCGCTGTTAACAAATCGTAATAAATCGTTAAAGTTTTCGTTATTAAAATAAAACCGTTTTAATTGTGCGTTTGTTGTTTTTTACCATCTAACACAAAAAACTATCTTTACAAGTACATAAAAATCATATTAAAATTTTCTAAATTTCATAAAAATACGAACAAATACGCGTTGCATTTGCATCTAAATTCACAATACTACTTTGTATTATCAATTATCTCAACTTTTGTTACTGCTTTCTCCCTTCTTAGCCATTAATTTAATAGATCATTTTATGTAAAATCAAGATGCTGCTCCAAAAATGCCACATGACAAGAAATTAAACTAATGCTCCATGTTATCTGGATGCAATCACGTCAAGTTTCAGAAATCATAACTTGAAACCGCAACTTCAAAAATTATACACCTTGAACCAATTCAAGTTAATCTAATCTCATGATATGACACTTTTTCAGAGTTTTAAGATCTGTGTAAACTTTGCGTTTTTAAAATTTGAGAGTATCACGTTACCCCAAACATATTAACTATTTTAACACTCATTTTACTCGTGATTCATTCAAAAATGTGAAAATGTAAAGATGGATTTGGAATCAGCGTTAAAAATTGTGTGGAGAGTGTATACATACATTTTTGAAAATTTTGCAGACAAGCGTGGTAAATAGGTGATTAATATTAGACAGGTCTAGGGTCTAGAACGAAACCCACAAAATGCATGCAAAAAAAAAACATTTTAGTTTTAACAGAAAATTGACACCGCTGAAATTGATTTCTACATGTCAAGAAAATTACTCTAATGGACATTTCATAATAATGTGATTTTTAGGATATTTGATTTAGTTATTGTTCATTTTGTTTTGATTAAATATTGAAGGGAACGGGGAATCAAATAAAAAATGCGAGGTGTAATTGCAATAAAAAATGAATTGCATTTCTGCAATAAAATTTTTATAATTGTAAAGTTGGTAATACAGACATAAAATATCTATCTGTCCACATCCAACATTTACTTGTCAATTTTCGAATTTGTTAAAGAATCGTACGCGACAAACTAATGGCTACTCCTAACAGCAGCAGGCTCCTGCTTCGCTCACAACTTACCACCTTAATTAAAAATAGGTGATGTGATAATATACGCGGGTATGTTTAATTCATTTTTCATTTGGACATGATATGATTTCATTTGATATGATTGAGCCGAATGAACACATGCAACAGTTCAATTTGTTTTGAGTGCTTAAAATCAGCACGTTTATTTTTTGTAAATATTAATTTGATTTCAAATCATGACGAATTTTAAGTAATATTTACTTATAAATATCATCAATAGACTACCCCTAAAACTATCTCCGAAGGAAAACCAAACTCTGTCACGGCTATTCCTAGTTCGCCACAGCTCGTGTTTTTGTTAGGACACATTTTATATGGAACAAATTCAAATACTCCATCAGGTAAAACTGTTTCCGGTTGTGGTATCAATGTAAATATTCTTTTGGGGTTGATATCAGCATTACTGTCTGGTTTGTCTACGCCTCTGCATGCCGGATAAATGGTGTGTTGTTCCACATATCCATTTCCAAAATTTAATTTATCCCAGAGCAGCGAGCACTTAATGTCGGTTAACTCAGGTCTAAGTATGATTTCAGCTTCAATGACGGGACATGGGTTTGGGGGTTCTGCTTCGTACATCTGGCGAACTTGTAGAGTGAAAATGGTGTTATTAACTTGATAGCAAGCAAATTTATATATCGGAACCAATAGGACCTCGTTGTTAAACAGGAACGCCGCAACACATTTTCCAACGCCGAACATTAGGACTAACTTCCCATTCGTCAATGTAGGACAAACCTCATCATTTTGGTCCAACGCTGAGTAACTGAAATTAAAAGCAAGTCAGTTTAAATATGTTATATATTTAAGTAAATCTAAGGAACTTACCCGTCATCAAAGTAATACGGTTGCCGCTTAAGTAGCAAATGAGCGCCCAGTTTATGATTACGACCCGCTGACTCATGAATACCGGACAGTATGCATGTTATTATCAATTGGGCTAAAAAACAAATTTTAATCATTTTTGAATACGACTAGTTGTAGCTTTTGTGCAGTTGCGAAGGATTAAAATGTGACGTGTTCAATAAGTGGGGAAATGTGTGACTGTCTGACGAAAAGATAATTCTAGGAATTGGACAATGTGCATGTGAGTGCTGAGTGTTGGCATGAAAGTTTCAGCAAATGGTTTCTATTGGGATAGCTTTCTGTCATCATGAAGAATGTTCTAATGATGTGATATGCTTAATATTTTTTCCAAAACAAAACCACATTGTCTTTATAAGGTTGTGCATGGTATAGCTGCTGCCGGAATGGGTCTCAAGCAATGGGATCATGGCTATTCGACAGTTCAGAGAGCAAGTACAGTTCGCACAGCATGTATGGTGTAAAACTGCTTTATCTGGCAGTACGGTCCTGAATCAGGGCCTTAGACCGCGAATTTTAGCAAACTAGTCGTAATGCTGGTCAAAAACTGATCTAAAATAATGTGTCACCCGCTAAACGTCCTATTATGAAAAGTTTTGAAATCTCTGTGACCTCTGACCATACTCATCATGAAGCCTTCTTTTCCTAGACGAAGACCATAGAGCAAAAATTAAAGGGTTTAGGCGGGAAAGAGTTGGAGAAGAAGGAAAATGTGCATAAATCGAGTGAGACGCTGTTCATATTTCAAGAGTGCACGTAAATGCACAGCCCCAGTTCAATTTTATCATTGCTGTGCATACATATTCAATGACCAACCTCATCGTTCACGAAACTCTTTTCTCACTTTCGAAAGGTCCTGCAGTCTGTCCTGTCACTTTTTATTTCTTTTTACGGGTCTTCATGATGAGTATGCCTCTGACCTAGAGTTGACCTATTGACATGAAATCCAATGGTGTTGTGGCTGAGGTGCTATTGTGTCTGTATACCAAGTTTGGCTGTAAAATTACTTGTCGCACAGCATATACGCTGTAAAACTTCTGTATCTCGCAGTACGGTCCTGAATCAGGGCATTAGAGCGCGAATTTTAGCAAACTAGTTGTAAATTTGTAAAGCTGGTGAAAAACTGACCTAAAATAATGTGTCGCATGCTATAGGTTTTATTATGAGAAGTTGTCAAATCGCTATGACATCTGACCTCTAGAGTTAACCTATTGACCTGAAATTCAAAAAGGTTGAGGCTGACGTCATGTACTATCTGTATACCAAGTTTGGTTCCACCCGGTACTGAGTAAATTGCAAACGGGCGGACGGCCGGAGTGCAATATTATCAAGTATCTTGGCCGATACTTAATAAAACCAAGGATAAAAAATCTCAAATATGTACCTTTATTGCAACGTCCAATTAAGAGGTTGTTTAAGATAAAGCATGACCCTTACGCAAAAATTTGACTAATAGTATAAGCAATTTACTGGTTCATCTAGAATTTACTAGTGAACTTGTATATCCAAGCAAATAATAGAATTATTTAATTCAAACATCCATCAAACAAAAACGAAATCTGCTATCTTCAAAGTGTCTCATATGCCATGAAATAAAAGCGTATATAAGTCAACTTTATTCAATGAATAGGCAAAACCGACAAGAAAATAATAATCAATTAAATACTGGCCCCAATCGTGGAAGACCATTTAATTCTGACAACGCCAATGCCGGTACATCGCATGACGTATTCTGGAACGGGCACAATTTGTATTTTAGACAATTATATTCCTTATCCATATTACATGGACTCACTGTGTCCGGTACCATTGTGAAAATTCGCTTAGGGTTATCAACGTCTCCCGGATCGGCATTGTCTTCACACTTTGTATGAATAACAATAAATTTACCAAGAGTCTTCATATACCATGGAAAAGGGTTTGATCCAGGAAACTCATCCCACATTAAAAAGCAATTCTGTCCAACTAAAATTTCAACTTCGACGATGGGGCAAATAGTTGGTGGTTCTACTTCAAGCATCTGACGAACTTTCAAACCAAACTTAGGTACAGGTGGACCTCCACCTCCATTGTTCAATCCATAGTCAACAGTGTACAAAAGCATCCCGTTCTCTGGGGGATATGTCCAAACGGACTTTTTAAAGTCAATAATGTTAATGTTAATGGCTCTAATTTGAGATATTAATGGGCAATCATTGTCGTCATTCTGATAGTCGGCTGGAAAACTATAAAAATAATTATAAGTGTTTATTTAATTACGGCATTTAATTCAATAAATATATTACCTTTCTTCGTCATAGTAATATTCCTGACGTGGTTGAAGATAACGGGCGTTAAATTCGTTGTATCGCGCAAGTGTCAATTGAACGAAACTAAACAAGATCAAAACCTTATAATGATTAATCATTTCTATAAGTTTAAATTAATAGTTTTCATTTAGAAATCGGACTAAAAAAGTTATAAAACGCGTGGCTGAAATATTCTCTACAGTTGAGTGTTAAACCAGAATACCCAAGTCCGTCCTTTTTGAACACGTCGAATTCCAAGAATTAGGTAATTAAAATTCTTTGTTTTCAAAAATGAGCAACAGCGCGAGTTGGCTACTAATTAAACTTTTGTAGCATTTATTGCATGGTTAATTTTGTTTGAGATGTTTTGCAATAAAATTATTGTTATTTGATATTATTTCAGAGGTTTTGATTGAATTAAAGAAATCAAAGTCACTCAAAAGGTTTTAAAAATCATAAAAGCTCATGAATCTATTCGTGACGAATTTGTCTAGTCTAGTCGTGCAGGTGTTATAGCTTCATAACACAATTGCAGCCGCTCAACATTGGCATCAATGTGATTTTCCATTGCATATAAAATATATATTGGAATTTGGAAATTTTTAAGTATATAATTTTTTTAAAATTACTCGGCATTGTCACTGCCTTAAACCTTATGTATAAAACCAGTGGAAAAAGATCTCAGCTATGTAACTTTATCGTAATTGCCGATGAAAAGTCTTAAAATAAAGGGTTTTCCAGATAAAGCGTGGCCCCCGATAAAGTTACAAAAATCTAAATATTGAAAAATGTTCATATGATCATTTCATGCACCGCTTTTAAATTCACTCACTTAACGTGGTAAGTATAGGTAAATGAACCCAAACATCGTTTTGTAGAGTATGAATGAATATACTTAATTTTAAAAACACTTAATTATCACATCACCTAATTTATTTAAATCCAAAAAAACAATAAAAATGCATCACAAAATCACAAATTTACACAAGCATCTAAAACACGTTAAAACAATATTTATTCAGTAACCATTTTATCAACAACATCAAGTAACCCAGTCTCCTCAATCGGAACAAAAGGCTTAGTCCTAGGCTCCTCTCCTGATTCTACCTTTTTGTCTCCTTCATCGTCGTCGTCTTCCTCTTCTTCCTAAAATTTATAAATTTTGATAATTAAGCCATAAACATAATTGTACCAACTTATCAAACTTAATCTCCAAACTAATCACAAACCTGCATAAGTTTCCTAGCCAACTTAACAGCATAGTACTCATTATAGTGCGCTTTCCTTTTCGACTCAAACTTTTTACGGAGGGCTAAAAAACACAAAAAGTTTAGTTTTAATCTTATCAATGGCTATCAATCTTATCTCCAAAAATCCCAAAAAAAAATCAAAACTAACCTCGACTCTCCTCATCCTCCTCCTCATCCCCACTACTCTCCCCTTCACCCTCCTCTTCCTCCTCCCCACCCAACTCCTCCTCATCCTTACACTCGTTAAGTTTCTTAACCAACTCGTCAGCGTCAATCTCCTTACTCCTCCGTTTACTCTTACTCGACGACTGACTAGATTCGCCTTCCAGTTCTTCGTCTTCTAGTGGGTACTCGAACGGGGCTGTAGATTAATTAGAACAATTAATTAATTGGTGACATTAGAATTAAAATATAAACTTAATTTAACTCACTTTGAGGCTCGTTTATCTTGATGAACCCGTAGTCCTTCGTCGCCTGGAAAAAGGACACAGAAAAGTTAAGATTAATTTCAATAATCAAACTTAACATCAAAATTTAAACAAAAATTACCGGATGGTAAGTCTCTAGAATATTCATCTCATCAAACTTTGCAGTTTTCCTACAAAAATCAAAAAAACCACAAATTAAAATCCACCTTTAAATCCACTCCAAAAATAAAAAATCTTCCAAAAACAAACTCACGAGTGTTTCCTAACACAAACATACTCAACCCCATTATCCCCCCCATCCTCAACCTCACTCCCCTGCCTCGAGCACCCAGCCTCAACCCCACACAAACTCCCCGAATTACTACTCCTCCTCCCCCCATTCCCCCCACCACTCCCTACACTCGCTGTATCGAAACTAGAGCTGCTCTTCAGTATCCCTTTAGGAGGTTTCTTGTTCAGATTCTCCGTCATGATTTAACTATAAATTTGTCTTTTTATTCCAAAACAGTTTACACTTTAAGCTTATCGGTCAACGCGTAGCACAACGATTCTTGAAGATAAGGTTGTGCGTATCATGGTGTTTAATTGCGCGATTTATTAACACGACCTACATGACCACACTTGTGATTAAAATTGAGAAAATCTGGATAAAGTGGTTGTTTGTGTAGATCACGTTTATGGGTCCAGGTTTGGGGAAATGAGAGCAGTAGATGCACAACAAATGAATTTGGAGTGGGTTTATTGAAGTAGCGGAGGTGACTGGTACTACATTAGTGTCTATGACATAAAGAATGGGTTAAATACAATTAACTATTCAGTGACTTTAGTTTAGAGGTAGAATACGTAGCTGTGAATTTAATGGAATTTAATTATTAAAACATTTCCAAAGACTTAGTTAATGAATGCTTTTTAACTAATGGATGAACTATTACATCTATTTTCAAGAATCTGCTTACTAAAGTATCCCCAACTTTACGTAACTATTTCCAAATTATTAAAACCAACTTTAACTTCACTAAAACATAACTTAAAAGACAGACACCCAAAAACACCAACAACTCATAACAAAAACTCCTACCCCAAATGCCCTATACATTCCACAAAAAAAAATCTCCTGCATCGTGTACATGCATGTGTTTCTAAAAAAAATTCCTCGAATAAGTACACACTTTTGCTCCCGTGTGCTAAAAATATACGTGCACGTTGTATGCATTCGTGATGAACTCAATGATCTCTGGTTTCACTTAAAAAATTGTGAGATTAAATGACATGGAAACAATAATGATTTTTTTAATCACTCGATAATTTTTATTAACACGAAAAACAATGAAACAAGAAAAAATGTTTTTTAAGGTTATTAAGGTGAATAGTCGGTGATCAGTAATCGTCTCCGCGGCTGACGACCTAGAAAATTAAATGCACAAATTAGCATGGATCTCTAATTATGACCAATTAACTTTAATTAGCATCAACTCACCTCTTTACAAGTAGGTCTAAGCATAATAGTATGTTCAAACTGAGCAGTATAAGACCCTTTAACATCGCAAAGAGGAGGATAAGCCTCGATAACCCCCTTCTCGCACAAGTCCTTCAATCCAAGAAGGTACTTGCTCTGTCCAAGCCTAAAAAACAAAACTCAAACTCAATTTCACAAATCACCAAATTAAATTAACTAAAAGTTAATTATCCCAACCTGTCCAACCACCTCCTACAAAAAGCAAGAGTCCCAAAATTCTGATTAATAACGTTAAGCAACTGCTTCGACTTAGCCTGCCTCAAAGGCACATGCCCAACAAAAAAGTTCTTCATGTAATGGCTAGTCTCCATATCATCGTGAACATGTCCCCTCCCAGTACTCCCAAAAGTCTCGATAGCGTACACCTCATTCTCCTCCATAACTGTAGCCTCTCCTCCTTTGACGATCGGGACAGTTTTACCGGCGTGGATCCCTTTTAAAATAGCACTCAATTAAACTCCTACTTAACTTAATCAATCATAAAATATGTTTTAAAACTCACGATACTGGTCAATAGAATGCCCATTAAGATTCCTAATCGCCTTAACCTGAAAAGTCTTCCCATCCAACTCAACCTCATAGCTCTCCATAGTCTCCTGGATCGCAGCACCAATGTCACACAACCTGGCGTCAATCCCAGCCTCACGAATACCCGTTTCAGTAGCTTCTCGAACAGCCTCCAGCAACTTGTCGTACTTGTGATTGAACACGTGCGTGTAGGCGCAGTCGATGATGCGGCCTGCAAACAAACCAATCTTAATCAATCACAATCAATCAATCAATTAAATTAAATCAATTGTTAACCCACCATTAACATGAGTCCCAAAATCAATCTTACAAACATCATCAACCCCAATCCTAGTGTTATCCCCAGCATTAGGAGTATAATGAGCAGCAACATGGTTCAAACTACACCCAGTAGGAAAGGCAAGCCCAGCACTCAACCCCTTCTCGTTAATCAACCTCCTCGCAGTCCCCTCAAGCTCCTCACAAATCTCAATCATACTCATCCCAGGTTTAATAAAATCCCGAATATAAGACCGAGTCTGCCGATGAGCCTCAGCAGCCCTCCTAATATCCTGATAAGTATCCTCATTCAACTTCTCCATCATTTTCTTCTCCTGATTCTCCTCCAACTTTTGATTCTTCAGCTTATCATGGATCATTATCTGTCCTACAGGATAGTTCTTATCAGGATACAACTCATCAATAGGGATCGTCGGTTTAGGGGTTGTTTGAGCCACCTTATCAGATGACTTTTTAGTCACTTCCGGTATCCCATTTTGAGGTTCTTGGACAGTGTCACCAGCTTCTAGTTTCTTCTTCTTTTGGCGTTGCCTTTTCTTCTTAGACTTGCTGACCTCGTCTGGCTTATCATCTTCTTCTTCGGTTATCTTGAGGTTTTGGAGGTTTTCTGTTGTTGGTTCGGATGTTGGTTTGGAGGTTGGTTCCTCCGTTTGCTTTGCGGACATTTTTAATTAAAAATTGACAAAGTTAAATTGTTTTGATGTGAGATGCGGAGAGAGTTTTTGGACCAAAAGCTTTGGATTTTTGAGAGTCGTGCTCGCTCGCACGATGGCGATGGCTCATGCTGCTATGGATACTTGTGTGCTGAGTGCTGATGCTCAGGGTTTTAGATTTTAGATGCTCAAAAGCGTGGACGCGGGATCAGATGATGAAAAATGGGTTTTCAATTTAACTAATTAATTAAACCTTTAAACTTTCCTTTTTCAATCAATTTCATCTTTATTTCCAACAAAATTAACAGAAATCTACAAAAATCATAAACTCCAGAGCTGAAGCTCTTCAACTCAAAAAACTTACACGAGATCATCAAAAAAATACAAAAAAAGAACTAAAATTTAAACTAAAAATTAAATTACAATTTAAGCTAAAAAGCACAAACCTAAAATTGAAAACAAAAATCTAACGCAAAAACGTAAAATAAAATTCCAATTAAAAATCTGCGCTTTTAACTGTCAAACTAACTAACTAACTTAATAACTTAAATCTACTCCCTCCAAAATTACACTCCTCCAAAAAATATATATACCCAGTTATTGATTATCAGTCACGATTCCAAAATGTACAAAAAAGTGTAAATATGTATTTCTCGGGCACAAGATTGTCTCTTAGCCAACGTGTTCGTTTTTCCCACTAACGTTCCCAATTAACGCGTCTATCTTAAAGTTACTCGAGTTGCTGATTGTCTGTTGAGGTGCTTTTGGAGGTGGTGGCGTTACAGGTTTGGGTTGTTCCAGTGGAGGTGAAGGTCCTGGTGAGGCACGTGATGGTGTTGAAGCTGTTGAACGGGTGGCGATTATTTTGGACCAGGTTTCTGAACCTAGTGCTTTTGCGAAGTGGTCGTCGACTGTGGATTGGAATAGAAAAATAATTTAATTAGTAACCCAGTCAATTTCAAAATGAGTAACCATAACAATCTACTCACCATCACTCGGTTTAATAGAATCATTAATAATGAGAACAGGCGCCTTCTCCTCCCTCCCATTAACCAAACTCCAAGCGTGCTCCCCAAGACTCCTCCTAAAGTGCTCATCAACATCGAACCCAAGGTCACTTTCCCGAACAAAAACTCTTCTCCTCCTCCTCCTGTAGACCCGCTCAACAGATTCCTCCCCACTGGAACTACTCCCATCAGTCCCTTGACCACTAGTACCCGCATAACTGATAACAGAAGGCCTAGAAACAACAGCCCCAACACCCAAGTCCCTCCTCTTCTTCCTCAGATGCTTCCGCTTAACACACCCTTCAACTTTGAGCTTCTTAACGGGCTCGTCGGATTCCTCCTCACGTGACCTTTTTACTCCAGTACTGGAGTCCTCTTTCTTAACTTTACAGCTAAGGTCAAGAACCTCGGTGTACTTGAACTCTTCAGGGATCTCTTCATCGTCAGCGCTGTAGTTGTCTGGGGGGATGTTGCTCTGGAAACTAGGGAGTTCTGGGGTTTTTTCGTGTAACGGGCGGAGTATTCCGTTTTGGTGGGCTTGTGATTTTAACATTTTTTTGGGGTGTTTAACGTGACACGAGTTAATATTTTAGTTGCGTTAGCAACCAGGTTTTGGTTGAGAATGAGCGTATTAAATTGTGAAGAATCTCAGCAACACAGGTTGGTTAGATTCCTACCTGTGTTAAAGTTGTGTTGTCGTGGATACCTTGGGTTTTGGGGTGAATTGGGGCTGTTCGATGTTGGATGGGGCGATTTTGGGCATTGGTTAAATTGATGGGGTTTGAAATAGGTGGAGTGAATTTACAGTGTGTACGGCCCCGTGCTTAAAGATAAAGCACTCTTGGTTTTAACACAGGTAGATGCGGAGTTTTTTTTAACGCATTGTTTTGGGGTTTTGGATAGGGAACAGGAAGGAGCATTTTTTGATATCTTTTTTTTTTGAATTCTTTGTATATTTGCATCTATCAAGATAAGGAGAGTTGCATTGAAGAATGTCTTTTTGTGATTTCTTTTTGAGTAACGTGAGGTATCTTGGAGCACGGGAAATTGGGCTCATTAAAATTTTTGCGTATCAATCGTTTTTGGAATCGGTACAGGATGCTTTTAATTAGTATGCAGATTGGATATGATAGTTAAATTGGGTTGTTAGGGGTAATTGGGTTTAATTTGTTAGGTGTGTTTTTTGGAGATTTGGGGATGAGTCATGGATGGAATGGATAGGTTTCTAATGAAAATTGATGAATGGTAAGTTGATTGGAAAATAAATTGATAAGATGAGTAACCATGGTAATCAGAAAATATTTTTATGCGATTTATCTACTGCGCTAACTTAAATGGAAAAAATGTACTTTAGAAACATTAATTTTAAATGCACTTGAGTGCATGAAGAAATTTTTATAAATGCACAATGCCCCAATTTTTCAAAAAATTCGTAAAAATAAGCATTAAATTAAAGAGAAATGATCCAAGTTCACATGGCAACATTTAATTATGCTTTAAAAATGACCTTTACATAATCACCCCAAAGTGCATGAAAATTAGCATAAATGCACGTTGCACACAAAGTACATGCACTTTCCACGTTGCATCAAAAACAACCTGTGAATCCCAAGGGCTTTCAAGATCCTTAAGAAATCCTTTAAAATTTCACATTACCCCATTAAATTTAACAAAATTTCAACCCTCAATTCAAAATCACACCCCCAAAAACCATCCTCCCCACAACATTCCCAAAAAAACAATCACCTCCAAATTCCAAATCCTCCCTCCTCAATCCCCGGGCATCATCCCCGACACTCTCGTACGTTCCCAAATGAAACGATCCGAGAGTCTACCGAACACTGGGCTCGACAGAAGGAATTTGCCCAGGAATAAAGCGTAGTAGCTTATAACGCTAGTAACCACGCCAAGAAAACGACGCGAATGTATATACACCGAAAAAAAATACTACGCTTTTTTACTATACTTGATACTTGAGGGAGTAGTCACTTCCAAACAAGCGGGTGTATACACACCAGGTTGTTAACTCCCACTTTTCTTTTTTCGGGAAACTGTTTCTTTGGTGATTTCAGTTTTTAACTGAGGATACAGCTCTAATTATTTTGGAAGTAACGTTAATTGGAGTACCATGGGACTGGACACGGACTAGATCGCTTGTGAAACTTTAATTTTTCAGTAATCCGTAACTATGGGTTACCGAGTTACTCTGATCCTCTTGATCTGTGTTATTATCCCGATTAACAAGTCGTTTCAGGAACCTCAGCACACTGGCCATCATTCTCATAGTGGAGGGGGTGGTGGGGGGAAGGAGGGGGCTAGTAAAGGGATACCAAAACAAGTGTGAGTGGAGTTGCTATGGTTGTTAAATTGAGTGAAATTGTTATTTAAATTTTTTGTTCTAATAGGTTGGAAAACTGGTCGAGCAACTTTGGGGGGCAGCTATTCCAGTTTGGAGTGAGCGTTACGAAGTATAATGAGCTGCAGAACGTGAGTTTCAGATTTGGGGTTTAAGAGAGTTATTTTAGGGTTTTATGATGAGTTTATGTTTAATTTCACAGCGCTTCAGTACAGCCAACGACGCGGACGTGCGACCGATCAACCTAGCGTCCCTGATAGTCGAGATGGTTAATGATATCAATACTAACCTTAACGAGAAGGTTCAGGCTGTTAGGGTGAGTAAAAGAATAGTAAGTTTTAAGTTACTTAGCAACACATTATACTAATCACATTTCCCCAATTTCAGAAAATAATGAACTGGGCAGAAGAAAAAGCACTAGAATTCTACGAAAAGAACCCAGACCAGCGCCCTTCACCCCCATCAACATACTACCATTCTCGTAAACTGAACTGGGAAGAAAAGAAGAAGGACGGGACTAAGTACATTGATCATAATCCGGAGCAGTTGAAGCATAAAGTGGAGTTGCCTTATGACGCCCACTTTGATAATCGAGTTAACACCAACTTTAGTTCCGTCCATGTTCCTACTAGTATTTATGAGAGGAGTAAGTTAAGCTATTGAGTTTAAATTCTGTTGTTTCTATGGATACTAATTGTTTGTGTAATTCTGTAGAAGACGACGTCCTAGAGTCAATCGGTTGGTCATCGAACATGGACCAAACGTTCGTGTCGAATTATAATCTGAACCCGACACTTAGTTACCAGTATTTTGGGAGTGCTACTGGGTTTCTTAGACACTATCCTGGTAAGCAGTACTTTAAACATGTTCTCTATGGAAACAATCCTAAAAACCAATCTTAATTACAGCAATGAAGTGGCCAAACGACAACAGCGAACCCCAAAACCCAGACCTCTACGACTGCAGAACCCGACCTTGGTACGTTCAAGCTGCAAACTCGCCAAAGAACATGTTCATCCTGCACGATGTCAGTGGGAGTATGACCGGGATAAGAAGAGAGATTGCTAAGCATGTTGTTAACACGTTGCTTGACACTTTAACTGAGAATGATTACGTTAATGTGTATAATTTTTCGGATGCTACTACTCCTGTTGTTCCGTGTTTTAAGAATAAACTTGTGCAGGTAAAGTGGAGTTTGATTAGGTTATTTTTGGGGTAAAGTGAGAAATTAAAATTGAGAAAATCTGTGTTCCAGGCCAACTTGGAGAACATTAGAGAACTGAAGGTCGGGTTAGAACAGGACCATACTGCTGGGATTGCTAATTTTACTAGTGCTCTTAACATGGCGTTTAATATACTTGAGAAGGTATGTGCAACTTTAATTGAATTTGTGGAGGAAACTTGTAAATTTTGTTAATTGGTCAATGTAATGTTTAGGCCCGCAGCGAACAAGACTCCAGCAACTGCAACCAAGCTATCATGATAATAACAGACGGAGCCCCGTTCTACTTTGAAGAGATTTTCAAAGCGAGACAGAACCCGGAGCACTTTGTTCGCGTGTTCACGTATCTGATTGGGAGGGAGGTTACTGAGAAGCGGGAGGTTCTTCAGATGGCTTGTGCTAATAGGGGTAAGATTACTTTGCTTATTGAGGTTATCTTAATCTTTTATTCAAGTATCTCATGATAACCCATTGACCACTTTCATGTAGGCTACTTCACCCACGTCTCAACACTCAGCGAAGTCCAAGAAAAGGTCCTAAAATACATGCCAGTAATGTCAAGACCGATGGTGATACTCAAAAACCACGAGGAATCCTGGACACCTGTTTACGCGCACATTGCCGTAATTAATTTTAAACTTTTCTCGTTGCTACTCTGCTTTAATATTTAGTTATCTAATTCATAGTAGTGTTTTAACCTTGGCGTTTTACCGCGAAAAAGATTATTTTTTAGAAACACAAGCGTGTAAATACGTTTATATTGAAAATTAGGCAAGCCCAATACGTAGTCGCAAAACTTATTGGCTCCTTAGATTTAGATCGCAGGTTAGTAAATTATTTTAATTTTTTGTGAGGTTTTTCTTGGAGTTTTGTTGTTTTTTTTAACCCCGGGCTAGGCTTTTGAGTTTTGTCCTTTTTGCTCGCGTGTTAAAATTTGTTAAAGTTGTGTGATTAACGGACCGTGTTAAGGATACTCGTCAAACGGATTGGAGCTGGTTGGACCATAACGCGAGGGAGCAGTTTAAACGGTCGAATCGGTATAAAGAGCTGCTTAGGGTGCTTAATCATGATAGGCCTTTGCAGCGGCCGGGGGAAGGGAGTCTTGAGGAAGGGGAGTTTCAGCGGAGGCTTAAAGAGTTTATGGGGGTGCAAGTAAGTTAAATTTGGGGTTAATTTTGGGGTTGAGGGGGTTACTTTTATTGTTTGAGTTTGATTTCCAACCCCCCCAACCATACTTCCACCCCCAATAAACTCAAATTCCAAATTACAGTCCTACGACCTCCACGCCCCACCACTATCAAACCCACCATACCCGATACCAGAGTACGAAGACTACGACTACAACCAAGACACCCAACAGGAAGACGTAACCTACATCCTTCGAAGAAAAAGAAACGTAATTGCAAGAAGCGCTAATAACACGAAATTCCGTGCTACTAATCACACTAACAGGCCGTTAGCGTTGCCGATAAGTGCCAAAAGACTAGAAGCGAGGTTAAGGAAAGTGCATGGGATAAGTAGTGATAAGTTTTTTAAGGTTAGTTAACAGTTTTAATTTGTGTGTGTTTATTTACCTTGTTGGCTTTAGGTTGGCTTTTAACTAATGCTTCTGGATAGTACCGTAGGTTTTAGAATTAACGCACTAATTATGCTCGGTTGCTGGTATGTGACTGAACTCGTCGTTTTGGAGGGTTGCTGCACCAAGCACACAAGCTATTTTGCTATCCATACACAGATTATTTTTCCAATTTTATTAAAGCTATCAGCTATCCCCAAAAAACATTTTAAAGCACAAGCCTTAATTTTATCCCAAAAAAAGCAGCGTTTAAAAAAAGTTTCTCAATTTTTTTTCAAATTTTTTACTGCACAGTTGAATGTTGCACGAAAAGTTCACGTTCCTTTTTTGAGTTGTTTATACCCTTCTTTGTGAAGTTTTAACTGGATAGTACGTTAATGTGCCGTTATTTCGTTTTTCATTCATGCGCTACGTTAATGCTACGCTGGAACGTGATTTAGGCTCAGAAGGAAGAGCACTTTCCGACACCGGCTAAACCTAAGGATCCTACTGAACCTTTTGACTTTATCATAAGCGTATCTACACCTGTTTTTGATAATAGGAACTCGTCGGTAAGTTGGAGTTGGAGGGTTAAATGGTTATTTTATGAATGTTTTATTTTGTTAATTTTATGATTTAAATTTAAGTTGATTCAGTTCAAATTACTTTTACGTTAAACAGATCACGTACGAAACAGTTCGTGTGAATGCGAGCTATACTTTTGAGAAACCTGTTGAGGTTCGTGTAATTTGCATGATGATTTTTTTGTTTAATTATGTTTTTTAAATGGGTTTTGTGTTAATTTAAACCATGAAAACTATTTAATCTCACGTTACCCCATCCCTCTTTCACAGGAACGCATAGCAATCTTCCTAGGAGTAGCAGGAACAGACATCCCGATCAAGGAACTAAAGAAAATGGCTTCACCGTTCAAGCTCGGTGTTAACGGCTACGCGTTTATAGTTAATAATAACGGGTACATTGTGTTCCATCCTGAATGGAGACCAGTGTTTAACGGGGAGTTGCTTAAGCCTAACTACAACACTGTGGATCTGAGTGAGGTTGAGTTGGTTGATAGGGATGATAATTTTAGGAATAATGATTCGAGTTTGTTGGAGGTGAGTTGTGTAATTGAGTGTTTAATTAAAATTGGGATTTCAATTACTTAACGGAGTACTGTTTGAAATGTACAGATGCGAAAGGACATGATAGAAGAAGAACGAACGTACAAGAAAGGACTTCGTGTTCGGATTCCTCAAGATGAGTTTGTGAGTTTAACTTTACTTTAATTACCTATATCTAATTAACTTTGTAGATACCGCTCCGTAGTATTTTAAAAATCATTGTAAAAAATGTTCCTCGTGTAGCCCGAAATTGTCGTTGATGATGTAGTGAAAGACGAGGTATTTGTACCCTCCTACAGGCTTCGTGTTAGGAAAATTCAGGATCATTTTGTAAGTTGGGGTTGTAGATTACTTTAATTTTGGTTGTTTTTCAACACGCATGGTTTTGTTGTGGGGTGTTGGTTTAACAATTGGGGGTGGGGGGTGGTTTTTTTAGAGTGCACACGTTTTTGTTTTCCCCTTTGCATGGTATGCTTTATGTTCGAAACAATCTACACGCCTGGTTAACGGTTTACATCCACACGGTTTGCACGATAACACTACATAACTTAACTTAACTGATAACCCACTTTATTCTTAGCGCCGCGTCACAACCCGCCGCCAAGTATACGAGTTCCACAAACTCCGAAACACCCCGTACACGCTAGCAATCGCCACACCAGAAAACGCGAACCGGTTCCTTGGAGAAATGGAAATAAGATTAGCTCAAGAGAACATCCTAAGCTACTTTGATAAGCCTAATGAAGCTAGAAAGTGGAAGATAAACCCGGACTGGAGCTACTGCGAATACATTAAAGGAGGAGAGAAGCATAATTTCAGTAATCCTGAGGACCAGTTGCTTCACTTTTTGAACAGGATTCAGAGCAAAAGTAGTAGTTGGGCTTGGAGGAACACGGGGGAAGGGATTAAGCAACGGCATCAAGGGCATCATGGGGGTGGGGAGTCGAGGTATCATCGGGACTCTGAGCATGAAGTTTATCGATGTGAGTTAATGAAATTGTAAGTTAATTGGACATAAGGTCAGCATTTAATTTTGTCTCATGTTACCCTCGTAGGTGAACGTGAACTAGTACAATCGTTAGTTTTCGACGCTAACGTGACCAGCATCTTCACTGAAATGAATCTTTGGAAGTTTAACAAGAATGATAAGTAAGTAACGATAAGTTGGGGTATACAATTTAATTGCACTAATTAAATGATTACTCACGCTGTAATTTCTCTTTCCCCCTTTTTGCATTGCACACATCGCTTAACTTCTTTGCATGCTCACTTTAATGAAATTTTTAAACTTAATTCTAATGATAATTAGCCCAATAGCCATTTTGCTATCGCTGATGCCGAGGTAAAGTGTTTGAAAATGTGTGGATTTAATTAATTATGTTTTTCACGCTGCTGCACTGGAGCACTAATTAAATTGATAACATGAATTGATAAGCATTATCTAATTCAAAAAAACTTTTTCTATTTACATCACCCTGTATCCCCTAAACAGAGACCTCTTAAAAATGAACGGAGTAACATCCGCCTTCATCGCCACCCGAACAGGACTAACCCGCTGGATGGACTTTTCAACAAACGACGAACCTGGAGCTAATTTCGGGAAAACTAGTGACGAGACCATGAGGTTCATAGACGCTAATAGTGGAGCTACTAACGAACTTTGGTACAGGCGTGCTGTTGACCGTTACGAACACGATCCGGAGTCGTTTGTGTACACGGTGCCGTTTGATGCTGGGACAAGGAACGATAGTCACGTTACAGCTACACGGGCTATTTTTGTTAATAAAAACGGGGTTAAAGCGCCTGCTGCTGTTGTTGGGGTTCAGTTTAGTCACCGGAAGTGGATGGATAGGTTTTTTGAAATTACTAAAGGGGTGAGTTTGAGATTTAATTTATACTTAATTGACCAATTAATTAATTAACACATGTTCTTGTATCCAGACATTCGACCCCCGTAACCACGGCCCAGAAGGCCCTAAATGGTCATGCGACTCAGGTGCGTATGACTGCTTCGTCCTAGACGACAACGGGTTCATTATGATCACTGAGAAGTACGAGGATACTGGGAAGTTCTTTGGGGAGGTTGATGGGATGGTTATGGAGATGCTTGTTAATAGCGATGTGTACAAGCGTGTTAGGGTTGTTGATTATCAAGCTGTTTGCTTTCAGCCACTTAGTAAATCGAATTTTGGGAGTGTGCTGAGGGCTCCTATGCTTCATCTTGGGAATTTGTTTAATTGGGTTTTGGGTCAGATTGCTTGGGTCATACTGCAGTTTAATTTGCATAGTTTTGTTGATCCTGATTGGGGGAGTGTGCTTGCGAAAGGTAAATGAAATTTGATTTAATTATAGGTTAATTGTGATTGATGACTAATTATAGTGCTTTTAGCCTCAGGAGAAGAACAAACAGCCCCACTACCCCACCAAGTAGTAGAAGAGGACATTGGGTACACTCTGCCCCCTTACATCGAACTGGCGAGCATTAACAAAACACGACTGCGCCCGTGCGATAAAGAGACGTTCCTGTACACGTACGGGACCAGTTATAATACGCACAACTTTAGTTATCATGGGTTGCTTACTAAATGTGGGCATTCGGGGTGTGACGGGTGAGGAACATTACTGTTATGCTCTTATCTTTGGAACATTTAACTAATCTCATGTTACCCTGTACAGCTACTTCAACGTCCACTACATCCCCCACACGAACCTAATCCTCGTAGTAACAGACGGCAAGTGTCGTTGCGGTCTTAACAGCACGACAATTAAGCAGCGTGAGGTCAAGTACCCTAAACTGTTTAAACGCGAGCAGGGAACGGAAGAGGAGGATGTAGATGATGTTGACGATCTATTGAGTAGCTCGCCTGTGGAGGTTTGTAGGACGCCGAAACCTTCGCTGCATAGGAAGCGTCCGCAGCTTTGCATTAATTACAACGCGGAGGTGAGTGTACTTTAATTTAATTCTCAAATAAATTGCAACAAGACTAAGTTTCTGAACTCCCAATTATAGGAGGACACTCTAGGAGCCGACTGCGGAAGATCCCCCTCCCTCCCGCAACCAAGATTCTTAATCCCGTTACTAATCGTGCTACGTTACTTCCTGTAACACGATTCCCCGATTATGAAAGCACATACCAAAAGAAGCCTTCGTTTTTTGAGTACCTACGTGTAAGTGTTAATCAGAGGATTTTTTGGTTTTAACCCGATTTTTCTGCGACAACTGGAGTTACCCACCAGAGGACAATAAAGCAACTCAAAAACTTATCATTCCGTACCCTGTAGTGTAGTAGCAGGGGTTGGTAAATATGTTACTTCAAGAATTTCAAAATCCCTGCTACTACACTACCCAAAATCTGTAAATAAAATCTAGTCAAACCTCCTTTCTTTAGCAATTAAAAAATTTATATATAATCCCCGACGAACAGTCAATTTAAAAAAACAAAGTCTTCCAATAAATACAAAAGATTCATCTGTTTTTTGTAATATCAACAACAATGACAATATACTTGAGATCCGGGTCGGTTTTTTCTACAAAATTCGTGTTAATAAAAATAGGTCCAATAGGAGTCGTTTTAGGATAATGCGTGCATGTGCGTAAGTTAAGTATAAACTTTTAAAAATCGTTCTACCGCCGAGTGTTCTGTAAAGTCCTCCAGAAAAAAAGAATATTTGTAACTTTAAACCACGGAGGTAATAAATGCACCAAAACAATCCACAACATCAGTTTAAGGAAAAAAATTCAATTATTTTTTGTATCCGTGGTTACAACACTCGTTAGTTCTGTTAGGTGCGTGCATGTGTGCACTATCAAAAGTGTGTTATATATAAAGTGGTTCGTTAGATTAAGTGTTTTTCTATACTAACGTAGTGGTTAAGATTACAACTTTTTGGAGTGTCTCCCTTGTACGATAAATCAGGTTTAAAATCAGGTGTTTTAAGATGGTGCCATAGAAAAGATTTAGAGAATCTAGAGGGTTTTTGGTTGTTAAGGAAATTGATATTTTTTCCGTGTGTTGATGTTATGTTGACACGTTTTTGTGATTGTTGGCGATATTTAATGAATAAATTTAAATATTGAAAAGATAGCCAATCAGTGTACTTCATTGACAAGCACACAACCAATCAGAAATCATGGCTTTCAAAATAGAAAACCAATCAGAAACGCTCATGAATCATAGCAACAAAGAAACAATCTATCTGCACCGCCATCTACCAACCTGTCTCTAAACTCAATTCTCAACCCGCACCAAAAAAAGAAACGCAAAATCTCGGTCGATGCCCTCTCGGCCGATCTCGATACATTAACACGGCACTCCTATAAAGCCTCTATTCCGCACCCTATTCCCACCCAAATACACTACCAACCAGTGTTTAACCAAATTCCTCACCCCTTAACCACCCACACCCACCATCAGCATCAGAAAAGTCCGCATCAGAAAAAAATCCTCAAAAAAACAGCTCAGTAGAAAATCCCCCTTAAAAGCGCATCCATGTTGAAAAGGCAGAAAAGCAAGCGCTTTTACAAACAATAACAATTAAAATATAAACCAATTAAATCAACAACGGCGAACACACGAACAATTAAAAACGTTGAAGTTTAATAATGAAACGTGACCGGCTTGACTCGAGTTCCTCAAGCCCCCCACCTCCATCGTCGATGAGTAAGCGTAGCAGGTCAAGCACGCTTGGCAGGTATGGTGACCTCGACGGAAGCAGTGACGATGGGGGCAACAGTCCCAACGGTAACGAGTCCAGTAGCGGAAGGAGACATCACTCTAGCTCGAGGGATCATCATGGGAGCTCGCATCATCATCATCATCATGGCAGGAGTAGTTCTGGGAGTCATAGGAACTCGGGGGGAGGTGGGGGTGGTGGGAGGAGTAGGGGACAGAGTCCTGGAGGGAGGAGCGGTAGGGACTATGAGTCCTATCCCAGAGGTGGTGGTGGTGGAGGGTATAAAGATGGGTAAGTTGACAATGCTTTCTTTTTGGTTGTCATGATGATAAGTTGTTTACTTGACGAGATGTCAGCGAGTGAATTTATTTCCTCAGCGCGTTTCTCAGCTGAGTGCACTTGATCAGGTTCAGTTTAGTTGACAGTTGACCAATTCAAAGTTACATAATTAGTGCAGTGATTAAAAAAATTAAAAAGTGATAAACCCAACCTCTCCAAAAAAAATTGTGTTAAAATTTCCAGCCGCGGATCATCAGCAGCAGGAGGCCAACCAGGCTCAACCTCCTCATCCCAACCCTACCCGTACAAGGTCCTGTGCATAAGTTCCCTCCACCCAAAGGCAAGTGACGAAGTGGTCCGTGACACGCTCTACAGAGAATTCAAGCGCTTCGGTGACATCAGCGTGAAGGTAGTCCACGAACCAGACGAGCGAGTGGCCTACGTGTACTTCAGAAGCTACGAGGACGCAAGGGACGCGAAGCACTCAAAGAGCAGGATAATAATCTACGATAAGCCAGTTATGGTTGAGGCTGCTTACGAGAGTCTACCCCCAAGTTATAATAATCAGAGGGGTGGGGGTGGTGGGTCTCATCATCACGGTAGTTCTGCTCCGGCGGTGAAGGATCACTACGCGGATAAGTATTATAGTGGTAGTGCTGGAGGAGGGAGTGGTAGTCGGAGGTATTTTTCACATTTTATTATAACTTAACTTTTAAATTTATTCATTCTCTTTGTGACGTGTAGGAGTAATTTAACGGCGCACACGGTTAGAGTGTTTTTTCGAGTTGTATGTGAATCAAGTGGGGAAGGTTTTTTAATCGAGGTTTTCATACTTTTTCATGATTCATACTCATTAGATGGTGTGTTGACAGTTTGAGATGTGTAAATAGTGAATTTTTTCGAGCTCGTGGAAGGTGGTTCATGATTGAATTCATGAGTTTTCGGGAAGATTAGATTTACCGGTTTGCGTAGTGTGGTGGAAATTATGAGCGCACAGAGTTCGAAAAGCAGTTATTTCATATCACATTCTAAAGTTCGAGAATTGTTTATTTATCTGCATGATAAGTTATCATTGATAACGTGTGTGATTGTGGGTTGTAAAGATTCAAGTAGTTATCGTTAACTCATGTTAATTCAGATCGCATCGTGACCGTGTGATCTTGCTGATCATCTGAAATTCTGAATTCACTGAAAAAAATTTAAAAGCACGGGCACCTAGGGTTCTGACTTGCATTTATTAACAGAAACCTTGACGACAACATGGTTATCCCGACAGACAAAGTACACAGTAGTGAGATTCGTGCAATAACGCTTATAACTCTGCTTGTAGGTGATAACTCATACGTGAATCAGTTTTTGAACCGATAGTTCTGAATTGTTCGGTACTCTCCTTCTTTCTACTGCCTACTTCTCTCTCTCTGTTCACTTCTCTGATGGATGCGTCTTTTCTTTTTTCGAGCATTTTTTACACACACTAGTTTTTGTTTAAGTTTTTTCTATAGCGCTTTTTTTGGTACTTGGAACGTGATCAAATTGTGGAAAGTGATGTTCTTGGAAAAGCGTTTGATAGAGTCAAGAGTCAAAAGTTTGGAAAATTGAGTCTGAAATAAGAAGATTAGTTTAAGGAGCTCGCTTAAGTGCATGGTTTAAAGATGGTTATTCATTGGAAGTCATTAACGTGCGATGGTTACTTCAGTTTAATTGTTATACTCAATACTCAAAATGCTCAATACTCAGAAAAAATCGAAAGGATAAGTGTTCGAAAAAATCTCAGAAATACGTGGAAGCTCGATGCTCGAAAATACACGCTTTTATGATCTGTTATTCTGTTTTTTTCCATATCGTGAAGTCAGTTAGGTAGGCAATTACTTAATTTAAAATTAATTAAAAACGAAGAAACAAAACGCGCAAGTTGACATGTTTTTGTGAGAAACTGTGTACCTGTGATAAGTAATTTTTCGAACCGTGATTGTGCGTTAACTTAATTATTTCGATAACCCAATTGCCAAAGATATAATCTTTAATCGAGAATCCGCGTTCGTAAGTGTTAAAAGTTGAAATACATGAAGAAAGTACGAAATTACAAATAGCCAGTTAGCACCTGATGAAATACAAAAGCCTAGGGTTAGTTAGGTTAAAATAGTGCTAAAATCCGTACAAAATAGTTTCAAAGTTACTTGAAAGTTCCTTCTCTAGATCATATCAAAAGTGTCCGCTACTAACAAAAATCACAACTCAACATTCAAGAATAGTTATTTAAGTGCATTTACCTGTGACCAACTGCGCACAACTACTACAAGTAGTGCCTACTGTGAAATCTAACCACAGTCCCCGCGCAGACCCGTGCAGTGGAAACATATTCCACACGCAGCGCGTTTAACGTAAAAAAAACCCCGTGTTTTCATAATTATCTCGGTGCAATTTCGTGTAAAGTTCAGTTTTCTAAAAAAAGTTAAAACGATACCAAAAACCACAGATCCCCGATTTACGATGGACCACCCCCATCATCCCGTGGAGGCGGTGGTGGAATGCGTGACCCTGATCACCACCACTCGAACAGGTACGACCGATATGACAACGCTAGAGGTGGATCTAGTATGGCGCCTCCTCCTGGACCTCCTGGTGGACCGCCTATGCATTACAGGGACTATAGGGGTGGGAGAGGGGATCATCATCCTATGGGGGATTATAGGGGTGGGGGGATGAGTGGGGGAGGTGGCAATCCTCCACACTATTCTAGGTAAGTGTGTTTGAAAGTGGAGTGTTGTTAGTGGAGTTTACTAAGTTTTCAATTTCCTTTTAGATACCCACCTCGCGGCTCAGCATCCTCATCAGGCCCACCACCACCACACCACCAACCACCACCTCACCATCACCACCACGGCCCACCAGGAGGACCACCTCCACCAGGCCCACCACATCACCACCCAGGTCCAGGTGGTCCACCACCTCCAGGCCCTCCACACCACCACGGTCCACCAGGACAAGGTGGCCCACACCACGGACCTCCAGGAGGTCCACCACACCACTACGGTGTCTCACACCACCACATGGAACCTCCACATCACCACCATCACGGTGGTCCTCCACACTTGCTTCCACCTCCACAGGCTCCACCTCGATACGAGAACAAGAAAGACAAGTTTCCAAACTATTTGCAGCATATTTCTCCGGAGGATGATCCTTTGGCGACTAGGACTCTTTTTGCGGGGAATCTTGAGGTTAATATTACGGATGAGGAGTTGAGGAGGATCTTTGGGAGGTACGGGACTGTTGAGGATATTGATATTAAGAGGCCTCCTCCTGGGACTGGGAATGCTTATGCTTTTGTGAGGTTTGTTAATCTTGACATGGCTGCTAGGTGAGTTGAATACTTGGACGTTGATTATCTAATTAATCTTTAATGGAGTGCATTTTACTAATCAATTTCCTTCAATTTCAAAAGAGCAAAATCAGAACTCTCAGGCCAGTACATAGGAAAGTTCCAGTGCAAAATAGGCTACGGGAAAGTAAACCCAACAACAAAAATGTGGATCGGAGGTCTAGGAGACTGGACAACATCCTCCCAACTAGAACGAGAATTCGACAGATTCGGCTCTATAAAAAAGATTGAATGGATAAAAGGAGAACCGTACGCGTACATAACGTTCGAGACAATAGACGCTGCTCAGGCTGCAGTTAAAGACATGAGGGGTTATCCACTAGGTGGTCCTGATAAACGGATAAGGACTGATTTTGCTGACGCTGCGAGTCCACCTATTGGGTCTCATTTGCATAATCTTCCTGGGTTGCTTGGGCCTGGGAGTAATGGGGGGCCGGGGGGGAAGAGGAGTGAGTTTGATAGGGAGAGTGCTGGGAATGTTGCTGGGAGTAATGGTGAGATTTTAGGATACAGATAAGGTGTGTTGATAAGCATGAACTTTGTTGATAAGCTTGTTCTGTTTCCAGATGACATGTCAGGCTGCGGTAGCGAATCTGGCAGAAACGACGGAGGACAAGGTGTCCCAAGAGGAGGACCTGGATCTACTCACTCTGGAGGTACTGATCTTGCTGGAACGAGTCCTGGACAGTCTGATAACGAGTCTGTTAAGAGTCTCGGGAATATCAAGTTTATTCATGATATTCCGAGGAAGGTTGGTGTTTCTTGGAGTGGGGCTTTGATTCTTAAGAATAGCAGCTTTCCTACTAGGTAAGATACTTTAAGATAATTAGTGCTTATCAGTATACTAACGAGTATGTTATCTTGTGCTTAGGCTCTACTTAACTGAAGGTGACTTTGACGGAATCGAGTTACTCATGAAGGACGAAGAGTGCAAGAACCAGCTTCGTATTACTCAGCGGTTGAGACTTGATCAGGTAAATAAACCTTATCTTGTAACTTATCATTCACCTTATCAACCACCTAATCACCTATTACATTCCACAGAGCAAACTAGACGACGTCTTAAAACGCATCTCAACAAGCACCCACCACGGAGTCTTCCTAGCACTCCCATGCTCCACAACAGCAACATCAAACGACACCCAAAACGACGAAGACTCCCAAAACTCCTCAAACAACCTCCAATCCCGCCCCCTCCGCAACCTAGTAAGCTACTTGAAGCAAAAGGAAGCCGCAGGAGTAATAAGCTTAGCAGTAGCAAAGGACGCTTCAACAACAGGAGTCCTGTACGCATTCCCACCCTGTCCCTTTAGCTTCGAGCTGTTGAAGAAACAGTGCCCTGGGTTAACTGAAGGGAACGGGACTGTTACTGGGAATGGGGATGGTAAAGATGGGGTTGAGAATCATCTTGTTATTGTTGTTATTAGGGGTGGGAATGTGTAAAATCTACAGTTAAAACGTAAATAATCTCGTGTTTGCTACATGAAAGTTTAGTGCATAAAATTGGTAATGATCTTGATGGATGTAAAAGCATAAAAAATTAGTTTTTAAAATAGTTTTTAAATTTAATAGTGTGGGTAACATATACAATTTGAGATTTTATTTAAATAAAAACGTTGCTATTGAAACTAAAGTTGTTTTGGTAATCATTAATCACTCATTAATCATATGACTGAAATCTTTCATCAGCTGGCATTTAACACACAAACCACTTACTTCACACCCAACACACCTCCATGTAACCTAAGCTAGTCTCACTCCACCCCATACTCTCCTCATCCCGTTCAAACTCCACAGAAAAAATCAATATTTAATGAACACTGCAGCAGTATTAGATAATGCACCAAAATATAAAATCTCTACTTTTCATCTCCAAATTTTAAAGCTTTAAACTGATCTCATTTTAGAAACATAAGTACTTTTACTGTAAATTATTAGTCAAATCATGTCCTCTTGGCAGTTAGGAATAGATTTAGTAGCAACGTTCCTATTAGCTTCGTACCTACTTTTCCAGTACGGTAACTGGTACAGGCACCATGTTTTCGTTACCTTATCCGTGCTTGTAGCCTGGTACTTTAGTTTCGTATTTGTTTTTGTGCTGCCTATTGATATATCTGGGGTGAGTTCAAACTTGACTTAAAATATCTATTTCCGGTTTAACTAACTTTACTGTATCCCCTTTACAGACAGCCTACCGTCAATGCCTCGCAGCCCACTTAACAAACGACACAAACACGACATCACACATCCTCCCCCAATCAAACAACACATCAAACTCAACAACCCAACCCTGCACCCAACCCCCATCATTCGTCCCAGAACCAGTAATGCAAAACTTATGGAGAGTAGTCTACTGGACATCCCAACTCCTAACATGGCTAGTACTCCCAATGATGCAATCCTACGTTCAAGCTGGAGAGTTCACGATCAAAGGAAAACTAAGGTCAGCGCTACTAGATAACGCCATCTACTACGGGTCTTATCTGTTCATTTGCGGGATACTACTGGCTTATATTGCTGTTAAACCGGATCTTCAGTTGGATTGGTACAAGTTGAAGGCTATAGCGAGTAGTGCTTCGAATACTTGGGGGTTGTTTCTACTTGTGTTTATGCTGGGGTATGGGTTGATAAGCGTTCCTCAGGCGCTTTATCATGGGTCT
The DNA here is from genome assembly GCA_029691765.1 of Entomobrya proxima. Classification (NCBI taxonomy): domain Eukaryota; kingdom Metazoa; phylum Arthropoda; class Collembola; order Entomobryomorpha; family Entomobryidae; genus Entomobrya; species Entomobrya proxima. The sequence continues at coordinate 10,401,845 of CM056169.1, forward strand.
TGTGAAAAAAGGAGTTTGGGGAATGCGTACTTTCGGGTTGCTAAATTGGCGGGGGAGAGGAATAGTAGTGAGGAGCAGGTTGATGATGTTATTGGTGAGTTGGAAATTGATTGGAGGTTTAATTGTTGAGATTTGGTATTTAATTAAGGTATTGATTTGTATAGAAACTCTACAGCTCTGCGTCAAGTCAACAAACTCAATGTCACCGGAACTGGCTAATAATCTGCAGACTATCGTGAGCAGCTTGCCGATTGAGTTTAGGGAGAGGATGGCGAGGAGGGTTAGCTTATCAATATCAGCTTATCTATTGGTTATCTTACTAGTAGGATAGTTTAATTAAAGTGTTTCTGTCAATTTTACAGAGAGTCAACGAAACGATCAACGAGATAAACGAAAAGTTACTTGTAAAGCTGCACAGGAACGTTAAACGGGCTATTCAGGCTTATCATCGGACGGGTGAGATAACAGATTATTTAGAGGAAATCTTAAAGTTAATTAAACTTAAAATCAAATTATTCTCCAGAAACCCAATACGAGCAAGCAGTAACGCACGCAATCTATCTCGAAGACGTGGACAGGAACATGAAGTCAAACGCGAGGATCTTCAAGCACACGTTCGAGGAGTCGAGGTCACGTGGGATTTGGAAGCACCTACCTGCTAGCTTTGGTAATAATTTGATATTCAAACTCATCTTCATTATCTCACCTAACACCTAATTACCCTCCCAATTATCTACAGAATGGTTCACCCGCTGCATACTCCACTCATACGCGCTAAAGCTCCTGTCACTATCAGCCATGCTCCTCAGCTTCATGATAATCTGGTCAGAGGTCACGTTCTTCAACAAGCAACCTGTTCTCAGTATATTCGCTGCTGTGCTACAAGCTACTAGAACGGCTTACCCGAGTATGGAGTTTATCTGTACTGTCACGATATCCTACATGGCTACTTGTGCGTTCTACACCATCTTCAAGATCCGGGTTTTCAACTTTTATTATCTTGCTGGGGTTCATCAGACTGATGAGTATAGTTTGATATTTGCGGGGATGTAAGATAAGCAAATTAATTACAATTTTAATGCTATTTTCTCAATTAACCCCAAAAATCTGTTATCAAAAAGGTTACTCTGCCGCTTGACCCCACCCCTTTGTCTCAACACGCTATCGCTATTCCACCTGGACTCCCACGTCATTCAAGAACGGATCCTAGAGACATCTTACACTCAGGTTATGGGGCATATGGACGTGATAACTCTGATTTCTGATGGGTTTAACGTTTATTTTCCAATCGGGATACTACTGATTGCTCTGCTGACTTGGTTTCGTGTTGGATCGAGGATTTTGAGTAAAGTTGGGTTTCAGCAGTTTCTACCTGATGATGATGATGGGGCTACTGATGAGATGATTGGGGAAGGGAGTCAACTTGTTATGAGGGGTTAGTTGGAGGTTAATTGTTAAGTTAATTAGGATGCATTTTAATTAATTCATAATTAATGTACAGAGAAACGCCGCCGACAGAGAAACCTGGACTCAACGTCAGGTTCAAGAAAACGGTTACAGAGACCCGCTCCTGGTGGTACTTCATCTGCTACTGCTGCTGATTCTGCTAACGTTGCTGGTAATTATGTCAACTCATTATCATAGTTTTCATACAATTAACTAATCATAACCCCCCTCCATTGTTTACAGTCGAAAACCTCCGAAACCTAACACACAACATCCAAGACAACGACCCAGAAGAAACGTACTACAGCCGCGTTCTTATCGAAGACAGTTCAGGTCAACCGCGTCAGTACGGGAGTAGGGATTCTCGTTATTATTCTAACCCGCCACGAGGGTTATTCGATGATGTTTAAATGTGTTTTTTTAGTGCTTTTTATTTTTTTAATTGTGTACCCCCCGAGATGCCATAGAAACTTTAATTTATTTTAAACCACGTATTAAGTAGCATTTAAGTAGCATATAAGTAGGTTAGTTTGTCAATTTTGCGGTAGCTAATAATAAAATAAAAGACCGTTAAGATTCATTTGTGATTTTAAAATGATTCATTCATCGAAGACTCTTGCTGTCGCTGTCTGGTTATATTTTTCCCAGCAGCTTCAAGTGCATTGAACTTTTTACTCGATTGCAGGTTTTTAGTCGCTTCTGGGTGTTTATGTGCTTTTTGAGAGCAGGTTTTACGTGCAAGAGTGCATTTTTTTTACTGAACGTGTTTTTATATTGGAATGTGTGGATGCATTGAGGAGAAGGGGTTGAAAATTTACGGGGGGGTTTTCAGTGAGTTTTATTGGGTAACGTTGTTATGTTAGAATTGGTAAGTGTAAAAGTCTACAAATTTTCATGAGTTTCATTTAAAAAATTAGGATGCATGAATATAGTTACTATATCAATTGCTCATTAACTATTTTCATATAAAAGTTGCAACTTTTTAGAATTTATATTGAATATATTGAATTGATAATTAAACGAACTACCGAATCGGACCTACAATTGCAGCGTTTCTATTGCTATCATTGCTAACATAAAAAATCAGAGACATTAAAACAGTCACCGCAACAACTGCTCATTAATCAAACATGCGTTTGAATAATATTTATGAGTAATGAGTACATCTACACTATATTACCATGACAACTGCACATTTCATATCAATCATTGATCACATTATTAAACCATAAAACTGCCAATCAAACAATGTTCCCACGTGCAATTACTTTAATCAGATTATTACGAGTAATTAAATATTAATTCGCTAATTAGCATACAGATGCATACAATGTGTTGAAGTATAACTTTCATGAATGAACCCCATGACAATTATAATCCGATCAAACCCTTTAATCCAATTACCCATAAAAAACTCCCAAAAACCCCCTCGTAACACGTAACACGTAACACCTTCCAAAACCCTATGTAAAAGCATTTCACGCTGCTTCAAACTTCAAATCCTCAATGCACTACAATGCATTTTCGCATGCAAAAAAGGGGTAAGTACACCCTTCTTCATCCCTTTACACCTTTAAAACCATCTGGTGTATACGTAATGATGTAACTATAGCAAATAGCTAAAGAATAAAAAAAAATTAGCAAAAGAAAACACGAAACCAATTTTCTAAAAAGAACTCTTAATACACCCAACCGGTTAAAAGCATTCTTTGACATGTACGGCTTCTGTCAACTTCAACACAAGCAGAAAAAAAAAGAACCGTTTTTTACACACGCAGAACAAAAGCACTGCTATAGCAACCTACACTGTGTTATTGAACTTTAATACGTAGTAATTTAATTTAGTCTTTTTTTTGTTTATCACGACATATCTACATAACTTGGGGCTTCTTCCGTACACCGGTTTTCATTTAGGTAATTTCTGTCGCGTAGTGCTATAGCAACGGCTCAGTGTTAAATTAGCGTAAAAACGAGTTTTTAACGAACGGGTTCTATTTTTGCGGAAAATTGATTTTTGCGACTGAAGTGTGTGTAACCAGATTTTTAAGTTTTTTGTGATTTCAAGTGTTTTAAGTGCCATGGAGATGTGAAGTTTTTAAGTTTTTTTGAGTTTATTTGCGACTGGATAATCATTAAGAGTATTAAGGTAAGATAATTTATTTAGCAAATTTAGCATGAATAAATCCGGGTCAAATTTTTTTTCAATTTCCGCGTTATATCGGGCATTCGAGCGTAAATATTTTTGTAATAATTTTCCGATGACGAATGCCAGAAGCTCACTGACTCATCAAAATAGACAGGAAATAGCTATAAAACTTGTAAACAGGCAAAGAAACAAGCTTTCCAAAAGAAGCATAGCGCATCTTCAGCACAAAACGGTTCCACAGAACAACGAGCGCATCACAAATCTCTCTTGGCTTGTTTCCAAGGCTTCTAAAAATAAGTCTGGATAAGTGTACGGCGTAATTCTTTCGAAAAACAGCTTGTGTTCATATTAAAGTATCCATATTATAACTCCATCCCACGCGAATATAAGTCTGTATTCTTTAGTGTCAACGTACTTTTTTATCCTGCATTCTTGTTTGAGGTTTTTTACTTGTGCTTCCGAACTGTTCCGGAACAGTCTGTTTAGTAATAACGGGAGTGATTTTTTGGGAAATTTTTGAGTAATTTTCCACATTTTTTTCTGTGGAAATTTTTTTTAGCAAAAATTATGTAGTATTTTTTTGTGAAGGAAAATATTAAGGAGTTTTGAATATAAATTGTTCGAAAAAAATTATAATTTACATAATTTTCCAACTTTTCAATCGCAAAAGTTTCGAAAACTATATATCCCGTGATAGTAATCTACACGGAAGTGTGTAAAAAAAGTGAAAAGAGTTTCTATAGTGATATATTCTATAGGTTTGCTAATTTTTATTACGAAATTGATAAGCATCGGCGCGAGAGAGTGAAATTTTATTTTGCTAGGTGCTTTGAAATTTACATGCACTTTACATGCACCTTTAAGGCACGGTGCTTAGAAGAGTGCTTTAAAGGCACACGATTAAAACAAAAGCTTTCATATTGCAATATTGAGAATTATTACGTTTCACATTACGCCGCTATAGCAACAAAGTACCTTACGGTTGTGTGCGATACACCGCTCCTTTTTGATAAGCAAAATAAAGATAAACACACTTTCGCGTGCGATGCAGAAAAATTGCAAAAAACGCAATTATGAATTATTATGTTTCAAAGCGCTATGAAATTACACCAATTATTTATAATTTTTTAAATAATTTTTATTTGTAGTCATGAGCACAAAAGCAAACATTAAAATAAATGCATAATTTCGGAAGCTCTGTTACAAGTTTCCTTGTTGCGATACGCGTTTTTTATTGCTAACTAGTAGCCCGCCCGTTGGATCTTAGTAGACTTTCATAAACTATTAGAATTTTACGTAATTTACTCGAATTCACTTGCTCGCAGTTTTCTGTTATCTTACGTCATTTGCTTGTTCCATAAGCTTATCATTCGAATCTTAAATATCAGCCCCGCTAGTTAACCTTCGTTTAAAAACCTCACTCCCTGTCCAAAACTCCAAGTAACCCAATGAAAACCCCATTAACTGGCTACAACACCAAGTAACCCCCTAAAAACCCCTAAAATACCTTTCACAGCCTGGCTCAAATGCCAAGTAACCCACTGCAAATCCCATTTCCTGACTCAAACACCAATAAGTAACCACTGCAAACCCCAACATCTGCAGCTCCAAGTAACCCACTAAAATCTTCACTCCATGACTGTGACACCAATTAAATTACTGAAGACTTCATCAACTGGATGTAATGCTGGTTAACTCACTGAATACCCCATTATCTAACTGCAACCCGACAATTAACCCAATAAGTGTGTCAAAAGAAACATGAAAAGCCAGTATCTTAACTTAATATAATTTTTAAATAACTCCAGGAAATCAGCCTTTGCATATCTACTTTATGTATGCGGCATAAAGATACATTTACAATCACATTTTGTAAAATTGCAACATTTCCAGAGCATATTTTGCAATGTGCATACGTGCTTACTGCATCATGTTCATCATGCAGAGATGTGAAGAATGCGCATCGCAATCTTAATACAGTCATGTGTATTGTGACTCCACCCCCACGAAATGTTCCTCTGGAAAAACCGTTAAAATAAACAATTCAGGGGCAAAAAATCGAAAAAAGGGCTCTGTTGCGGAGTCAAGTAGGCAATTTGCGTTCGATTGAGACTTTTTTCAAGGTCTATAACCCTGCGACAACTTCAGAAATTGTACCTTCAGGAACCTGTCAAATCTCCCTTTAAAATACATTAGTGGCCTATCCTCTCCATACTTGGGGTACCAATTTTATATATATGATAGTTACGACAGTTTTTTAATGAGTTAATCATGATCTCAGCGTTTTTTGTAGCAAGTCATAAAATTACATTCCCATGACAACTAAACTAAACTTCTATCCTATTTCCAGATCCAAAGATGTCCTCCCAAAACTCAATCTCATCAACCTTCAAGTCAACAACAGTAAGTATCCCAGACGACTCGATCGTGATAACCCACACAAGCCCCCAACCCCAGTTCACGAACCTAATCGAAACGGAAAAGTGCCTTTTGCTCCACGACTCTTCAGAACGGGAGCATACTAACGAGCCTGTTGTTGTGGTTACTAACGATTACACTGACGATGACGAGTTTGAGTGTGACAGCGAGATTAACAGGATTACTAACTACCGTGGTGGGAGGAACTTGAGTCCAGAGCCTAGTGAGCATGAGTTGTCAGGGTTACGGATTAACGTTAGCTTTGATGAAGGGGTTGAGTGTACTGAGGGGGTTGAGTTTGAGGAGTTTTGCGTTGGTGATAAGAATAACGTGTGTGGTTTGGAAATTTTTACTAATTTATTTGTTGTCATGGTGACGTAACTTAACTTCCTGTTTTATCACGTAGGTGAGCTCAAAGTCAAGCTCGAAAACTAAGCAGATGTACTCCAAGAGCTCAGTACAGTCCCAGTCTTCTGTTGAGAAGACTTGTAAAACTGAAGCTGTTTCTATGGTAACGGAGGCTTCTGTTCTGGAAAGTGGTCAGAAATCGGTTAGTTTGGAGACTCAACAGGTTAGTAGTGTTGAGGAGGTTGAACAGGTTGCCATGGTGAATAAAGGGGAAGAGGATGTTAAGGAGAAGAAGAAGATTGAGAGGAAGTCGAGTAAAGCGGGGAAGAAGAATAAAAACGCTGAGATTAGTAAAGAGAATATTTCTGTGGTAAGTTTAAGCGTTAATGTGTGTTCCAACTAATAATTTGCGTGACTGTGTGTGATTGTAACATAAATCCTGTAACCTAGACAACCCTAACAAACGGAGAGAAACCAATCCCCGAAGACCTAGCTAAAAAACTCGGTCCTGGAGAATCCCGTGTGTTTGCTAAAGTTTGCGTTGCTAACCTGGTAAATTGTTATTTCCATAACAACCTAAATCATAGCTTGTCTTAACCTGATCGCATGAATAAAATTTAGCGCCGTAGTTTCGGAGACCTAACAGCCTTAACCTCCGGTGACAATCTTAGTTTGCACCAGTTCTCTGGTTCGAACTCTCTGGAGTATAATCGCATTAGTTGTCTTAGTAACCGTGATTTTAAAGTGAGTTTTTTTATGATTTTTTTTGTAGTTTTGTGTATTTTTTTTTTGCTTTTTACTAACGTGTTTTGCTTTTGCTTGAACTAAATTAGTGTAACGTTAGAAACAGTGGAGGAGGGCCTAGCTCGTTGCCTGGTTGTGATAATAAGCTTCGGTTGTTTAATCCTGAGTACTGGGACCGGTTACTTGGGTTTAGAGTTGACGCTGTGCGTAGATATTTTAATGCTTTTATGTGCTTTTAAAGTGCATTTATAACGTGCATTTGATTTTGCAGAAATCCAGTTTCAGCAAATTTGACAGTTTGGTTTCGAAGAATAGTAACGGGGCTGTTGCTGTGGAGAATAAGGTAGAAATTGGAAAATCCTTTTTTGGGTTGCTTTCTGATTTGCATAATTAACAGTTGTAATTTGCATAGGAATCAACCTCAGAACCAAATGAATCCACAGCAACGAAACCAGAAGCGAAAAAGATGTACTGTGCTAGCTGCGAGAAGCAAGTTTTTCAGATGGAGTTGATTCGAGCTGAGAAGAAGGACTGGCATAAGAACTGTTTCCGGTGTGTTAGCTGTAGGAAGGTGCTTAGGTATGTTGTTATGGGTACATTTTGAGTCCATTGTCCATTGTTTTGGACAAGCCCCATGGACCGTGAATCCTGTGTTCATTTAAATTTGTTTGTTTTTAGCGTGGATACGTATCAATCTCATGAACAGAGGCTTTACTGCAAGGTATTTTACATAGTTAACATTTTTAGTTGGTATGGTGATTAAAACATGAATTTGTGTACAGCCCCACTTCAAAGAACTGTTCCAACCAAAAGCAGTGGTTGACGAGGGAACGGAAGAGAATCAGGATAACAGGAGCTCTGATAAACGGAGCAAGCTGCAGTTGATCATTTGCGAGAGTCAGCCTAAAGAATTGCCTCCGGATGTTGTTAGGGGTGATTTGTTATTCTAATTTAAACCCAGGATGTTGGGATTTATGATAACCATGGTGATTTTGAATATTTTACAGCTTCTGATACCCCGAGCACTGGGCTTGAGGATATTCAGATTGATGTGAGGTCTAAGTTTGAGTTGTTTGAGGGGCTTAAGAAATGCGAAGATGAGACTGGTGTTGAGGTTCCTGTTGTTAAGAGGTTTGTTGTTATGGGGATTTTATTGGAAGGAGAATTTGTTTTTTTTTGTGGGAAACTGAGTGTTTTTCTTTGTAGGTCTGCGAGTGTGCTTGCTAAGCTGAAGAAATACGAGAACTCGCTTGCCAACGGGAATACTGAGTTGGAGGGGGTTAGTGACGAGGACCTTCATGGTGTTGATGGGATTGAGTTGCAGAGTGACGAGGAAGTTGGGGGTTATGAGGAGAACTCTTGTATTAAAGACGAGATTAAGAGGAAGGTTAGAATAAGTTTGAAGTAGAGTTAAAGAGAGTTTAAATTAGAGTAAAACTCTGTTCAGTGAAGTTAACAGTGAATCTCTTTAACAGCTAAAGAACCCACTCCAAGCACTAAACGAGATAGCCCACTTCAAACAAATGGAGCAAGTCCGGTCTAAATGGGAAGAGGGTACGTTCACCCGGGACCAGTTGAACGCAGAGTCGAGGAAGGAGGAGCTTCAGAAGTTTAGGTCGAGATTGTGCCAAGGGAAGAGTGGGCAGTTGAAGGAGTTGTACGAGAAGGGGGTTGAGAATGGGGGGGAGGTTAGTGATTCGAGGGTTAAGGAGCTTGAGGAGTTGGGTAACGAGAAGGCTAAAGGGCTGCGGGAGATGTTTGAACGGGGGGAGGTTATTAAAGGGGAGGATGAGGAGGATAGGAAGAAGGGGGGCGTGGATCTTGAGGTTTTTGAGGCGGGGGTTGCGCGGGAGAGTAAGCGGTTGTTTGAGGAGCTTGATAAGAAACTTTGTGTTGAGGAGAAGGAGGTTAAGCGGGGTGGGAGGTTTGTTAAGAAGGTGAGTTAATTTGGAATTTTTGTTTGTTGTCATTGGTTACAATGGATTTGTTTCTTTAGTTGGGTATCGTGAATCTTGGTGAGGTTGTGCAGCCTGGGGAGATTGTTAGGAGCTCTGATAAGGTTGACGAGCCACTTAAGGTTAACACTGCTGAGTTATCGAACAAGTTTAAGTTTTTTGAGACTTATCAGGATGAGTTGGAGAGGAGGAGTAAAGAGGAGAAGAGAGAAGGGTTTAAACGGATTACTCCTCCGAGGGAGGATGGGGTTGTTAAGGTATAGGAGTTTTTTTTGGAGTTTAGAGTGGAGTTAAGAGTGGTGTGCTAAGAGTTTTGTGTGGGTTTTTAGTGAGTGAATGATGGGTTATAATAAGAGTTTAAAGTACAATTTCAATTTACAGCTCGAAAAGGACTACGATACTCTCGATGGTGACAACACATATCGTGACCCTACTGTAGTTCGCCATGGTGAATCTGAACAGGATGATACGTTGGTTAAGAGTAAAACTACTTCGAAGATGCTTAGTGTTTTTAGGCAGATGGAGGAGAATTTGAGTAGGGAGAGTAAGGACCCTATTATTAGGCCTTTGAAGCAGTTTACTCCACCTCGGGATACTATTGGGGTTAGGGTTGTTGATAGTGAGGAGGAGGAGAGTGAGGTTGAGGAGGAGGAGGAGGAAGAGGGGGATGAGGAGGATGTTAAGCGGGAGGATGAGTTTCTTAAGGAAGTTGGGGTGAGTTTTTGAGGAGTTAAGATTGGGGTTTTGTAGTTAAAGTGTATTAATTTGGAGTTTAATTTTGCAGAGCCTCGCGCGAGCAAGGTCCCTCCGTGCTAAATTCGAACGATGGGAGCAGCAGGAGAACGAGCGGAACAAGACCGTTCCTGATGAACTTGCCGAGTCTATTGAGTCTGCGAAGAACCTTAAGGCTAAGTTTGAGGCTATGAGGTTGATGGGGGATGGGGGGAATAAAGAGAATGGTGGGGGGAGGGGGGTTCCTATTAAAGTTAATCGATTTGTGGTGAGTTGAAGCTTTACTTTTTTGGGAATCTTATCGCTTGATTGGTATTAATTTCACTTTCCTTTTTGCAGTAACCTGGTGGTTGGGTATATCGTGATTTACTATTTAATTGGGGGTTATTAGGGTTGTGTAGGCTTGTTAGGTTTTAATTTTTTTTTGTACATTATACGCTGTCCATTGCTGCTTTTTGGTGAAAATAAAAACACTCGCGTGTGCGAGAAAACGGTCAAAAGGGTTTTATGCTCTGATTAGCGTGTACTAGAGCGTGGGGGCTTTTTCTTGCATTTTTAGCATTTGTGCAGGTGCAGCAGGTGCGTTTTTGGCAAACTGTTAAGTTGGCGAAAGATTAAGTGGGGGAGATAACTGAGATAAGATATGGCACAGGTGCAGGTGGTGGGGTTACTTGAGAATTTGTTGGTTGCTGGGTGCAGGGAGTATTATGGGCTTTTTGGGTTTTAAATTTAAGTCTTGAGTTAATATTGGGGTTTGAAGAGTAATTATTGGGGTTAAGAAGGTTTAAAAACCTTTAATGAGAGTTAATCGCATAAACTCTATTTTAAACCGTGGGGTAATGTGAAAAACTCTTACTTCTTTAAACCCATATTTCAAACCCCATTTAAACCCATTTCAAACCCCATTTAAACTCATTTTTAGCCAACCCAACCTCGTAGCCAATCTACCTCAACCCATCAAACCTGAACAAGCACTCAAAAAACAAAGAGCATGCACACAGTATCCCGACCGACCCCGAAAATCTTAAAAACAGCCAGGATAGGGAGTATGAACTTGATCTTCAAAAAGTCTGTTTGCCCAAGCTGATCTCAAAAAAAGCATATGCGCTACTTGAAAAACTGTTCAGTGTATATAACTTAACCTCGAGAGATTTTTAACTTTTAGGATAAGAATAGAAGAAAGTGAACAATTTTTATTAGAATTTTTTTGGGGGATTTTCATTGTGATTATCGAGCTAGTCGGGAGTGGATCGATAAAAATATACAAGTAAGTTGGGTGGTTTTTTAGTGTGGTTAATTAGTATAAATTGACAATTAGGTTTTAATTGTGTGTGGCGTGTGCAGTAATCACATTACTAATTTAATTATCCAATGACCCAAATAACAGCCACAAATCATAAAAACCCGATCCACCCGCAACAGCGCAAAACCCCGAACAAAAACTCTCCTAGAAAAGCCAAGAATCCTCCAAGGTCAAGTTACTCCCAAAATTCACCCATTCACAAACCAATAATCCCAGTACTTTTATTATTATTGGCAAGCAGGCAAAAAAAATATTTCACACTCTCGCGAAAACGCTAATAAAACCACTAAAAAAGCTTTAAAAAACCGCGTAGGAAGTAACATTGAACCTTGCAAAAAAAAACTTGGCAACTTATCCCTAAACTGCGTTTTTTCCTCTTTGTGGTTTAAAACCAAACTCTGCTTCTTAGAAACCCAAATTTTCCGGTTGTCATGTTAAAAAGTTTTGATTATTTAATTGTAGCTCAACACTAACAACCTAAACAGCTCATCCTCCAGCACCTCAACCAGCCCTCAGCAACTAACACAGTTTTGTGCGTTTAATAGTTTACCTTCGGACGTTAGTAACCATAGCAACATGAGTTCCGGTGGGGAAAACTGTGCTGCTTGTGAGAAGCGGGTTTACGTTATGGAGAAAGTTGAAGCTGGGGGGAAGATGTATCACAAGAATTGTTTTAAGTGAGTTTGTAATTGATATAGTTAATTATAGTTAATAGTGTAATTTGTTAATTGAACTTTATTCTTTTTTTCTAGATGCTCGCACTGTAAATGCATTCTCAGGTATCATACGTTTCTTCCTTTAACCCACTCAAGTGTTCTAAACAGCCTAACTAAATCTATTTTCCTTTTCAGAATGGGCAATTTCACATCAAACAAAGGCCAATTATACTGTAAGTTCAAACAAACTCATTTCAAAATCATCTTAACCCCAAAATAAACTCCAAATAAACTCCATTAAACAGGCAAACCCCACATGATCCAACTATTCAAAGTGAAGGGCAACTACGACGAAGGCTTCGGCCACGAGACTCAGTACCAGGTAAAACGCTTCTTAACCCCAAACCTCAATTAACAAAATGTAAATACAATCTTACCCTATAATTTTGTTTCCACAGCAATGGGCGAAAAACAAGCAAGCTCAGCAGCAGGCTTAAGTCCCTATTCTATTCGTGACCAGAACACACGCGCTAATTACTATCCCCGTTGTATAGAAACAAATATATAATGCTACTTCATATCTGTGTGTTTCCATGACAAAAAACCGTGTTTTAATTTTATTTTGCATTCTGAACACAAAAGCTTGTTTTAAAACGGTCTTTAAGTTTACAAATTTTTTTTGTGTAATTTGAGGTGTAATTTTTTTTGAGGAATTATGTGCGGAATAAAATGTGAAATGAAGAATTTTTTGGGTGTGTTTTAAGGAGCGAGTTTTATTAAGTAGTCACAGGCTAATTATTCATTTTGCACATTTTGTCTGTTCCGGGTGCGTCTGTCGGGCCTTAAACGCACATTTGAAATGGAATTTTTGAATTCTGTATTTTTCTAAACGGTAGCTCAAGGAAGATGAATAACATGTAAGGAGAGACAACGTAAAAATCTTGTGACAGGCTTCTTCCTATTTGAATACATGTAAATTGGTTTGTCAACAATATCGGTTGGTTAGTTTGTCACAGAGCTAGGCTTCTAAATACATAGCCTCTCTCCTTCCATGTTATTCATCTTCCTTGCGGTAGCTCACAACAAGTCCTGGCCTAAAGAGGTTTTGACAAAAACCCGAATGACCCGTATACCTTTGATCTTGTGCATGTGGTGTAAAATTTATGTGTACTTAAGTGAATCCATTTGATGACCCTTTGCTGGAGTTAAGACATTAAATAGCTCACCGGCGAAAAGAACCGAGTTTGAACAACAGGTGGAGCAGGTGGAGGAACTACACCCCATTTTTAATACGTATTTAACCGGCTTGTCAATAAAATTTTCAAAAATCTATGTATACACTCTCCACACAGTTTTTAACGCTGATTCCAAATCTATCTTTAGATACTCACAGTTTTACATGATGCTCGAATAATTTGAGTTTTAAAAACTAAACATTTTTGGGGCAACGTGATACTAGCTACTAGCAGCCAATAAATACATTATACACTTGGATTTTTTAAACGTTTGGTTTGCACGAATCTAAAAACACTGCGAAAAAGAAATACCCGTAGCATGAGAACGGATTAACCTGAATTCTTCAAAGTTTCTTAATTTTTGAAATTTCAAGGAAAATGCTAGCATTGATGAATGATGACAGAGCATTTTTGATTTCGTGATTTCAGGTGATTCTTTAATTATCAATGTCAATCAACTTAAAATCCCGTTACTATGACAACAAAAACAACTTTATTTTGCATTTTAATAAACATTTTAAACTATCAGTTCTTGCTGTAAATTGAGCAAATAAATTAAAAATTGTAAATTATAAAATCATCCTTTCACTGGGTATCTGAAAATAACAAAAAATTAAAATTAGCAAATTACCAAGTTACCCAAATTCCAAAAACTAATCAACTTACAAATACTCAACAGGTGGAAGCCCCCTCCCCCTCTTCGCAGAAACCCTAACGATTCCTTGAACAGATTTATCCCCTTGTAGCTTCTTAGCCAGCTCGATAACGTACCTAGGTACTGGACTTGCGTATCTAGGGTTCTTCAGAGCTGTTGTCATTAGTGTTGGGGTTATTGGGATCTAAACAACACAAAATATTTAGTTAACTGCACAACAAATTATTAATTTAATTAATATGACCCGAATGACCCGTATACCTTTGATCTTGTACATGCGGTGTAAAATTTATGTGTACTTAAGTAAATCCAGTTGCTGACCCTTTTCTGGAGTCAAGATATTAAATAGCTCACCGGCGAAAAGAACCGAGTTTGAACAACAGGTGGAGCAGGTGGAGGAACTACATCCAATTTTTAATACGTATTTAACACGCTTGTCTGCAAAATTTTCAAAAATCTATGTATACACTCTCCACACAGTTTTTAACGCTGATTCCAAATCTATCTTTAGATACTCGCAGTTTTGCGTTGAGTTTTGAAAACTAAATATTTTTGGGGTAATACGATACTAGCTATTAGCAGCCTATCCATACATAATACACTTGATTTTTTTAAAAGTTTAGTTTGCACGAATCTCAAAACCAAAGGTGGGCGGGACTCCGGGACTCCGACTTGAAAGGGACTCCGGGACTCCGACTTCATCGGGGACTCCGGGACTCCGACTTCAACGGGGACTCCGGGACTCCGACTTCATCGGGGACTCCGGGACTCCGACTTCATCGGGGACTCCGGGACTCCGACTTCATCGGGGACTCCGGGACTCCGACTTCATCGGGGACTCCGGGACTCCGACTTCATCGGGGACTCCGGGACTCCGACTTCAACGGGGACTCCGGGACTCCGACTTGAAAGGGGACTCCGACTTGAAAGGGGACTCCGGGACTCCGGAGTCACGGAGTCCCGCCCACCTTTGCTCAAAACACCGTGAAAAAGAAAAACTCGTAGCATGAGAACTGTGCGAAATAAAATGTGAAATAAATTTTTGGGGAGGTTTTAAGGAGCGAGTGATTATTCATTTTGTACATTTTGTCTGTTCCGGGTGCATCCGTCGGGCCTTAAACGCACTTGAGAAATGAACTTTATGAATTCTGTTTTCTTTTCTAAACGGTAGCTCACAACAAGTCCTGCCCTAATAAAAACTCCCTCTGAAGTTAAGTAAAAAATAACTCCCTCTGTCCCAGACAAATCGCGACTACTATAGACAAGTGGCATTGGAATAGTGACAAGGAATATTTATTATTTTGTAAAAAGTGTGTGACATTGAATATATAATTTTACAAATTTTAACCATCATGCAAAAACACCTCCAAAAGATAATCGAATTGAGTCGCAATTACAACCGTTTCCCCACAGCTCATATTCTGTCCAGGGCATAATTTGTAATCAAAAAAATTCTGTCCATGAACAATAGAAGTATCCTGTTGTGGTAAAAGCGTAAATATCCTGTTTGGATTATTTTCTGCGATATTTTCAGGATTATCAAGTCCAGTGCACACTGGGCGAATAAAATCTGTAAGCTCATTTCCTGCAAAGATTCCTCGGTCCCACAGCAAAGCACATTTAACATCGGTCAAATTCGTTTTAAATGTGATTTCAGCTTCAATCACTGGACATGGGTTTGGGGGTGCTACTTCGTAAATCTGGCGGACTTCTAGAGTGAAATGAGTGTTTGAATGAGAATTACATTCTCCCCTAATATTCCCATATTCTGGATACATTATCACCGAGTTTTCGAACACATATGCATACAAACATCTTTTGCCGTTAAGGTCAAACGATAAGATACCAGTCATCGAAGTAAGGCAAGCGTCGTCGTTCTGGTACGAATCTATTGGACTGGAAAGACAAACATATTCTCAATTATAATGTTGCTGATAGATTTTTAGGGGTTGGTATTTTGCAAAATATGAGAATAAACGCTCGTCCTTGTTATGGAGAGATTTGGGAATTAGTGCAAATCATGATAATTACTGTGGACGAGCCACATTAACCACCAGTCCTGTGAAACATGCAACTTAGAATCTTCTAAATACGCAGTCAGATTAGCAAATACTTTTAAATACAGTAGGATTTAGGAACGTATGGACTGGGCGACGGCAATAGCATGCATCATTGCTATGTAAACAATACATAAGCAGGATAGGTGCTATTGCCGTCGCCCAGTCCATACGTTCCTAAATCCTACAGTAGTTGTTTTAAAAGGGCATTCTTTACACAGCGATGTATCTGCAAATAATTCAAACTATAAAATGTCCATTCTTAAATTAGTCTAAATATATAAATAGACCAGGCAATCCTTTAGAGAGTGTTGTTCTGAACTAGCCGTCATTTATAGCGTCCAATGTTATGTCATTTTTTTCTTTCTAAAATCTTCAAGATCATGGCATGAACAACGTGCGAACACGCGTTCGGTCAACTTGATCAGACTAATTTACCTATAAAATTGGGTTTCTAATTGACACATGAACATCGTAAACAAACTAAATAAATGGCTGAAGCATCAGTAGTAAAAATATATTATGCAATCTCTTCCTATAGCTAATCTCTTTGTGCTCATTTATTAAATTTGATTTTATGTCGCCGTAGTAAACGTTTTTATACTGAACTTACCTATCATAGTATTCATAGTACGCTTGCCGTTTAAACAGTGAGTATCCTCCTAGATTGTAGGTTCTCCCCGTTTTTGGTATTTGCAAGCTAAATCGAGGATGTCCACCAAGCTCTGCTAATGCTAATACGGGTGCTTCACAAGATGTATTTTGAAATGGGCATAATTTATATTTTAAACAATGCCAAAGTATACTTGAATTACAATTAGCCTTTTTAAACGGGCTTAAAGTGAAAATACGCTTCGGGTTGTCAATTTCTTCAGGGTCCCCCATATGTTGGCACTTGGTGTGGATGAAAGTAAATCCACGTGGATGATACTGTGGAGTGCTAGAGTTTATTGTAAACTCATCCCACATTAAATAGCAATTGCCTGCAAGTGTAAATTCAACTTCTAAGAGAGGGCAAACGGTTGGTGGTTCCACTTCGAACTTCTGTCGAAGTTTTAACCAGGCTGAAACAGGTCCTGAACTCCCTCCTGAAGTGACCACTTCGTATTCAGCTCTGAACATGACTACATCACCGCTACGAGCACCCTGCCAGACCCCCGTTTTAAACCCGGAATAAATGAAAGCAGAATAAGGTTCAGGACATTTCACAATGTCGTCATTTTGGTAGTAGCCGGGATAACTAGAAAAAATATTGCTTCAGTAGTTAGTAAATAATTATTCGTTTCAAACTGGCTTTTGATCACGTTTAATCGAATCTTACCTTTCCTCTTGGGAATAATAGTCCTGAGTTGGTTCTAGGTAACGGGGTCGAAAGAAATTGTATCTTGCTAACGTTGCCGGAACGTAGATTAATAAGAAAATTAATATAAATTTATTCATAGTTTCTTGAACCATTTTAGTAAATTTAAATTAACTGTCGTTCGTTTCGAGTGGAAAATTGGACTGAAAAAGTTAATACGTGGCACATTAACTCTTGGCAGTTCAATGTTGAAGCAGAACACACGTAGTATAAATTTGCAGTTCGTCACGTTCCTAGAATTTACACAAAAGTCTTTGTCTAGGAAGCTTGAGCTATAGTTTACTCAGTATAGTGCTTAGTACGCTATGCTGCTATGCTTGAGCATAAGCTTGTACTGCATACTACATTTGTGAGCATGTGATTATCAAAATTTTCGATTCTGTGTTTGTTGCTATGACTACAAGAACCATTACTTTTTGATACATTTGAATGAAAACTACACCCCATTTTTAATACGTATTTAACACACTTGCCTGCAAAATTTTCAAAAATCTATCTATACACTCTCCACACAGTTTTTAACGCTGATTCCAAATCTATCTTTAGATACTCGCAGTTTTGCATCATTCTCGAGTAATTTGAGTTTTAAAAACTAAACATTTTTGGGGTAACGTGATACTAGCTACTAGCAGCTTATCTATACATCATACTCTTGAATATATTAAACGTTTAATTTGACGAATCTCAAAACACTGTGAAAAAGAAAGATTCCGTAGCATAAGAACGGATTAACCTAAATTCTCCAAAATTTCTTAATTTTTGAAATTTCAAGTTAAGTAAAATGACATTGATGACAGAGCATTGTGGATTTCCTGATTTCGTGTGATACTTTAATTATCAATGAAAACTCAATAAACTCAAAATCCCGTTACTATAACAACAAAAACATCTTTATTTTGCATTTTAATAAACATTTCATATACTATCAGTTCTTGCTGTAAATTGAGCAAATAAATTAAAAATTGTAAATTATAAATCATCCTTTCACCGGATATCTGGAAATAACAAAAATTAAAATTAGCAAATTACCAAGTTACCTAAATTCCCAAAACTAATCAACTTACAAATACTCAACAGGTGGAAGCCCCCTCCCCCTCTTAGCCGAAACCCTAACGATCCCTTGAACAGATTTATCCCCTTGAAGCTTCTTAGCCAGCTCGATAACGTACCTAGGTACTGGACTTGCGTATCTAGGGTTCTTCAGAGCTGTTGTCATTAGTGTTGGGGTTATTGGGATCTGAAATAAAATATTTAGTTAGTTAATTGTAATGACATAAACATTAGTTTATCAAATATCTCACCGGCGCAAAGAACCGAGTCTGAACAACAGGCGGAGATGGTGGAGGTGGAGCCCTTTCCTGTAAATTAAAAGCCCTCGACTGAGCTTGGAACCTCGGTGTAGGGTTCGTAGGAGCTACGTACTGTTGCTGGGCAACGTACTGAGTTTGTGGCACGTAATTCTGTAACGGTACTGCTGTAGGTTTGAGCACCCTTTGCTCTTGATCTTTGCTCTTAGCTGAACTCAGTAACGAGTCTATCAGCGTTCTCTGTGCTAAATCTACGTTGTTGTCAACGCGACGCGATGCTTGATACTGTGTTTGATAAGCCTGCTGCTGCTTCTGAGCCTGCTCCTTCCTCTCCTGCTCTTTAGCCTCCATAAACTCTTGCCTCACGTCTTCGGGTACGTCGTCTTTGTCTAGTTCGGATTTGAGGAGCGCTGCTATGTCTGGGTCGATGTTGCTAGGGAGATTGTAGTTTGTTGAGAAACCGAGGTCATCTGGAATGGAAATTTATAAATTTATATCAAATTTCCAACAAATTAAAACAATCAAATTAAACCTCACCTTTACCACCTTGCTGCACCTGTCCCTGCACCTGAACCCTTTCCTGCTGAGCGTAAACCCCACCTAAACCCCCAACAACCCCAGTATTCCGACCTAAATTATTAATCCTGTCTGCGGTCGTGAACACGTTGCCTCGTTCTAAACCACTCAAAGCGCTAATTAACCCGCTTGAGTGTGTTACGGGACTATAGTAACTAGCACCTAGGTTACTTAGCCCACTGACACTACTCAACCCACGTATCTGAGGCGAATACTGTAAGTACCCCCCAGCAGGTACCCCCCTAACGCTACTCTCCTCCCCATCATACTCAACAGGCAGATAAGCACGTTCCTTCTCAACGTAATTCTCCCTCAACTTCTTCATAGCCTGCTTAAAACTGTTGTCCCCGTTGCCTAGCACCTGACTAATACTATTCAAATTACTGTAACCAGGGTAATCCAGTATCTTAACACCACGTAATCCAGCAGGTAGCACGCTCCTAACAGCGTCATCGCTAACTCCTGAAGGTTTAACTACAGCTGCTATATCCCTAGGATCGTGTTGCCCGTTGAGATAAACACTGCTAGGTACTAGTTCGTATTCGTTGGGGTTTGATAGTGATGGTGACCATGACGACGAGCCTACTTGCATGTCTTCTTGTTGAAGATTTGAAGGTCGTTTTTGGGGTTTTATTGTGTTGTAATAATTAAAACTATGTGATGCTTGTGTGTCTTTGTCCTTGACTGCGTAGTACTGTTGCGATGGTGATGCGTAAGAACTTGATGTAGCTGACCCGTAACCTTGGGGTTCCTCTTCTTCGTAGTCTAGCGTTTGTGGGGGTGAGGATGGGCCTATTACTTCGTCTTCTGTGTACGAGTATGGGGTTGGTTTTAGTGCTACTGGGGTTGAATGTGAGGAATACTCGTCATAGTAACTAGTTAGTCCTTTGTAATTATTTGGGATGTAAGGTTTAGAGCTGGAGCTGTAGTGTGTTAAGTGGTCTTCGTACTCGGTGTGGTGGGGTTTCTTTGACAACGGGTTCTTTAACGAGATTCCGGCGGAGAAGGAGATTACTGTTTTGGGATAGTTGGAGGAGATTTAGTGAAAATTTTAAATTTGTTAAGATAAATTTATTGAGAAATTTGTTGAAAAAGTAAACTTCATATTGAATTTTCTTAGCTTGGCAAATTTCATGAGAAAATTTTCTAAGGAGCAAATTTATCACAATGAAATTTAATCCAGGATCCATGAAATATTCTTAGCAGAAAATTTCCCCATTAATTGTTTTCATGTGCAAATTTCATGAAAAAATTTTCAAGCACAAATTTTCATTAGTTCGCAAATTTTCTAAAATTCTTGAAAAAATTTCTTATGCAAATTTTCCTAAAATTCGAATTTGTCCAGAAAATTTGGAATTTCTTGAAAATTTTTTTAGCTGAAAATTTTCGCGAGATCACCGAATTTTCTTAATTTCTTATGCAAACTTTCCTAAATTTGAAATTTCTTGAAAAATTTTTACCTAAAAATTTCCTGACATCAAATTTACTCAAGCAAATTTCCTAAAAACAATAAAAATCCCCTTACGCGGTCTCCTAACAGGTTTCCAATCCCCCCCATCAACGTCTTCCTGCTCATCAGCAACCTGCTCGTAATTAACAGGCTCCCTCGAATGACCAGTCCCAACTTTAACCCCAAGTTTAAAAAACTTGACAATATCTTTGAACGCCCCTTTAGCCGCCCCACTCAACCCTTTAGTCAAACTCAAGGTCTTGATCCTAGGTGGTGGAGGTGGTGGCATGTGTGAAGATGTGTCGTGGTGGTCATAGTGATGCTGTAATTCTTCATCGTCAGCAATGTCGTGTAGTGCTTCGTCACCATAGCCACTGTCTAGCAACGTTAGAATGCGTTCTTTTGCTTCGTTTATCTGGTCTTTAGAGTATTTTCGTTTGATGTTTGACCATTGGGTTGTTAGGACGTTTGGGTTTGGTGAGCTGCGGCGGGGGGTGATTTGGTCTTCTGGTGGGGCTTCGTCTGTTCGGTGGATTTGGGAGTAGAGGTGCGAGAAGTCTGGATCGTTGTCTTTTGAGCTGTAAAGGAACATGAAGAAATTTTTATAGGAAATTCATAGTAAGATCAAATTTGATGAAATGGGAAATTTGTAAACAATAACAAATTTGAAGAAAAATGAAATTTGTAAAAATGATCAAATTTGATGAAATGGGAAATTTTTGAAAATTTGCAAATTTAAACATTAGTAAATTTGAGAAAATGATCAAATGGAAATTTGTAAACAATATAACAACAAATTTGAAAAATTATGAAATTTGTGAAAATGGCCAAATTTGATGAAATGGGAAATTTGTAAAAAATATCAAATTTGAAGAATAGGAAATTTGTAAAATTGTAAAAAAATGATAAAAAATATATTTAAAAATTCCACTCACAAACTGTCAAGCAGATCCCTCCACATCCTAACAACCTTATCGTTCTTATCAGCAACATACTCGTTACTGTTCCTAAGCAACCAACTACTCTTCATGTTCTTCCCGTTCCTAGGAGCTGTGACTTCTGGGGTAACTTGAGTAGTAGTAGACTTGTAGTATTCTCGTGCTAGATAATCAGGTGCGTTGACTGGTTTAAATCCTGGAAAAAACCAAAACTCACAATCAAAACCCTGTTAACCCTTGTTTAAACTCCAGTTTAACTTCAGTAACTCGTCTTAAACCTCACCCTTCGAAAGTCGAACACCCATAGACCTCCTCCAAGCAGATTCAGCCCTTTCTCGTCTCAACTGAGCTAGTAGATGAGGTCGCTTCCTAAAATACTCAAGCGTCTCGTATTCACTCAAATCGGTTGCTTTGGTTTTAGTGGGTTTCATCTCACTAGCAGATGTGCTTTGATCCCTGGACCCACCGACCCCGTTTATGTACCCACCAGGAACGCTAGCAGGTATTTTGTGGGAATAGGAACTTGGAGCAGCTACTAAAGGCTTCTTTTTCTGAACGGTAGGCTCGAATCCATCGTCTTCAAACGGGTTCTCTTTTAAACTTGAGGTCATTGAGGCTAGTGACGTTAGTCCTTTGTGGAATAAACTAGGTACTAGCGAAGGTATGCGTGCCATTGAGTCTGTTATCGAGTCTACTATGCTCGATGGGGTGAATTTTTTGTGTGGGGTTCCGTAGTTTGAGTAGGAGGAATAGGATCCTAAGGCGTCTTGGAAGGTTGATGGGGAGTCTGAATTTCCTAGTTTTGGTGGGGTCATTATGCTTAGACCTTGGTTTGATGAGTACTGTTTGGGGGAATTAAGATTGTTATGGTGATTTGGAAATTTTAAAATTGTAATCAAATTTCCTTACCTGATTCCTCCTCTTCTGATCCCCCCTCCTCACGTTATTCTCCCCTCCAAATAAACCCCCAAACAACTCGTTGTACTCTGTAGTTATGCTTATCTGACTTGCGTCTGGGTGCTCTGTTGTCAACGTAACCTTATCCAAGTTTGGTCTTCCGTAAGTGATGTCGATGCTGTCTGCTATTCCTTTAACTTTTCTTGACTTTTGCTTTTCTCCTGAATCTGTGCCCTTGTGACGGATGCTGGTGATTGGGGTTGAAGACGTTGGGGGCTGTTCAGTTGTGGTGTTTTCTAACACTTTGCCGTATATTCCGATTGGTACGAACATTTTGTTTAGCTTGAATGTTTGGAGTTTTTCGGGTTTTTGGGTTGTTGATTTTGAGACTTGCATTATTACTCTGTTAATTAAATTTTGATTATAATTAATTATTCTGTTAATAGCATAATTAAGTTAATTTAACTCACGGTGTATACGCCTTCCTCTGAGAAGGAGGCAACGGTATCATGACCAACGAACTATTCTGCGTACTACTAGGCGCCTCAGTACTAGTACCCTCGACCATCCCGGAAGCAGCTAACCCCAACCTCGTTTTCAAACTCTGGAAGTTGAACTTTTGGCGTGAAGCTAGGGATTGGGAGTTTGACATTGATGTTTTTAACGTGTTTCCCGTAACTGAGGATTGGGGTTCGAGGCGTTTTACTAAGGAGTAAAGTGTACGGGGGCGGGGTGTTGTTGTTTGGGTGGGGGTTGTTGGGGGTTCTAAGATAAAAGAGGTTTAGTTAATTTTGAAATTAGAGTTGATTGAGATTTGGGTGTTTACCTTCACTTGAAGAATTTGTCTCCTTGACGAGTTTTCTGAATATCCTTCTTCTTATAAACACTTTCGTTGGGTTGTTTGTTGGTTCGATTGTTTTTACTTCTGATTGGGATATCAGCGTTGGTTTTTGTTCTGTGCATTGTGCTATTTGGGTTGTTGCTAGGGCTAGAACTAGTGAATAAAAGGGGATGTGTTAGGACATTCATTGTAAATCTTGTTATAAGTCTGATAACTCTAGTGTAAACTCTGGTGTTAAGGGATCATAACTCTTTTTTAAACTTATAACTCATAGGATAACTCCAGTTTAAACCCAAAATCGTGTTTATTCGTTTGAAATCCATTAAATCAAATTTAAAGTTGTGGAGTTAAGGGTGCCTGTGAAATAACACCAATATTTAAACAAAGTAAAACGATCAAACTCAACCATCTTTCGTAAAATAATTCCATAACTCCGATAACTCCAATTTAAACTCTAGGGTTAAGGTATTTATAACTCCTGCTCTATGAATAACACCATCTTAAACCCAGTTGTTCATTCACTTAACCCATATAAGAGGTCAAAGGTCACGTAACCAAGTAACAAATTCCCCCCCAAAAAAATCTCAACTTACCTAAAACAAAACTTAACCTAAACCTAAATCTCCTCAAAGTCCTCACTCCCCCACAACCACAATCCCCAGGGGCTACCCCCTGAGACTCTTTATTGCACATTATTTACAGTTAAGTTTAAAATCCAAATTATAAATCAATTCCTCATGATTCTCAAGAAACTTCAGGTTGTCTCACTTCACCCCAATAAACCACGATCACTGAAACTGAAGCTCATAAAAATTTTCACAAACAGATCCTCCCAATCTCAATCCCAACAGTAAACTGATCAAAAAACGGAAATTCGTGTAGTTAAAAGATTACTGACGCTGTGTAATGTGGATCGTGACCCTGAAAAAAAGGGAAAATGCACTTTGAGTCATGCGTTCATTCAAAAGCGTTCATAGTAAATGCGTACAGATCTGCTCGAACATACGCGAATACAAATCATTAGAGCTTCGATACGCTAGTCAACCGGAAGGATGTGCGGTGCAACATGCAAGATGTAAACTTCCCTTCCCATACATGTGAACATTGTCATAGAAACGGTTAGAGATTTCACTTACACACCTGTGGGAGTGTTTAACAGATTCCTTTTCGTTTATATGCGTTTGAGACCGGTTTATGTGGTTTTGATGAGTAGTCATAGTGATTTGCTTTGTTACTATAGATCTTTAAAAATTGTGATGTGATCGATATAAAACGGCAAGTCCCTTTTTTGCATAAATTATCAATTCAAAGGCCAAAAAGGAATTTAAATTTAATTTCAACAACGTTAAAGGTTGCTTAGTTACGAGACAAAAATGAAATCGAATCTAAAATTTTTGGTAATAATCGGTTGGCGTAGAAACAGGATTATGAGATTTTCACTTGTAAGTTCAAAATTGGTTTTTATTCTTGAGTGATCCTTTATTTTAGTTTGAGTCTGTTGATTAGACGTGAATATAAACCGGTTCTTAACCACTTTCATTTTCTGTTTTTTTGACTTGGCATGGCAACTGGTCAAAGTGGTCCTTAAACAACTATACATGTAAACATAGTATCAAGAGAAAGTGAAACCTTTATGAGTTATAGGACCAACAGTGCTTGTAAAGGTCATTTCCAAAAACGTGTGCACTGGTCACTAGTATAAAACTCGTTTTTCAGTGAAAGTGAATCTTGACTACGTGATTAGGGTAAAGGCGAGTTACGTTAGAAGGGTTAATAACCGATCTTTGTTTTTTTTGGGTAACGGCCTTTGTGGGTTTTTGCACGAATTTTGTTTTGTAACTTTTATGCTGGGTTTTTTTATTCACGTAATTCCGTGAGTTTGAGTGGTTCTTACAATTGGTCGTGAGATGTTTTTTGGTGGGTTTTGACGCCGTTGAATTTTGTTTTGTGTGTATGAAATGCTTAATTGAGTGAATTTTCAGGATAATGGTGTAGGACTCTGACAAATAACTGAAATTGCTAGTGTGAGTTGTTTTGGAGTATCTTTTGAAATTTTATAAATATATTAAAACTCATAAATAAATCAGGATATTTTGATTTAATACATGTTTCAATGCATTACAAAAATTGTGAATTTCTTTTTAAATTTATTTGCAACGTCTCCTGGATATTTACAATAATAACTATCGAGAAAACTTCTAGATTTTCATGTTAAAAACGTAAATTCAAGAAATTATTGCATAAATAATTTTATTTTGTGAATGGGAATTGTACTTTGAAATATAGATACCGTTTAGATAAAAACAGAATTCAAAAATTCCATTTCTAAGGGGCGACGGACGGGCGGGCGGGTGGACGGACCCGGAACAGATCAAGTGAGCAATCCGAATAGTATACAAACTTCGTTCGTCTACTAATAAAATGCTTAATTTTTATTTGTAATTACAAATTTCAATACGCAACATATAGACGTTTCCTTTGTTTTGAACTGATTGATTTCATCCTTTCTTATTCATGTGTTCATTAATCATAGGTATATACACTTTTGCAGTTTTGCATAATATGCATTCTCATCTTTAACTCGTATCATTGAAATGCTATTATATGAGAATACGACAAAACCCAAATACTTAATTTGTTGATAAATTAAAAACATTTTTGGTCCGTAAATATTCATACAAAATACCATACTGCAATAATGCGTGTACACATTTGTAACAATTGAGGAGCTGAGCAAAAGAATGTTATGACCTTTGCGTAACTATGTTATTTTTAATTTTGACTATGAATTATTGTGGTTGTCCGTCCGTGCTGGGATGACGTTATCGCATAATCAGCTATTAAAAATGCACATTTTTTATAAATTCAGTTTGAAAAATAATTTTCTAACATAATTACGCAAAGTTCATGACATTCTTTTGCTCAGCTCCTCAATTATTGAGCTCGTGTAAAACAAGGGATTGTTTTGAAGAGAAGTTGTGCAGAGGGGAAACGGGTGAAAAAAGGGGAACATGTTTGATGGGAAGGAGCTCAGAGAAAAATGTTAAGAAGGAAAGGAAAGCAAAAGGGACTAGTGAGAGGGGAAGAAGCTCAGAAGGGAAATTGAACGCAAAGCGGAAACGGATCTGAGGTGTGTGGAACCCCAGGGCGGGAAAGTGCACCGAGGTGAATTGGCCGTATGGTATGGGGATAGGTCTCAGAGCACCCAACTCGTTTTCTCAGTTATAATTTTTTTATTCTTTACAGGACAACTATCAAGTATCGGTGACACATAAGTCCAGGCAAACCAAGAGCATTTATGGAAAGCTCATTCTTTGACACACACTCTCTTGACAATACTCTCTCTCAGTCGAAAAAAAACAAGAGAACAACAAGACAAAAAATATTTTTTATTTGAGTTCATCATTCACAACATTATTCAACGTCTTTATAAAAACGTCGACATATTGATAATTGCATTTATTTTCAAGAAGTTTAAACATTCAAGTAATACAATCAAATAATCATATTACATGCAAGATGTAAACTTCCCTTCCCATACATGTGAACATTGTCATAGAAACGGTTAGAGATTTCACTTACACACCTGTGGGAGTGTTTAACAGATTCCTTTTCGTTTATATGCGTTTGAGACCGGTTTATGTGGTTTTGATGAGTAGTCATAGTGATTTGCTTTGTTACTATAGATCTTTAAAAATTGTGATGTGATCGATATAAAACGGCAAGTCCCTTTTTTGCATAAATTATCAATTCAAAGGCCAAAAAGGAATTTAAATTTAATTTCAACAACGTTAAAGGTTGCTTAGTTACGAGACAAAAATGAAATCGAATCTAAAATTTTTGGTAATAATCGGTTGGCGTAGAAACAGGATTATGAGATTTTCACTTGTAAGTTCAAAATTGGTTTTTATTCTTGAGTGATCCTTTATTTTAGTTTGAGTCTGTTGATTAGACGCGAATATAAACCGGTTCTTAACCACTTTCATTTTCTGTTTTTTTGACTTGGCATGGCAACTGGTCAAAGTGGTCCTTAAACAACTATACATGTAAACATAGTATCAAGAGAAAGTGAAACCTTTATGAGTTATAGGACCAACAGTGCTTGTAAAGGTCATTTCCAAAAACGTGTGCACTGGTCACTAGTATAAAACTCGTTTTTCAGTGAAAGTGAATCTTGACTACGTGATTAGGGTAAAGGCGAGTTACGTTAGAAGGGTTAATAACCGATCTTTGTTTTTTTTGGGTAACGGCCTTTGTGGGTTTTTGCACGATTTTTGTTTTGTAACTTTAAGCTGGTTTGGGATTCACGTAATTCCGTGAGTTGGAGTTTTTCTTAGAATTGGTCGTGAGATGTTTTTTGGTGGGTTTTGACGCCGTTAAATTTTGTTTTACGTGTGTTAAATGCTTAATTTGAATTTTCAGGTTAACGGTGTAGGACTATGACAAATAACTTAATTGTTTTGGAGTACTTTTTAGAAATTTTATAAAAATATTAAAACTCATAAATAAATCAGGATATTTTGATTTAAAACAAATATTTTGATTTGTTAAAGACGTAAATTCAATAAATTGTTGCATAAATGTATAAATGATTTTATTTTGTGAATGGGTATTGTACTCTGTTTGAAATATAGTTGATTTGTAGTGATAGAATGAATAGGAATTTTCTTTACAGGATTCGCACGCTAGATTCTTAACATGATAATGTGGAATTTGTAATGTTAAAACGTTTTTTAAAGCTTACAAATATCACATGTTTGGTGTTAAATACATTTTAATGTGCCTATTTAATTTTTAATACCTATTTAACAAGCTTATTTGCAAAATTTTAGTCGTACCCGGGAAATGCAAGCATTATTACCGGTTTTATAATGCTTTTATATTAACAAATTTACAAATGTTTACAGCATGAAGACTCTCAGTGGAAATATTGATAATAAACTTGTGTAATTTGAAAGCCATACTGAATATGGACAATTTGCTAAATATGAAGTTGTTTAAGGTTGACGACAGAAAAACGTCCACTCAATTTTTGAAAAGCACATTATGAACGCGCATCTGAATAAACACCCGAGAATAATTTTCTTGTATTTCTTGCATTGTAACGATTTTATTTCTGTAAAAACCTCTAAATGACTAAAAGTATAATGTATAAGTATGTCAATTACTGTTCGCATAAAATTTAAATATGAGCAGTTTGGTTTAAAAAATACGAAAATGCGAGTGATATCCAAAGGCGCATTATAATGCAGATTAAAAGGCTAAAAAAGCGTATTTTCTAAAATGTATGTATAAACTCTCCACACGAATTTTAACGCTGATTCTAAATCCGTCTTTACATTTTCATAGTTTTATCTATCTTTAGGTACTCACAGTTTTGGATAATTTTCGAGTAATTTGAATTTCAAAATAGTTGACGTTTTGGGGTAATGTGATACTAACATAGTCTACATGAGTCTCAAAACAAAATGATGAAACCACCTAACCATGTATGCGTATGCAACACATCCCCAAAAATAAACATTAAAAAACCCCCAATCCTTCCAAAAAAACATTTCAATTTTTATTTCCGTAAAAAAACAAGCAATTTAAAGCATCTCACATGAGTATTTAAAAACACCTAAACAATTACAAAAAGAAATCTCGATTTCCCTTCCTCCAAACGCACCATAATCTCAGGTTAAAAATCCAAAAAAACAATAATACTTTTTTAAAGCTTCCATCAATCCCATAACAATTTTTAAGCTCGTGTTCCAAAATACTGATTTAGTTTCTCAGAGGCACAGGTTTTTACACACAATTTGAAAGATTTCATTCGTTGACTAGGTTAAACGTTACTAAACCTACAATAGTTCCTTAAATACTATTAAATGCACGCTCCCCAAAGGCAGTGGTGTTCTAAAATGAACTTGTTTCCATGGCAAATTTTACAACTAGATTTAATGTTTCCCCGTAATATCAATGGCAGTTAATTTCCTTGTATACAAACTTGGCAGTTACTAAAGCAATAAAGGCAGTGAAAACACGTTTCCATGGCAGTTATGATACAAAAAAATTGTGTATTACCCCCACCTGTTAAAAAGTACGTTAAAAACTTGAACACATGAGATTTATATAACTTTGCTCGTAAACTCATTCAACTCCTTTCTCAACTCTTCTTTAAATCTTTCAAAACAATCCTAAACTCCAGTCGTAACTCTTCTCAACACATTCTAAACTCCTCCTCAAACTCCCTCCTAAACAACATCAACCCTCAACCCAACACCACGAGATACCCCACAACTCCCACAATACCCCCCACACTTCCCTTGAACAAACTGAGAGGCTTCTTTACCACCCCCCTTCCTAACAACCCTCATAACAGCCCGATGTCCAGTAGTACCCCAGCTACTCAAAACACTGACCCCAAACCCAGTGCCCCTCAAATCAATAGAAAACCTCCCTTGGGGGCAGTTCATCGAAGACGAGTAGCAATCTCCAGCAGTCCCGTACGCAATTAGGTCTTGTGTGGAGTACGCGAACGTAAAGTCCTCAACTGGAAAAAAACACCACAAATCAAATATTCTCCATGACAACAAAAAAAACATGTAAAACTCACCATCAATCTTTAAATTAGTAACGTTCACGCGAACTTTCCTCCACCGCGTAACCCCAACCCGTCTATTCTTATCATGAACACACTCACAAGTACTCAGCCTACTCCCATTCCTAGGACAAGTCTCAGGCCTTATCAACCGCTTATCATAAATCTCAGACCAATTAGTATCCTCGCTCACGCTAATGTATTCTTTCGGATCCCCACCCATCCCATGACAATAAACAACGCTTCCCTTCCCCCCAACCTTCAGTTTATACTCCCCATCCCTAACCTCAACCCCACGTGCAACTAACCCCTCTTTAACTTCAGAACAACTCAAGTAAACCCCACACTCACATTTCCGTTTCCTCTTAGGTTTAGGGTTATCCCCACAGTGCCTCGCAGGAGTTTTCTGACCACTGGCGTTACTGATACAGTAAACTTTACGTTTCTGGAACGAAGTGCTGTTGGAGCAGCTGCATTTAGAGTACTCTGTGTGAGCCCATGCATACGTAACAGTAGCGTTGCTATCGTTACAAGTTTCTTTAACAATACAGTACTCGTGTTCTTTGGGTTTAGGTGGACCGCAGTAATTAGTGTTGTTCGTTAACGATTGGGTAGGGAGCGGGTCTGGATCGGTCCAGTCGTAAGCGTTTGTCCGGTGGCAGGTTACTCGTCTGGATCTGATTCCGTATCCGCCGCAGGGTGTAGAGCACTATGGCAACAGACAATTAAATTAGTTCCAGCACTAATTAACAAAATAATTTGCATTTAACTCACATTACTCCACCCCCCACTAACCCACTTAACCTTACCCCTCCTCTCACAAACTCTACTACACTCCCTCTCCCCCCTCGGCTTCCTCCTCCTCTTCCCCAAACAAAACTCATCCCCAACAACCCCCCCACCCCTCCTAACACACTCAACAACCCTAACCTTCCTCCCCCCACCACACTTCTTCTTCCCCCCAAACTCACAACTACTCCAGTTACCAACCCTCCAACCATAACTACAAGTTATCCCCCTGACAACACAATTCTCAGTAACCTCAGGTTTAGGAACATTAGCCTCACATTCCCGATCCCCAACAGTCCGGTTACTAGTGTCATGGACACACACAACCTCACGGGTTTTAACACCATGGAGAATAGTAGAGTTACATGTTTCCTTAGTGACAACGCATTCGCTCCAATCTGAAGTAACCCAAATCGGACAAGGTTGAAGCAGCGATAACTCAGCTTCTGTGCAGTTAACGCTAGACTCTGGTGGTGGGTCTTTACAGTAGACTGTGGGTACTGTGGTAACGCTGTGGGTTGGGTTTGTTGTCTCGGCAACGCACTTGACCTGGCGGTGCTTTTTGAACGAGCGGGTGTGGGTAGTTGATGGGACGCAGGATGATGATGATGATTTTGGGGTTGTCATACGCGTGCACTATGGATATAAGAGTTAAGAGTAGAGTTAAAGAAAAGTTAAGAACAAAAACTCAAGAGTTAAAACCCAAATTTCCTTACCTGATTAAACCCCCCAGTACTCCAAACATAGGATACACCCCTCCCCCCAACATTATACCAATACCTATCAACCCCCCCACCAACCCCATCAACCCCAGTCCTCAGCATCCTAACATCCCTACACCCAACAAAGCACTTCCGCTCACTCAAAGGCTTCCTACCAACAACCCCATCACACTCGTTATCCCCAACTCTAACGCCTTCAACATAGCACCCAACCCCCCTAACCTCAACCCCAACAGAACAACTCCCATTACACCCAGTCCACTCCCCCTCAACCTTCCACTCCCCACACTCCTTCATGACTTCCGGTTTAACCCCAGAGCACCTCGATTTCTCGCAGACAACGGCCCTGTACCTATAATACTTTCCGTTGAACATCCTGCAATCTGAAGTCCAGTTGCTTATCTTGTACTCAAAGTCTTGGCAGTCTCTAGACACACAAGCCCGAGTTACTTCCGGTTTAGATAAGCCAAGTCTTTCACACTCATTAAAGTCAAGTTTAGTGGCTCCGTTGATAACGCAAGTCAAATTTCTAGTTTCAGTGCTTGTGTTACAATCGCACTCGGACCAGTTCGAAGTAGCATAAGACCCACAAGGTAACACTTCACAGGGTCGCTCAACTTGGGGTTTGGGGTTGTGCATGCAGTAATCTCGAGGGAGGATTTGTGGTACAGAGTGGGTCTTGAGCACACACGCGTACAGGGCTCTTGTTCTTCCTGGACCGCAGGTTGTAGAGCACTAGAAAACAAAATACTCTAATTCAATCACCATAACAACCAACAAACTCCAAATTTCCAACTTACCGGCGCCCATTGATCAATCTTCCACTCCCCACAAACCCCCCCACCCCCACCACTAACAACACAATCCCGCTTCCCAACAGGCTTATCAAACTCACACTCAGTATCCTCGACAACCTCAAAATTATCAACCCCAAATTCAACTAAACTCCTCCAATTAAACCGCTGACACCAAACGTTCCTAACCTGAACCCCGTAACTAGAG
This sequence comes from Entomobrya proxima, assembly GCA_029691765.1. Classification (NCBI taxonomy): domain Eukaryota; kingdom Metazoa; phylum Arthropoda; class Collembola; order Entomobryomorpha; family Entomobryidae; genus Entomobrya; species Entomobrya proxima. The sequence continues at coordinate 10,434,005 of CM056169.1, forward strand.
TTACCACACCTCCCACCACTACTGCAATCACTCCACTGTGTATACCTCCACCTAGCTTTCCTGTTCCTACACTCGCTAACGCAGTCAGGAGGATCGGGTTTCTCGACGCCACCGTTAACGCAGTACTTTTCGCTTATCCGGTTTGTCGTGTTGGTGCTTAGCAACGTGCGTACACACTCTGTTGTGTGGTTCCTAGCGTGTACACAGTTGTCAGGACAACTCAACCTGTAGCTAATTGTACAGTGTGTATTACAAGCTTGAGGTTGATGTGGTGGTTTAGCTACGTTGCCACAGTAACTAGAATCTGAAACTTGGTTACCGGTCCTAGATCTACGAACGCATTCCCACGTTTTATAAGGAACGGTTACTCCAGAGCAAACGCTGCTGCAGCTCTGCTCGTTAGGTCCTCTTTTCCCAACCCATTCGTACTCGTACGTTTCAGCTTGCTCGTTGCTGTTACCTTGGTCACTACTGATAACGTACTGGAACACGATGTCGGGGTGCTTTAATTTACCGACACTTAATACACGTATCTCCAGGTCCCTTTTTATAGGCCTAGAGCTCGAGTTAATCCGTTCGACAATCTGGTCACTTCCGGAATACTCGAGAACGCTGCCTCCGTAATGGACCGTTTTCCTGAACATGGACACTACGAAATGTCCATTAAGCACGTACTCGTTTGTTATAGGGTCGTATAAAGCTAGGTAATTATCATCCCGTGCCGTGTTGTCATAGGAACGTTGTCTAATGTCAATGTTTGAAGCACCGGATGGTATCCTGTAAACTGAGTTGTAACCGTATTTTGTAGAGTTGTAGGAGCCTTGTGATGTGGTGCAGGTTGAGCCGTCTCCTCCGCAGATGCCGCAGATGTCTGTGGAGTTATTAAGTGGAAATTGGGGTTAAAAGTAGAGTTAACGAGAGTTTATGAGGCATAAGTAAGAGTTTACCAAGTGTTTTCGAAGAATGCAACCTCCTATCACACCCAGCAGGCAGACAAGCTCCATTAACGCAAACGTCAAAAGTATCGATACCACAGGGCGTCCCATCGATAACCTTCTCCTTAAGAAGATAATACGAACTGGATCCCTGCACTCTACAGAACAGTTTGCACCTGTCCTTTGGACTTACTGAAAGAACATACACTTTAGTTCACACTCACCATGACAACAAAAATACTCCAATTTCAACTTACTCCCATTATATTTAGGTACCCAGACAACATCCTCCGGCAACCCATGAATATTAAAATTATCCCCATTATAAGTCCCACACTGACTCCCCCTAAAATCATCAGTACTGTTACCAAGACAATCAAAAATGTTACAACTCTCATACCGAACCCTAGGCCCCACACAGTACTTCCCCCCATTCTTAGGTTTAGGGTTATCACACTCCCGATAACTCTTCCTAACCCCACCCCCACAGGGTCTAGAGCACTCCCCGTAGTCCTGCCACGAGCCCCAGTTTCCGTTTATTATTTTCAGTTTCTCGAGGTCTTTTAGGACGCAGGCTCCGCGTTGGCACCACTTGTTGCTACCGCAACGGGTACCGTCTGCCCAGGGCATGTGTTGTGTACGGCAGCCTTCTGATTCTTCGGATTCTGGGCCTCCGTGGTTTGTGCACCATAAACGGCGGCAGGGGGGCTGTAGATAAGTTGGGGGTTAGGTTGTTGTCATGGAAACATAATGAAAATGGTCTTACCATGTACGAACACAATTGCGCGTTAGGTCCAAATACAAATTCGCACTGCTTGTGCTCCGAGAACACTTCGCCTGGTTGTTGGATACCATTCTGGTTGAAGTTCGTTGGACCGCTGTCATCGACCGAGTTTTCTTCGTCGTTGTAAAGTAGGTTCGAGTCTGGTTTGTCTTCTAGGCAGTAACCGTGGCCGGCGCTGGAAGTGGGGAAAATCAAAGCGTTATGGATTATTTTTTGTAAATTTTACCAAATTCAATTTTTCATACAAATTTCCTATCAAATTTCCTCACACGAATTTCCATACTTTTCGCAAATTTGTACTTTCTTAAATAAATTCTTTGTCAAATTTGTAGTAAATTTAACTTTTCATACAAATTTCCTAGCAAATTTCTTTACTAGTGTTCATTATTTTTTTACAAATTTCCTTATCAAAGTTCCTAACAAATTCAAGTTTTCATATAAATTTGGTATCAAATTTCACTACAAATTTCTTAAGAAAAATTTCTTTGTCAAATTTGTAGCAAATTTAATTTTTCATACAAATTTTGAAGCAAAATTCTTATCAAGCTTTCAAAATCTTTTGCAAATTTCTACAATCCTTATCAAAACAAAATTTAAATCATCTTTCAAGTTTCCTTAAAAATTTCCTCTCAAATTACTAAATCAAATAGCTAGCAAATTTTCATAAAAATTCTCTTAAATTCCCTTCACAAATTATCATTCAAATTTCCTTGACAAATTCCTACAACTCACTCAAGAAACTCAGTCAAAAAGTGCCTCGAACAACGACTCCAAGCCCAAGGATAAGTGTTATGATCAAGCATCCGACTCATAACGTAATGCTGAACCCCACCAACCCGCTTCCCATCCTCATCCGTTTCAACCTCAACCCCACTACTAACCCCACCACTAACACTAGCCCCCCGTTCAATAAACCCTTGACACTTGTAATCATCATCATGAGGCATATTCATAACGTGCCCCAACTCATGAGCTATAGTAAACGCAGCACTCAACCCATTATCCTGAACAATCGCACAACTCGCGTAATGGTCGCACATGGTCCCGAGTTCAGCCAACCCCAAGGTGTCACATTTCCCTACCCACGGGTTCCTACAAATTGTTTTACGCGTTAACAACAAAGCCGTGTCATGATGCAACGCATGCCTGTCGTCAGGGTGATTATGCTCTTTTTGCCATTTACAAAAGTTCCTTAGCATCTCGCTAGCCGAGGTCCCGTGAACAGAACTGTTCGAACCTGGCGTTCCGCTGAAATCCGTGTCGGTTAGCACATGAAAGTTAACCAGCACGATATTGACAGGGTTACCGATACTCGCGTCTCTGTAAACTAACGCTACTATACTCAATAGCGTTAGAACATAGTGCTTCAAATTATCTCCATGGTAACTGCTCATAGTTTGGTCGGTAACCACTGTTAATTCAACGTATCTTTCTGTAGAAAGCGACCGTTTAGCCCTTGACTTCCGGTCAATCTCTTCACTCTCATCCTCTTCGCTGTCATAATCCTCGTCGCTATAGTAATCGTAAGTAGTCGTGATTTTTAGATTTCTGTTAGGAGTAGTTGCGTTATGACGAGGAATTGGGGTTGTTTTTGGGTGAATTGGGGGTAACTCTGGATTGTCGTCATGACGCTGAGTTACTATTTGGTAAATAGAATGCTCCAGATCGTTATGACCTTGTGTAAAGTGCCTTGGTTCGATGAAGTAGCTTCCTGTTGAAGTTCTGATGTGGCCAGTCTGTAAAATCAGGAGTTTACGTGGGTTTTTTGTGGAGTTTACGTGTTAATTTATGAGTTTAACATGAGTTTAAAGCGGTTAATGTATGCTATGCTTCTATGCAAATAAAGTTAGTAAAGCTCGTTTTAGTTTTATTAGCAACTTTTTATTTTTATTCCGTAAGAAGCCATGACTACAATAAACCAAAAAATGTGTATCCCCCCAACTTACCATCCCGTTGCACAAACTAACAGCAACGCTAGACTCTAGATCCCCTAACACGTATCCGTTGTAAAAGCACCCTTCAAACTCATCCTCAGGAGTAACTCCCTCCCTAGTAACCCAAGTCTCCGCGTTACTACCACCCCCGCTCCTATGGGTAGTAACCTTAAACCCAGGCACTAGCAACGAGTGCTTCTTAGAAACCTGATTAAGAACTAAATGGAAGCGCTTGTTAAACGCGTGAAATATGTATTGGGGGTGCGGGTCCCATAACCTGGAGCCCCGGGGTCTGAATACGCCCGTGTTGTAGTAATGGTGACGGGTGTCTGTTTTGAATCTGTGGTGCTCTTGTGTGGCGTCTAGGTCAACGGGTGGGGGGAGTTTGTATAAGTGTGTTGTTTCTGCTAGGATCCTGTTGTCTTGGTTACGGGTTTGTGGGGTTTGTTCGTTATTGTAGTCAAACCTTACTGGTGGGGTTGTTGGTGGTGGGTCGTTGGATCTGTTGAACAAACTATTATTTGTTTGTTCCCCTGGCGACTTGGCACTAAGCACTATAACAAACCCGCAACCAATAGTAAGCACTAGCAGGCAAGTTATAATTTTCCAGTGCCTGCACTCATTACCGTAGTAACTCTCCCTAGACTTTGTGGTTGCTAAGGACTCTATACTGTAACAAGACTCTACTGTAGTGGTACTAGGGCTCGTAGACTGGGAAATTACTCGTGTTTGGGTGTACTGGGGGGGTTTTCTTGGGGGGTTGTGTTTCTTCATTTTCTTTTGGTTATTTATGCATTATGATAACCTGAGTATTAAATCACCTGAGTAAAAAATTTGGAACACTTTTTTGGTTTTGTGGTGTAGGTACGTAAAGAGGAAACCAGACGTACCATGTGTGGATTGTCTAGACAACAAGAACGAGATAGGTTGTTGGTCTCTGTGTGCAGGATTGCTTAAGAAAGTTGTTCTTTTTGAAATGGGGTTAAGATGTACCGGGATGGGGTTTTGAATTGGGTTTATTGGTGGGTTGGGTTGGTTTATGGAGTTTTATGATGGGTTTCTGGAAAAAAGAACTGTATCTGGTTATTAGATTAATTGGTTTCTAAGAAACAACAACATATGTTTAACGAAATTTATTTCCTTTTTTTAACCGCACAACAGAAAAAAAGAAACCGGACAAAACTACATTACACCATCACCAAAATGCACCTAAAACCGACTTAAATCCGACATTTACAAACTCGAACTATTTACATCAATTTTTTTTTGCGATTTTTTACACACCTTTTCTTTGGAATTTAAACAAAATATTTAAAAATTTGTTTCAAGAAATTGATCTTGATTAGCTGCAAGCGTAATAGGATATTGTACATACAGAAATGTTTAGTAGTCAAGGATACTACTGTCTTGTGAATTGTCGTCTGAGAAGAGACACCGTGCTGATAAGGGTTCCAGTTTTGTGAGGGTTAAGGGCGTTGATGAGCTTGATGGTCTGGGGTTGTAGAGGGGCTGTAAATGAAATTGATGAGTTAATTGATGATTATAATTAAAGTAGTATCTATGACAACTTCAACTTACCTGCTGCTGCTCCTGCCCACAAACCTTCAAAGGACTAAAAGCAATCCGCTTACTAGCATTACACTTCCGCTTAACAACCGGACTCCCAACCCCACCCCAACTAGAATTCTCTTTCCCGCTACTCTTCCCCCCACTCCTCCAAACCCCACCTGGTGGAGTGTTATACAACCACAACCCACTATTAACCCCACTATCATCAACTAAACTATCGTTAATCCAACTTCCATCAGGATCCAGTACACTAGAATCTAGCGTCTTGCTCGGGGTACTTGGGCTCATCATGTTAGTTTTGATTATATCCGCTAGGTCTTCTAGTTTCGGGGGGCTGATGAAGCTCGTTCTTCTCATGTCTGCTAGTGCTTTCTTTAGGGGGGTTGGGGTGTTGCTTTGGGGTTGGGGGCGGGTTGTTTTTGGGGTTGTTAGGGTTGGGGTGTTGAGGTCTTGAGTTTGACGGAGGTTTCGTGAAGTTGTTTTTGGGGTGAAGTTGTAACTTGGGGTTGGGGGGTTTGTTGGTCCTGAGAGAGAGAGAGTAGAATTAGATTTGTTTCCATGGTAAATTAAAGTCATGTAAACTAACCATAAAGCTTGAGTATAGGAGAAATATTGTGTATATCCGCCTCCCCGATACTAAAGTACCGATCCGGTGAAACGTTAACATCCGCGTTGATAAAAGTGCTCGAGAACCTCTCGTCTAACGCGTGGGTTATCATAGGGTCGTTCTGGATAAGCTTTGAGACTGGGCTCTCGCTGTAGATAAGCTGGGTGGACTGCTCAGTAGGTTGAGCTTGGGTCTGTGAAATGAAAACAAACTCATCTTTAACTCCACTCTTAACTCTTCTTAACCCCACAATAAACTCCACTAACTCACCTGTTCAACCCCACTAACCCCATCAAAAAACCCACTCTCCTGAATCTCCTCTTTAACAACATGTTTAACCTTCCTCGGCCTCCCTTTCTTCCCCCCACCCCCAACTTTTTTCCTCCCACAATCCCCCCCAACCCTCCTCCGAATCGTACTATTCCAATGATTCTTAATAGCATTATCAGTCCTCCCAGGAAGCAACTTGGCAATCTTACTCCATTGATTCCCCCACCTCCCATGAGCCTCAATAATAATATTATCCTCCTGTTCACTCCAAGGCGTTTTGTTAATATCCGGGTTCAAATGGTTGTGCCACCTTTCCCTGCACTGCTTCCCTATCCTACCCTTAAGATGTTTGGCTATTAGAGTCCACTTCTTTGGTCCGTACTGGTTAACTAGCCTGACAACCTTGTCGTCTTCTTCTTTAGTCCATTGGCCTTTAATTAGGTTCGGGCTGAGTACCTTGTACCAACGGGTTTGGCATTGCATTAACGATCGGTCTGGGAAAAAGCGGGCTATGTAGGACATGTGGGATTCTGAGTGGGTTAGGACTAGCCTGTTAAATTAAGAGTTAGTAGTAATTAACAAACACACGAGTTAATTATTAAACTCACTAATTAACAAACAATAGTTAATTATCTAACTCACGTTTTTAACCGCTCATCCTCATCTTTAGTCCACCTCCCCCGATTAATAGACTTCTTCCTCTGTCCAGGGTTCTTTTTCTTCTTCTTCCCCTCAGCCCTCTGTTCAGGTGATTCTACCTCTTGAGCCACCTCAACAACCTCCTCTTTAACCTCATGCTTAACAACGATACCCCCACCCCCATCCCCAATAACAACGTTACTCTGGGGATCAATTATAATAAAATTCCCTGCGTTAGGATCCATTTGTCCATTTATCTTGAACAACCAACCCAAATGAAAGCAACCAGAGGACTGGGGAAAAATCGTCCGTTAACAGAATTTTGCTGTCAAGGAGATGTTTTTTCAGGAGAGTGTGTTGGAGCGAGGGAGAGTGCTTTTTAGCGGGTTGTTGCTATTGGCTGTCTTTTTGTTGTGGATAGTGGATAGTGCAGATACTTTGTGCTTGCTGCTGTGTAGGATAGTTCAGTGTACTAATCTGCTATGGAATTTACATGCATGAAACCCGTAAAGCACCCTAAAAGCATTGTTTCGCATTGTTTGGAATTTTTCAGGAATGTATTTTTAACCTGGGTAAATGGAGGGTGCTTTTATAGTGCATTGAAACAAGTTGCATTGTTTTGGGTTTACTTAGCTACTTATGTTGCCGTGACAACTACACAAGTTTATAGAATGTAACTTATGTTGATGTAAACTGGGTAAAGATTTTTTTGCATTAAGTTGCTATGGCAAAAAATCGGCAAACCGCCATGCAAAAATAGAGATGAGGTGTTCTCTTTGTCTTGTGTAGTTTTTTATGAATTTATTAGCCATGAGTACGTGAAGCCAGGTTTTTATACTGGTATAGTGGTGTCATGATTGTCATGGAGACGTGATCCAAGTGTATAGATCTTTGTAATTTTTTATGACATGCGAGTTCCCACTCAAATGATAGTAATTATGCTAGATGGACAGGTGAATAGGGTGAAAAGTATGTTGCTATGGAAATATGCACGAAAAATATATTTTCAAATGTTCATTTTTTTGTTGCCATGAAAACATGGTGAAATTTTTTTATTTTAACACAATGAATTCCCACGCTGACTAACATTTAGGTTATGTTGCCATGGAATTAGATGAGCGTGACAAGAAAAGTTCCACAAAAATGCATTTAATAATTTAGTTTTTATTTACACCGTAAAAATCTAAAAAAGAGTATTTTGTCTTTTGTTTCCATAGTAACTACACAAAAATATGTGCTTAAAATATCGTTTTAAAAATACAAGAAATAAGAAACGCACGTTTTAAAAATTAGCACAGTTGCCAAGACAACTCAAAAAGCATCATAAGAATTACACAAAACTCATCACAATCCATCTCACATCACCCCATTAAAAATCCACTTTAAAAATAATTGTAATCATGACTATACAACTTGAGCTCTTCCCTTACTCCTTCCCCCCCAAAATCCTACTAACCCCCTCAACAATCTCCCTTAGCAACACCCCCTCCCCATAAACCCCCTCAACCACGATTAACAAAACGACCCCAACCAAAAAGCAAAAAAAGTGCGGAACGTAATCAAAATAAAAAATCTTAAACTTTTTCCAGTGCCACAACATGAAACTCAAAAAGTTGATCTTGTACTTGTTGTAAGGCGGATACCTTATCAACCCAACTTTATCCCCGATGAAGCTAAAATCCCTGACAACGACAGGCTTCTCGTGAGTGAACGTGTCAAAAGTCCATTTACCGTGGTAGGACCCCATTCCTGAGGTACCGAAGCCGCCGAATGGGAGTTCGTCTATTGCGAACTGGACTATCGTGTCGTTAAACCTGAAAATACAATTACAATTAATTTCATGTTCCCATGGCAACAAAACCAAAAATTACAAATTCCAACTCACGCCATCGTCCCAGTCTGAGTCCTCAACTTCAAAGCCTCATGAACCGCCTTATTAACAGAAAAACAATACAAACAAAGCGGATTCCAAGCCCTCGAGTTAATAAACTGAATAGCCTGCTCCAACCCACAATCACTCGACTCATCAAGAAACATAATAGGCAACACAGGCCCAAAAACCTCTTCCTGCATTATCGGATCACTAGGCTTAACACCCAATATAACTGTAGGTTTAATCCAAAGGTCCTGCTCATCAAACTCCCCACCCATTACTATAGCACCAGAGCTACTCTTGATCAGGTGCATTAACCTGTTGAAGTGCTTCTTGTTAACTATTCGTGCTAGGTCTTCCTTTTGCTTCCAGGTTGAGTCTTTGCCGTACCATTCTTGCATGCACACTGGGAAGTGTGGGAGGAGTTTTCGGGCTACTTTTTGGGTGCAGAGGATGTAGTCGGGGGCGACGCAGCTAAGGGAAATACAGAAATTTGTTAATTAAATGTTTTTCAAAATTTTCTTAAAAATTGGCTAAAAGAATTAATTTCCAAAAAATTATCCACTTACGTCTGCCCCATATTCATACACTTCCCCCACAACAACCGCTTCGCAGTGATAGCATAATCAACAGTATCATCAATAAAAACAGGCGTCTTCCCCCCCAACTCAAGAGTAACCGGAGTAAGAAACTTATTCGCCTTAGCATGAATCTTCTTCCCAATACCATAGCTCCCAGTATAAAATATATAATCAAATTTATGCTCAAGCAACAAATCCGTCTCGTACGCACCCCCATTAACAACAACATAGCAATCAGGGTCCAAGTACTGAGGGATCAGTTTAGCCATGCAAGCTGCGCTGGCGCTGGACACCTCTGAGGGTTTTATAACGACGCAGTTGCCGGCTGCTATGGCTCCTGCTGTAGGCACGAGTGTTAGTTGGAATGGGTAGTTCCATGTTCCGATCACGAGGACCTATGAATATTGATAGAATTTATATTTTTGGGCTTGTTTTCATGGTAACTGTTAAGAGAAATTATTAACTTACCACCCCATAAGGCTCTTTAACAATGTACCCCCTATCAGCAAGAGTCAACCAGTTAGGATGGAGCTTGTGTGGAGCTGCCCACTTCTCCAGGTTCTAAACACACAAATTTTATTTGAAATTTATTTTTAAAATTTCCTTCAAATTTACAAAAAATTTCTTCAAAAAATAAATTTACCTTAACACTCTCCCGGATATCATTCTTCATCAAATCAATCTCATACATGTACCCTTCAAGTGTACTCTTCCTCATGTCCTTATGAAGAGCAGCCAGGATCTCGTCATTGTGCTCGATGTACATTCGAAGTAACGCTTTTAACTGGGTTATCCGGTACTGGACTGGTCGGGTTTTGCCGTTCATGAAGGTTGAACGGAGGCGGGTCATCAGCTAAGGGATACAAATGAATTTAATTAACTCTTGAAGTAACTCTAGTGTTAACTCTCCAGCTAAACTCAACTCTCACGTAACCCCAAATCAAACTCCAAAACCCCAAATTAAACTCCAACTAACCTCATCATAACTCTCCGGATCATTGTAGCACTTCCCAGCACTCTCCGCTCCGTAATACACGTCGTTATTATTCATAATTTTACTCATTTTTAGAAATTGTTCAAATTTCCCCACTACCAAAACTCCATAACAACAGAACCACTCGAAAAGTCACAAAAACTCAGTAAAATTGTTCCCAAGTGCAACACGCACGCACCCAACCAAACAACTGAACAAACGACAAGAAAAAGTAACCAAAAACTCACACAGCGTGTCTTGAAAACCCTTTAATTTTTTTTCGAAAATAAGTGTGCTCATAATATTTTTCAGACCTACTTCTCAGTTGGGTTGGCCTAATATCTTAAATGTGTTTGGTTTGTCGCCGTGGCAATGAAAAAAAGTGAAGATGATGCGGTGCTCTTAACATTGTTGGGATATTTTGAGTAGGTCAGAATATAAGGTTCTTTTGTTTGGCGTCATATATACGGTTTTGCGATGGTGGCTATGGATACCTAAAGTGTCTTTGTTCTTTTTGGGATTGCGTGACAGGTAAGGATTCATGCGTTGAGGGTTTTCTTTTTTGGTTAAGCGGTGGAATGGAGGAGCGGTGGATTGTGGATTTACAGACAAATTTGTAATTAAAAAAATAAGTTGAAAAGTTACGTTTTTAGCTTTGGATTTAAAATTCTTAAATTTTACTCAAACAATGTATTGAATATTTTAGCATAATTGACGTTATGTTATGACAACAAAGTCTATTTTAAACATTTGACATTCCATGAATAAATAAATAATATGTATGCTAATTTTTAATAAATTTAGTGTCGTTTCTATATAAACAATTCTTTAAAATTTCATATACACAAATACACGAGAATATTTTAATATATTTATTTAAAACTAATTTTATTTTAAACCAGACCAATTGAATCTGCGAAATCTGGATTTAAATAATTAAATTAAAAACATTTTTATTTTGATGTTCAAAGTTTTGATTTTTTATTAAACAACGTATTGAATATTTTAGAATAATTGATGTTGTTTCTATGACAACAAAGCATATTTTAAACATTTTAAATTCTATGAATAAGTAAATAATATGTATTATATGATTTTTAATAAATTTTGTGTAGTTTTTATAGAAACAATTTTAAAACATTGCATACATACAAATACACGAGAATATTTCATATATTTCAATGTGGGTAAAATGAAAAGACACCGTAGAAACAGCCTACTATGTGGGACAGATAGAAAAATTTTCTCGGGTTAATGGGATGATGCTCGGGAAAAATAACAATTTCATCAAGCATCATCCCATTATCCCGAGAAAATTTTTCTATCTGTCCCACATATTGAAATCAAATTTCATTTTAAACGAGAACATTTATTGAATATTTAAGCATATTTGAAATTACAATTCCATGGCAAAAAAACATATTTAAAATACATAACATTCGGTGTATACTGTATACATTTATGTATTAGAAATTTTAGTAAATTTCAACAATATCGTTGCTATAGAAACAAATATATTTGACCCTTTCATATGTACATAATATTCCATGAATTTCTTCAAATCAAATTTTATTTTAAACCAGAACATGTACTGATTATTTAAGTATATTTGAAATTACATTTGCATAGTAAAAATTTATTTTAATTGTCTTACATTACGCGTAAGTACTATAGAAACAAATATATTTGACCATTTAATATGCACATAATATTCCATAAACTTCTCCAAATAATATTTCCAATTCAATAACATTTAAAAGACCGACACCCAAACACTCTGTCCCCATAAACAAACACAAACCTATAAATCCACCAAACCGTACGTTCAAAAACAAAAAGAAACCTAAAAATACACACGACTCCACAGAGAACAAAGCCAAAATCCCCAAACTCTTCTTCATGAGCCGAAGCACAAAAGAGTTAACGGATGAGATGCACAGTTAAAAGGGACGATACACAGGACAGTATGCACAAAAATCACGGTCCCTTAGCTACAGGTCCCTTAACAACAATCGAACTTGAAAAGTGCAGTTTTTGGGTTGGTTGGTAAATGCACTTTGCAACGTGAACTCGTCGCGTTTATTGATTTTTATCGTGTTGCAACGGTAACTTGTGCTTTGCAATTGTGTGTGTTAATCGAACGGGTGTGTTCGCGTTTTATGTGCGCGTGTGAGTTTTGAATTTAGATGGGGGGTTCATTTTGGGTGGGTAATTAGTTTTGGGGGGTTTGAAGATGGGTTTTGTTGAGAGTGATGGGATATTTTGAAGATGAAATGATATTTTTTTCATTTTTTAAATTTGTAACCAGTAACCATGGCAACTATATGAAATTCATATATTATGATTTTTGTCATAATCCCCTCTAACATAAATCCCCTAGCAACAATCCCAAAAACCCCACTTAACCCAATCAACCAAAAAAAACAAGCGGTCATTAGTCCTTTTAACCAAAATGTCAGCAAACGTAAACAAAAGTCCGACCCTGATTCTTGGGTCCTTGCAGGGTCAATAGTGCTCAAATTAATTTTTAAAATGCTATCCAAAATTCACTATGGTTACTAGTTCAACAACCCAGAATTGTTACACAATAACGCTGTTACGATAAAAAGGCACTACATTCACTTCATCTAGATATTTTTGCAAGGAAAAATATGTGATCGAACAATGTTGCTAATAGCAACGGCAATATATGACATTCTATTAAAACTTGTTTTGATGGATAGTTGCGTAAGTAACTAATCGTCGTGTGTATGCGGGATTGCGTAACCATAGTAACATGAGGTTTTTTGAATGTTATGAACGTTCGCATAATATTTTGTATTTCGAATCGAAAAGTACGCTGTAAGGAGTACTTACTCCTTGAAAATTCGTTAACCGTTGTTATAACGACACAAGCGTGCTTAGGTTGAATGAACTTGCTTAATCGAAAATTATGTAACTTGTTTTTTTGAAGTGTTTTGTAATCTTTTTTGGGTTGGTTTTCTTTTGGAGATTTGTGGAGGGGATTTTTTGAATTTGATGGAGGTTTTATGGATAATGATGGGTTTGAATGTGGTCAGGAATTTAAACTCTTTTTTTTTCTTAGATTTATGTTTCTGCTGTATGCTGTATTAGTTAGCTGTTAGCAGGTATGTTTGGGTATATGGAAATTTTTCCTTTTTTCGCATGCTCGATTGAGTTTTAACGTGAAATTGAGTTTTTGAGCGGAAGACTTCTTAATCTGGTTTCGACATCTTTTTCACGTTTATTTGAGTGATTTTGGGTATTTAACACGACGTACGTTTGACAATTGTTTGGGTTCGTTGTCATGTAATTCTAAATATTATGCTTTCGCAGGCTTAGGATAATGAATATGTTGACTCTATTATATTTTACAAATGCGACTGAAGTTAGTGTTAAGTAAAATAACCTATTATATGGGTTTTTAAAATATTGATTTGCAATTCCAAAATTTTAAATTATTTAACCATATTTTGTTAGCTTTGAAACGTTTCAGATTTTTGAGTTTGGATTTTATTGGGAGCATATAAACTTGACGATTGGGTTTGAGTTTGTTCGTATTCTATACACGTATACACGCGTAGTTTGAGTTCATTTACTTAAATAAAATGTATGAGTTTGCAGGCTTAAGATAATGAACACATTGATTCTATTATATTTTAAATGATCAAATGCGGTTAACGTTATAGTAATAAAACTGAAGGGGATAAACTTCCAACACAATGAAAAGTTTATACAAACAATCGTATTCTTATAAAAGGCGTTTTAATAGTGAAAATAAAACGAATATTTAATGTATTTGATTTGGATTCATGCGCATGCCATTGAATTTGTAAAATTTAAATTGTCATGACCTTACGACCTTGGAAATTATCGTTTAGCTGGACAATTTGCATAGTCATGCAGAACAGCCAATAAATGAAATCTATATAATGCAATTAATAGTAAAAATATTTCAAACTTTTATGAAACATGAATTACGAAAACGCGTAATGTGAACGCCGCACTAAATATTATTTTACACTCTTAATAAATCGAGGTTAGAATGGAAATGGATATGTAATTGGTATTATAATCCTTATTTTAAACCAATCAATGTAATTCTAAAAGCATTTTATATCAGCAGTTAGTGAGCATCTTTTGTTTATAGTGGTTAAAATAATTAAAACAAATTGAACATGCAGGGATGACGAAATTCCCTTAATTCTGCTAACAATCGGGTTCGGATTCAGTGATGACGAAGAAATGTCGCGTAGTATCGTCGCCGTGGTTACACGTGCTTTATTTTCAATCGTAACTTGACTACATGGTTTGTGTTCTGGAAGTAAGTTACCGGGCAGCACTATATTTAAACGCTGATATTTAAATTTAAAAATTGTTCATAGTTCAGCAAAACGCTTCAAACACATCATACATTTAAAAACGCCGTTAAGTTCTGTATCACTAATATCCTGTTTCTAACGAAACCACTTAAGATAATGGACATTTTTGTTGCCTATTATATTTTTCGAATGCGGCTAACGTTAGTATAAAGCAAAATAACCTATTTAATTATATATTGATTTCCAAAATTTTAAACGGTTTAACCATATTTTGTTCCTCGTCTTTGTTTTACTAATCTATCTAATACGCATGATGTGAACGCCGTACTAAATGTTTTTTACGCCTTTAAAAAATCGGGGTTAGTAATAGAAATCATCGTAAAAATGGTTTTCATGTACGTGTTTGGTTATATTAACAGTACAAACCGGCTTATTTTGACGGGTTAGGGATTTTGTTACTGATTCTTATTGTGCAAAGAGCTACGCAAAGTACACGTACTTTTTCTCAGACTCAACTGCTGACTCAAAGGCAATAGCGGAGCCAGTACTGCTTTTATCACTCCAATCAGTTACTGAGCTTTCGCTTATCAATTCACTAACGTTACACCATGGGCCGCTTAGCTGTTAGTTGCATGTATATGAACTTGTTTACTTAGTTACGTTGCTGATTAAAAAAAACAAGTCTTACTTTATTTGTTTTAAGTGGTATTTTGTTAATTTATAGTTATCAAAGGATGGTGTAACCTTATTTTAATTTAAACCGCATTACAAATCATTGTATTGCTCATGTCGCCTCTGGAAGTAGCCAAATAAAACGAACTGACCACGTAAAGAAGCTTTTTAAAAGAATGCACTAAGACCATCATTATGACATCAATAATAAACCCCTTTCTATGTTCTCTTTTGTCAAACTCTGTGCTAATAACTTACTACAATTATCGCTATGTAACTACCACTGGCTTGCAAATTTTCTAGAAATAAACAATCGTTTGAATCTCGTCCCATAACAGCAGTTGACATTTTTCAAGGGACAAACGCCTACTAAGACCTCCTTTCTCTCGCTCGAAAACCACTTGGATACATGCTCCTTGCTACGAACTTATTAACCTGCGAACGTGATGCTTCAGTGTCATGATTTTGACCATAAAGTGGCTTGGAAAATTGTCATAAAAATAAGGGAACAGTCCCAGTAAAGACGTCTGAAGATCAATTACCCCCTTAAAAACCGAAAATAAAAGGTGTATTTGGGGCCCTGTGTGCGTGGCTGGACGTGATAGTAGAAATGTTTCTTTTACATTTCGTTGCACTGACACTAATTCACTTCATATTTAGTTATCATAATCCATTAAATGATTTTCAGACCTTAGGTTTTGAAAGATTTTCCTGTCTGTAAAATTGAACCTACATGTTTAAATATATTCGTTATTTGGATTGCTTATTATAATATTCTTCGTTATAATAGTTTGGTATATTTACGTAGTAACTAAAGGTGATTAATTAAATTAACAAATCCGTAGAAAAGCAAAATTGTCTGCATGTTCTGTTTTTCAATCTAAGAAAGATGAGTTTCAAAAATATGTGAATGTCACTAATGGATTTCAAATATTATTAAACTTATTTTTATTGAAACTACCTTCCTTCCTGCCTTCGGCAGGCCATCAGACAGCGTGTATTTCGACGTCAAAAAAACATGAACATAGAGTTCTAACGAAAGTTAAACAAATACTCTCGATTGTATAAATTCCTGGAATTCCACGATATGCCTATACAGTCGTTTTCGTTATGCTAAATTATGATTGTTTAGCACGTCAGAGGCTCGTGTCTTCTTCAAATTTACTTTTACTCCGACTTTACGGAAACATTTTATTTAAAATGATCCAAAAACTAGGAAATAAATTAGCATTAATTTTGTTGATGTATTGCGTCCAAGTGACGCTTGCAAGACACACTAATTTGGGTGCACATTTTGTTCAACCAAGGCAAGCTTATTATTACGATGACGAAAGGTAAGGCGCATAAAAAGCTTAATTCTAATTGATTTATTTAAATGGACTTGATTAAACGTCTTTCAGCTCACTAGCACTGTACCAAAATGACGACATAGAATGCCCAGATAGTAGGAAATCAATTTATATTACAATCGACTTTAACAAATGTGCTTGGGTTATTCCCGCAAACAACGAGTTGCTATTGATTGCTTTTGAATGGCGACACTACTGCGCCAGGGGTGCACGTAGGTCCCCTTTTCACACCTAAAGTTCGTCAGATGTACGAAATAGATCCACCTACACCTTGTCCTGTAATCGAAGCAGAAATTATACTTACTCCGTATATTACCGGTTGGAACATATCTTGTTTTTTAATGTGGGATCAATTTCCAAATAAATCCGGGCAAAACGGTGCAGCTTTCTTTCTTTACGACGGTCGTGTTGTTATTTATTCTAAGTGTACTGATACGGATGACGAAGAAGAACTTGACAACCCACATCGCATTTTCACGCTGATACCTACAGTTGACATGGATACTGGAGGAAAGTATTTGTGGCATAAAATCTGTCCATTCAAAAAACAAAATAAAAAAACTTTTAAAACCTGCATGTAGCTTCGTGTGCATGGAAAAGTAAAAAATAAATGGAATTTGCTTCCGATTTCTAGTAGCAGTGGGCATACAAGCGGTCAGTGGCCCATGATAAGGCCAAGTTATCTTGGGCCACTTGGGGTAAACACATTCAAAAAAGGAAAAATAAACGTAAAGTTAACTGTTTTGAAAATTTATTTTGCGTGAAGTCGCAAGTACGCGAGAACCCATCAGATCTGAAGACCAAAGATTTGTTGGAAGGTTTAAGAATAAAATATACTACCATGAATCACCAAATTTTAAATATGTATTAAGAAAATGTGTTTTGAATTAAGACCCACATTACAACGACCTTAATGACGTGGTCAGCTCATATGTAACGGAATCGACTATGATTCGGAAAATCTTCCGTTGTAATTTTGTATACGAGTTTCTACACTCTCGTAATTACAGCTTAACAGCAAGTAAATGTAAATTGCATACTAAAAGTAGGTGAATGCGAATGTATCAGCACCAATGTTAGAAAATATGCAGTGATTGTATTGGAAAATGATTGAATATTACCATCTTTTAAACTGGATTTGACATTATGCCATTCTAAATGAGAGTTTCTAATACTATGCACTATGCACAAACCAACGTGATTTCATGGAATTAAATTAAGTGAATAAATTAAATTAATCCACAGTTAAAGACAAAGAAAGATAATTTTTTGTGTCTATTCGTCTGCATCCAAATTTCATTGTCTCTCTCACTCAAGTAACTTGGCGTTATCAAGGGCCACTGACCGCTTGTACGCCTACTGTTACTAGAAATCGGAAGCAAATTCCATTTATTTTTTACTTTTCCATGCACACGAAGCTACATGCAGGTTTTAAAAGTTTTTTTATTTTGTTTTATTTTATACATTTTCCGCAGCGTTGGTTCAAAAGCAGTTACAGTTACAAATCGAGTCCCCACAATTGAAAACACTGTTCATTAAGGCAAAATCTATTTTTTGGCAATTTCTGCATATATTCAGGATTTTTATTAAGTAGCAAAAGCTACTTGCATACTACCTTTTTCGTTATAACTTTTGTTTGGCACATGGGATTTTGGTTGAATTTTGCTTCATTAGTCAAGTGAATACTACTTTTCGATATCATTAGGTCAAAAGGGTCAAAAGTTCGTCTACATCAGCAATAGAGTACACCTGCTTTCGCTATTTTGCTACATGTAGGCATGTTGCCGGCTTTATTTTTGCTCAGAAGCTGTATTATAGGTTTTACATGTAAAACTCAAATTTTCAGCTGGGCAAAACTATCGATCACAATTTCTAAACTTGTGACCAGCAACACTTTTATTCAGCTCGTCAAGAGCTTTCGAACGGTATATGTCTCATTGCGGAGCGTTGTGGGCCCACCTTAGATACGGTTGGGAATATGGTCCTTTGGTAATTAAATTACCGTAACTTATATGTTGCATTGTTTATTTACTTATTACTAATACTTATTTACTTTAAGTTAAGTTTAACCACGCTTGATGAATGAAAAAATGTTTAATTATTTTGCAAAAATCGTTCAATGATATGAGATTATCCATTTATTGACAGCAGAAGTTGAAAGTTATTTCTGCATCACTTTCAGAGTACTCATGGAAAATCATCAAATGAATTCTGGTTGTTAGAGAATCAATGCGAATGATTATCCATAGGTGCATGAAGGTGCATTAAAATGCATGTAAGTGGCTTTGGTGTATGGTGTATCATTGCTTCAAGACTACGGTGGCGTTATTCAAAGGCGTTTGTACAGAGTATTATTATTGCTGATGATAAGTTGTTAATGTGGAATAGGGTATTTTAGTGCGGAGAATACGCCTATTGCCGTTTTATTACCGTAAAACATCTCCTTTATGAAGTAAAAATTAAAAATTTTGACTTTCTTAAATTTTCTGATTAAAGCAAGCATCTAGGCGTCAAAAATCGCCGATTTTACATTGGAACCATATTAAAAAGTTGTAAGGGTTCTGAGATATAGTTGACGTTACGTTTTTCGAGCGAGAGAAAGGAGGTCTTAGTAGGCGTTTGTCCCTTGAAAAATGGCAATTGCTGTTATGGGACGAAATTCAATCGATTGTTTATTTTTAGAAATTTTGCAAGCAAGTGGTAGTTACATAGCGATAATTGCAGTAGATTATGAGCAAATATTTTGACCTTCCGCGTGAAAGTTATAATGCTGCTCTGTTTGAATCAGGTCAGCAGCGACATAAGCGATGGGATGATTTGTAGTACAGTTTATATTAGTAAAAAAGTATCATTACATCAAAAAAGTAAAACTACATCAATTTTTTAAAGGAATCACTCAATTTAATAACAAAACATTCCTAAAAATATCATATAACACACATAACCAAACTGACTAAACAACTGATACACAAACAAGTAGCACCTAAACATCAAGTAACTCATCCAAATAATCTAAAAGAACTTCCCCTTCCTCGCTCAAATCTTTATCTTCAGATTATCCAAATTGATATTCTCCAGTTCAACATCGGTTGCCAAAAGTAGAAACTCAATCCAGCGCTTGTGGAGGAACGGATTGTGTTTGGGGAATGAGTGCACAGTGTCTTTTGGGTTAGCTTTACTGTTTGGACATGATCTTATTGCACAGCGTCTGCCCATGGTGCAACGTTAGTCAATTGATAAGCGAAAGCTCAGTAACTGATGGAGTGATAAGCAGTACTGACCCCGTTGTTGCCTCCGAGTCAGCAGCTGAGTATACACAAAAGTACGTATACTTTGCGTAGCTCTTTGCAGGGTTATGTGTAAAGGATTGTTATGGAATGATACAATGGAGTTTCGAAAATTACAAATCAACAAACTGCAATTTTCGGTCCCATACGATACCCAACGTTAGATACGTCTACTAAGACCTCCTTTCTCTCGCTCGAAAAACCTCTTGGATACATACTCCTTGGGTTTAATTAAACACGTCGCACGGCCACGTACCCGTATTTTTTTGCATTTGCAGTGGAAACAATTTACTTAGCTAAATATTTCCAAAATGTTTAAATATTTCATAGCAATTAACTGGGTTATTTGTTGTGTGCAAGTTTCAAGCGCACGATATTACGACTTGGAAGGTGCTCATTTTCTGCTTAAAAGGCAACCTTCTTTTTATTACTACAACGATGATAAGTAAGATTTATTGACTGTTTCTTGGAGTAAATTTATTTGAACTAATTTACGTTTGCGTTTATTTTACAGCCCTCTACTTGCATCTGATGACAGCGTTTGTCCTAAACTGAATCCTGGACTCATATACTATGGGATGGTACAAGTAATTCAATTTTCCAACTAAAAACATGGCAAGTGATCCAACTTTCCAACTCAAAATATATGCAAGTAATCCAACTTTCCAACTGGTACGAAGTCTACATGATTAAACGTGTAACGGGTAAATGGGAATTTCGAAGGCGGCGCAGCCGCCGAGAAAGGGCGCGCTTGGCTTGCCAACGGCAAGCGCGCAACCTGTAAACTGCTGTGCTCTAACATATTTGTTATAATTTTTCGCGAGCGCAGCGAGCAGCACGGCCTACTAAACTTTTCCAGCCCGGTAACTGGTATAGCTCATCGCTGTGCTTTATACAAAAGTTAGATTGAAATTTTGTTGGAAAGTTCTAGACTTACGTGGGTGGCGTCTTCACTAAAGTTGCTTCAAATATCATAAACAATTTTATAAAAAATTGAAAAAAAATATTTGGGGCATTTTGGAAAAATTGACCCTTGACCCCCTTAAAATTTTGAAAAAACAAAAAATTGACGCCCTACAGGGTCATCTGAGGAGTGTTCATGCCAAATCTCATGAATTTATAAGCAATTGGGGCCGAGTTATCAGCTGCCCTTTGATGCCCTTTGATTAAATCTTTTTGGCCCCGTAACTCGGGTATGTGAGGTCACATGAAATTTTCAATGGCACATTAACCGACCATTTTTCAGTAAGGAATACGAATATGATGTTAAAAATTTTATTTTCGATACATATGTCGTGCACCCTTGTGGGCGGTAACCTATGGATCTTCTCATACGACTTTTGTATTATTACACATACAAAGAGCCTGCTAAAATAAACTTTAAAAAGCAACGTATCGTAAAAAAGTCTTAATCAAGGCAGATGAAAATTGTTTTCCAGATAAAGCGTGGCCAGGCTGAGTTACATAGCTGATATCCAGTCTTGCGCTGTTACTGGTCCAGTGGCGGAGCTGGCAACAAATACCTTGGAAATACATAGCTTGACCTCCAGTGACCTTTTTTAATTATCTCTTCAGGACACTGAAGAATCAAGCTGAAGCTATATTTCCGGATATATGTTTCGAAAAGACGCTAAAATAAGCATGAGCGAACTTTAGCCTTTAGTCTAGTAGCATCAAATCTTATGGTCTTTGCATTTTGCTTATGGTTTCTTTACAGTCTTACGTTACCCCGTGCTGGGGGGAAATATCTTGCGTGGTAAAGGGGGTCCCTGCCATAACTTTCCAACTAAACCAAGAATGGTAACAATTCATAGCTTTTTCGAAACAGCCACTCAAGCACTATTATGCTGCACTCCAACTGTGTCCCGATTTGCTTGCGCATGGTCCGATTTTTGCAAAAAGATTTAGCATAATCCACTTCAATAAACATTACCATGCAATATGAAAACCTCGATACTTCGTAACCACACGAAGAATGGTTACAATTAATAGCTAATTCGAAAGAGCAACTCAAGCACTATTAGGCTACAGTTCAGCTTTGTCCAGATTCTCTTGCGTATGATCGAGTTTACGAAGATACAAGGTTTTTATATAGCATGGTAATGCGCATTGCAGTGGATTTTGTGCAAAATGTATTTGAGATTTGTTGGGATGCTTATATAATGTAACCTATCCATTTTTGTAAAACTTACGTGTAAAAGCTAAAGAAAAATATACATCACCCAAGTGGAATTTGAACCACAAACAAAACTTCGCACAATAGATATAGTAGTGAAGTAAAATCGTTTTAGAATTATTAAATAAAAATCTAAAAATAAAAAAAGGTTTAAAAAACAACGTACATTTATCGCCATGTCCGAGGAAAAGTAAAAAAAAATTCACCCTGTCCCAGATAAATCGCGACTCGCCACCAAAAAATGCCTGTACATACTGTATTGTCAAACTTCATACTAAGGGTAATTGGATACTGAAAAACATTTTGGATTGATACATAATATGTCGATATGTTACCTACTAACTAGGCTCATAGTTTTCTTTTAATTCAAGAGACATAGAACAGGATTGGGTAAATATTGCAAGATAAGATTTATTAATTTTTAACCGGAAGCAATAACAGAGCAACGGGCGCATTAATTTTGAGTGTTGGGTTAAAGTTTTCAGGCATAACATGTTATGTTTGCACATTTACTGCCAAAATGGACATGCAGGAGCCCGGTTTACCGTTTGAGCAACAATGTCGTGGCAAGCCGAAGAACGCCCGAAAATGTTTTATATAAAATGTCTTTATAAATTCTATGCAAAAGGTTAGTTCAATATTTAGGTTTTTTGTTGTCATAAAGCCCAGCGCGAACAACAATATTATAGCTACAATAATTTCTTGGTTTTCTACTAACATTACATAGTCCAATTTTCTGATTTTCATAAATATATTTAACTTGCATATTACAAATTAAGATTCCAGACGACTCTTATCACTTATTTCTACTAACCTTGGTAGATAATGTGTAAGTATTTTAATACCTATTGCTTACTGTCACGTACTTCATACTATGAAGTTCATTGCATAACAAGGTAATTTTGCATTGATGGGAAATTATGGCTTTTAATTAATCATTTGCATTGGGAATTAAGGGCAAGTGAACTCAGGATTATGGATGAAAAATATTAATTAACTTGCAACTGCACCACATTTAGCTGGACTTCAAATACCTAGTTTTATAACTGATCAAAACTTAAATTACAGTTGATTAAACTACAACTTTGTTGGCAGTATTGAATTTTGTGAAAAAATCAATTTATATAATTCCATTTGGCTTTGTGAACGCAGCCGGTCTCATGGAAATTAAATTGAAACTGTAAATTTTTGTTTTTAGAATTTGGCTTATCACATTTCAAGTAAAAGATGGCATTTTTCGTTAGGGGTTAACTTCATAGGTGGTAATTTTCGCTGGGGGCATTTTTCGTAGGTGGTTAACTTCGCAGGTGGTTATTTTCGTAGTGGGCTTTCTTCGTAGGGGGCTTTTTTCCGGGGGATTTTTTTGCAGTGGCTTTTTTCTGGGGGCTTTCTTCATGGACCCAAATGAATGAAAATAACAAAAATCTTTTTAGGTTAAACGTAGAATTTCAAAATTTGTGAATACTCTTGGAATTACACAAGGTCTAAATTTCCAAATTTAGTCTTAAAATGATATAGTTTTCATCAAAAAATCAATTTCAACCAAAAATCAATTCAAGATTTCCTAAATTTTACGATTTAAGCGTTTACGTGATTTTAAAATAATTTTCATGCACAGAAAAATTGTGATGCCTCGAATAGCAAACCAACTACCTTCCAAAACCACTTCATCCTTAATTTCAACTACACTCACTAAATTTTCAAAACTACACGATTAAAAGTTTCAAATTTTAGTAAATTTTCATTATAATGATAGATTAAATAGAATTGAAAACATATGATGCAATACAAATGTTTCAAAATAGTTTGAATAGCAGGTTTAAACAAATAACATCAACTTTAAATCATTTTAGGTGAAATGAACAATTTAAAAATTTTCAAATACTGTTTGAATGTCACAAGGTCTAAATTTCCAAATTTAAGCACATGATCTCAAAATAATTTTTCACGTGTAAAAAGTTGAAGTGTCTCGAATTTCAAAAATCGACAAGTTTTCATTAAAAAATCAATTTCAACCAAAAATGCAAAACTCCTCAATTAAACGAAAAATCAGATTTCCTAAATTTTACTATTTAAGCGTTTACGTGATTTAAAAAAATAATAATTTAAATAAAATAAAATATTTTGTGTGATTTTAAAATAATTTTCATGCGCAGAAAAATTGAAATGCCTCGATATCCAACCCATATTGCGACTACCTTCCTTCATTTTCACCCAAAATCTAAACTCATAAATCATCAAAACAAAAAACTTACAAAAACAAATTCAAAACCACAAACAATTTTATTACAAAAAAATCAACTTAAATCCAAAAACAAAAAAATAAATTAAAACAAAAATAATTTAAAATCCTCCCATAAAAACTCAGTAGCACGCTTGCATTGTACATTAATCCCATATACAAAAATAAGCATTTATCCTAAAACCTAAAAAACCTACGCTAAAACACGCGATTATATTGCAACATAACAGTTTCCAAGGAAGTCTTTGATTAAGCATGATTCCGATTAAAATAATATAATTTTTCTTACACCACCATGGCAACAATTTAAGCAAAATGAGCATATAATTTTTATCAAGTTTTCATGGTTAATAACCACAACCTACTTAAGTAGTCAGTACGATCTCCTGGCCAGTAAAAGTCCCCTAAAATCACCTAATTAGCAACCCGTCTCCTAGCAACGTTCTCAACCTCCTCAACATTATTGTTCCTATCCTGCTCCTCCTGATCAGCAAGCCTCCTAGCAGCCTCCTTCCTCTTCCTCTCCTGATTAGCAAGATACGTGACCCTATAAAACTTTGAAAACAGCACAAGGAACAGTAACCCGTGGCAACCAATCCACCAAACAAAAGCTTTAGGATACTGGCAATCGATAAAGAGTAACTGAAACGAGTGCGTTGCAATCCCAACAAACTGGATAATTTGGAGTACAGTCAAGTACTTCTTCCACCACAGGTACTTTTGGTACTGGGGTCCAAAAGCGGCGACGAAGTAGTACAGGTACATCCAAATATGGACAAACGTGTTGAGGAGCGAGAAGAAGGTCGAGTGACCTCCGGGGGTGAACTTGACCCCGAACCAGACCGACATTGGCATTATTCCGTGGTGGATAACGTGTAACGTGCTGACGTGGTTGAACTTTTTACGGAGCACGAAGAAGAACTGTGAAATATAGGAATTTTTTAGAAAATTTGCTGCAAATTTTAAAATTTAGTATCCATAGCAACTCACCGTATCAAAAAACTCTGTAAACTTAGAAAAGTAGTACCACCAACAAACATGAACCATCCTAAGAGCCATCTCACTATCCGAATAATCAACAGGCTGACACTTGAAACTGTATCCATGGAACCAACCACCCCTCCCGTACTCGTAAAACAACCAAGTACTCAGGAATATCTGGATAAAGTTGTACACGATAATTGGTCCTCGGAGTTGATAAGCTTCACGGTTTTTCATAAACGCTGGGCCGAGTTTCTTTACGATAAGCACGTAGGTCAGGCAAATCGCGAGGGTTGGGAACGGGGACGCCATTAGTGGGTACACGTCCACGCGGGGGTCTGCAAAAATTTGGGGATTAGATTAGATTTTTTGTATAATTTGTTTGTTGATGATGCATTTCTTAGTTTGCACGTAATATGTATATTATACATTTGCCTTAAATTTGCGTTTTTTAAAATTAATTCATTCGCGAATTTGCTACAAATTTCTTCACAAATTTGGTACAAACTACCTCATAAATTTGGCACAAAGTTGCTACAAATTTGTTTACAAATTTGCTATAAATTTGGGACAAATTTTCTCATAAATTTTCTATAAATTCGCTACGAATTTCCTTACAATTTTGTTATAAATTTCTTCATAAATTTGATGTAAATTTCCTCATAAATTTGGCACAAAGTTGCTATAAATTTCCTACAAATTTCCTCACAAATTTGCTATAATTCCCTACAAATTTCTCCATTCGCAAATTTCCTTATTTGCAAAGTTCCTACAAATTTCTCCATTCGCGAAAATATAACAAAGTTCCTGACTCACAAATTTATTGCAAATATCTTAATTTGCAAGTTTGCTACAAATTACCTCACTCAAAAAAAAATCTCTCCATTCACAAATTTCCTACAAATTTACAGACATAAATTTGCTGTAACTGTTTTAAACAATTTACAAATTTCATTCAAATTTGCTCATTCACAAATTTCCCGTAAACTTGCTTGTTCGCACATTACTTACTACCAATTTATTCATTTTCACAAGTTTCCTAAAGACAATTCTCACGCAAATTTGTTCATTCACAAATTTTCAGTGACTTATTATCTCACAAACTTCCGACGAATTTGCTTACTCACAAATTTACTTTCATAACCCACATATACAAGATAGAAATTTGATTGTTCACAAATTTACTGCAAATTAGCTAATCTCTAAAATCTCCATAAAATTTTCTTGTTCACAAATTTCCACACAAATTTAGAACTTACCCCTCATGTCATTCATCAGCCATTTATAGTACCCCGTAACATGATCAACCAAAAACGCCATCCTGCCCAAGAGAAAAATTTCCCACACAAACTCACACGCAAATTTCCTTCACGCAAATTCAAAAACCTCCAAAAACTCTCCAAAACTAAATCATCCTCCAAAAAAAGTCAACAAAAAACTCCAAATTAAATAAAATACCCAAAAAAACTATAAACCCATCCAAAAAACATCTAAATTCACTTTCCTCCTATCCTGCAACGCTAACCCCAAAAATAAATTCTTAAAAAATTCATGAAAAAAACCCCAAACAGTAAAAAGCGCTTAAAGCGTTATCCTACACGCATACTAATAAAATAATACGCGTTTCTATAGCAGCGCATCAAGCGCATTCAAACACTCAACTATGTTACGAGAGCAGCAAGACACAGTTTTTCATGTAAGCTTTCTTTCAGCAACCTCACCTGTTGTTATAGTGATTTTAAAGTGGTACACCTTGGTCGCAATTCAAAACCTGGTTTTACGTTATGCGTACAATCGCTCAATCTTTTTTCAGGTGTTGCTATAGTGCTACTCATGCAAGATTTTAATATGAAAGGGTTATATTCGTTCTCGTTTTTAGGGGATGATGCGATGTTACTAAGACTACAAAGAACCGGTATGCAAGAGATGTAAAGAGAGAAAGTTCTTGGTTGAATTCTTGACCTATTAAAAGGTTTTTGGGTATTCTTCTTTTTGATGATCTCGTTTTTGTTAGTTGGCATGGGGATTATTTGTTTTATTTGGGTGTACAGGATGTCTGGATTTTTGGGAATTGTGATTATGAATGCGGGTAGGGTTCTCAAGGAAACGACAAGTTTTTTTCTTAAATCCGGTTTTTGTGAATGAAAAGCAGACCGGAAAAGTAGATTTATGAGTGCCTGATTGATACCGGGTAGTAGCACAATTGCTATGGGAATTTTTGAGTAGAAAACTTGTTTGAACGAGACCGTTACTATTGTTACGACTGTATACGTCAGAAACATTAAACGATAAGTAAGCGATAAGACTGCTTAATTGTTACTACGTACGCCGGATGCTGTAAAAACTATTAATAACCACTTTGCTCGTTTCCTTGGGGACAGGGTACATGACACAGAGCAACAGGTACTCTCTGTCTCAACTGGTCACAGGTTTAAAGCATGTCGTACAATTGACCTTTTCTACGTTGCCACGGGGACATGTAAAATGTAGGCTGAAATTGACACGGGCACCGGAAGCTTTGTATTAGACCAACTAGAATAATTTATTTTTCAATTGATCAGTCTTGTTGCTTGACAACCAAGCATTGTGAAAACTTCAAATATCACTTTGGTTGAGTGGTTGCCATGACACTGATTTAACAAAATGCCTTTTTGCAAATTTCCTCAAAGAATGCTAATTATCCAATCGATTAATCATCAGTGACAAGGTTAAGTCTCATTAGCAAATTTACAAGAAATTTTATACCCATGTTTTAACGACCCATCAAATTTCCTTAAGAATTTAACCCTTTAACCACCCCCAAAGTATCCTTTGTTGCTCCACAAACCCATCTACCCACACACTCACGTAAACCTATGCCCTAACCCGCCACCTATGAACAACAAACATAACCAACTCTACCAGTCATCTGTAGTCCCGTATAGCCAGGTATTCAAGGTGTTCGTACTAAAAATATCCAATTCGATCTCTTGGTATCCTCCACTAACAAAATTTGCCAAATTTGCAATAAATTTGCAATAAATTTGCAACAAATTTTTAGTCAAAATCATGACGGATAAGGTGATTGCAGCGGCTCCTGAGCCTGAGGAAGAGGAGGAGTTGGTCGTAAGTGCATTTAGTACTTTTGAGTGCTTTTAATATGCATTAACACGTGCTTTTAAATTATGGACGTGCATTAACCAAATTTCCAACTGAAAATTTGCAAATTTCCAGGACCCGTACGACAAACTCCGCGACGAGTGCCGCGCCACAAAAAAGTGCACCGAGATGTTCGAAAAACTCAACTCGTGCAACGACCGGGTCAACTCGAAGAAGAAGACTACGGAGACCTGTGTCGAGGAGGTTATCGACTACTTCCACTGCGTTGATCACTGCGTGAGTTGCCATGGATAATGCAATTATGTTCATTAGTCAAGTTAAACTCTAATAAAAATGCTCTGCTCTCATTTCCAGGCCGCTAAGAACCTCTTCAAACACTTGAAATAGTCATGCTGATCAAATGTTTCCATAGTTAAATTATAGTACTTGCTGTAGGTAAAATGAAAAAGAGTCAATAAAAACACACTGTATCCCTAAAAATCTTGCTCGTTTATTTAAACACTCACGAAATACAAAAAAGAAATTCCCACCCAAAAAAAAACTCAAAATTAAAAAGCCAAGTTGATTCAAATTATTCACAAGAATCAATTTATTCCACAATTAATTTCCAAAAGTATTATGCATTTTTTAAAATGGAAAGAATCCAGCGGAGTTGCCTGAGCCATTATGCATAGTCTGCGGTTGCTGCATGGCGTACACGTTCTGGCTACTAAACTGCTGTGCATTTGGCTTTCCTGGGCTGACCAAGTGGTTGAAACCGGGGGGTGGGGGGGTTGTCTGCTGTTGGGGGTAGTATCTCGATTGTACTGCGGGGTAGTAGGATCTGTTGTAGTTAAATTGTTGGGGTTGGTTTTGGAGTGGGTAGTAGGATTGGGATGTTGTTGTTGGGGTGGGCCTAGAAATGAGGAAAAGTAGAATTAGTTTCCATGGCAATACACATTAAAGTACAGTTTAACTCACCTAATCAAAGAATGATTCCCAGTCTGAACGCTACTCTGAAACTCCCTAAAAACCCGCTCCCTCTCAAAAAAATGACCCCCAGCCCCTTGCCCACTCTGCCCCCTATCCCCAAACCCCCCCTGATCAACAAACCCCCTCCCCCGTTGCTCAGCAATCCGTTCAGTACTAGTTTTAGAAAAAATAATAGCCGGATCTAAACTCATCCAATCAGCTGTTGTGTTGGTTATAACTCGAGGCTCTTCTAGATCTCCCCAGTGAGCTTGATTAGTTCCTAGTAGCGTTCGGTTTAGTTT
The DNA here is from genome assembly GCA_029691765.1 of Entomobrya proxima. Lineage (NCBI taxonomy): Eukaryota > Metazoa > Arthropoda > Collembola > Entomobryomorpha > Entomobryidae > Entomobrya > Entomobrya proxima. Next base: position 10,463,551 of record CM056169.1, read on the forward strand.
CTCTAGCAACGCGGAGCTTGACTGGGATTGGGGTAATGGAGCTTGTGGTTGTGTTGGTTGGAAACCGGGTGGGGGTGGGACTTGTGAGGGGAGTTGGGGTTGCTTGTACGCGTAGTTGTTGAAGAAATCGAGTAGTAGCGAGTTTTGTTGGGGATTGTAGCTTTGGGGTTGGGGGGTTTGGGGGAGTTGCTGGGGTTGTGTTGTGTTGTTGTGGTGGAAGCCTAGAGAAATTGGAAAGAGTAAATTAGTCATTTTGTAACTTTAATTAAAATGTAAAGATAAATCATTCAACTCACCTAGCAGATAATCCCTCCCTTCACACCTCTCCTCCTGAACAGGTTTAATAAACCTCCTAAGCAAACTATTCTCCTCCCCAACTTCCCCCCCAACCTGCTCGTTAATAATTTCCTCAAAAGCCTTCTGAGTCTCGTGAAAAGGATCAAAGTCAAGATCTAGCGTACTCCCGCCCCCAAAATCCGCTTCGTAATCATCTGGCACTGGATCGCTCACCGGAACTGGTTCGCTCACACTCTCGTGGTACTCTTCTTCTCCGGATTCTTCTTCTGATAGGGTTGTGTGCTCTAGTAGACTTGTTGCCTGGGTTACTTGGTGTTCTGATGAGGTTGAGGAGGCGCTTGAGGAACATGGTGGGGTTGTTGATGGGGCTGGGGGGGTTGATTCTTGTTTTGGGTCTGGGGGTGTTGTTGATTGTGGGGGGTGCTGGTTTACTAGGAGTTTTGTGCTGTTAAAATTAAATAGGAGCAATTAGCTTAAATATTCATTAAATTGATAAACTTAATTTATCATTACCTGTACGAAACCCCTTGCTGTATAGAACTCCCATTAGCGATCCTCTTCCCACTCTTAATTTCTTTAACCCCATTAACACATTTCTCCCCGTTGCTATCGTTATTATTATTATTGTTGCTGTTAAACTCTTCTAGTAGTTTCTTCTCGTAGTCCTGGTGCTTCCCCGCTTGCATGTCCTCTTTAGTGAAACTAGCGTCTGGGTCTCCATAGTGATGCAAGTACATGCACTCTGTTTTAGGACAGGTTTGGTTTCTCATGAAATGGGAGCAGTACTTTGTTGTTCCTAAGGAGACTTTAATTGTTTTTCCGTCGAATGGGATGTTGTTTACTGATTGGATTGCTCTTAATGCGTCGTCTGACTTTATGTAGGTTATGTATGCTGAGGCTGTTGTGCCCTGTTAATGGAAATTGGAAGTAAGTTTTTAAATAGTTTCTATGGAAATTAAACAAAATAATTTGAAGTTATTTACCTGCAAACACGGATTAACAACAACTTTATGTATCTTCCCAAACTTCCCAAAGAACTCGTTCTTCTTGAGCACATCCGGATCCGCGATTCTAGGACTAATCCCAACAACAAACACCAGGTTTTTCTGGACAACGCGTAGGTCGGCTAGGTGACGCTTTCCATTCTCAGATTTCTGCTTCTTCTGCTGATCCTTCTGACGCTTTTGTAACTTTAGCTTCTGTATGTCTTCCGAGCTAAGTGGTTTGAATGTTGCTGGGTTTTCGGAGTATTGCTTGCGGCATGCTGGACATAGGCCGTTTTGGTCGTCGGACTCGGATCGGATTCGGTGCCAACAGAAACGGCAGATCTGGGAATAATAGGTTTGTTTAGTTAAATTACTTGAGTTGTAAATTTTAACAATTAAGTTGACTTTTTACCCACCTGATACCCACAAGTACACGGATAAAAAGACCTATCATCAATGTCCAGGTTCTCCATACAAAGCGGACAGATAACGTTCTCGTCCTCCATCGAGCTCGAGTTGGATGACGAAGAGGAAGGGACCAGATTGCAGTGATGCGTGTGCGTTGAGCTCAGTTTAGTGGTTGAGTTGTTGTTGCCAGTTGCGTTGATAATTGCCATCATAATCCAGTTAACAACGGAGTTTAGGACTGGAGTTTCACAGGATTTCGAACACTGAGTTTGTCGAGTCAGCTGATGAGGTTTATGAAGAGCTTGAGGTTTTATGCGTGGTTGTAGTCAGTCAAGATGCACGGGCGTCGTCAAGGGGACACTGGAAATTGGAAACAATAAATTGTTAGAATTTTAGGTTGATTTTCAATCAGGTGTGATAAGTAAATATTTGTATAGTCAAGTGAGCTTCCACGATAATTTAGTAACTTTACTGCTCCATCAATGAAATCGTCTTGGAAACAATACTTAACCACCTATAAACATCCTACTTACATAACCTATTCAATTAACCCATTTCACACTTTCCAGAACAATTTGTTATTCCAGCTTGTAAAACAGCTGATAAAAACATTCCCGTGAATCTTCTTATCAGTCAGCGCTACTGCTACTCAGTTAAAAATTAATTACGCTTCCAACATTAAAATACGCAAAATCTACACCTGACTACTAGGTAATTAGTAAAGTATTGTGCTTTTGTGTGGTACTGACGTCATTCGCGTGATTCTACTAGTACTCACGTAAGTTACATCTCTTGGGATTTATTTTTAGATTAAGCGCTTTAACTAGTTAAATAGCTAAACTTAAATCTCTGCAATTAACCAGTAAAATTAATTTAAAATCCCAATTACCTTTATAATTTGCAAAATAAGTAAATCCTCCCTTTAAATCCCACAAGTTAAAGTTTCCCGAGAAAAACTTGTAAATTTTTTCCAAAATAATCCACTAAATAGGCTTCACTGTAATGTAAATATCCACACAAGTTAACTATCCAGATTTAACTCTTCAAAAAACTTAATTTTTCCCAAAAATTGTGATAAATTTTTCAGCAAAGAAGAAAGGCTGATTAAAATCGTGGTGGTCTGGTTCACTAGTAAACTCGTACTCGTAATGTTGAGTAATAGGTTGGATAAACAAGAAAGCGAGCGAAGGCATTTAGGCTACGAATGCTTTTTTGCATCGTCTTTTTTTGGAAGGGGTTGACTTTTCTGTGTTATTTTTTGGGGGATATGCGTGCTGTGTTGTAGGGATTTTTTTTTTGGGCTGATTTTTATTTTATTTGGACTACCTGTCTTTGTTTTTGGGTTTTGTGTTGAGAGAAAGTAACGTTATTGGGGTTTTTGTTGTACTTTAGTGTGGATGGGATAGGGGGTATACGTATATCAGAGTGTAGATTGCAGAGTTGCGGAAGACCTTGCGCTCTATTGTGGTACTCGAGTTAGTGTAAGTGTACCGTATTGTGTATGAATGGGCAGGAGTTTAAGGGTATGTTGTGTAGGTGGTTTAAGGTAGTGTGTTGGGGATGGATGGTGAGGAAATTTTTTGGAGGATTTTGGAATTTTAGATTGAGATTTTGAATTGGGTTTAGGGGTTTTCTGGATTTTTCTGGATTTTTCTGGATTTTTATATATTATTTTGCAAGGATTTTTGGGATTTTGAAATGTCGATGTTTGCATTGGTAGTATGGATAGATCTCAAAAGATACTTAGTAAATTTTTGTTGTGTTTAAAAATAGGATTTATGAAATTTTGACATAAAGTTTTAAGGAATTTCGGAAAGCAATTTTGTCAAAATTGAAGTTTAAATTTTGAAGCATTTTAACGATTTGGCTTTGTATGTTGAGGAAATTTTATGGTGAATTTTGGAATTTTAGGTTGAGATTTTATGTTGGGTTTAGGATATTTCAGGATTTTTGGGATTTTGAATTGAAAATGTTAAGTTATGGATAGAATTATAGAACACAAATAAACTAATATTTAGTAACTTTTTTCTAGACATAAGTGGAAATAAACTTTACGGAATTTTTACATATAATTTTAAGGAATTTCAGAAAGAATTTTTGTCAAAATTGAAGTTTAAATTTCGAAGCATTTTCACGACTTTGTATGTTTTCGTTTTATAATTTTAGAATCGCAAAATTTTAAATTTTTGTGCAATTAGATTTTATCGTATCGTATTCCAAATATTTTATTTTAAGCAAAAGCCTAAGCTGATATTTAATTTCTAAGTTCTGAAGGTTAGTGTTAATAAAATTTAAATAATTTTACAAAACATTTAATCTTGATTTCGTAATATTTAAACGTTTAAATAATTGGAATTTAGGTGAATTAACTATTAATTCCAACTTATCTAAATAAACCATCGTTAGGTGGCGCTTTAGGCTAAAATTTACGTAACGAATTATAAGTATACCTTAAATTTCCAACACATATATACTAGGCTAGACGCACACCACCTCAGACATCCACACTACAGTCTACATTCAAAAAAAGAACCCCAACTACCATGTAATCAAGAATGCAAGAAAAAAAAGCATAATGCATCGAGGTCGTGTATCACCACACATTTAAAGCAACTTTAAACCAATCTTTTGTTCATATCGCTTACACATTAACAGGACACTAAACGCAAATAAAAATTCGCAAACCAACTTACCAAGAAAAACCTGAACCTCTGATTCATTCATACGTTAAACGTACACGCACGATCAATTAGCCATTTCCTATTACAAAAATCAATTCATGTTTTAACGTTAATTTCTACAATTGCTAAACAAAGAAACAACTTTTTTCCTATAAAATAAATTTTAGCACACGACAAAGTGTATAGTAAATCAGATAAACACAATTGCAATTCAACACAAAGCACGCATAATGTGTAGAAAAACTTCAATTTTTCATTCTCGATTTAATCTCATGTGTATTTACGTTACGTCATGCGTTAAAAAGCACCCAGACACGTTGAGTAGCTGATTGATTATCAAAAGGAACGTGCTACTTTACAACTTAATTAAGCAACGTGAGATACTAAAATGTAATATTTAGAGCAAATTGCGTGTGTAAATTTAACCTGATTCTATGAAAATGAGCTTCAATACATCATGATTTCATCTTAACAAATTTATTTACTTAATTTACCAATTTCCTTAAAAATTTATGTTCCAACAAATCATGCACAACCCCCTTAATTTCCATAAAATTCATCTCCAATTCAAAAAAAATCTTCCAAAAACACCCTTAAAAATTCATTCAAATCTCCAAATTCCCAATTTTCAAAAAACACCACTACCGCCATCTATCAACCTCCACAAAAACTCTCGTTCCTTCTCCTTCCTCATCTCCCCACAAGATACCCCCTTAAACCTCCAAATTCCAGCTAAAATCTCCTCAGAAAAAGCCTACGTGACGTTTAAATCCTTTAGCCTATTACCCCTATCCTCTCCACACTAATCCAAATGGTCTATTCACAAGCACACCAAAACCTTCTCAACCCTTCCAATCAACAACAATCTCAATCTCCCCCAATTTATAAATCACCCTTAAACCCTCTCATCCTTTAAAAATCTCTTGCACTGAAAATCTGCATACAAAAAAGTAAACAATAGAACTACATCAAAAAGATTCCTTATAAAAATCTGTAGTAACCATGCCTACTCACCAAAAAACGCTGCTGCTGCACAATAAACAATAGAAAAAGTGCATTCTTTCCCTAATAAATCCGTATAGTGTTGTGTTCAGCAGCAGCCTTAATATATTTCCTGAAGATCTCGTTAAAAACCAGTTAATTTTGTTGCTAAATATCTAACAAAAATTAGTTAAAACTGCACTGCCTTAATTAAAGCATTTAAGTATTAAAACCTCAGCATTTATTGTGAAAGTGATGTGTTAAACCTCTCCAGAAATCAACTTCATCCAGAAATGATAACAAACCTCGACTTCAAAGCAGCAACGGTAGCTGCAGTAACAAAACCGGAAACCCCACCACCCCCAGAACCTCAACCCCAATTAAAAATGACCCCACCAACATACTCAACCCCCCAACAAAACAGCCACAACAACCCCCCAAAAATAATGGTATTCAGACCAACACTAGCCGAGTTCGAAAACTTCCCAAAGTACATCGAGTACATGGAAAGCCAAGGAGCCCACAAAGCAGGAATAGCAAAGGTAGTCCCACCACCAGAATACGTACCTAGAAAACGTGGCTACTCAGACATTGACGGTTTAATTATCCCAGCGCCAATCTGCCAGATAGTAACCGGAAAGCAGGGACTTTACCAGCAGATTAATATACAGAAACGGAGCGTTAGCGTTGGGGAATTTAGAAGAATGGCGGAGAGTAGCGAGTACAAAACGCCTAAGCACTTTGACTATGAAGACCTGGAGCGGAAGTATTGGAAGAATATTCTTTATGGGAGTCCAATTTATGGGGCTGATGTTAGTGGGACGTTAACTGATAAAGACGTTAAGAACTGGAATATTAACTGTTTAGGGAGTATACTGGATTTAGTTGAGCAGGATTATGGGGTTGAGATTGATGGGGTTAACACTGCTTATCTTTACTTTGGGATGTGGAAAACTACTTTTTGTTGGCATACTGAGGATAAGGAACTGTATAGTATCAATTATCTTCATTTTGGGCAGCCGAAGACTTGGTAAGTGGACATGATAAGTGAAGTTATGTGAACAGCTGATTGAGTAATTACATTTTAATGGGTTATCTGTTCCAGGTACGCCATCCCTCCAGAACACGGAAGAAGACTAGAACGCTTAGCAGCAGGTTTCTTCACCGGAAACGCGCAGGAGTGCCCTGCATTTCTAAGACATAAAATGACACTTATATCGCCTCAGATTCTTAAGCAATACAGTATACCGTACGATAAGGTGAGCTTATCTTAAGAAGCTTGTGAAGTAGTACGTTCATATTGCTAATGTTACCTGTTTCGTTTACAGATAACCCAAGAATCAGGAGAATTCATGATAACGTTCCCGTACGGCTACCACTGCGGCTTCAACCACGGTTACAACTGCGCCGAGTCAACAAACTTTGCCATGCCGAGATGGGTGGAGTACGGGAAACGTGCTGTGGAATGTAGGTGCAACAAGGACGTTGTTAGGATTGAGATGGATACGTTTGTAAAGCGGTTTCAGCCTGAGAAGTTGGTTGCTATGGATTTATAATTAAAGTTTGTTTTGCAAACTCAGCTGACCAAGTGCTTGTAAATTTAGGTACGAATCCTGGGTAACCGGAAAAGACTGGGGCTGCCACCCAGAAGACCCGGGTAAATTCTCATACGCTCCAGGACCGGAAGCCTTAAGAAAAAAACTGGAAGAGGAAGCGAGTGAGAAACGGGCCGTAGCTGCGGCTGAGAAAATGATCGAGAAGGAAAAGGAATCGGCTGCTGCGGCTGCTGCTGCTTCTGGTGGGAGTAGTCCTGTGAAGGGTGAGCATAATTTAAACTTAAATTAAATCTCAATTCAAACTCTAGCTAATCAATACTCTCCCTCCACAGCCCCCTCTCCCCAAAAACAACTAAAACGCCGCCACCCAGCCCACTGCACAGAAGAAAAAAACCGCCGCTCATCATCCTCCTCAACCTCCTCAAGCGAACCAATCCCAGACGAAGGCACGATCGAAGTCCTAAAGTCAATCTACTCAAAAGCAGGCGAACCAATAGTAGACGAAGACGAAGACCTACCAAAAAGAAAAGCAACAAAACGCAGAAAACCAAGCGGTTCAAAACCTCCAGCTTCCCCCGACTCAAATTCAGAATCACAAGACTCTGACCCAGATTTCGACCCAACACCTTACGAAGAGGAAATCAAGCTGAAACGAATAAAAAGGTTGAAGGAACTGAAAACGCCGCCTAAAAAAGAGAGAAAGAGCATCAGTGACGACGATGTTAAAGAGATAAAGCCTAAGATTAAGAAGGAGCCTGACATCATTTTGCTTCCCGAGCAGCAGAACCATGAGAAGAAAACTCTAACGCGAACTATTGAAGTGCTTCAGAACGCTATTTACAGGAAGTGTAACGATATCATACGCAAGCCTGTTCTGGATATCTACGGGTTCGGTAACGGTAAAGTAGAGGAAACGGGCGATTGTACGATTAAGAAGAACCCAATGAGCGGGAAAATAATTATCGAGAGGAGGAAGAAGAACCCTGCACCACCACCACCACCACCTCCTCCTGTTGTTGTACAGGAGGTTCCACAGCCTAAGAAACGGAGATCGAGGACTAAGAACACTCCTGTTGGTAACGTTAGTAACGTGTCTATAGTAGCTCCAACTCAACAACCAACTTACAATAATTACAACTACACATTACCGTTACAACCCCCAATCCCCCCAGTCCCACCGATTCAAATCCCACAACAAACAAGCTCCCAGTTACTCCAGCAATCCAAACGCTACACAAGCCCACTAGACCTAGACAGAGTTATCCAGGACGTAGTTAAATCCCAGCAGCAACCTCAACAACAATTCTCAACAATCAACACCGGTTGGTTTGATTATAATTTGAACAACCCTACCATGAATATAAACACAACGGCTACTAGGATTCCAGAGAGGTCGAATAGCAACGATAACAAGAGTGTGAATAGTAAGCGGAAGAATCCTAGTCCGATTAAGAAGCAGGCGCCTACTCCAGTGACTCCAGTTACACAGCAGCAGCAGTACGGTTATGAGTACAATAGGTACGAAAAAGTGGAGTCGCCTGCACCTCAGCAGAAGTTTCAGCAGCAGGGTTCTCAACCTCAGAGGTCACAGCAAGCACCTGTCCAGCAGCAAGTTCAACAGAGACAAGCTCCTCAACCTCAACAACCTCAAAGAACCCAACAGCGAACCTATTATGAAGAAAGAACCTCCCCACCCCCACAACCTCAACAGCAGCAACGCGTTATCCAACGCCCAAGAGAACAAAACTCAACATACGACCACACCCAAAGAAACCCACCCCCAGCCCACACACCCCAAAATTACAACTTCACCCAAACCCAACAACCCTACAACCCCCCACAAACACAACCCCAACGCTACATCCAAAACCAATCAACCCCCCAACCAGCCCACCAAGCACAAAACTACGTAACCCTCCCCCAACAATCAAACAACATCTACCAACTCCAGTTACAAAACCGTTACAACAACTCCCCATCAACCTCAAGTTCATCAAGCTCCCCAAACTGCACAGTCCCAACCCCTTCACCCCCAACGCAAGTGTACTCCCAAGTACCCCAACAGCAGTACACTCAAGTGCAGACAACTCAAGCACCTGCGAATAACAACCAAACTCAGTACATAGCGTTAAATCAGGTAGTAGGTAATAACCCAGTTAACCTGTTAGTTAATAACAGTAATGTTATTCGGATAGGGAGTGGTAATAACGAGGCTTATTCTCAGATGCAGAGTTGGTTGGCGGCGAGGGTTATTCAGAGTGGGTACTTTAATAATATTCATTAGTTCTTTTTGTTACTTTATCACGAAATGTTGTTCAGTTTGTTTGAATTAAAGCATAATTGCGTTGAAAAATGGAGTTGAAATTGTATTTATTTGTCATTGTTTAAAAATGCACCTATCATAGAGCAAACATTCTCATTTTACCCCACTTTGCATCCCGCTCACTTCAACATTGTTTACTTATCCCGTTATTGACAGATGGGAACTTATCACTATTTCCCTAATTTTAATTAAAAAATGAGTTAAATCATAATTAAACTCACTAAGTAACCTGTGTGGTAGTCATGGAACCACACTCCACAATGAGACTAAAACAGTACGCTTTTGACTTAACATTTTAACCTGACGACGAGATTTTGTAGAAAATCTGAAAAAATATTTCTAGTTTTTTATTTTAATTAACTTAATTGTTAAAAATGCGGTTTAAAGCGGCACTCAAAATAGCACTACTGTGCTTAACGTGGTACTTGACGTCTAGTATGAATAATATCATTGGTGAGTTGATAAGGTACAATTTTAAGAAAGATAAGTATAGTGGTTATCTATAATAAATTTGTAATCTTGTTACGTAGGCAAACAACTCCTAACCCAATTCGAGTACCCAATGACAGTAACGCTAGTACAGCTAGTTAGCATAACCGTCTACAGTATACCGTTACTCCACGTGGTAGTTAACAAGGAGAATAATAATCACCAGAGTATTCCGGATGGGATCTACTGGAGGATCGTTATACCGCTGGCGGTTGGCAAGTTTTTGGCGTCAGGTGGGTTAACAAGAACTTAAGTGAATTGTTTTGAAAGTGAATTTTAATTATGAATTTTAATTGCAGTCAGCTCCCACGTCTCAATCTTAAACGTAAGCGTCTCCTACGCCCACACAGTCAAAGCGACAATGCCCCTATTCACCGTGGTGCTATGCAAGTTACTGTTTAACGAAAGTCAGACCAGACCTGTGTACATATCTCTAGTACCTATTATCACTGGGGTGGCTATAGCAACGTTGACAGAGTTTTCTTTTAATTTTACTGGTAAAAAAGCGTTTAAAAATACTTTAAAATCACCTGGGGTCACCGAAAAATTTTCATTGCTTCGCATTAAATTTTTGTATTTACGGACCATGTTAAAAATAATGAAGCAATGAGTCGTGATGGTGAACCAGACCCCTGCTTCATAAATCTGAAAATCTTTAATCAATTTCCTTCATATTGCAGGTCTGTTAACCGCTCTCATGGCAACCTGCGGCTTCTCACTCCAAAACATCTTCAGCAAACGAGTATTAAGACAGACGAACACGCATCAGTTTTACCTGCTCTCGCTACTCGCTCGTCTCAGTTTACTGTTCTTCCTGCCGTTTTGGTTGAGTAAGTTAATCACACTTTTAAATTACCATGCCAACGAAACCTAAACTATATTTCCTTTTTACAGTCTTCGATTTCCGCTCAATGCTCTCCCACTCGTTTGAAAACACCCACGTCGAATCAGTCCTAACGCTACTCTTCCTCGACGGACTCCTAAACTTCCTCCAAAACATAATGGCGTTCTCCATAATCTCAATGGTCAGCCCATTAACTTACGCAGTAGCCAACGCAACAAAACGGATATTTATAATTACTCTAAGCATCCTGATACTCCGAAACCCTGTTTCCTTAGCAAACGTGTTAGGTATAACAATAGCGTTAATAGGTGTGTTCATGTACAACCGAGCAAAAGTTATGGAAAAGTACGCAAAAGGAGGTAATTCCGCTAAGGGTTACTTACCGCTTTATATTAACACAGGTGGGAAAGGTGATTTTGTATAAAAATAAATTGAGTTCAGAAGTATTTAAAAATCCAACAAAAAAGCGTTTTTATTCATTTATCTCACAATATAATGTGCACATTACACTCGTCATATTTTCATAAAATTTCTCAAATTTCCACTCTTCACAAGAAAATAGTTTATTCTCCTCAAAACTCATTACTAAAAAAAGATCGTTCAGGTCCCATGGTTACGAAAAAAACATCTACAAAAACCAAACTTGTATCACAGTGTAAAAACAAAAAGTCCTAAACCCCATTACTCCCGTTCTTAATATTCTTGCTCTTAAATTTACTAATGATGTTACAAATCTTCAACGCTGGTCCGAGCTTCAGTCCCATGTACTTCATCATCATGTCTGAGTTTAAGAGGAGCATTGCTTTTCCGTCGATTTCCTAGGGGACAAAAAACTAATTAATAAATTGTTCATTAAAAAAGCAATTAAAGTCAAGTGTTCTTACATGTTTCCTAAACAACTCAGAATGAGCAACCATACTCGAATCAACGTTACAAATAGCCCCAATAACCTCCTCAACCCCCCAATCCCCAGGATCCAGCTTCTCCTTCACCTCCCCTTTAAGTTTCTTCTCCCCATCAACACTCCCCCTACTCGCCCCACTACTCTTCCTCTTCTTCCTAACCTCCCCGTTCCTCCCCCCACCACACTTGACACACTCCCTCACTCTCCTCCCAACCTCCTCCTCATCCTCAGGCTTATCACTAACAAAATTCTCACAAAACTTGAACCTCTCGATAAGCCCAAGTATCTCGTTCCAAAAGTCGCCTTGCTCCAGTAGATCAGATCCTTGAACAGGGAGTAACGTGCTTAGTGGTGCTGATTTTAAGGCGCATTGCCTTAGCAACTGGATAAATTGGTTGTATACTTCTTGGATGTTAGATGGGCCTATTATCGTTGGTACGCAACGGAGTTTTGCTGGGTCGAGGTAAGGTCCGCAGTCGCATGTTGTGTAGACGTGGAGGATTACTACGTATGGGGGGATCTGGGGTTGTGGGGAGGTTGGGGGGGAGTGGTGGTTAGAGATCTGAGGTTGGGGGGTTAAAGTACTTGGGGGTGGGGTGTGGAGCGGTGCTGTAAAGGTGAGAATAGAAATTTTGGGGTTAAGAACTTAACTCTTGTAATAACTCCTCTCAACTCCACTTTAAACTCTTATAACTCCATTTTAAACGCACCTTTATTGCCAGGAGGTTGAAGCGGATGTCCAGCCTTCTCGCACCAGCCAACAGGAAAGATCTCCCTTGAGTCGTATTTGCACCAGTAGTCAAAAGCCCCTCTCCAACCGTCAAAGGTCACGTGGATGTTGTCCCTGTCAACCGCTCCTGTAACAGCAAATTCAGGATTAAGATTTTCCCAGTCTCCATAGCAACCAAACTTTCAATCCATCTTACCAACAGTAGCAACACAAATAAGATGCGGATTCTTCCTATCAACAGCCTCAAGCTTCTCCCCAACCTTAAAAAGATTAAACCTGGGTGTAGCCGGCTCCCGTTTAAAGCAGTGAGCAGGCGCCATCTGAGCCCCATTAAGCGTCTTACACAGAAACATGGGCCAAAAACTAGCGTTCTTCTGAAACCCAAGAGGCGGTTGAAGCATGCCCCCCTTCCCCTCACAAGTTCCAATAGGCTGTATCTCGTCGCTATCAACCATTCTCCAAAAGTCGTTACTGTTATCACTTCCGTCTAGTCTGAGGCGTATTCTAGGTCCTACGCTACCGATAACCGTTGCTATGCAGGTTGACGTTGTGTTTCGTGGGTCTATAGCTTCTAGTTTCATGTCGTTTGCGAATTCGTTTTGCGGGGGGTCGGTGGTTTGCTTGAAGCAGCGGGGTGGGGCGGGTTTTGAGGCTGTTTTTTGGAGGTAGTCGGTCCATCTGAATTGATCTGTGTTTGGGTCGTGTTGCTTCTTTTTTGTTGCTGGGGGTAACGGTAGTTTTTGAGGTGGGGTTTTTATTCCTTCTCGGGTTTTGAAACTTGATTCGCATTCGGGGGTGCAGAATGTTTCCTGTTTGTTGTTATGCGTTAGTGTACGTGGGTCTCGGGCTGCGCAGCCGCATGTTTTACAGAGGGAGACGTTGCCCTGGGAACAGGAATTTATGGACAGTTTAGTTAAATGTTAAATTGGCAGTTAAATTGACAGTTAAATTGTTTACCTGCTTGTAAGCCATCTTAAACTGCACCAAACAGTTCGGAGTGCACACCTCCTTCCTCCCATGTTGCGTTGGCAACACAAATTTCAGCGTTTTAACTTCTCTACACCAAACGCACCGTTTTGGACTCTCTGCTTGCGGTGACGCTGCAATTGCTGCACTGTTCTGTTGCGCTGACGACGCTGACGCTGTTTCTAAAGGGACTTTATTCATAGTTGACGAGCTAACTGGTTGACATGGTGATGGGGATGAGGTGTTTTGGGTTGGTTGACCGACCATAGTTGATATAGTTAAAATTAAACTTTAAAATAGTTATTTCGATTAAAATTCAGTGTTTTCCTGGACAAATAGTAACGTAACGCGGTTAAGAAAAAGCGTTTCACGGCATGTTGCTTAGCGACAGCGTTTATAAAATTTGGAAGTTTTACGTCATTTGGAGTTAAAAACAATTTGTTTGTCCAGTTAATTAAAAATGCTGCTTTAAAATTATAAAAGCGAGAAGTTTACGTAAAGTTTATAGAGGCACAGGATAAAACAGCAGCGGACTTTAACGTGAGTGGGAATTAGAGTTTAATTCGGCGTTGTTCGGTTGGGCTTTTCTTTTGTGGTCGGGATCGGGTGGCGGATCATGTTTTTCTGGATAAAATGGATAGGTTTTTGAAAGGGGGTGGGATTTGTGCTTGTTTTGTTATTGGGGGTTGTTCGGGGATTTAGGTTGGGGGTTAGGGGTGAGTTTTCAGGGGGATTGTTTTTTGGGGATTTTAAGGAAATTTAAGAAATTTGGGGTAATTTCTTGGGTTAATTTTAGTGCGATATTTTGTGATTTTTTTGGTAATTTTGTAGTAAAGTTGTGTTTGAATAGCCCGTGCATATCCTCCAGCGCTATAGCTTGTTTGGGTTTATTTTGGCCAATCTGAGATTTATTTTGGGGTTTAGCGCGGAGTTTAAGGAGTTTTAGGTGGATTTAGGGGAGTTATTTTTGGTAGGATTTGGGATTTGACAGCGGAGTTTTAATTAAAAGTTTAATTGGCAATTATGTCGCGGAATCAGGCTAGTTCGAGGATAACGGCGGATAGTAAGAAAGTGGTAAGCATATTTTGGTGTTTTTAAAGATAATTAAGTTTAAATGAGTGATTAACTAACTAACTTTTTAACTTTCCTAGAACGCCGAACTATTCGTCTTAACCTACGGCACGTTAGTCCACCAACTAGTCCGCGACTACGAAACCCCCGAAGAGGTTAACAAGCAACTGGACAGAATGGGCTACAACATCGGACTCCGTCTTATCGAAGACTTCTTAGCACGCACAAACTACCCCCGTTGCACTGACCTTCGTGACACAGCCGAAAAGATCCAAACTGCGTTTAAAATGTATCTGAACGTTAGTCCAGGGCTGAGCAACATAACTAATGACGAGTTTTCGTTGGTTTTTGAGAGCACGCCTTTTGGGGAGTTTACTGAGTTGCCTGACAGTTGTGCTAATTTAAAGTATTGTAACGTGTTGCCGGGGGTGATTAGGGGGGCTTGTGAGATGGTTCAGCTTGAGGTTCAGGCTTGGGTTCAGGCTTGTACGTTGAGGGGGGATTCTAGTACTGAGATTAGGGTCAAGTATGTTAAGAAGTTGCAGGTGGGTTGGTATGGATTTAATTGATTTTGTGATTGAATTTGTGATTGGAATGAGTTTCTAATGAATTGTTATTGTTTTGTTTCCATGGTAACCAGGACTCTCTGCCTAGTGGTAAGATTACCATTCTAATCGTCTGTTTAATCATATAATCACTTAACTAATCATTCATAATTCATGCTCTTTTAATTTACAGGTGACGAGTAACCCATCTTTAAAATTGCTAAGCAACCGTTTTTTATGTACATAAGCGTAGTTCTGAAAAATAAAACGATTACATTCCAAAAAAATCACATCTTTCTAAAGAATCTTGATTACTCATTAAAACTCGTTAAGAATCTTGAATTAGTCACCATAGCAATTAGTCATAAAAATTATAGTGACGCATAAATCACAATCCGCAATCCTGACGGCTGACGTAAACAATGTCAGCTGATCCAAACATGACAGGCTTGTTTACAAATGCTCACCTGAGAGTGCGTGAAGCAAGCAACATGAGTCATTCGCTTGAATTTAATTAGAAGATCGATTAAGAAACTTTGTTGCATTTACAGTCAGTTAAAAATGTCCGGATTACCGTTACAACCCCCGTCAACGTTAAAACCAGTGTCGCACTACCTGAAAGTGGCGGTTGAGCATGATTCTAGGGATAAGGTCATCGCTTATTGGGGTGGGTAAAAATGTTTAATTTGGAGAATTCATTTTAAATTAGTTAATTGTGTTTTAATTGTCCTTCTTATCTGCAGCCCGCTTCGCAGCAGTCCAAAAAGCCTTATCAATAGACAAGTCCTCACCAGAAGCAAAGGTCTTCGTGATCACGCTACTAGACTGGCTGGAGAAGCAGAAGAAGGAGTTGGCTGGAAACGAAGCGATAACTATCGAAGCTGCTGGAGAAGCCCATATCGAGAATTACGCTCTCAAGTTGTTTAGTTGGGCGGATCAGAGTGATAAGAAGGGGGAGTTTAACAAGTTAGTTAGTCACACTTTCAATTAAAAATTAAAGACTCCAGTTAATTGCCCAATCTTTTTTCTCCAGAAACGTAGTTAAAGCCTTCTACACATCAGGAATCCTCTTCGACATCCTCGAATCCCTCCGCCCCCCACTCTCAGACGATTTCCAAAAAGCCCGCAAATACTCAAAATGGAAAGCAGCGTACATCCACAATTGTCTGAAAAACGGCGAAACACCAATTTCCGGTACTGGGGCTATGGACGATGAAGAAGACGACGTTGGAGCTGGTGCGTCCACGTCTTATGGGTTTGTTAAACCTGCAGAACCTTCAGAAAACGCGTGGGGCTCACAGGACACCAATTCAGATAACCAGGTGGACAGTCAGCCTCAGGTACCTTATGGTGGAGGTCAGGGACCTTATGGTGTTCCTCCATCGTCATTTGGTACACCACCAAGTAGTTTCGGAGGTCAACAACCAGCGCCTTACGTTCCACCATCACAACCAAGTGTACCAGCAGACATGACAGCAGGAACAGTGCCTTCGAACCTGAGTATCGATAAGATAGCTAAAGCGCAAAAGTATTGCAAGTGGGCGGGGTCTGCTCTTAACTTTGATGATGTTGCGAGTGCTATAGGTGGGTTTTACATGGTGTTATGATTAATTAAACTTAAATTAAATGCTAATTAAATGAACTTTGTGTGTTTCCAGAAAACCTAGAAAAAGCACTCCACCTCCTGAAAACCGGTCAAGAACTCTAATCACCTATTAATTATGCTTTTTATACTAATTTGTCAATTTTTGTGTTCTGAAAATAAACAAGCAATTAAACTCCAAGTTACTTAAAAAACCACCTTTATTCACCACAAAAAAAAATAAAATCAACCCCACAATTTAAAACACACATACAAAAGTCCCCTCACAAATCCACCTCAATCAATCTTCTCAGCAACCTTCCCCCCACCCCCACCAACACTCTCGTCCACCCCCTCCCCTTCAACCTTAGCCTGCATCTGTTTAAGCAACTTCCTCTCGTTCTGGAACTCAACAACCAACCTACAAGATAACATGAAGAAGAACACCAGAGCTGGAGCTGTTCTTTCGAACTTCTCGTCGACCATAAAGTGGGAGTAGACGCTGAGGACTGTTAAGATGAATAGGATTAGGTTTGAGGCGCGTTTTACTTGAGCTGTAGGAGATTGGAAATGTAGATTAGATTTAATTGGCAATTAAGATAGATTTAAAAGTTTAACTAACCGTTAGGAAAGAAGGCCAACAGCAACCCACAAAGTATCTCAAGTCCCCCAACACTCCTCCTGTACCACTTCGAAGGGATCTTGAAGCTAAGCGTTTGCGACAATGGGAATACCTTGGCGTACTTTACGAACTCTTTGCGCTGTCAAGAGAACAAGATGCTTATCAACCACACTCTAAAAGCATATCTTTAATCAATCTCAAACTCACCATATCTTTATGCAAATCCTTATCAACATAACTAGTAACCTTGATAACCCCCAAAAAGATAAAAAACACCCCAAGCAGCACGCTCAGGCTCTTAAGTACCAGCTGACTCATCCTGGAAGGAACTTTTTGGACAAATTTAACCTAAAAACTCGTGTTTTCGATTTTCGTATAAAATGGACCTAAAAAGCAAAACAAATTTAAAAGCTTAATCTTCACCTTCACCCACTTATCAAACCACTAACCTTGATAACCACACACTAGCTTGACTAAGGATAAGGTGATAAAAAAAGGAGTAAAAAAATCGGAGAAAAACACCGGGTTCCACAGAAGATCACAGAATCCCAGACATCTTTTTTGATCAATTCCCCATAGCAATAACGATCGATTTAGAAAAAAGTGTACGATTATGAGCTGCTGTAGAAATGTGACTTCGGGAAATGACCGAATGGTCCCGATGTAAATGCACTCGATATTTTGGTGCAAGCTTTGTTCAGGCTGTGGCCCTGGAAATGAGGATTTTTTTGGGTTTGTTTACGCAACGAGCGCGAGATTTGAAGTTTTTTTGAGAGAGCCAAATGATTCTGGATAAATAGGAGAGGTTTCGGTTTTTAACGGTGGATTTTAATTATGATTTGAACATGGCGGTTATTAACGTGCAGAATTGGAATGTTGAGCAGGTTATCGACTGGATTACTGGTAAGATTTTGAGTTAAAGCTTAATTAAGTTGAGTGATTAGTTATTTGTTAATTGACTTTATCTTTAACAGGTCTTGACCCAAGTCTATCCCAATACGCTGAAAACTTCACTAGCCACGGGATCACTGGTCAGAAGCTCCTGAACCTGATGCCAGGAGACTTGGATTACGTGCTTAAAGTTGGGAAAATTGGTGACCAGTTGTTGCTTCACGAGGCTATTCAGACACTAAGGGACGAGTTGCATACGCCTTGGACTACTCTGCAGACTTTGAGTTTAGCTTTGAGTGTTAGGTGTAAGAATTACAGGTAACTCTTTTAACTCTAGTTTAAACTCTCTTCAACTCCACTTTAAACTCTACTCTTAACTCCTCTAGATCCGAGTTAACCCAACAAAAACAACGGTATCTCGACCTCCAAGTCAAAGAAGCCGAACTCAACTACCCCCATCACCACTCCTCAAGTTACCAAAACTCCTCAAGCAAATCTAATGTTGCCAAGGCATCAGCGTTGCTAGGCTCCTCAGACAGAGGCAGTAGTGACAGGGACAGAGGAGCTTCAAACTTGCCTCAAACACAAGGTTCTGGGGGTCCTAGACTTGAGACAATCCCAACTACTAGTTTGGCTAGTGCTAGTTATCTGTTGGATGCTGGGAAAGTGTTGATAAGGTGGTTGACTAGGTTCCCGTTTCTAGGGAAACTTAATTACGATGAGATTAGTAGGAAGTTGACTAAACATTGTTTTGAGCTTGCTGTGTTGAGTCAGAGGGATACGTTTGCTGATAATGCTATTGAGGTAAGAGGAAATTAAAATAATTAGTTACCATAGAAACTAACCACTTTCTCTCACATTCACAGGAAGTCCAGTACCTCTGCACAAAAATAATAGAACTCTGCGAAGCCTTAATCCACTCAAACGACAGCCTAGCAATCCAACCAGCAGGAATAGACATAATAACGCTACGCAAACGAACAGAACAAGACTGGGGGCTACAGTTCGAGTCCAGCTACTGGGGCCTTCACCAAATAACAGGTGTAAAGTTAAGCTCACCAGCACAGCAGTCAGGACACTTGGAACGGGGCGATGAGATCCTTCAAGTTAATTACCAAACTGTGTTGGCTTGGCCACAGACTAGCGTGATCTCGCTGTTACACGAAAACGAGAACGAAGTCATATTAACGGTTAAAAGGAGACCTAGACATGCTAGCACCAACCTCCTGTTACTAGGTGGCCACCAGAACAACATGTACCTGAACAAGGTACCGAACAGGAAGTCGTTTTTCGAACGGAAGGAGAAAGAAAGGGCCCGCAATGTTGTGTGTAGGAACGAGCCTAGGGTGTTGCTTGATGAGATTGTGATAGAGGAAGATGAGAACAAGGAGGATAAGGTTAACACACCCGAGAAACCACCACCTGAGGTGGTACAACCTGAAGACGAGAAGATAACCGCTAGTGACGTTAGGTTCTGGAAGCTTTATCCTAAACCGAAGTATTTGATTAAGAGGCGGGCTACTGTTACTGGTGCTAGTCCTACTGATACTAGGCCTCCTGTTACGTTTATTAACGTGAGTTGAAGTTGTTATGGGGACTAATGATTTTTGAGAATTGGGTTTTAATTAGAGTGCTTGTGTTCCAGGAATCCGACTCACCACCATCATCAGGCAGCGCCCCATTCCCTAACCACAGGTCAGACCCTTCAGGATCAGACTCACCAGCGCCTAGTAAGCACCAGCCTGTACATCACAGGAGGAGTACGCCCGTCAGCACGATAACTAATAATGAGAGTCCTGTGCATAATTTGCAGTTGTTGCATCCGCCTTTAGTTCCTAGGCCGCCGTTAGATAAGTCGAGGTAAAGTTAAGAGAAGTTTTAAAAACTGGAGTGGAAATTTGTGGGGAAAGTTGATGGAGGGGTCTGGTTCACCAGCGTGTGTCATTGATTCATTATCTCTTTAATTTTATTATGAACTTTAAATGCAAAATTAAATGCGATAATGATAAAGCAATGAAAAATTTCGGTGAAACAGACCCCAGGTTGTGTTTTCAAAGCATAAACACTGCTAAAATTTCCCTAATTTCCATTCCTCATCTTTCATATTTCTATTGATTAAACAAAACTAAACTACTTTAATCAATCTCCCAACAGGTCCGCCCCCGACAGCACAACAGTCGACGACCAACCAGACACCCAACCCCAATCCAAACAACCCCCCCAAGAATCCCCAAAACAAGACGCACCAGAAGACGACGAAGTCTTCATAACAAAAGAACCCCCAACCCCAAAACCAAGATTATCAAGAACAACCCCACAAATAACCCCAAAAGACCTCCCCCCAGAACTAACAAACCCAAAAATCCTCCACAGAGGCATTCTCCACATCCGCTCCCAACTCAGAAAGCAATCAAGTTCAAACTCAGCCTCAGCGCTACCAGTTCTAGGTCCAAACAGCTCGTTATCAAGCTCAACATCTTCGTTGCTATGCAGCAGTAGTCCACGTTGGATAAGACAAAACGCTGTTTTCTATAGCAACAGGGAGCTAGAGGTTAATCCTATTAGTAACACGAGGTCTGTGTCTGTTTCTAATAGCAGCATGTTGGGGTGCTTCAGGGTTAAGATTGCGCTTAAGAATAGTTTGAATGGGGTTAAGAAGCAGGAGTTTGTGGTTCAAGGGGCTAGTGAGGTTCATTCGAGGCCTTTTGCTTTTAAGATCACGAGTGGGGGTGAGTTTGATTGTTGGCATGGTTACTGCTTTGGAAAGTAGATTTGTGTTAATTGATTTTGTTTTTTAGATTCTGTAACGTATTACCTAGCAGCAGAGTCCCAAATCGAACTAGACCAGTGGATAAGCGTCATGACAACAGGAGAACTTATCAATCCACCTGACGGAAGGTTACGTTGTCATAGGAACGTTAGCACGTCTGGGGATTCTGCGCGGAGGAGTTTTGCACGAGCGCCTTACAAACGGAGTATCAGTTTACCGCAGTCTGAGCAGCGTGAGTAAAAAATTTGTGTTAGTTTCTATGGAAACAAACTTAATTGTGAACTTTCAATTACAGCAACGGTTCAATACCCCCACGTGTCAACGCCACCACACAGCTCAACTCCACCGCCAAACTCGACACAGCAAAAGACTGTAGCACCGAGGTTTTATGCAAGGTACTGTAACTGTATCCATAGCAACTAAAAAATAATTCATACAAAATCTAACTATTATGTCTCCTTTAAACAGCTCAACAAACTTATCAACAACATCGTTACCAACGTCAACTCCACAAAAACACCGCCACCAACCCCAACCCTCAACCTACGAATCCCCAACCCGAACGTTACTAAACCGCTCAAAATCCTCAAGCCTAAAAACAGACTGGTTCCTACGCAACACCCCACCACAATCCAACATAAGCAGCATAACAATAACAAGCAAAAAAACAACCCGTTCCCAAGCCAGCACCCAAGTTCCAACCCCGAACCAAACGCCAACGCACAAAACGCCACAACCCGTTTGCGGTGTAACCATGAAAACAAAGAAGAACAGTAACAGCAGCAGTGGTTCTTGTAACACGAGTCCTACGCGGAAATACATGTGTCCTAATTGCTGTAACGTTATGAAGGTTGATATGGGAACGCAGACTGATGAGCATGAGCAGGATGTAAAGTTGACTGTGTTTTTTGATGTTGGGAGTGGGGAGTCTAGGGTTTGAAAGAGTGTTTTTGTATTTGTTAAGTTTGTTATAGCAACGATGACGAAATAAAGAGACTTTTTTAAATTGATTCATTTTAATTGTATGCGTATTTAAATAATCATTTTTTCATACATTTTCATAAAAACTGGGGTCTGTTTTACCGAAATTTTTCATTGCTTCATTATCATTATCGCATTAATTGCGACATGGATCGTAAATACAAAATTTAATGCGATAATGATAATGATGCAATGAGCCGCGCTGGTGAACCAGACCCGTGCTGTGCCTAATTTTAAACACCTATTTATCACGCTTATTTGTAAAATTCTCAAAAATCTATGTATACACTCTGCACACAGTTTTTAACGCTGATTCCAAATCCATTTTTACATTTTCACAGTTTTGTATAATTCTCGAGTAATATGACATGAGTTTTAAAATAGTTACCATGTTTGGGGTAACGTGATACTTTTCTTGGCATGTACAAATCAATTTCAGTTAATCAACGTTTTATAAAGCTTGTATATTTTATTCATATTATCTCAAATTTTATTTCTGTATATTTTGGGGACTCTTCATTCTAGACCCACACACTTTGTTTTATGCTTTATTTACATGCCTTTATAAGAATTCATAAAAAATCAAACATTTACAGGTTTTGCAACTTAAAATATTAGTTTATTTTCAGCCAAACCATGTTAAATATTTTAGGAAACCAGTATACAAAAATGGAATGGAATGCTTATAACTAAATGCTAAATAAAGTTGTTTTTTGTTGTCATAGTAAAGTTTTTAAAGATCACAATTTTTAACATTTTGCATGAAAACTTTAAACCATTCATTAAAACTCTCATACTCATGAGTCTTGTTTCCATGGCAATCTTGTGCTACTACAAAGACAAAGACTTTCAATTGTGTTAATTCTTGGAACGTGACGACGTTTGTTCTCGCTCACCAATTTATTGTCGAGTGTTATTGTGCCACGTATTAAAACTTTCTGTGCTTATTGAACTCAAATAGGCCGTAACTTATTCACTCCAATTTCTACTCGAAACGAACGACAGTTAATTTAAATTTACTAAAATGGTTCAAGAAACTACGAATAAATTTATATTAATTTTCTTGCTCATCTACTTCAAATTTACATTAGCAAGATTCAATGCCTATCGCTCCCGCTACCTTGAACCACGTCATGGTGCAAAAAACAAACTACGTCTATGAAAAAATCATTGTTTTATCCAAAATCGAAAAATACTCTCAATCCTATAAATCATACATCTTAACGAGCCGGTGCCTAACTTTTAATATCTGTTTAACACGCCTGTTTGTAAAATATTCAAAAATCTATCTATACACTTTCGACACAATTTTTAACGCTGATTCCAAATCTATCCTTTAATTTTCACAGTTTTGGATAATTCTCGAGTAATTTGCATTTTGAAATAGTTAACGTGTTTTAACACGCTTGTTTGTAAAATTCTCAAAAATTTATGTATTTACTCTCCACACAATTTTTAACGCTGATTCCAAATCTATCTTTAGGTATTCGCAGTTGTACTTGATGTTCGAGTAATATGAATTTTAAAATGTATAGATTTTCCGGGGTAACACGATACTCTCAAATTTTGTAAATTTTGTATTCATGTTTTACATGGAAAAATTATTAAAATTTTGATGGCAACTGCAAATTTCCTACAAATTTCCTCAAATTTCATGAAATGTATGATCAAATTTTCAAATAAAATCACAAACTCCAGCATCCAACTTCAGTCTAATAAATTTATTAAAAAAACCCACCTGTACAAATACCAAACGACTAGAATTCAAACCTAAAAAAAAGGTTACTTGACTATAAACACGTTAATTTCAAAATTTGGCACGTTCAATTAACCTCCCCATTAACCCCCCCACCATCAAGCATCGGCTCCTTCTCATTCCCACACACAACCGTGTGCAACTCCGGCTCCTCCCCATCCTCATCCTCATAATCCTCATTAAACCCCCCATTCAATTTATTCCCATGGTTTTCCTCACTCAACGAAGTCAGATAAGTCGGTTGATAAGAATACTTTTCTTTACGCAACATTATCGTTTGCTGAGGTGTTGTTGTGGTTTGTGGTGTTCCGTGAGTTGGGGTCAAGTTGGTTATCATCTGAGTTCCGTTTTGGGGGGAGCTTGGGGAGATTTGGGTGTTTGTTTGGGATTGGGATGTTAGTGTTGTTGTTACCATGGTGTCGGAGACCTGAGATTGAAATTGAATTTAGTATTTATTTGATGAAAAGATAAGCAACTTGATAGTGATTATCTTACAGAGATAAGCTTCCTACAAACATCCCTGGACAGAATATGCTGAAAAATAGTGTTCAGAAACTCATCTCCCATTATCGTCAACCTGTAACCACAGCAACATAACACATTTTAATGTTTATGTCAAAATTTACATCATAATCATAAAGCAAAATCTAACCTGAGCTTATCCCGATGCCAAACAAGCAACTTAGACTCCTCAAGCGCCGAAATCGTAACCTGGAACTCTGTATCCGTAGCAACCCCAAAGAACTCTGGACTGTCTACAAACTGGAACGGAAGTATAACGTGGAGTGGTTTGCCTCCTTGACAGACCACCAGTCTCTACAAAATTTAACACACATTAGTTTCAGCTTGCCCCGAAAAAATTACAAGTTTATTTAGTTACCCCGGAAACAAGAAGCCCAAGACTATCAACCCGAGTCCGCTTCTCAACAGCGTAGTTCTCCCCACAAGCCAGTGTCCGGAACCCACGCTTACACCCAACGACCTTCATGAACTGCCTGTATGACACTCGTACTGGGGCGAACAGCCGGAGGTAGACCTATGCAAATTTACACATCAAATTTAAGCACAAAATTTAAACAAAATTTCCAGTAAAAATTTTACCTCCTTCAACTCCCCAGAATCCGATTTCTCCTTAACCCCACCACTGGAAACAACGATCCCCCTCGAAACACTCCCTTTAACTCTCCTCCCACCAGGACTCTTCCTCCCATTACCACGGCAACAAAACAACACCAACCTCACTAACACGATAACCAACCCAACCCCATTCCAAACACAAATATCAACACTTTTAAGAACAAAAACCCCCCACAACCCACTTAGTAGCAAGTGTAAACTCAACAAAATAAAACTCCAAACCGATTTCTTACAAACAACCACGTACACGCAGAGTATCAACTGACTCAACTGATAAGCAACGTGATGCAGAGGAGTAAACTCAGAAGGAGGATAAAGTATATTACTGTTTAGTAACCATAGCGAATAGTAAGTTAAACTAGACTGGGATGTTATGTTTAACGGAAAATTAAGCAGCACACAGCGGTAATTACTTAACACGTCAGTTTGAGATTGAACGTGAGTTGTGCTTAAATGCGGGTAGTTGTAGTCCGAGTCTGTTTCGTAGTCGATGAAATCCATGGTTACGTTAAATTTAAAGTCATGGTTCCTGGAGAAAATTGTGAACAGGAAAAGATGCGAGTACAGTTGTGATAGCAACTACGTGATATATGGGTAAAAAAACGCATACTACTATCCTGTTCATGTGTAACCTAGACCCAGTATCCTAGAATGCAGGTATTTTCTCCATGACTACTGCAGATATATTATAGGGAATGCAGATATATGCTAATAAAACATATTTGTCTGAAATGTATTTTTTCATGGAATTTCGTTTTATTTAATGCGTACACTCAAGTTGCTACGGTTACAGATTATCATAATTTAATCATTTACAATAGCTAAAGTTCATCTAAGCTATAAATTGTATAGTTTACAGCAAATTTACAGGAATAATTTAAGCCGTCTCGCCGACCTTCGCCAAGAAGCTGAGGGGGAAGAATTTGATGTCTCCGTGGATAGACACGACGCCGTCGCCGCCTGGAAAATTAAGAGATTTTGAATTAGATTACATGTATGAATTTAATTAAATTTTAAATTTTCTAATGTAATCAAATTTCCACAAACTCACCATCAACAGTTTTAAGTACCCCAAGAGCCCCATCAAGATCAGTCCCAATAACCTTAACCCTATCCCCACTCTTCGGTACCACAGGAACCAACTGATCACTAACGACATTAACCGTCCGCTCCTCCTGAACCAAAAACACAGCACAGCTCCCAACAAGCACGTTCCGAATCACCCCCGTCTGCCTCCTCAACCCAGGCTCCGGATGCGTCTCCTTAATCATCACCTCAATCCCGTTACTCTGCCACTCGCTAGCGTAATGTCCATGATGGCTACTATGACTACCGTGCATAACACTACTAGTAGCACTAGCAACGCTAGAAGGTCCACCTAACGTGGAGTAAGGGTCTAACCCAGCTCCGGGGGTTTGTGGTGCTCCGTACACGTCTGGGGCTCTTGATGCAGCGCCGCTTGGGGTCATTGGGCTGTTGTAGTTTAGAGGGGATGGGGCGTAGCCGCCTGGTGATGGGATTGGGTAACCTGGGCTAGATGGGTCTGTAACAGAACATGTTTATTAGCAAATTTTCAAGCAAATTTTTAAAAAATCTCCAAATTTCCACTCACCATCCCGTTCACTCCTAACAGACCTCACCCCTTCACTCCCCCGATCACTCCCCCGTTCACCAACAGGACTCCCAGTTTGATAAGGACTATAATTACTAGTATGCTCAGAATACCCCCCAGGGGTCTGTGGAGCATACCCCCCACCATACCCAGGAGTAGCAGGATTATAAGAACTCCCAAACTCCTCATCATAGTCCCTCGCGGGAGTGTTCGTCACAGTAGGATCCCAAGCCGGAGTCCTAGACCCATCCTGCATGGGCGTCATACCACCAGCCCCATAATGCGGAGTCCTCGACCCATCAGCATGCGGCGTCCTACCACCATCCATTCTCGAATACATTGGCGTCTGCGAAGAACTAGGACCAGAGTACCCAGGAGTCCTAGAGTACGTAGTAACGTTACCAGTTTTCCCTCCAGCCCCTCCAATAACGGTTATCCGGTTACAATCAACGCTAATAGTCTGACAGCTAGAATGCAACTCTACTCGTGCAGTAGTGTCAGTAGCGTCCTTAACGATCCCGATACTCCCTTTATAATGACCTTGGGTTATCTTGATGGTCTGACCTATCAAGTCCCGATTTCTCCTCTGAGAAGTTGGCATTCCAGGAGTGACGTTAGTACGCCCAGGTCCTAATGGACTCCTACCACCACTAAGTATGTTCTGAGGACTCTGTCCAGGAACCTGTGGCCCTTGCTGCTGCCCACCTCCAGAACTAGGGTGCATCGGGCTACTTAGCCTAGGGCTCATGTACCCACCTCCGGGTGATCTCTCCCTAGGTCCAGACGCGTTACCACCTCCAGCAAGCTCCAGATGGTTAGTTTTACAAACGAATATGCCTCCGTTTTCTAGACACATGCGAGAGTACAGGAACGCGTAGTTTTTGTAAATGTGGCGTATTTCTCCTTGACGGTCTGGAACATGCACTCCATCGACGACATTAACAATGTCACGTTTTTGGATAGAGTTTCCGCGTGAGTCGATCCCGACTACGAACTTGCTTTCTCGTTTCTTGTGGATGCTCTGGGGCTTCTTTTCGGCTACTTTTCCGGTTTGAGTGAGTACGTGGAAGAGTTCCTTTTCTAGGCGGACGATTACTCCTACTGTCTGGGGGCTAAGTGAGACAGAACAATTAGTTATTGTTTTTTAAGGTTAAATTAAATTAAAAGTTAGGCTTACTCAATCTGAACAAGATCCCCCCACTGAAAGTGCCCCATACTATCCACACCACTCGCCATATCAGAACACAGCTGCAGGTCCTTAGGCAAGACCTTCAACTCGTGCATAGTTAAATCGCTGAACAGATAAACGCAGTGCTGATCAACCCGAACAATTAAACCGGTATCTCCTTCGTACTTGCCACCTATAACTCGGACGTGGTCTCCTTGCTGGAAATACTTTCGTAACTCGGATGCTTGGAAGTCGAGGGGGTCCTATGGGAACAAGGAAAATGGTTTTATTATAAGTTGTATTAAATCTAATATTAACTCTCATAACCCCAGTGTTAACTCCACAAAAACTCCTCTTAACCCCAATAACAACTACATAAAATCCAAAATCCAACTCACCTTCAAATCCTCATGCTTCGGCATAACAGTAACTTTATTCCCATCAATAGCAACGATCTTCCCTTGAAGATGCTGCAACTCCCCATCACAAACCTCAACATTATCCCCAGTAGCAAAGTTATGGGACTCCTCTTTCCCTAACCCAACAGCAGCAGCACTCAACCCCCCCTCAAGAACCCCTTCAACAGGAACCTCCCCAAACTTCTCCAACTCAGCTAACGTAGGTGTAACCCCTTCCGTCTGAACAGCATTAAGCTGAAAACTCTTGTACAGAAACCCTTTCCTCGAATACCGATTCGACTCAAAGAGCAAAAAATCCCCATCACTCGTGATCTCCCCACCAATCTTCTTAATCTCCTCCTGATTAAACGCCTTAGCAACAGGCCTCCGCTTCTTATTATCAAGTTTCTTCTGAAACCCACGCTTCCCCGCTGAATCCAAGTCCTTCATAGCCCCCCGCATCCTAGTGTAATCGATCCTAGGCAACAGCTTAAGATGAACCTGATTCTGAGCTAAATCAACGTAATCAATCTGAGCTAAATCATCCTTGTACACCCCCCTCTTCAACCGAACCCACTGCTTAGGCTTCAACCCAGTCTGCTCTTTAGTAACCCGAAGCACATCAGTCATCTCAGTTATCGGAACCATCTGCTGCTTATACAACCCCATCCTCAGGTTACTAATCCCCTCGATAGCGTTCTTCACATGAGTCTGCTTAAAAGCCTCAATGTACACGTAACCCTTAATCCCTTCAGGAGCGATAACGCTCTTAATCTGCAACGGTTCGTTATTATTCGAATAAGCGATAGCCTTCCTCATCAACTGCAAGCACGTGTACTTCTCCTCCCCTAACCTACACTTAACCATCCACAAACTAGGGTCTTTAATCCCAGGAAGAAACGTTTGCTGGGTTATCTCGTCGCTCATGTCTTCACCTCCGTCTCCAAAGTGCCTCTGAGCTGAAGCCTCGTCAGCGTACTTTTGTCTGAGGTACTTCTCGAGCTCTTCTTCTTTCTGTGAGTCCCAGATGCTATGGCGACGCATAGAACCTTCGATATCACGAGCTGTAGGTCCGTGCTCATCGTGGTCGTTGCCTAGGTTATATTGCTCCGCGCCCTCTTCCCACTCGTCTTCTTCTTCTACCTCATCGTCTACTTCCGCTTCTTCGAGGATGAAGCCTCCGACGCCTGATTTCCGCTTTTTTGCGCGTTTTCTTGCGTACGCCTCATCGTCCTCTTCGTCTTCCTCGTCGTCTTCTTCTTCTTCTTCGTCATCTTCGTCGTCGTAGGACTAAAATGAGTAATTAAAATTAAATTAAAATTAAATTAGTTAATGACCTTACAAAATTAAAGCTTAATCTGACTCACCCTCCGTTTCTTCCCAGACTTCTTGGCTTTCCCAGGACTGCTCCTCCTCGACGCTTTACTCGCTCCGCTCCTGTTACTCATCCTGTCAGACTCGTCGTCATCGTCCGAATCGTCAATAAATGCTGGAACAATTAAATTAACAAATTAACACCACCCCCAAAACATTTAACCTCCAAAAAACATCCCCTCCAAAACTAACCTTTACTCTTAACAGCATGCTCCCGTTTCCTCTTCCTAGTAACGTTATCCTCCTCATCATCCGAATAGTGCCTCGCACCAGTCACCTCGTCCTCGTCACTGGACATAATTCCCACCGGTGATCACGTAACTCAGTTAACCACGTTAATAAATTAAAACTTCACTTTACTGCTGCACTGCTGAAGAGCTGTTCCCAATCCAAAGTCAAAATGCAAACTGGTCCAAAGCGAAAATTAAATTGTCAGAGAAAAACAAAATCGGAGTAAAATTGCGGAGATGTATCCACAACAACAGGATATACTTGCTGTGTTTTAAGGTAGCTTTTGATACCTGTGCGTGTTAAAACTGGTAGAGGAACTAACCTGAGGTTGGAGTAGAGTGGAGTGTTGGTAGATGGCGGTGTGGAGTGAGTTGTTTGGCTTGAGGGTTTGTTTTGAGCTTGTGTGTTTGCATGAAAATTTGTGAAGTTGAGAAGCACGAATTGGGATTTCGGGGAAGTTGCTTGGGAGTTGGGTTTAGTGAAGTAGCGAAGGGGATTTGTGGGTGGTGGAGTTTTGAAATGGGTTTTTGGAGCTTGATTATTTTGATTGATTAATTGGATAATTATAATTTTTAATGAGTTTTTGAACCGTGTATTAACTAAACTAAAGTTCATATTTTTTAATTACTCGAATGAAATTGCTTTGTTTGTGTAATTAATTGATCAATAAAATCTTAAAGTGATTTGAAACATACTTTTAAAGATAATCAAGTAAATATTTAAAACTAAGTAAATAGTTCATATTTTAAACTCCGTATGATTTTATAAATTAAAGCTAAATTACAAAAGATAATTAAAATTTTTAGATAATTTACTATTTCGTATCACATTACCCCATTAACACGATAATTAAAACTCTTCAATCAATCACTTCCAAAAACCAATTTCAGACAGACAGACAACCAACACACCCACATAAACTTTACTCTACCCATAAAAAAATCTCCCATTCATTCACACGCATTTTCAACCCCCTTTCACAAAAAAGCATCCCTACTAAAATGCACCCTCTTAAAAAATGCACTCTCTCTAGCATCACTATGCTTGTTACCATGAACAACCCTATGCTATCATGCTAAAAAAACTTGTTCTCAAAAAAACTCCAATCTCGCCAGTGCTATAAAATCACTACTATACAGCTTGTATTTCGAACTCTATATTTTCAAAACAAAAAAAAATGGTAACCATACCAACATCGTATATGTTGTAGTGAAACTCAAAAGACTACACACCTGTCATACAAACCCCGAAAACAATTAAAATAATGAGAATTAAATGAAAAGAATCCTAAATAATCGAAATAACTGTACGTAGTCATAGAAACAGTAAAATAATGCGATTAAATAATGAGCAGTAGAACAATATCCCCCCAGCAACAAAACCCCCAAAAAAAGACTGAATTGAATTCGCCAAACTGTTCGTTAGATAACTATAGCAACGATTCATCCCCAACACCTAATGACCGTGAGAACCCAACAGATTCGATTCCCACGACAACAGCGACTCTAAACAATAACAACGAGAAGCATAGTGAAAGCGTAGAAGGCGCAGCCGCTGCTATAGAAACAAGTGACCTAGACACTTTTGGAGTACGCCAAAGGTTAAACTTGAGTTTAAGAGCCCCAGATCAAGGCTGGTGGAAGGTTTGCTGGGTTTACGGGAATTTTAACAAACACCAGAGTGTCCGTGGAGCTTTGAATAAATTCGGGAGAAATTTGAGCAGAACCAAAAGTTTCCGTGACAACAATCCTACAGCGTTTCTAAAGAAATTGAAGTCTCTAAGAAAAATGAGCACAAGAGAGCAACCTCCACCCCAACAACACGTGAACCAACCCAACCCCCATTTCATGTACAGCGATGACTCGGATAGCGGATGCGCGCTCGAGGAGTACACTTGGGTACCTCCCGGGTTGAAACCTGAGCAGGTTCACCTGTACTTTTCGAGTATTCCTGAAGATAAGATACCGTATGTTAACAGTATCGGTGAGAAGTATCGGATTAAGCAGTTGTTGAACCAGTTGCCTCCCCATGACAACGAGAGTAGGTATTGTCACGAGTTAAGTGAGGAGGAGAAACATGAGCTTGTTATCTTTTCGAAACAGAGGAAACGGGAGAGTTTGGGGAGGGGGCAGGTTAAGCAGATTGGGGTTGGGGGGTTTAATGTTCAAGGGGTTCATTCTAAGTGTGAGCAGGTGAGTAAGCATATTTCAAATGATTTATTTCCATGGAAATCAATTTCTAAAATCAATTTCCACAATTTCCAGTGCCAAACCCCTCTATACAGCAGCGACATGGTAGTAACAGCATCCCGCTTACCCCAACAGTACTACCACCCACGTTGCTTCATCTGCTGCGTCTGCCACGAACTCCTCGTCGACCTGATCTACTTCGCGTCAAACGACAACAAACTGTACTGCGGACGCCACCACGCAGAAACGATAAAACCCCGATGCGCAGCCTGCGACGAAATCATCCTATCAGACGAATGCACAGAAGCCGAGTCCAGAGCTTGGCACATGCGCCACTTTGTGTGCGTCGAGTGTAACGGTCTCCTGGGTGGTCAACGTTACATAATGAAAAACACTAAACCTTACTGTCTAGTTTGCTTTGATAGCATGTTCGCTGAGTATTGTGACAGTTGTGGGGATACCATTGGGGTAGATCAAGGGCAGATGACCCATGAGACTCAGCACTGGCATGCTACTGATAAGTGCTTTTGTTGTAGTTGCTGTGGGGTTAGTTTGCTTGGGAGGCCGTTTCTTCCTAGGAGGGGGAAGATTTACTGTAGTGTTGAGTGTAGTAGGGGGAAAGGGTATCAGTTGCAACGGAGTAGTGCTAGTAAGTTTGTTAATGAGGTTGATAGTAGTGCTCAGAGTCAGGTTGTTCAGTGGAATGATGGGAGTCTTGACTTTGCTTCGAGGAGGGAGATTGAGGTGAGTATGAGTTAATTTGGGGTTAAGAATGTTTATTAGTAGAGTTTGTGGAGTTTATTTTGGGGTTAACGAGAGTTTATTCCTTGTCCCTCAGGTAATGCGCGACGAAGAAGAAACACCAACATACGGACTACCCCCAGTTAACTACGCAACCCGACCAAAACCTCAAAAGGAAACACCTCCCCCTTCCCCACCACCACAACCCCTCCCCCCACCAACCCCCTCCCCTGCAAAAGTAAGCGTCGGTCTACAAACAGACGAGCTATCAGAACCAACCCAGAAAACCTCAGTCCGGTTCAAAGAGTACGACTCAAGTTCAAGTGAAAGCGGTTCAAAGCCTGTACAATCACGAGAAGTCCAATCACCACAGCAACCAGTACCGCACTGCTCAAGGAACCCGGTGCCGATACTCAAGAATGGACCGAGTCCTAAAGTTACTAAGAGTAGGGTTGTCAGGGAGCAGGATAGCGAGTGCTCTAGTTCGAGTGACTCTGACGATGAGGCTTATTTCGAGGCTTATCTTAGGGACCAGGCTACTCGGTTAAGCGTGAGTGAAGGGAAGAAAGGGAAGAAGAAGAAAGTTGCTAAGGAACCTAGTAGTGGGGCTTTTATTCCTAATGAGCGGGTTAGTGGGAAGGATTGTGTTGTTATGTGAACAAGGGATCAATTAATTGTGCCAGAAGTTAACGAGAAATAAAACGCGAGATTTATTTAAACGGAAATTGTAATGCCAAAATTAAATATTGTACTTTAATTGTAATTAAGTTTAATTGTACATGACAATCTTTTTTTTCATGTGTTCAGTATTTAAGGATTGTAATAAAGTGGGTTTTTTGTAGTTATGGAGACTGTTTGTTGAGAGGTTTTATTTGCATTATTGAGGAATTTTGGGTGGTTGAAGGGCGTTCTCGTTTTTCTTTGGGTTCTTAGATGATGGAGTGTAACTGAACATTTTAAATGGAGTTTAATACACACAAATATTTTCCAAAATAAATTACGATTTTAATTTTTTATGAAATATTATTGCCATGGAGCATGGAGTTTTGCAGGATGCAGTTTAAATGCTATATGCTATTAAGTTATTTTAAATTGTTTTAAATTTGGAACCTCAGATTTTTGAAAATATACACAAAATTTGTGTTTCAGTTGCTTGCGTTTTAAAATACCAGTCGTATCGGTTTAATTACTGTCGTAGCTTATAAATTTTTCAGTTTTCCAAATTATCTTAAAAAATTCTAAAAAATACGCATAAATAATAAATTATTCTAAAGCCTAAAAATTCCAACTATCAACCAAATTCAATAAAATTGTTTTTAGCAGCCTGCAAAACCATGTAACTGGAGCTTTTTTGGTTCAACGAATTTCGAAAAGTTTTCTATTAAATTTTGCATAACTAGTTAATTACTTTGGTAGCTATAAAATTTTCAGTTTTCCAACTTGTTTAAAAATACGATTTGTAAAATTCTTTTGTAAAATGCATACATTGTCAAGATGACCATGATATGTCAGCTTGTTGTGGATAGTTGCAAGATTCCATCCAGCAATTTTGATAAAATGGACTTTTCTGATCTCAATGAGACCAGTTTCATGATATTTCGACCAGTAGTTTGGAAGGAGTAGGCATTTTTGTAACGCCAGTTTTGCTATGCCGCTTGCAGTAAATTTCGAAATTTTACTCGATGCCAAGGAGTTTTTGAATACTTTTAAGTACAATTTCCAAAGCATTATCATAAATGGTACGATCCAACGTTAAGGAATTTTTAGCGATACTTAACTCAGCTTTTTAAAGTTTATTCGTTTTCACGCTATTTATTTTAATTATGCTCCCGAAAATGATCAAGTAAATATTGTGGTTTTGGTAAAAATTTAGTCATACAAATATTGTCGTTTTTTTGGTGAATTAACTGACTTTTAAGTTCAATTTCTTTTAAGCATTTCTCAAACTTTACAATTTGTAAAACAAATTTTAACTTCCGCAAACGATTTGAAATTATCAAATTATTTGAAATTTGCAAAGTTTTTGCATATGGGACCGTGCGGAGCGAAGCGGAGCACCAGGATTCTTATCGCGTGCGAAGCACGCGATTTGGGCAACGGAAATATTCGTTGCCATAATCCTTCACATATGCTTGTATTCAGTAGCACCAAAAAAACTTTAAACATAACTGGAGAATGACCCACTGGGTCGATTTTGATGAAATAAAAAAATCTGTCATTCTGAAGAGATGGAGTTATTGCATTGATTCGAAAATTTTAAAAAAATCGCATTCTTGGTATCATTTTTGTCAAAAAACCTAGAACTGCTACATGGCCAAGTGGGAAGCGCATTGTAATGGTCACTATGGAATGGCTGAATGCAATTTCATGGTCATTTTTGTGGAAAATAAAAATGAATGGGATGTGAAAAAAAATATTTTGAAATTATCTAACTACATGATGTAGTCTACATCATATTGATTGGCCATCGTGTTTGAAAAGCGACAAGAGTCAAGCAGAATGGCGGAGTGTGTACCAGATTCATTAGCATCCATTCCTGTGGACGACATTGCAGATCGTATGCGACAGTTGTACAACAAGAAATCAATAGTTCAATACAGAAATCCGAGATCTTTGTTTGGAAGGGCGGTGTTTTCGTTCACGAACAAGGCAACAACTTTGGAGGAACGCTACTACTTTTATACTATATGGAATCAGAGACTATTGGTAGAAAATCATTCGCACAGATATTAAATTTTATGTGTTTGGAAAATTGATTTAGCCCTTCTTAACAGGGCGAAAATGTGAGTCGCAAGAAGAATGAACATGGCAAAGCTTGGAATTCCAGAAAACGACTTCGTGCTTACACCGAATCTCGGAAGGTATTTCAATATTGATGATTGCGTTTTTTATGGTTTGAATTTATAAAATAAAATAAATTGGATTTTTACTTAAATTAGAGTCTGGAATTTGTGGCCGACGGACAGAAAAAGAAAAGAATGGAAAAATCGAATGCTAATGCGGTAAAAAAATCATAATATATAATAGTATTGCAATCACGGACACAATATGTTATTAAAAATATTAACGAATTGGTCCAGGAAAATGAAGCAGCGATCACTGGAAATGATAACGCGACCGAAGCAACCGGCACGACCGATACAGACGAGGCTGCAAAATTACAGCAACATTGTGACGAGCGATTACAAGAAATTATTGCATCGTGTAATCAAATGTTTGGAGCATTCCCGACCTATGACTGTGCAATTTGCCGAAGACTTGTGTATCAACTTCGCGGATGTGTCCAAAATTATACGTTTACTAGCTGCGTAATTACCAAAATGAAAAACCTTGGATGTAATGATTTTGAAGTTGGGCAAGTGGTGCGGATATGCAGACGCTGTGCAGACACTTTCAAACGGAAACAAGTTCCAGCAATGAGCTATTTCAATTCAATGGACATTTCCGAATACCCCGAATGTATAAAGAACCTAAATGATGTGGAAGTACGTTTCATCAGCCAAGTCAAGCTATTCATGAAAATTCATCATCTGTGCAAAGGCCGTGGTCAGCTTGCTATAAAAGGCTCCTGTGTCCACTTCCCGCAAAGCGTCCAAGAAGTCATAGAAAAATTGCCCCTACGCCCTGATAGCGCTGACATAGTGATAGTGAACGAAACTGACGAGTCGAAAAACCTTTTGGCGGAGTATCAAGTAAACGGGCGGAAGCTTTACGAAGCACTTCGATATCTCAAGGACCATAACCATTTGTATCATAATGTTACGATTGAAGACATCCCAGATGAGGATCTGCAGCCTCACATAGCTGATAAACTTGGGAACAGAGAATCCGCAGGACAGGATGTCCTCGAGCGTGTGGTGTCCCAACCTTCGAGAGGGTTTCAAAATATTGACGGGCGTCGTGAAATATTGAGGGGCACATTTCATCAGGCATCTGAAGAAATATTTCATAATGGTGGAAACCAGTGTACAGCTATCAGTTCATGTGCAATAGCTCATAATTTCATACAGCCGGTCAGCACATGGAGTTCACATGACCTGGATAATATCTTGATACTTGGTGATAGATACTTCGCACAAATTAGACCAACACGAGATAGGGCTATTGAAGCCACCGAGGCAAATGGGATCGTATCTTGCTTTGAAAGAATTGATGTCAAAATACGTGTAATTGAAGAACCATTATATGGAATGCTCAATAAGTATCCAGGGGTCCACTGTAGATTAGCTACCTCACTCGAGACCTTTTTCAATTCCGACTACAACTGTGCCATACTTGTCGCCAGTGAATACACACACGCTGTAATGAAACAAAACGGACGAGTCTTCCTATTCGATTCACACTCCCGAGGTCCTAAAGGCAGGTCAGCTGGAAACGGAACGGCATGTGTAATGAGCTATCCAGTAGAGAGCGCAGCTACCGACATTAGCTCTTTAGTTCATAGGAACTGTCAACCAGCAGATCGACGAAATTTTGAGCAGCTGTCGGATGAAGACTTGGCTTTGTACCAGTACTTCATTTACCCAACAGTAAGTTCTTATAATACGGTTCCGGCAGAAGAATGCAGTTGCACAGACGAAAACCAAGAAATGAATGGTCCAAATCATAATTCCGATGGGCGGGTAAAATGCTTTGGGGATCCTAACAATATGATGTTGGACTGCGTAATTAAGAATGATGAGCCTACAGAGCCAACTCTGGGTCAATTTAAGGACGCTCTATCGAAAAATATAGACGTGATTCCGGCTGTGAATCTTTGTAGAGAAAGAGGACCCCCGCTTTATCCTGAGAAGGAAAGACGCCTGGAAGAGTTGGCTTTTGTGAGAGCATTTCCGCAAGGGCGGTATGGATATAGCGAAGAGCGCAAATTGAGGATAACACCTTTGGACTATTTCCAGCAACGTGTTATGAGCTCAAATCGTGCATTTCATAACAACGAGTACCTATTTTACGCTCTTAGCAGAGTTGAAAGTTACATAATCAACCAGAAAATAGCAGTTTGTGGAAATATTGCAGCGAATAACGGTGCGCAAGTTGACGAAAACCACATGCCGGGTTTAGAAAATATCCACCTGTACATGCAAGGAATACGCGGCAGCAGTAGCTACTGGAAAAAATTTACAAGCGATGTTTTGGCCATGATAGAGCAACTGGGAGTTCCAACATTCTTTCTTACAATCTCCTATGATGACCTAAATTCGTCCGATTCCCTTACTGCACTGTGGAAAGCCAAATTCGGTCCAGATGCTGAACTTCCTGATGAGGTCGAAAATATCCCGTTCCAAACACGAAAGGAACTGCTGAATGATTATCCTGTTGCCGCAGCAAGGCATTTTAACCACAAGGCAAATGTGATTCTGAATTTAATTCGTTCCGATGGTAGATATTTGTTTGGAGCAGATGTAATTGACTTTACGTACCGAATAGAATTTCAAGGAAGGGGTTCTCCACATATTCATGCTCTTCTATGGACAAATGCGGAGTGCGATTACCGAACAGAATCTGGAAAAGAATTCATAGACAGGAATATCAGCTGCAGTTTAGATGTCCCGTTTAAAGAACTTGTGATGAGATATCAGCATCATGCTCACAGAAATACATGTTTCAAGAAGCATAACCTATGTCGCTTTGGTTTCCCACGAAAGCCTTCTGAATTCACTAAGGTTTTGGATGAAGAAGAAACTGCAAAGAACCACGGTAGATTTATTGAACTCAAACGATCTACGGAAGAAGTGATGATAAACAATTACCATCCAAAGCTCCTGCAGATATTAAAATGCAACATGGACATTCAGCTGGTAACAGGGTGTAACGCCATTGCTTATTATGTGGGCAAGTATATGAGCAAGGCGGAGCCAACTCATCTGCGGAGTGAAATACAAAGCGTAGTAAATAGTTTCAAGGCAGACACACGCTCTTCATACTACGAGAAAGCAAAGAAAATTGCAAATATCATAATGAAGAATAGGGAAGTAAGTGGACAAGAAGCTGCTTGGCGATTAACGCATTTGCCTCTCCGAAGAAGCTCTAGGGTAACAGTATTTGTCCCTACATACATGCCTGAGAAGAGACTAAGGCTGGTTAATCGCAACAGTCTATTCACGAATGAACCAAAAGTGGGCCTGAATGTAATTGATCGTTACAAAAATAGACCTAACGAGTTGGAGGGATTATCGCTAATTGAATTTGCTGCTTGGTGGAAACCAAAGAAAAACGAGAGCTTTAACGCAGATGAGGATTTGGTCGAAGGTGACCCTGTCAATGAAGCAGAGGACATAACAGCAACGCTGCCACTGTTAAACAACAAAGGGAGCATTCAAAGAAGAAGGTTTAATGCTATTGTCCGCTACCCCAAGTTTAAGCCTTTGGAGTCTAAAGACGACTATTTATACAGCCTTCTAATTTTGTATTACCCATTCCGAAACGAGAATTTCATGGAAAACTTTGAGTCAGTGGAGGATGCATTTCGTAATCTCAAAGACCACTTTCGTACACATGAAGATGACCCCGTAATTAATCCGGATTTGTCTGAGCAAATAGATTCAGCAATCTTGCGACTACAAGAATTTACTATTGAAAATATTGAGCAAGATGACCATCCCAACATATTTCCTGAAGAAGAGATAGAACAGTTGAGGGAGAATGAAATATTTGTGCCTTTGTCGGAGAATGAAACCGAAGTTGGTATGAATGAGAAGTTGCTGATGATGAATGAAGATCAGAGATGTTTTTTTAACAAGGTGAAAGCGAAATTGGTTGACGGGAGCAGTAACAACATGCTAGCGTATGTAGCAGGTTCTGCCGGTGTAGGAAAGAGCTTCCTAATCAGCTGCATTGATTACATAATAAAAACATTGCATCCTGTTAAGGAAAGAGCAATAATTAAGGCTGCCCCTACTGGTGTTGCAAGTCGAAACATTAGCGGAGTGACGATCCACAAAGCATTTTCTCTGGGTGTGGAACAACATGGACTGGCACAATATTTCAAACTCGGGGGTCGAACGTTACATGAACGAAGAATGTTATTCAAAAATGTAGAATGGATATTGATAGACGAGGTGTCGATGATTAGCTACCAAGTCTTGCGAATGATCAGTCTGAGGCTTATGCAAATTTTTGATAACGACAAACCCTTTGGAGGAATTAACGTCATACTATTTGGTATGTTTTGGTTTTTTAGCAGACCTGTGTGTATAAGAATTTATACTATAATTATCTTTACTGCGCAGGAGATTTATTGCAATTAAAGCCTGTACGAGGAAATTGGGTGTTTGAGCAGCCGTCATACTTTGTGCATGAAATCCACTTGTGGAAGTTATTTACATTTAACGAGTTGAAGACAGTAATGCGCCAAAGAGCGAGGGACGAATTCTTTGATCTACTTCAGAAACTACGTATTGGAACTGCAACGTCTTCTGATATTAATGTGTTAGATAAGCGGCTTTTGGCCAACTCCGAAACAATGAAGCACGAGTCGAAGGAATCACTCCATCTTTTCCCCAAGACGAAGCAGGTGGATGCCCATAATTCAATGCGCTTGGAAGAATTAAGGCAGTCGGATGTACACATTTACAATGTTAACTGTCATGACACTTATGCATCTGGATTGCGATATGGCCAAACTTTGGATGAAAGTTTGGTCTTCAAGGATATTCGGAAGTGTGGTGGAATACCAAAGAATCTTATGCTTGGTGTTGGGTGTCGAGTAATGCTGAAATGGAACATTGACCCTCTTGGCGGCTTATGTAACGGCAGTATTGGAACTGTACGTTCGTTTCGTTGGACTGGTCTTAGGAGGGAACAATTGTTTGATGGCGATATTCCAGAGAGTGTTATAGTAGAATTTGATGGTTTGGTATCAAATTCACATCTCTGTGGCTATGCTGGGTTTGAGAATTGTGTTGCTATTAAAGCCCGAACTTTCGAATTTCCTGGGAGACGTGGAGTTAAAGTACACAGATATCAAATACCATTGGTTTTATCATTTGCCGTTTCAATTCACAAGGCTCAAGGGCTGTCTCTGGATACATGTACAATTCATTTGGGTAAAGATCTCTTCACAACAGGATTAGCATACGTCGCAACATCCCGGGTTAGGGCTTTTGATCGACTATACATTACGGAATTGGAACGGAAGAAGCTGATTGTAAACAAAAAATCAATTGGTCCTTGTAACCCAGTACCGTTAAGGGAATTGTACCGATTAAAGATATTAAATTTTATGGAAGTATGCGAAGACGATTTGGATGAAGGATTTCTGGAGGAGTTAGTAATGTGGACTATCGAATATGTTATGTGCAAGAAATGTGGAGAATGGAGATGTGATTGCCCATGTTCACGAGTTCTAAACTAAACAATTTTACTTTGTAGTCAGTGTATTTAGTTTTTATTGTATTATTAAAACGGAAAATTCATTTGTAACGCTTTTGTATTGCATATGTAATTACTGAATAATAAATTGTTTAAATGTTAGTTTTAATGGCCCAATTAATTAATCAACAAAAATGTACATCTGAAGAGTAATATTTGTAATAAAAAGTTAGAAATAAAACCAAAGGGAAAAATCCCAGAAGCCTGCATATGGGACATAGGATGTGCACGGACAAGTTAAAAATAATTTTTTGATTGCACGGTCACATGCGCTAATTTTTTAGAGTAACAAGTAATTATCAGGCTACAATGCCTAGGATCTTGACAAAGCGTGCAGGTAAGTATTTATATGGTTACCATTGCAACTTCTTAGAAATTTCAATGAAAATGAAATTGAGCAGTAATCTAAATAAAATCATATGTTCGGGAATGACTTTGTTTTGTTGAGCTTTGGGAATGTAAAAAAAGTTGTGATTGAAAGCTTTCGAAAAAGATGGAGAATCTGCCTATGAGCTTTATAAGACCGGAAATGCCGGGTCGACGAGCGAGAGTGATACCCCCACCTCCAAATATAAATTGGAAAGGAAAACTGCAGAATCTGGCTCGGAAAAAATTAAAGGAAAGTGTTAAACGAATGGAGAAAAAACGATTGGAAATTTTGAGGACCGAGGAAGTAGAAAGAAAAAAGGAAGAGAGGGAAAGAAAGAGGCAAAAAGAAAAGATGGATAAGCTCCGAAAAAAGTATTTGAAGCAAAAGGAAAAGTACCGTGAAAAAATGAGGAAGGAAGCGGAAAAGGAAAAATGGGAGGACGAATGGTGATGAAGAAGAGATGATGAAGAAGAGGAAGAAGGAGTAGTGTAATAGAGATCATTAGAATTATAGAATCATTTTGTTCTGCTGTTTGTGTAATAAAGTTTTAAGATATATTATAAACCAATGTCGCTAGCTTTGTTAATGTTTAGATAAGATAAGTATAACTAGCATTCAATACCCTCATCTAGATAAAACTCTAAAAAATTAGCGCAAGTGACCGTGCAGTCAAAAAATTATTTTTAACTTGTCCGTGCACATCCTATGTCCCATATGCAGGCTTCTGGGATTTTTCCCTTTGGTTTTATTAGATTTCCATTTTGTAAAAATTTATATTTTTTGTTTAAATTTTTGTAACTTCAGTTATCACGCTAATGGCTCTACTGATTTTGATAAGATCTATTAAATTTTGCATAACTAGTTTGGTTCCTATAAAATTTTCAGCTTTCCAAATTGTTTTAGAAATTTTGAAAAAATACGATTTTCCTAAAGCTTAAGAATTGCAACTACCAATTATTAAATCTCAAATTTACCTGACATTTTACAAAATTCATAAACTAATAAACTCATTTCTAAATACTCAGTTCAAAGGACCTCATGTATCATTAATGTTTCTGTTGGCCATCCGAGTTTGCAAAGGGGTCTAAACGTCTAATTGAGATTTTTAAATACAAAAAAGCACGCTCTTTCCAATGGTGTAAGTATCATAGTTAGACCCCTTTGCGAACTCGAGATAATTGGCGACAAAGTCACCATTATTTTTACACAGGTAACTATGCAAAATACATGTAGTCAATACGAGTGTATTCATGTTGCGTGTGATTCTTAGGTGATGGAGTGTTACCATAGTAACTGGCATTTAAATACACAAATATTTGCTTAAAATCGATAAGCTTTCATGAAATAATGTTGGAGTTTAAATGCTATTAAGTTATTTGAAATTGTTTGAAATTTGAAACTTCAAATTTTTGAAAATATACACAAAATCAGGTAAAAATTGTGTTACTGTTGCTTGCGTTTTAAAAAACTAGTCGTATCGGTTTAATTACTTTCGTAGCTATAAAATTTTCAGTTTTTCAAAAATTTGGATTATACCCCTAAATACAATAATTTTTTCTAAAGACTAGTTCCAACTATCAATAATTCCAAATTTACCTGACATTTTACAATATCGTTAAACTCAATTCAATACGTTCAATGGTTTAAAAATGTGTTCAATTATTCACTGTAGATTGAATAAATTATTCAATTGAAAATCATGAATTACTCGATTGTTCCGTTTCAAATTTTTGTTAGGATTTTAAAAACATTACGAATTTCTAAAACTTTCTTTCTAAATAAACAATTCCTACAGTTGTAAATTGTACAGTGTAAAATGACTAGCCTGCAAAACCATGTAACTGGAGCTTTTCTGGATCATCGAATTCCGAGAAATTTTCTATTAAATTTTGCATAACTAATTAATTATTTGGTAGCTATAAAATTTTCAGTTTTCCAAAAATTTCCGAAAAAATACGCCTAAAATAATAAATTATTCTAAAGCCTAAACAAAACATTCTGTGATTTATTTTAATTATGCTTCCGAAAACGATCAATAAAGTAATTATTAGTATTCATGTTTTTAATGGTTAAAGAGGTTGATTTTATTTTAAAACCCAAGCTTATAATTATTGTAAAGTAATTATTGTAGTTCGATTAAGATTTATTGAAAGTTAATCATGTTTTCGTTCTTATATTTTTAATTGAGCGTTGATTTGCACTATTACAGAAACCACAAACACTTCTATCGTGATTATTAGATTAATTAAATTAGTAAAAATTGTTAATAACATTAAAAAACGTTCAAACAAACAACCTAAACTTCTACCCTCATATAATCGTACAAAGGCTCTATAACAACACGCTCTAAATCATGCTTTAAATCAGTAATAATAACAGATTCCCCACGCACCGAACACACTAAATCAGTTATAAAACCAGCAAACGCAGTAACAAAATACAGAATAAAAATATATATTGAAGTTTCCGAGAGACCGTAATCTCCAAAATATAAAATCCAGAACATTACACCAAACAGTATTTGCATATCATAATACACATAAATCTCCCAAACTGGAAAACCCGGATGACGGTGCTTAAAAATCAATGAATACTCATACCAGACCGAGTCTAAGTTTAGTCTTGTACCTAATCCAGAGATTATGTTTATTATTCTGAAGGTCCAGAAGGTCGCGGTATTGTGGATTCCTTGTGGGGCGTTCACGTACGGGTTCTCGAGATGGGTCATGCGTTTTAGAACCACGTAGTTTGATGTGAAGTTCGAGATTGTGTATATTAACGCGAAATATGGGGATTTAGTGAACAGGTAAGTTGTTAACGTAACGCGCTGGCCTGTTTTTGGAGATACAAATGTTTTAGAATTATTTCAAATACATTCCAACATATTAGAGCTTAAATTAGTAAAAATTCAAAACTTACAGATAAACATAAAATATCTCCAAAACGCAGTCCGAAACTCCACTAATCTGCTTTTCCCAAAACGCAACAGTTCGTATTCGATCGTCAACTCGTCATACTCGTACACACAATCTGCTGTGCTGAACAAGCCCGTTGCTATGGTAATAATCCTTAGAACTGGTTTGATATTTGAATTTGTTAGTACAAATAATTGTGCCTTAAATACATGTAAAAATTGCAATTTAGGTAACGTACCATCAACCTCACGAGTCTGTTCGAAAATCTTGTCTCCAGACTGGAATAGGTAGTAGTACTGGACAAAACAAACTGGAATAATTGTGAAGAAGCTCACTAGAATGCGGGTGTACGTGTCTTTTAGTTTTGCTTCGAGGTTGCTAAAGAAACAAAATGTTTGGTGTTACTTAATTTTGAATTTACGCATAAATTTATTGCAGATTTCAGACAATTTACCCAAGTTGAACGCCAATCCCTTTATAATTCCTATTCCTCTCCAATAAACTTAAAGTATGCCAAGAGCTAACTGGTTTCGTTAGAAACGCAAGGTTAAGTGTCCAGAATTTAATTGCGTTTTGAACTGTGTGATGAGTTTGTAGCGTTTTGCTGAAATATAATTTGAAAGTTTTAAATATTAACCAAACGTCATTTATTTAAACTTACTATTGCATTTTCCAACTTACTATTGCATTTTCCAACTTACTTCCAGAACACAAACCCTGTAGTCACGGTTGAAAACAAAACGTGAGTAACTATAGCGACGATACTGGATGTAACTTCATCCTCAACACTGAATCCTAACCCGATTGTTAACCAAATTAAGACAGTTTCGAGTCCTGGTAACCCCAGTTTTCGAAT
This sequence comes from Entomobrya proxima, assembly GCA_029691765.1. Lineage (NCBI taxonomy): Eukaryota > Metazoa > Arthropoda > Collembola > Entomobryomorpha > Entomobryidae > Entomobrya > Entomobrya proxima. The sequence continues at coordinate 10,508,295 of CM056169.1, forward strand.
ACCTGAAGCATTTGAATATGCTGCAAATTCCAAAAAACTATAAAATTATGATTATTTGTTTAAATTATGATTTCATTTAGTGCTTACTAGATTTGAGATTGTCCTGATCACCAACTTCTACGATATAACTATCTTTTCCTGGAATTCGCATATTTTTATTTATCTAACTTGGATGTTTTTTATGTTTACAAAATAATTTTAAACGATTGCATTACTGGTTTGCGTATTCAATTTGTTAAATCTTCCACTTCACTCGCAAACAATTTCGTGATAAATGCTGTTCACAGACTGCAGTCAAATGATTTTTAGAATAGCTGCCTTAAAAACTATTTTAGGATCAGTGCAGTACCTCTCCATGTTTCAAGTACCCTGCTGTTTCAAGCTTTAGCCCAAAACACTGGATAGTAAAATAACCCGTTCACGAAAATGCAAAGGGATTATAAATGCACATAGCTAGAATAGGATAACGATCATTTTTTTATATGAATATGAATACAAAATTATCCTTTTTCAACAAAGCAGAACTTAAAAAGGTAAATTTTACAAGTTCTTTTTTAACCCCGATTTATTTATAGCTACTTGAAAAATTCAAATTATTTAGTACACGTTTAAATTGAAACACACAATCATGTTTAATTACCAGTAATTTTTAAAATATTAACAAATTTTTGGTTGATTTGTTGAGTGATTTTAACGACATGAATGGGAAATTAAATATTCACAGGATGAATTATGATTCTTTATGAATTCTGGAATTTGATAAATGTTTGAATTGTTAAACTATATTTTATGTACACGTAATTTTTTAAAAAAACTGATTACTGTTGGCATTTATTGTGATGATCTACAATAAATTGTATTTTGATTTTAAATAAGATTGATATTTTTTTTAATTACGTCTATTATATAACAGTATGGTAAACTCTGAGTATATTTAATAGTAATATAGAGTCTAGAGTTAATTTGTAAAATAACGTGACAAATAGGAACATGTTAACTGTAGTCTTAATGTATTAAAAAATTATAAGCAAATTGATGCAGGAGTAATTAAATTTAAAAAGAGCCACTGTAATATTTTAAATGCAAAATTATATAACATGCCTGAATGAATTTTACATTTCGCATAAAAGAGTTAGTACCCAAGATGCTTCCAAAAAAGATAATTTAGACTTCAAAATTTTTTAAAAGAAATTCGTCTATTCTTTTATTCTAATACATAATATTTAACAGCATAAAATGTTTCAAACTTTTAGGTTTGGGTTTCAAACAGTCATGATAAGAGCTTGTCCTATCCTTCAAGAATTACTTATCCCTGGTTATTTTGGATGCTTTTAAGGAGCGCGTTTTATTAAGTAGCAGGATTTATTCATTTAGTCTGTCCCTGGTGCGTCCGCTCATAACACACAATTTAGAAACGGAACGGTAGCACTTATTAGTTATGGTTTTAAAAAAATTCACAAGCAACACCAGAAGGCGTTTTAAAAATATGTATTATAACCCATGTAGTCTGGCTTACAGCCCAATTACCTGAATTTGCAGCCAATTTGCTTGGTTTAAAAATAAAGTGGACGGACACGCAATTGCTTCATAATCAATTTTATTTGATTACCTCCAACTTGTGAATCGATACGTTTTACTATAGAGCGAATTAATTTACAAATCATTACAACAATTATTCGTATGAACCAGCTATTAAATTACAGAACTGTGCAAAACATTGCCATTCCTGGAACTTACAAAGTGTTACTTCGATTATTCGTATGAACCCGCTAGCATATCTATCTCTTAGATGCATGTATATACATTGCCATTCCTGGTAATTCAAAACGCGTATATTTAAATACACAAAGTTTATAATTTAAACAACTACATAACATAGCGATTTCAAGATGCAAAACATATTTACACATTCGTAAGTGATCGATTTTTTGCCAGCAACGTTTCGTAAAATTAATTTCACAAATCTTCCAAAGTTTAATACACACGGATATCAGTAAGCCACTCAAATTGAGCCGCGACTAAAACTAATTCCCCACAGCTCATATTCTGTCCAGGGCATAGCTTGTAATCAAAAAAATTCTGTCCATGAACAATAGAAGTATCCTGTTGTGGTAAAAGCGTAAATATCCGGTTAGGATTGTTATCAGGGATGCTGTCCGGGCTATCAAGCTCAGTGCACACTGGGCGAATAAAATCTTGCCAGTTGTTTCCTCGAAACAAACCTCGACCCCAGAGCAAAGCACACTTAACATCAGTCAAATCCGTTCTAAATCTGATTTCAGCTTCGATCACTGGACATGGGTTTGGGGGTGCTGGTTCGTAGATTTGGCGGACTTCGATGGTGAAGATAGTATTTGGATCAGAATTGCATTTTCCAGAAGTAGTCCCGTATTCTGGAAACATTATCACCGCGTTTTCGAACACGTACGAAAACAGGCACCTTTTTCCATTCAAGTCAAACGATAAGATTCCAGTCATCGAGCTAAGGCAAGCGTCGTCGTTCTGGTACGAACCTAGTGGACTGGAAACATAATTAATGAGTAAATTTAAAATGTTACTGAAACTTTTTAATCTCTAAACTGTCTGAACTTACGTATCATAGTACTCGTAGTACGCTCGCCGTTTAAACACCGAATAACCACCCAGATTGTAGGTTCTTCCAGTTGTTTGAACTTGCAAGCTAAATCGCGGATTTGCACCAAGCTCTCCTAGTGCTAGTACGGGCGCCTTACATGATGTACTTTGAGATGGACAAATTTTATATCTTAGACAACCCAAATTGTCAGTCGTAATATCACATTCAGTCTCAATGTACGGTATTAAAGTGAATATCCTGTTGGGGTTATCAACCTCTTCAGGATCACCCATGTCTGGGCACTTGGTGTGGATGAAAGTAAATCCTTGTGGATGATACGCTGGTATGCTACTGTTTCGTGGAAAATCCTCCCACATTAAATTGCACCGTGCCGTATCATACCATGCTTCTATTTCAGCTTCAATAACGGGGCAAACGGTTGGTGGTTCAACTTCGAACTTCTGACGGATTTTAACACCGAATGCTGCACCGCCTCCCCCTGTTTGAGTGAACGCTGCTTCAGAACGGAACATGATCATATCGTTGTTCGAGTAAACTGGCCAGACCTCCATGTTAAATCCGCAGTCAATGTTCGATGGCATGATTGGGTTATCATTAGGACATTTAACCATGTCGTCATTTTGGCCTGGATAACTGGAGAAACAATCAGTTTCGATTATTTAGATCTTGAAGAATTTATGTTTATCAAGTTTAATCGAATAACCTTACCTTTCCTCTTGGAAATAATAGTCCTCACTTGGTTCAAAGTAACGGGGTCGAAAGAGATTGTATCTTGCACATGTTCCTGGGACGTAGATCAGAAAGAAAATTAATTTTAATTTATTCGTAGTTTCTAAAACCATTTTTGTAAATTTAAATTAACTGTCGTTCGTTTCGAGTAGGAAATTGGACTAAAAAAGTTAATACGTGTCACTTTAACTCTCGGCAGTACGGTATTGAACACACGTAGTATAAATTTGCACTGCGTCACGTTCCAAGAATTAACACAATTGAAAGTCTTTGTCTTTGAAGCTTGAGCACAAGCTTAGTTATGGGGACTATACTCATGATTTGTTGGGGTAATGATTATTACATGAATGGGGGATCACAAAAAAATTGATATTTTTCTGGCCAATTGACCAAACCATGTAAATAGAGTTTGATTTTTAACGAATTTCTAAAAATATTAAATTTTGCATAAGTTGTTAATTAACATGTGCTAACTTTTTAAAATAATTGTAATTGAAATTTCTTTTTACAATTTTGCTGGATTTGCATTTTTTCACATTAGATGTTTTTCCATTTATTTTTTATTTGTTCATGCGCAAGAATGTACAAGCAGGTTTTAAAAAGTTTTTATTCTATATTATTTTATACATTTTTCCGCAGTATATTGTTGGTTAGATACTAAAACTAGTATGGTTAAATTATGTGTGTGTGGTTGATTTAAATCGACATAGCGATTTATTTTGTATTTTGTTGCACTGACTCTTTTCATTATCCATTAAATTTTTTTGAGATTTTCGAGCTTTAAGTTTAATTACTAATTTGCACGCTTGTTTGAAATATTTTCAAAAAAATATGCATACACTCTCCACACAGTTTTTAACGCTGATTTCAAATCTATCTTTATATTTTTCTAGTTTTGTATAGTACTCGAGTAATTTGAGTTTTAAAAACTAAACATTTTGGGGTAATACGATACTAACCTGACTCCTGTCAATAATTATGAAAAAACTCGGGAACATGAAATATAGTGTGAATGCACTCTTGATAAGCCTTTTAAGGGTATCGCTTGTGCTATAGTGTAAACGGACGTTAAGCATGCACGGATTGCTACCATTGAGTTCCCGCGAACCTGTTTAGCAAATAAAAGTTAAATATCATGATTTTGCGTTATCTTTTTTGAAATTTTTCTATGTACCTTAATAGTTTGGCTAACGGCGAGTTCGTTGGTACCAAACTCTGCAAATTTTTAGGTTTTTTAGCATGCTAGATCGTGCTTCAAAGGTTTCAAAATGAAGTTTACCCTACTGCATCACTTTAAAAGTACGATAAACTTAGTATAATTTATAAGAATAAAGAGTCTCGAGTTAATTTGTAAAATAACGTGACAAATAGGAACATACTAACTAAAGTTTTAATGTTTTAATGTTTTAAACATTATAAACAAATTGACGCAGGAGTAATTAAATTTAATAATATTTAAAATGCAAAATTACATAACTATCTTGAATGAATTTTACATTTTGAATAAAAGAGTACGTATCCAAGATGCTTCCAAGAAAAGGATAATTTAGATTATAATATTTTAAAAGGAAATTCGTCTATTATATTATTCTAATACGTAATATATTTAACAGCATAAAACATTTCGAACTTTTAGGTTGTAGATATGAAACATACATGAACGCATAATGTGAACGCAATATTAAACATTTTATTAGTTTTGCACTTCATCTCATCACACTCAAAAAAATTGAGGTTAAAAATTTTAACTTAAATTTAGGATATTGAATCATCGTAAAAATGGTTTGTCTGGTAGAAAAAGGCTTATTTTGAAGGGGAATGGATTTTTAAAAGGAGACTTTTTTGCATTGTATAAAATTTGTATGAGAATCTCCAAGAGAAAATTGTAAAAAGCCGTTGACCTCTTACAACTTGACAGGTATTCTTTAAAATATTAAATATTACCGAATATTCGTTGCCTTCTTAAAAGTATAAAATAAAATGTGTATTCAATGTCCTGTGTGCGTAATTTAAATCGAGATAGCAATACTGACATTTTTCATTAATCACTAAAATGTTTTTCGGACTTTAAGTTTAATTACTAATTTGCACGCTTGTTTGAAATATTTTCAAAAAACTATGTATAGTGTCTCCACACAATTTTTAACGTTGATTCCAAATATATCTTTAGATTTTTCTAGTTTTGCATGATACTCCAGTAATTTGAGTTTTAAAAACTAAATATTTTGGGGTAATACGATACTACCGCGACTCCAGTGGAGAATTATAAGAAAACTCGGGAACATGAAATATAGTGTGAATGCACTCTCGATAAGCCTTTTAAGCTTAGTCAAGGTATGCTAACTATCAAGGTATGCTAGCGATATTCATCCCAATAATAAACGCATAAAAAAGCACTTAATCATTCAAAAACGTTTTATTTCCACACTTAAGTTTATTAATATTTGGCACATTTCCATTTTTTGTTAAAGCTTCCGTTAAAAACATTAGTCACAAAAGGTTAAAACCGCGTCAGTCACGTAAAAAAACGTAAAAAAATGTTGCGTAGGTAACAAAAAATCCTTAGTGGTACTTCCCATGACCGTTAACACCAGATAACTGGGACTGGGGTGGGTTGAGACTGTATCTTGAACCACCGAACTAGAGGAAAGAGGTTTAATTTACATTTTTGAATTAATTGAGGAGCTGAGCAAAAGAATGTTATGACCTTTGGGTAACTATGTTATTTTTAATTTTGACTATGAATAATTGTGGTTGTTTGTTCGTGCTGGGGTAAAGTTAACGCATAATCAGCTACTGAAAATACGCATTTTTTATAAATTCGGTTTTAAAAATAATTTTCTAACATAGTTACGCAAAGTTCATGACATTCTTTTGCTCAGCTCCTCAATTTGTAGTTTAAAATTAATATTCGATTAAATTACCTGGCTACCAGTCCAACTCTGTCTGTATGGGTCGTAGTCTTCGACTATTACGCTAGGTTCGCGTCTGTTGAGGAGTTTTAAATAATTATAAATAAAAAGTTATATTTTTAAAAATCTACATAAGGTTTTATAGAATAGTTAAACTTACTCGATAATCTCGTTCCTACTACACGTGCACGTGAGCGCTAAACAAACAAATTAGGAAAATTAAACCTGTAACTAAATGTAATTAAATATAATCAACAATTAAACTAACCAGAACACAGAAAACAGTTAACAAGCAGCATCAAGAGGAACAAGATCCCGAGTGTGATCACAAGCCTAAAAATAATAAAATTAAACTCATCAAATAATCATCCAATCAAGAAAATAATTAAACCAATAAACTCACCAAAGAAGCCACCTAGGACAAATCGAACCTAAAAAAACGTAAAAACAACATTAAACATTTAAACAAACTCAAATAACCCATTATCAACCAAAACCTACACTTTGATTCATAACCCCACTAAATCAAACAAACCCCAAAATAAACTCCACATAACTCCACTTTTAAACCTTTTAACCCCGAACAAACTTTATCCCCGATAACACGATCACATAACCCATAGTAATTCACACAGAAGTAAACTCCTACAACTCTACTCATAACCCACAAAAATTACGTGAAATAACCCCACAAAGTTCCTGATTCGAAAACAATCGTTACAGCAAAAATAAATCCGATAACCCACTTCATACCCCCAAGTAACATTATTAACCCCAAACCAAACTCCACATAACTCTACTCATAAACTTCTTAACCCCAAAGTAAACTCCAAAAAACCCCCTTAACCCTAACAAATAACCCCAACAACCCAAAGTAACTCACCATAACACTGATCCGGCTCATAAACAAGAAGATCCTTAGTATCCTCACCCCCACCCCCTTCCCCAACATCAAGCACGTTCATAGTCAAAGAAGTCAGCACGCTACCACTCCCTTGAGCACTACTGTCGTTAGTATCCCGTTGGAACTGGAACCTTGCTGATGGGGAGCCTATAAGTGGAGCTGCAACAAATCACACATTTTAAAAAACCATAGCAACCAAATTCCAAAAAACTTGTTACTCACCAGGTATCGTAGGACAACTATCAGGAGAACTATCCCTAATCTCCGAACAATCAGGTTCCTCACACAAGTACACAACGCACTGAATAGTTAACCGCTTACTATTCTCGAACCTGAACATTGAGTAAATTGTAGTTGTAGCTGTTGTAGGGTTGTCATAGCGCCACCGTGACACGATCCTAGACTCTGGGCATCTAAAAACAAATCACACACCATTTAAACAAACAATCCTACCAAAAAAACCTACACTCAAAATATTATCCCCATAACAACTCACCCACTCTCATCAAAAAGAACGATAACCCCAGTCCCATTATTCCCAAAAGCAACGCACTCCCTCACCCTAAACCCCCTATCAAAAACCTCAACCCCAAGATTATAACTCCTCCCATAGTACGTATTCCCAAGTTCCCTCCCACTCTCAACGCTGCTGACCTTCAACCGAACAGGACTCCTTATCGGACTCGAAGTCTGAGCCTTATTGCACGTTACAATGTACTGCTTATCTTCAGCCAACTCCAGAGTCTTGTGCAATCTAACGCTTATCGCTACACTATAAGTGTTTTTGATCTTATTGTGCTGTACTCCACAGTAGTCTGTGTCGTTAACGTTAGCTATCATGTTTAGAGTTAGGGTTGTTTCCAAGGCACCCTCTCCGTCTTTGGAGCAGGGGTTTATTGGGGTTGACGTTGAGGATGATGTTCGGGTTAACACGCGGCCTATATTAATGGATAAGATTTAAAGTGGGTTCTTTTTTTAAAAATCTTTAAGGTTTATGCTAGTTACCATAGAAAGGAGAAACAGTATTAACATGAACACTCATCAACCCAGCAGCCAACCTACAACTAGCAGTAACCGTAGGATTAAAATTCTGCGGATTAAGTGAAGGCGACCCTTTCTCGACCTCCTCAGCTATAACTGTATTCTCCTGTTGCGATAGCGACTAAAAACAAACACAACAATTAATACCCAAACACAATCACATTAAATTTCTCACTTACCATCTCAATTAACCCCAAAACCCCTAAAACTCCCAAAACAACCCTAGCAACCCTCCCCATAATTAAATTTTAATTAAAAATTAAAAATAAACGATTCTGCTGTCCTAGACACTGGACACAAGACATTTAATCAAACTCCCAATCCACAATCACTTCCATGTTGTTGCGTAGGAAACCGTGTGGGTGGAACTACAAGGCTAAAACTTACATATTTTTTATCACCATAGCACCAAAATTAGTCACAAGAGAAGCAAGTAACTACCTGTACTACCCATACCTGTTTCGTAATACCTTTTTAAGACATTGCGTCACGTTAAAAGAAGGGGATATTTTTTCTTGAGAATTGGGTTGAGGTAGCGACAGGTATCGTTGCTATGCTTACCTGTGAACGTGATTGTTTAGTGCATGAGAATACCAACAATGCTTGCAAGATGCTAAAGATGCTTTTAACAATGCTTAAAAGCACACACTTTTCTGCGTGCATTTGTTTATGCGTTAAAAACGCGTGCATGCGAATAAAACTCCCACAACGTTTACACACCAAAAAATAATTTAATTCATATCTTCATACATTTCTATGACAACAAAAAAATAAATGAAACCTGGAAATTAAACTCTTTAAATCTTTAAACCCCCTTAACAATCCTCTGTAACCCAGCAATTTTCTCCCCAAAAACCTTCCCAAGATCAAAATCAACCCTAGCACCAAATCTCCTCCCAATCCTATAAACCCCGTACCCTAGCAACCCATACCAACAAAATTTAACAGTTTTCCGAATAATAATACTAGAAATAGGCGTCTCGGGAATGCGTAGCAACTCGTTAACCTGCTCGTCGGTAGTTTTACCCCAGTTCTTGGTTATCCCGATGACGTGGCCCATGCCTACTACTCCTACTACCACGCGTTGGCGCTATGGAGATAATTAATAGAGGAAATTAATTAATGATCATAATTAATTATTTTATAGTTTTAATCTCCATGTAAACTCACATTACTCCCACCATGATGCTCACTAGTAGCCGCAAGCCAAAGCGAATGCGCAAGAAAAACGTCGCGTTCGTTAACGAAAACCTCAGTAATCGAAGGGAACTCTCCAGTCATCTCTTTCAGTAGAATAGATATAGCGTCAAGTTCCTTACAGCGTTCGATCTCTTCTTTACTGTAAACACACTAGATTAAACTCATGTTTCCATGGGAACTAAGGTATAATTAAAGTATGTTAACCCACGTGATATCCTCGTTAGAAGTAAGAAACTGCCAACCCAACTTGAGCTTCTGGAAAAACGTTAGAGCTGCGAGGGCTCGGGAGATTGTTATCTGTGGGGAGATAAAGGTTAATTTTAATTAATTGTTCATTTAAACCACTTTAATTAAAATCGGAGATTCTTTAGTATACGGGTCCATAAATAAATGACGCTAAATGCTATCTGAAGGACGCTATTTTAAGGTCAAGGGACGAACCCCTCATTCGCGCCACCCGAAAATAGTGTCATTCGACTCCCCAGGTCCCGTATACTAAAGAATAACCATTAAAACAATTAAAATTTAACTAACATTAAAAGGCCTGTCTCCAAGCAGAATCACACATCCAGGTATATCCTTAGCAGTCGTGGCTGCAACTCGGAACTCGCCACCTAAAAATTTAAACACACAATTTATAATTTAAATCTACCAAATTTAAACCCAGTAACCACCCCAACAACTAACCAGGCGCCATCCCAAGCTTCTTAGTCAACTGAGCACTCATAGAAAGCAGCAACAAGTGAAGCACCCCTTGAACCGCACCGCTATTCGACATCGCAAGACGGATTTTCTCTAAAAAAACAAAATTCATATTAATCACCATGCCAACAAAATCACTTAAAATCAATCTCAAACTCACGAAAATTCATCTCCGAAACCTCTTTAAGCACAGTCTCCTCATCAAGAGCGAGTATGTTCCTCCTGCTAGCACACAACTCAAGCAACACGAGTGTAGGGTTAACGGCCCTTATAGTATCCTGGACATCCACATGGCTCTGGTGACTGAAATGGGCTGTACCGATCAAGTAGACTTTGACGTTGTTAGGGGCGTCTAGTACCGTTACTGTTGAAGGTAATTGGGCTCCAGTACCGGAGCTCATTAGGTTTTCGACTTCGATGTCGGCGTTTAGCTCTTCGTTTGAAGATGTTATGTTTATCAATGGGGGTTCTGGAGTAGGTTTTTCTGGAGCCTGTTCAGGTACTGTAGGTGCTTGAGAAACCTCTGGAGTCTCAACCTTCCCATCATGCTCCTCCCCCAAAATCCCCTTCACCTCCTCAACAGGACTAACCCCAACAAGCGTACTAGAACTATCCCCTTCAACATAACTAACCTGACTAACGTTAGCGTTACTCAAATTAACTATCAAACTAGCGTTAACAACAGCAGGGTTATCTTCCTCTTCGCTACTCTCGACAGTGATAACGTTCTCTTCGTTAGCCGAGTTAAATGGGGTGCTGTCACTTTCGCTGTTGCCGTTTAAGGTCATGTCTTCGGGTTGACTTGCTCTGGCTGCTCGGGTGTTCTTGTTCCTCCTGTTTCTGTTCCCACCTCGTTTCTGTTGATAACTCATTGCTTATCAGTCTTTTGGGTGGTTGTTTTTTGACACGGAAAAATGATAAACAGTCTGTTTGCAGAAGTGAAAATATGGGGAGATATTTTTTTGGGAGTTTTTTGGGGTTTCAGATTTTTTGGTGTTGGTGCTTGAGTTTAATGGGGTGACTTGGGTGTTGGTGTACGGGTTTTTTGGGTAGATGGCGGTGAGGTTTTTGGCTTTGTTCATGTTGTTGAGTTGGTTTGAAGAGTTGTTATGGGGTTGTGGTGAGAGTTTACGTGTGTTTGGTCTAGGAAATTGGGGTTAAAGTTCATCGTGTTTTTTATGGTTTTTGTGTTGTTTGTCTGTCTGTCCGAAAGCTTAACATGGAAGCCTGTTCATTGTACATTTTCGAAGTAGATTTGATACACTGACAATTTCTTCTTGCAAAACGCAATATTTATAAAAGTAAAATTAAAATGTACAAAATGCTAACGTTAATGGACTCGGATGTCACTGTTTGCAATTGATGGTCAATTAATTGAATGCTAAATTTAAATGCTAATTCTTCAGTCTAAAATATTTTGAACAAATTGCCAGTATATTTTATTTGAACGTGTTAATCGTTACAAATATTAATAATTTGAATTATCAAATACGAAATACGTGTATAGTTTTGTCGATAAGATGTTATCCTTTACCCTTAGACTGACTCTTTGGGTGAGGGTGAGGGTTCGCTGATGCCTAATTTACACAGTAATTTTGTTAGTTTAAAACAGTATATAGTTATTTTAATTGATAGATAATTCAGGTATTTAGTTACCAAAGTTATTATCAACATGGTGATTACTGCAACTACGCTTTTAGGTGGTTTCATGTTTGAATACTAAATATGTTACGAAAAGTTTATTTGGACTAAAAAAGTCTTGTCGAGTTTTTAAAACGGATTATTAATCATCTTGTGTGTTAATAGTTTATTGTGATGCTCTACTATCGCGTATGCTCGAGTAATCATGCCGCTGTTATTAATAAAACAGAAGAAGAAAAACTTCCAAAACAGTGAAAACTATGCCCGATAAAAAGTTTAAAATAAAATTTAGTTGAACCCCATGCCCACTCTCGTGTACGCGCATTTGTATTATTATAATTTTCGGTTCGAGTTAATTGCTGTAAATAGTAAATGATGACAGTTCTTTGTGCCTAAAATCGTTAGGTTAAAGAGAGGAATGATAGATAAATATAATTTTTATTTCTAACGTAGTTGTAATTCAAATATGGGACTTTCCTTTCGAGTTGAACGGAATGCGTTTAACGAATTGAAGTGATTGCAATAAAAATATTGTAATATACTCAACGTGTCTAAAATACGTTTTTTGTGGTTTTAAGTATCCTCGAGTTAACTGAACTTTATACTTGAATCATTGAATTGCTATTGTATGTGAAAATGACCAACTACAAACTAATTAATTCGTTCAATAACTAGCTGAATAAATTTTAAAAAGCAATTTACCATATTTTATACAAACAGTAATTTAACAAATACTCAAATGCCATACTTGCAAATGCGCGTACACGAGAGTGGGCATGGGGTTCAACTAAATTTTATTTTAAACTTTTTATCGGGCATAGTTTTCACTGTTTTGGAAGTTTTTCTTTTTCTGTTTTATTTTACTCTTTTTTACGGTAAAACGTCTTTAAAGATTTCATGGGAAATACGTTTTATGTCAAGATTTGCATTTAATGAATGGTTTGATAGGTGTTCACTTTACTGTATATCATTTGATTTCTAAATATTAGCTCCCAATTATTGTGCTTGGTCAGAAGTTTAGAAGTCAGAAGTGATTTTGGAAATCATAAATGTGTTCTAATCATTTGTCATCTACTACTGAGTTTAGTCACACAATACCTGATCAAATCTCACAAGTTAAAAATTCTGGATATTATACCAAGACTTGATTGCTGGGTGCTCAAGTTGGAAAATTGTCAGCCTGGGATGACAGTACGTCACTGTTAAATGATCTGGGACGAAAAATGTACTAAATATGCATATACAGGTCGACACATATGCAAAAAACTGATTTTTCGACAATTTTTAAGCAGAAAAGTATGTTTGTAATGCAATTTTTTTGCAATGTTGAAACGAATCCATGTACATCTCTTTAAAAGACGCCGATTTGTCTTTGGAACCAAATCAAAATTCCTTAACGCTGAAGCTCCCTACCCCGAATACGATTTCGGGGGTGTAACTGATTGCATAACAGTGTTTTTTTTAAAGCGCCTGATAGTGTACGTTAAAGCACATGCTTTTACTCGTTGCTATAACCATTTAGGGGGCAGAAAAAATGCACCCATCTCGTTTTCACTGTAAAAACATAATAGTCTGACTGATTAAATTGCTTTTATGACTTTTATGACTTTTGTTTCGTTAATATAACATACTGACGTAATCGCGTTTATGCCGATTTTTCTTTCCCAGGCAGGAATAGTAGATGCTTAATGAAATGAACATACACGAAATTGTGATTGGATTTACATCAATGTTTTATTTTGACTTTATTTTTAAATAAAATTCTAAAATTGTGGTTATAGCCTGTCCTATCCGGATTTACCACTTGATTTGCTTTTCGGCAAAGGATTTGATGATACCTGTATATGAAAACCGAGTTTATTTCAAAATTACTCTATTAAATTAATTTTAAAACGTGTTAGTCTTACCAAGCCAGCAATGATGATTAAGATAACTGCTACGAAATTAGTGCAACCTTTCATTTTGGTTTGATCTGGAAAATTTCTGAGAATCCTAATTATGTACCAGCGGGCTTAATGATACCTGTATATGGAAACCGAGTTTACTTCTAAAACAACATTTAATTAATTTTAAAGCCGCATTATTCTTACCAAGTCAGCGATGAAGAGCAAGATAATTGCTACGAAAATGAAGTAACCTTTTATTTTGGTTTAATCTGGGAAATCTCGGGATATCTCGTGAGAATCACGTAGCAGCGTATATGATCAAATGCAATTCTAACGTAAATGTTCAATTGTTTTGTTTTTACTACCTTGCTCTTAAATATTACATTATAATGGTTATTTTTCTTATTGTCTAACTACGTTTAAGTAATTCTTGTATTACCTTAAAATAAATGATACTAGTTATTGAGCGGTTATGACCAGAATAAGAAGTTGCTAATCTTTGAAGTATCGAAAACAGATTTGTCGCGCTACTTTTATGAACAGAAAAGTTTTGATGAAAATTTATATTGTTAGGAAAGACCAAGAAGTGCATTTATTTAAATACTTTGTTATCCTATTTTTTCAAAACTTCTGTTAATGGGTTGTCAATTTCTTTTGTAACATCATTTGATTGCTATACGACAAAAAATGTTTAAAGAATCACGTGCGTTCACAAGTCCAGTTAAAGGAAGAAACTACCTACCAAATACTACTACAAACCTACTGATATATCGATTTATGCAGTTTAATGAATTTTAAAGTACCGATACCATTTTTATGCTTTTATGTTTTTTCAGTATGATTGTTTAAAGAGTGATTGAAAATAAACGAAACAAGAAGCATATTCGTAATAAAAAATTGTAAATCTTTATTCAAATCGATTTTAAGAAGTTGGGCTGGTCCTCATCTTCCCCCATTTTAAAGATTGCTGCAAGAAACTTTAGCCACTTTTGCTATCCCTCTTAGGTTCAGGGATGGGTGTAGAGGAAACCTAAAGGAAGGAAACCAGTCAAAGCACTGAAGTGCTCAAATTCTAAAGTTGAAGGAGTTTAACTTAAATTCAGAAACTTACCAAGACAGTTACCATAACGAGTATGAGTGCAACGATGCTAAAGTAAAGGTTCATTTTCTCTTGGGTTGAATTGGAGTGATATATCGTAATAATCTTATGTGCAAAATGCTGTCACAAAAGACAATTGCTGCTTGTGCGGGTGCGTCAGCTCAACTAAACGCTCTGTCGTGTGCATATATAATTGTGATTAGTCATTAATCGTGTGTAATAATCGCTATCGATGTCTATCCTTTCTTCTCCTCATCCGCCATAGTGAAGAATACTGATCCAACCAGTCCCAGAAACTATAAACATTTATACATTTATTTTTATTACTTATTGTGAAGAATGATGATGTGCTTGAACTCGATATCGCACTCATAATCAAAATTAAATCTTCACCTTGAAATGGAACGTATGGTTGATTAGGAATATCCCTTTTCCCAGACAAATTGGCTCTTTATCAAGTTCATCTAACACAGCCGTCAGCTCAAGCTTTTCTTCTCCAATTTGTATCTTGCCTGTGTACAATGCCCAGTTTCGGAGCCATGCTCGAATGACGTCATTCTAAAAAAATGCAAAGTAACAGGCAGGTTTGCAAAATGTAAAGCACGACGCGATGTCCTTCACAAATAAACCTTACCGCTTCAGCTACCCATCCAGCAACGTAGTACCCAATCTCGACTTTCACCATGTTCAGCGCGTATAGGATCAACGTAGCCCAGCTTGATTTCACGAAAACGCAGAGCACCATGAAGAACGCAAACATGAGCAGATTCCCACCATGCATGAGCTTCAGTAACGGGTCAAACACGTCGTTAACAGCGCTGACAACAGTTCTCAGTTTCCTGTACTTCCCCCAAACCACTTCCCTCTTTGCTTGGAGCTGAGCCGATTTGTTCACGTTATCCTTTGGCGCGTTAGGTGTAACCCCTTTAACTTCTTTGACAAACGCTTTAACGTAAGCGTACACAACCGTTGCTATGAGAACAATAAGATCAAATATGATCCCAAGAGTCATGCATGACGCTGCATCCCGTGATATGACGACTAAAGCAAATGCTACATTAGTAGCCGTCATGTCCTTCCCATACTTCTCCTTCAACTTTACCGAAACGTTCGACATGTTCTCGGATTTCCAGATGAACAGATCCTCGCTGAACTCGTGGGCTGAACCAACTATCAGGTTATTCAGACTGTCTGTTTCAGAGTCAACTATCGCTTGAACTGCTCCAAAAACTATAGTTGAAATGATCAGAACAACGATCAGTTTCCTTTTCCACGACGACTTATCTCCTTCACGATAGCACGATTTCTCGTAATTCTCCATCTCGTTCAGCATCCTTTCTGTTTTCTTCTTCTCAAATGCGAACAGGTTGATAGCGTACATTTTCGCTAGGAAGCACGCGAAATGGTGCGCAAACGTTACAAACGAGACGTATCCTCCTCCGTTCATGAACTTTAGCAAGTGGTACTTTGCTTGACAGATTGATTGGAATCCGGAGAGAATAGCTAAGAACCACCATGCTATCTGTAAAGTTATTATAGTCGGGTTATGTAATTGACCTTTTTTTGGTAAAGTTTTTACGAGTGTAAATGAAATTTTTATGATTAAAAATGAAAGCCTTCAGTACTTGCGCACAAAAATTGAAAACCATTTAATCACTTCAGCCTATGTTTCTTTGAATGGTACTTTTTAACTTTCACTTGGATTCAATTCTAACAATAAATTTGTCCCACACCGTCTTTACACCAAGATTAATATTTCATCAAATCCTAAATATGTGTAGTTATTCATGAAAACTTCAATGTATTTGTGGACTATTAAAATGTTTTACAACTTTTTATTTTATTTAAAACGTCGTTATGTTGTAACTTGCCGTATGACTGGATATTCAAAGATTAAGTTTGCATAACAAAATTTTTAACTGTTGCATATATAAATGTCGACTGATAGACTTTAGTACTTACTTCAAACTTACAGAACTTCAAATTGTAATGTCAAAAGGTTTCGACAGTTTCCAGATTTTTTTATGCGCCATAACATTTTGGTACTTCCATGGAATTTTCTCACAAAATTATCTACTTACTACTGTACGTTAAACAATTTAAAACATCAAACCTTACCTTTTGAACAATCCCGGTAAAAACCCAGCAAACAGACTTGGTTCGGCTCCCACCCCACCTAGCTCTATAAGTGCAGAAGCAGGTGTAATGCATCATATCGTAGTACAACTGGAGATAATGAGACGGTTTTACTGCACTTTCTCCAGCATCATTTTTAGGTGGCTCATTTTGTCCGTCAGTACCTGGACTTGGTGGTACTATAAACGGATCTCTCCATGAATTGCGTGAGCTTCTTTGCCTAAGCGAACTGCTTTCACTATATTCAGGTATTTGAATCACGGTGTCAGGTATCTCGGATACGTATATACTTTCTACTGAATCTTCATGTTTCAATGTACGGTTACTTGGACTTTGTCTCTGTGAACTGCTATCATCTCCATGAATTTCAATGCGAGCGTCACGAATCTCAGGTAACTCTAAGCTCTCTTCTGAATCTCCGGATATAATTCCACTGCGTTGGCCTACCACAGAACTCAATGAACTACTTTCACTCTCTTCAGCTATTTCAATAACAGTTTCAGGTAACTCTTCAATATATTCTAGCGTCCCTCTACGTGTAAACGTATCTCCTTTAACTTCACGCAAACCAATAAGAATCGGAAACTTGTGATTACTGTCTAATGATTGGTTTCTACGAACAAAACGTGTTTGTCTATTTAGAATAGGTGCAGAATCAGGTCTCTCAATCAGTTGGGTTCTTGAGTAGTTATCAGGTAGTTTAGGTTGAGTATCAAGTGGTAGTACAGAGTTACTTGTGCAAATGTTAGGGGTTCTTGTGGGGTAAAGGGATCTTAGCCAGTTGAGTTTGTGTGAAGTTGACATGATTTTTTTTTGTTTTTTAGCCTACATGTTTTTTGGGAGAGTGGGTTCCGAAGCGGTGGTCTGGGTTTGGGAGTTGGGAATGAAGTGTGGGTGAGAACTTCAGTGAAGGAAGGAGTGCATACGGAAATGGAAATGCGTGAACAAAGTAAATACGTTACGCAAACCTAAAAGCGATGCTAGTTTTTCCATATTTACCGGTAGCAAAAAAACCCTCCAACCCTTACGTTGTAAAAGTGTTTAGCTTTCACTCAATATGTGGTTGATAGTGTGCATCAAGTTTACTTTTAGAATTACGTGCCAGTGATATTGCATTGCCATACTTGTATCTTACTAAGCTTAATATATTACTGAAGCTTCTTGTTATTCCAGTAAGCATTTAATTGTAAAAACAAGTTGGAAAAATAGTGAACCAAAAAAGAAGGAGCTGGAGCTAGATTAAGTTCATCCTTCCGGTTTTTAGCCACACCCACATTGTGGAACTTTGTGCTTAGTAGCTTTATCATTCGTAAATTTTTTGACGTTGAATTACGCCGTTTAATAAGATGAAGCTTAAAAAAGTGTGAGTAATTGCCATACTGGGAGAGTGAAAGCACAATACCAATTGATTAAATTTTAAGGCTCACGGAGAAATTATATTTTCCTCCTGGGAACTTTATGCGTGCAAATTCACGAAAACTGTTTCAAATTTGTCAGTTGTTTTAGGATATCGGTTACAAGTTTTAAATTTTTCTAAACAAATCAATAACAAGTACCTTAAAGTTGTTTTTATCATAGCAAAACATTTTTGCATGATTTGCACGCTAATTAGTTTTGTAAAACATTTCTTGACATGAGTAATCAAGTAGGTAACCAAGTTAATATTAGACAATAGTCATACAACTGAGATTAACGTTACAACAATGTGTTTAAGACTACCAGAAATTAACGTCAATTTTTCACCAGATATTCCAAAGATACGTTAACGCGTGACGCGTATGCGAGTACAGTGTACGTGAACCTTAATATTAACCCGGGTTTATTTTTTATGGAACAGGGATAGTTGTTCTGTTCTTTGTTCGATTATGCAAAGTTTTGCAAGCAAATTGCGTGCACATTTCCCACGTACAATGTAATAAACACTAGTAAATTACAGCTATTAAGTTCATATACCGACTTATGATTTACAAATTGTTCATTAATATCAGGTTAATGTAAGTGGATTATAAGATTCTAAAACGTATGTTTTTAAACTAATCTTTAATTTGTCAAACGAATCACAATACGGCTAGTAAGTTCTTTAAACCGAAATATTCATAAGTATTAAAATCGAACTAAATCTAGTTTAGAAACTCTGCTTTTTACTCTTACCCGTTGCAATATATTTCCGGTATAAGTAATTTCATTGAAGTGCAAGAGTAATCCTCGCCCCACATGGCTTGTAAATGCTTGCGTGCAACAAACGCTCATTAAATTATTCAACATTATTTTCTGTTTATTTCTGGGCAAAATGCCCTTTTCTATGGCTATCTTTTTAAAATAGTGTCATAATGATTATTTCGAAACCTTTTATTCCAAACACAAGTTTTTTATTAGTTCAGTTCACAGATAGGTTTAAAATTATTTGTAAACTTCTCTTAGTAGTATTTCATATAAAATTTTAAACGGATTAGGTTTATCAGTTATTATGTCGTGTGCATATGATCCAAGATTTACGGAAGCTGATTCACTTTAGCGTTTACCTTTGCCCTTTGCTCCACTCTTTGGTTGCGGGATAGGACTTGATGACGCCTATTTACACAGAAATTTATGAGTTATATTTTGATAGTATTAAAGATTGAGTTTAAACCAATGGTTAAATATTAATTTAGTTACCAAAGTTATGATTAACATGACGATCACTGATATTAAGGTTTTTGAAATTTTCATGATAGCTGATTTAAGTTTGTGCTAAAATGGTTATGTAAGAATTTGTGCAAATCTTCTGAGCGCTGTAGAGTATAGTAGCATAAATATGTAAACTTTATTGAACGTGTAAATTTATGGCCTTTTTTGTCAAATGATGAACACAATGCGTTTATGGTTTAATCTGTAAAATGGATAAAGCGAAACAATGAGTCGTATTTATTATGAGATAATTTATTGTATGGGCGTTTTCTAAATCATCAATATGATTTTTTAAATTGTTCGGTTATTGTAGATAGGTTTAACTTAAATGTTTGATTTATATGAGCATAATTATAATTGGGGTTACACAGTTTCTTAGAAACAGCCAATATTTTTGCTTATAAGCAAAGTTTACTGCTAAAATATTTCATTGTTTCCATTGTGGTAGAAATTGTTTAAAGCCTTTTTAAACCGCAAATATTAGGCATTTAACTATTAAGCGTTTAACTTATTCAGTTTATATTACTTTCTCCTACTCACGTCATAAATTCTATCGATCAGACTAGAATTTGTTTGAATACTTTGAAATTTAAATCATAGCAATTTTTCAAACAACCTAACATTTTACTCATCTAAAAAACACCGAAAGTACTGTGCAGTATAGTGAAAATAAGCGCTTATACGTTAAACCTGACCCATTGGAATTACGGGTAATCGAACCTAAAGCCTAGCATGTTTTACCTAAAATGCGTGAGAAAGAGCAAGTGGAACCGTTTACTACAGAATTCTGCTTATTTATTCATTCATCTGTCAATCATGAAACAAAGAACAAATTATCGTTGTTTTACACTGTTCATTGTACTTTTTTCAGATATTTTGTATGTCAAGTTCGGAGTTGTTGCATATTTTCTGTAGTATTCTTGATGGATTAGCTCCAGCTGTGATGATATTGCGTGCATTATACGTGTGCGAAATAAAATTTATATAAAGTGTGATACTGCTTCTTCTTCGTTATCGAGTTGAGTTAATCTAGAGTTGTCTGTACATCGTTTACGTTTTTAATACAATGCTACTAAAACAACGAATTCGCGTACAAATTATGTTATTTGCATAAATGATATTTTACTCGAGCGTGTAAAACAGTCAAGATAGTCAATGAAATAATAACCCAATTAATTCTTCATGTCAGTTTATAATTATAGAGCATTGATGGACATCTAAATTAGGCTTTACTTTACATTTTAGAATTAAACTAGGCTGTTTATCGCGTTGTTTTGAAAATAAATACACGTGATATTTTATTTTGTATCCATAAAAATATGGATGCTATTTACCGATGAAAGATACAAGTTTTTCTAACGTCAAGAATCCTATTGGAATTTAACTAGTTAAAGGTTTATTTAAAATAATTTGAATTCAGAAAAAAAGTTTCGAGTGAGCTTAATCTTTTTCGATTATTATAAACGTTTCAAGATCAATACAAAAAATATTGTGATAATCTGATATTGCTGGTTTGTCTTTATCGTACTAGATTACATGTTTATGATGCTTTGTAAAGCGTGTTTATAAACTTGTGTGTTTGACACTTTTTATTTGGGTTCGTAATAAAAAGTTGTGTATCTTAATGTTCTGAGCAACAAACCGATACAAAAAAGCAAAAAACTCGTGTACAGTAATTACCGTTTGCATTATTCAATGTAGTTCCGCTTGTTGGGGTACATGATGGACAGGTAAATTAGGTTGGATTAAGCTATTTGTTCATTGTAAAGGAAGTTTTTAAAAGGTGGTTCATAAACGCTACTTTACACGTGTGATATGGGTGTTAAGAAATATTACATTTAAAACGTTTTACGGGTTTCCTAAGCACTTTAAGTTTTTAACGAACTATGACAGAGTATCGTATTTGTTTTACATGTAAACTATCATGTTATGTTGTCCAACAAAATACGTATTTGTTGTATTGTATGTTCAGACTCATCAGACCTCTGAGTCAAGAGGGGAGCAACATGTAACAAAATTGTGTAATGAACACAGCAAATTCGTGGAGTACAAGTAAAACAGTCAAATGTTTCGTGCATCTGTTAATAAATTATTCAAGAACGTATTTTTTTGCTACTTAAACTTGAATTATTTTTCAACTGATGGTGCAAATTTTCTAACGCTTTTTCTAAAACTTTATTACCCGCAAAGCATACATGAGCAAAAAGTCGTTCATTGGCACAGTTACTATGTTATTTTCCCCCGGGGGGCACAGGTGGAATAAGCCCCTTTACCCCGCAAAGATTGCTCTCCAGCACGGGGTAATGTGAGATTGTAAAGAATCCACATCTAGTGACCATACAGCGCCATTTTACAGCGAAATATGCTATGAGGCTAAAGTTTGGTCATACAATTTTTCCGAAATATATTGCCGGAAATAGGCGTCAGCTTGATTCTTCGATGTCCTGGAGAGATAACTAAGAAAGGTCACTGAAGGTCTGGAAGGCATCTCCAAGGTGCTTGTTGCCACCTGTGCCAATGAACGACTTTTTCCACATGTATGCCGCAAAGTTGTCATTTTAAGAAACAGGATTTCTTATATTTAATTAAAATTTTTAATTTTCAATGAACGTTTTCATTTATTCTAATAATAATTTAAGTGTTATTCTAAACAACAACGTCTTGTTATTTAACAAGCATATTTAACATTTCAGGATATTATACCGTAGTAAATCTTTAAAGGTTGCTACATCATTTGCATCCATTTTAATTCCTAGTAAAGAGACTATTTTACAAATTTATCGAAGAAATTATCAGAAACAAGAGGTCTGGAAAAAAGTTTCAAAAGAAATCGATTGCTCATTGAACAACTTTGAAGCTTTTAACCAGTTCCAGAAGTATCTATAGGTTCTTGAATTGTGTGCGAAAATCGCTTACATTTTGTAACTTTATATTCCATGAGTAACTTTTTGTTACGATTGTGATAGATTTTCCCCCACACTGTTAATGGAAGGAAGCGCGTGTGCGTGTTTAATGTTTACATAGTTCAAGTTGGGTGAAAGTCGCTTGCACTTTCGTTAGTTCGACTGTGATAGATTCTCTCCTTAACCGTTATAGGTTCTTCGGTTTCTGGACACTTGAGTTTCACAAAATCAACATTTTGGATGTTATATCGGCGTAAATATTTTACAAATTTTCAGTGCAATTCAAATGCGCTTTAGAGTACATGCAATTTATGACGCTTCTATTGTAAAATATTTGCAATCATTCTTATATAGAATTCATTAAATGTGTTTTACACTTTTTATTAGAGTTTGTAAAAAAGCGTTACAATTCTATACAAAAAAGCAATAAACTCATGTACAATAATTACACATTAATAATTTATTGCAGTTCCGCTTGTGGGGTACATGATGGACAGGTAAATTTGGGTGGTTCATAAACGGTTCTTTACACATGTGATATGGTGGCTTTCAAAAATATTACTTTTTAAAAAAATGTGTTTTCCCTAAGTACTTTAGTTTTTAAAGAATGACAGAATGGGTGTGTAGCTGAACAGCATCGGGTTTGTTTTACTTGTAAACTATCATGTTATTTCGTAAGTCCAACAATACGTGTTGGTCACAGTAAAACAGGCAAATGGTTTGTGCATCTGTTAATAAATTTATGGACGTAATGGGTTTCTTTTCACACTTGAACTTGTATCTGTTGCAAATGATAATCTGCTTGCAAATTTTTCTAAATCTTTTTACCCGCAAATTTGATGTAATAAGAAACAAGATTTCTTGGATTTATTTAAAACATTTAAGGTTTCTTCAAATGAACATTTAAATTTATTATATATTAAAGCTTTATCTTAACAAAAATATCTTAGTAAATATCCTCCAAAAAATAACAAATTATGAGTTTTTAAATATAAACTCATAACAAAAGAGTAAATCCTAAAACACTGTATAGTAAAATAAACTAATCGCATGCATGTTGATATTATCTTAAGCGAATTATAGCCATTTTGCAAATTCATGCATGATGAAATTGATTATTTATTTATTTATTATTTATTGACACACAAAATTCAGATACTAGAAGTTTGTAAACGAAAAGTTTAAAATCGATTAAGAAGTTTGTGTTGTAGTAAATATTGAAATTGTTAGTGAAACTCGCTAAGATTTTGTAAGTTCTTGTTACGATCGTGATAGATTTTCACCCACAATTTTGGGAGAAAATCGCGTGGATGTTTCTATAGTAAAATAAATTGTTTGGTGAAAGTCGCTTGCACTTTCGTTAGTGCGACTGTGATAGATTCTCTCCTTACACGTTACATAATAGTAATATTAATAACGCTTTGATATTTAACGGTTTGTTTACTACCATACACTTGCGTTTAAAAATGAGCATTTCCAGATATTATATCGGCGTAAATGTTTAACAAATTCTCAGTGAAATTTAAATGCGTTTAAGAGTACATTCGATTTATATGATTCCTATGTAAAATATTTGCAATTCCTACGAAAATTGAATATAACACATTTATTTGAATATTTAGAAGTATATAAGCAATTTTAAAAACCTTTATTGCTTGGACTTTTATGGGTTTTAACCAAAATTTGACAGCATTTCCGGATGTGATATGTTTTACAATTTTTACGAATTCTGAGTGCAGTTCAAATACAGCTGGGCTGTTCGTTTTTAACCATACATATTAAGCATTCTTCTTAAAAAAGTAGCATTACGTTCCACGTGTTTCAAAAAAACAAACTTAACAATTCATATAAACTTACATATATTCATAACAGAAACATAAATTACAAATTTACAGTATATACAATAAAGTAAAAAAACAACAATTTAAAATTTAAACAAATCCAAATAATATCCAAGTGCTCTATCAATTTCCTTAAACACAGGCAATCACCAAAATGCACACTAACTATTTCCGCAACAATAAACACACCAAAAATCCAAAATGGCTCATCAATCACGTCCAAATCAAAAATTTAAAGAATCACGTTATAAAACTCCACCCAAACGTAAAAAACCATAAACGTCTTGATCAGTACAAATTTATGTTTCACGCTGCAACTAACTTTAATTCGCATGAATTCATATTCATACCCAAAAAGCTTAACTTAAACCACTTTGTTCAAAAAGCACTCAAACCACAAACCCCAATAGATGTCGCTCCAACCTTCCTACTTAAACCACCTTAAACCACTTTGTTGCTCACCAAAAAGCTACGCTCCAGTGCACAAGCCCACGATCCTCACCCCAAAGTAAACTACACCATTTAATCCACCACGTACCTAGCACCAAAAACTCCACTAAAATCTCCACCGAACCAAACGAAAAAAAAACAAACTTTCAAAACAAAAACTTTTACTTTTAAAGCACACGTAACCATATTAAAACCCTTCAGACCGTAAAATAGTGAAATAACGAAACACAATAAAAAAGTACAAACTATTAAATCATACCAAACACACTTAAAACGTGCGTTAAACGTGAGTTAAACAAAGTTTTTTTTAGAAAACGCATCTCTAAAGAAAACACGTAATCAAGATAAGCGATGAACGATTAAACTCTTCAAAAAAACTCAAAAAAATCGAAAGTGAAAATGATCTTCTCTCTTAAAAAATCTACTCGAGTACATCAAAATAGGTCTCTAACTCATCATTATGATATTGGTCGTGATGGTGATCACTAGCAACGCGAGCTCTTAAGAGAAGTTACTTTAAGCTCGTTTGCACAAATCGGATTTAAATGATCCGATTTTAAAATACTCAAAAAAGCAAAACTTCTAGTCCTGTTAAAGCAATAGTAAGCCATGAAGGTTATCAGTTTAGTGCTATGTTTTGCGTGCGTTGCTAATGGGTTTGGGGGGAATGGGCAACAGCATCAGAAGGTAAAGTTACTTTAATTGTGATTAAATTAACAAACTAGTGACATTATCTTGCTTATTTTAAATAGTTACGTTGATAGTAATTAAATTAAATATTCCAAAATTTAAAATTCTATTTACAGCCCCACCCCCACAACCCCCAACAACAACCCCGTTACTATAACAACATCCCACCCCACATCTTAGCCTCACCCCGCCCTATCCACCCACCCCAATACAGAACATTAAACCCAGGTCCACAATACCAAGCACCACATCCCCATAGAAACGCAAGATCAGAACCAACCCAAAATCACCCCCAGCAACAAAAACAAACCCCAAACCTCCTAGCCTCCCCATCAAGCACCCCAGTCCTCGTGTTAAAAAAGGACCACACCCGACCAGTCCTTAGCAGCGCAGTAGTAGCAGCAGCAATCGCAGAAAAGCGTCAACAGCAAGCCCAAGCACAAGTTCACCATGACAACAAACCAATCCCAACAGTAATCATGGAAAGACCAGGAGCATCGCAACAAAGAGAACAAGAACAAAAATCATCAGAACAAAAAGAATCACCAAAGCAACAGGAAAAGCAAGAAACTTCACTAGAAACCGACACCCAAACAGAAGAGCAACCTAGCAACCCCCAACCATCAGCTTCCGCAGAACGCCGAATGTTCTTCAACTCAGTATCCCAAAACGGAGCGATAGCCCACCAGGTCAGCGGTCCACAAGGCCCCCAGAACCCACGCCCACGTAAGACCCAGCACCAAGGGGCAGCTTCAACTATACAGCAGCAAAGGGCACAGGGTCCTAGACACCACGAACTAGAGGATGATGATGAGCCTATTGAACGTATCACTAGGAGCAACAGTAATCCTTACGGGCAGGGTGGGTTCGAGTACCCACCACCTCAAGGGAACTATGTTGCTCAAGGGCCTACACGCGTGCCTGTTAAGTATCAGCAAGGGATACAGGGTGGGAGACCTGCTGGGCCTAGTGGGCCGAGTGGGAAGGTGAGTGTTACATGTAGTCAAGGTTATTTAGAAATTTTTTGGCTTTGATTCAATCGTGAGCATGTAATAGAAAGTAAGGGTTTCAAACAGTTTGGTGAAAGTTGGATTTAGAAATTTGTAATTGGATTTGAGTTGTTGGGAAGGGATTTAAGTTTATGAATACACTTGAGTGCAACATGCAATAAGAAATAAGGTTCTGGATATAACGTTATTAGTTTAAATAATAAAAACTCATTTTCGAATTATCAATAAGCAAGAACTATGTAACTACCGTTGCACAACACAAATGACTTGAAAATTTCAGACGCTAGATTTGCAATGAGAAAACAAAGTCTAAATATTTATTACAGTTTTCAAGTTATTATGACAGCAAATTTTTCACGTGGCTTTCGAAAATTAAGTAGTTTGGCAAAAGCAGAATTCGAAAGTTTGTTTGAGTTAGATTATGTAATTAGTGGTAACCTAGCAATAACATGATTTCCAAATTTTAAATTCTGAAATTCAGAAACGGTAAAAACGTAAATTTGATTAGTTGTTGCTATAGGTTACTAATTAAATATTTCAGTTTTACATTTAACCAGTATATGCTCAAGTTTGATGAAAACCAAGTTCAAAGATTCACACTCATTTACAACTTACTAACAAAAACATAGCAACCTAATAAAAACCCTGTTTCCAAACAGCCCCGCCCTTACCGCCAACGTGTCCAACAGCAACAAAACTCCGCAGAACAAGAACTAACGTCAGAAGAAGAAGAAGCCCTCGACCTAGAAGAACAGAAACCCGACAGACTCCAAACCCTACTCCCAAACTCAAAGTTCACCTGCGGAGGAAAAAAAGACGGTTACTACGCCGACGATAGCTTGAACTGTGAAGTATTCCACTACTGCCAAGACGGAGGAAAGCACTCCTGGTTGTGCCCGGATGGTTTCGCTTTCCATCAGATCCATTTGATCTGCTCGCCTCAAGACAAGACAATGTGCGAACAGTCGAGTAAATTCTATTCAGTAGTGAATTCCCACCTGTACAAGCCAATTAACGAAGAAGAGGCTAAGCAGTACAACACGAGTTTGAAGTACGCTGATAGGTACTATCCTGATGAGTATCTGCATGGGGGAGGTGATGTGTCGTTGCCTTATCATCAGGAGGAGGAAGAGGAGGAGGAGCTTCCTAGGGGGCAGCATCGACAGCAGCAGTCTGTAAGTGCACTTTAATTAATTTACATTTGCAATTTAAATGCAAACTAATTTTAAAATTTAATCTTCAACAGCACTACAGCCAACACCCCCAACAACAACCCCGCCCCCGACCACAACCCCAACAATCCTACTACCAAACCCCACCAACCCAACACTCCCAACACCCCCGCCCCCAACCCCAAAACCCATACGCCTCAAGCCTCCACTCCCACCCAAGCTACTCCCCATCCCTCCACTCCACACCCCAAAGCGCAGCTCTAAGCGGATTCACCCCATCACAGAGATTCGACGCCCAACCAAGACCCTCACAACAAAGAATCCAACAAGCTTACGCTCAACAACGCTCAGGCCAGTCTGCCCAATCCCCCCAAAAACCAAAGAGTAAACCACAGGCTCCTCAGTCCCACCCAAACGCTTTTTATTCGCCTGAGGCTATAAACATACCGTTGCAGAATAGGAGACCTATTCCACATCATCCGGGGCATCATCCGCAGGTAAGGAAATTAAAAATAATTGATTTGTTAATTAAAAATACTAAATTAAATGTTTTCTTCTAGATCTTCAAACCCAGCCCCCAAATGCACAAACCCCAACCCTCAAAACCCTCAAGTTCAAGTAGAAGGAAGTACGAAGAGGACGAGTACGAGGAATACTAATTTAACCTAAAAATTTAAATTATTTTGTTGCTATGTGAATAAATTGTTTTTAAACGTTAATTTATTTCTTGCATTAAAAAAGCATTTCTAAAAACAAAAGTACCTAAAAGCACGTAAAAGCACCGTAAATATTCTGCATACGCCCAAAAAAAAGCACGAACAAAGACAATCTCAATTCACCCCAAAACGCTCTAACCCCGCGAAACATCTACCCAAATTTCTACACAACAAAAACAGCAGAATCTCCAAAAATTAGGCCAACCGACATAACCATTAAAAACTTGAGAATCTACACCATTCACCAAAAATTATACAGTCAACAGTACCTACATTTACCAACTAAATTAAGCACCTGTGCTTCAACAAAGTAGCCAAGCTCTCAAAATCCTCTGTTAATAATTTTCATTTCAACCTACACTGCTGAAAATACTGGCGAGTGGGTGGGTTTAACGTGCTGCAGTGCTAAAATTGGGTACGCACTTTTAATGCGTTATCTTGGTTAGTTGATGGCCTTGGTCATTTAGATAAATCTGGAGAGATTTTTTGGACTTATTTGGAGTTATGAAATAGTTTGAGCTGACGTAAGTTTTTGGGATTTAGTTTTAATTTAGCCTTTGGTTGGGGTTGAGTGAGTTTTAGAGAGTTAAATTAAGAGTTAATTTTACACAGCTGATTTCAAAAATGTCCGGAACAATCCCAAACCAATTCAAATCGTCAAAGCAACCAGAAAACGAAGACGACGAGGAAGAAGAAGACGTGAGTTCGGGGTCCAGTAACACGCGACCTAGTACTAGGGAGGATGAGGATGAGGTCAGTGCGACGGATAGTGCTTCGAGGAGTACTGTGGCGAGTAGGAGTGCTAGTAACCTTGGCAACTCTACTTGTGTTCAGGTGGCGTTGAGGTAATTGCTCTAATCACCTGTTTTATCTGAATTTCTCTCAACTTTTTCTAATCACCTGATTTCCCTTTTAGAATCCGCCCACTTCTCCCCCGCGAAATAATAGCAAACGCCCAAGAATGCATAAACGTGACCCCAAACGAACCCCAAGTCTGGATAGCGGGGACACACGCGTTCACGTACGACTATGTGTTCAAAACGGATGCACGCCAAGACGAGATTTTCCTCAATGTAGCCAAGCCTCTAGTTGACGGGATCCTTGAAGGTTACAACGCGACGATACTAGCTTACGGGCAAACAGGAAGTGGGAAGACGTTCACCATGGGAACTGGGTTTGATCCTAACGTTATGACATCTCAGTCAGATAACCAAGGTATCTTACCTAGATGCATAGGTTACTTGTTCGAGATGATCCACAGCGCTACGATAAGCAACTCACCACCACCTGATTTCAAGATAAGCGTGCAGTTCACAGAATTGTATAACGAAGAGGTTATCGATCTCCTTAGTGACGCACCAAACACGAGACCTGGATCAGCACGCACTCAAGTTAAGATCCACGAGCAGAGTAACGGTCAGATTTACCTCGTTAACATTAACACGAGGACAGTTAATTCGGCTAACGAGACGCTCGAGACTCTGAAGAACGGAGCTCTTAACCGAACTACAGCTAGCACGAACATGAACGATCAGAGTAGCAGGTCGCATGCTATTTTTACTATCCACGTTACTCAAAACAGGGTAACTCGGGATAGGTCTGGGGCTACTGATATCGAGACGCTGACTGGGAAGTTCCATTTTGTGGATCTGGCTGGGAGTGAACGGTTGAAGCGCACTATGGCGACTGGGGAGCGAGCTAGGGAAGGGATAGCTATTAATTCGGGGTTGCTGGCTCTTGGGAATGTTATCAGTGCTCTTGGTGATAAGAGTAAGAAGTGTGTGCATGTACCTTATCGGGATAGTAAATTGACTAGGTTGTTGCAGGACTCGCTTGGGGGGAATAGTAGGACGCTGATGATCGCTTGTGTTAGTCCTAATGAGTTGGATTTTGTTGAGACTCTTAATACTATGAAGTATGCTAATCGGGCTAAGAATATTAAGAATAGGTGAGTTAATTTGGGTGTTTTTTGATAGAGGTGTCAAGTTAAATGGAGGGAACATGTTGGTGTTATGACACAGGGCATTATGAAGGTTCTATTTTGATATAAATACAAAGTTACGTAAATGTCTGAGCAGTGTTTTCGGACACTAGAAATTAAGAATTTTCACAGCTTTAAGAAACGCCAAGAAAATATGCGGACGTGGAAATTCTTTTAAATTGGTCGGTTACGCAATCTCGGGAAACCAGAGTTTCTAAACAATCCCGAGCTTTCCAAAAAAATATCCCGAATTTCTAAAAAACCATAATTTCAAAAAATCCCGAGCCTAGCTATAAAAATTCCGAGTTTCTAAAAAACGAAAAAGAATTTCCACGTCTGGAAATATGGTACACAACCGCATTGTTGCGCTACTTTAAACACCAAAAAGATGTTTGCTCTATTTACTTGATAACTCTATAATTTTTTGCTGAATTGAGTTTCAAAATGGAATTTGTTTATTTTATTCTAATTCCATGTGTTCTTGTCTCCAGAGTAACGGTCAACCAAGACAAGAGCAGCCGAACAATAAGTTTACTCAAAGAAGAAATAGCTCGCCTCAACGCTGAGCTAATGGAGTTCAAGCGCGGTGGAAGGAGAGCCGACATGGACGAGTTGGGAGGGGATGTTAACGCTGAGAACATAATGCTGCTGGCTGAAGTTGAGACGCTAAAGTGTAAGCTGAAGAGTAAGCAGGACACCATTGATAAGCTTACTAGTCAGGTTGCTAGGTTACAAGCTGTTACTGTTGCTGCTGAGGAGAGTGCTAGTGGGGAGTGTGATCTTACTAGTTTGATTAGTAAGTATTTGAATGAGATTGAGGGGTTGAGGGGGCAGCTTTATGAGTCGGAGACTGGTGAGTTGAAATTTGCTATGGAGATAAATTGTTCTTTTGATAATTGGGAATCTGAATTTACTGTTGATCACCTGTTTGACCTGTGTTTTAGAATGCGAAAAACTCCGAGCAAAACAGCGCGTCATCCTCAAAAACTTATCCAGCCCACGTGAAAGCACTGGAGTCCCTGGAACAACTTCCATGATCCAAAGTGTCATAGAAACAGAAAGCGTAGGAGAACTACTAACCAAAGCTAAAACTGAACTAGAAGCCGAGAAAACGCAAGTACAAGCCAAGAAAGAGCAGGAGAGCGACGAAGAATCTAGCGAAGAGGAAGAAGACGAAGACACGAACATGGGGAACTACGCCCAGTTGGCTGACCTAACTCAAGAGATTAACACCAAACAGCGATTAATAGAAGAGCTAGAAAATAGTCAGTTGAGATTAGAGTCACTGAAGCAAAAGTACGAAGAAAAGTTGAACCAGCTAGCCAACAAGATCAAGAGTACTGAGGATGAGAGGGATGCTGTTATGAGTAAAAGTAGTAGTAGCGTTGATAAGAGTAAAGAGTATGAGCGGAAGATAAGCGATTTAACTAAAGAACTTAAAAGGTGGCAGAACGCTAAGAAAGAGCATGCTAAGTTGCTTAAGAACCAGACTCAGTACGAATCTCAGATTAGTAAGTTGAAGCGGGAGGTTGAGGATATGAAGCGGATGAAGGTTAAGCTTATGAATCAGGTTAAGAACGAGAATTTGAGGCATAGGGAGGTTGAGAAGCAGAGGCTCAAAGAGATCACTCAGTTGAGGAAAGAGGCTAGGGTTAAGGACATTAAAGTTAGGAAGCTTGAGAGTGATTCGAGGTTGAAGGAGGCTGTGCTGAAGAGGAAGTTGGAGGAGGTTGAGATGTTGAAACGGGGGGTTCGTGGGGTTGTGAGTAAGCGTGGGGGGAAGGGGGCTAGCCCTGTTAAAGGGAAACAGGTTTGGAGTAAGATTCAGCGTGGGTTGCTTAAAGATGTTAGCTCTAGGGGGAGTGTTGCTAGGTAATTAGAAATTGTGGAATAATTTAATTTTAAATTGTTCAGTTTAATTGATTAATTTTGTGTTTACAGTTTGGAACGCGAAATGGTCCACCTAATATCCCGCCGAGCCGATCTCAACGACCAGCTTACCAAAGAGATTGACCCTGAAACCCGTGATTCCATAGAAACTAATTTGCGTATGATTGAAGAGAAGATACGCGAGGTTCAAGAAGAAATAGTTTGCTCTAATCAGCTGGATAGTGAGGGTGGTGAGAATAGGGAGCGTGGGAGAATCGATTTGAGTGGGTGTGCTAGTATCCATGACTACTCGTACGTTTTTGAGAAGATTTATGAGCAGTTGGTTAGTAGTATGACGGAGGCTAGTGGGTTAGAAGGGAAGGTTAGTGAGGTTGAGGCGGCTAATAGGCATCTTCAGGCGGAGATTGATACGTTGAGGGAGTTACTTCATCATATGTACACGGTAAATGAGACAAGTTTATTGTTTGGTTTCCATGGAAACTAATTTGAAATTTGTGTTCCAAACAGAAGAACTCGTCATCATCACCAACAAACAGTTACTTGGACAATATAGAACCACCACCTGGTATCATGGCACCACCACCACCACCGAATCCTTCAACGGCTTCAACAACTTTAAAAGCTAGGAGACGATTAACATCGACAACACAGGAGCTACTAGGTTCCACAGAAAGCGTAGAGGCTCTAGGGGCTAACGAACTTAACAGAACGTTCAGTAGGAACAGATTAACACAGAGTTTGCGTGGGAGTAAGAGCGGGGTGCTTGGGAGGAGGAAAGTGCTTACTAGACAGGATACTTACTCTGTTATTGATACTTGTGGGGGTGGGGAGTTGAATCGGACTTTTTTGCTCATGTGAGTTTACTAATGTTTAATTTAATTGGGATTGTGTGTGTGCTAACTCTTGGTTGTGTGTTTCTATAGTGATAATAACCCAGTAACACAGATTGATGATAACACTAATAAAGTTGCGTTGCAGAGGAGTGTTAGCGAGTTGGTTGATGAGCGGGGGGAAGGGAGGGAGAGGGTGAGAGTGCGCGGGGGTGGGGGGTCTGGTGGGAATGGGAACGTTAAGGTGAGTTTGAATGGAGTTTAGAGTGGGGTTTACAGAAAGTTGAAAAGTTTTAATACAATTTCTCTTTTGTAGACCCCCCGAGGAAACGCATGGCTCCAACTCACCCGAACATTAGAAGGACACAGTAAACCGATCCTATGCCTTAGCTCGACTGAGAGCGTACTCGTGAGTGGGAGTAAGGACGGTACAGCGAGGGTCTGGGATCTGGAGACGAGTAAAGAGGTTTCCTGCTTTGATGGACATCCGCATAATGTTAGTTGCGTTTGTCACGTTCCTGATTTGAATCTTGTGCTTACTGGGTCTAGTTACCAGGTTAGGGTTTTTGATCTCAGGTGTTCTGAGGTTGTTAAGGTTATGAGGTTAGTTCATGATAACTTGAAATTTATTGTAAATTTGAACTCTTACTAATTTAACAAATTTCTCATCTAGTTCCTCCGGCGTCAGCGTCTCCTCAACAGCAAACCAACCACCCCCAATCCCCTCGTTACCCCAATCAACAACGCTACCCCGTGTTAACGAACTCCCACATGGAGAAAAGACAGTTTACTCTATCCAGCGTGTACGCAACTACTTTTACACGAGTTTCGGAGAGCGCATTAAGATCTGGGATTTGAGGAAACTTGGGTTAATAGGAACTATACCTGGGAAGCATAACTCTTCTGTTATGTGTATTACTGGTGAGGAGAGTGGGTTGCATGGCAACGATTGGGTTGTTACTGGGAGTAAGGATCATAGTATCAAAGTTTACGAGTATGAAGGGAATACCCCGCCTGATCAGATTACTAGTATTAGGAATTTGAATCCGCCGCATTATGATGGGATTGAGTGTTTGCTTATGAGGGGTGGGGTACTTTATTCTGGGTCGAGGGATACGTGTATTAAAAAGTGAGTTAACTTGAGTTTTTTGTATAATTGGCATGGTTACTAAATTTGAATTTGATCTAGATGGGACCTGGAAAACTTCCGTATGACAAGCACAGTCACAAACGCGCACAGTGGATGGATCACTGGTTTATGTGGAGTTCCTAAAGGGGAGTACACTACTGATAACGAGTTTATCGTTAGTTGCTCTAGAGACGGGCAGTTGAAGCTTTGGGATTGTGGTGGGAGGGAGTTTAGGTTGGTTAATGTTACTATTATTGTGTTTTTAAGGTTTTTGGGGTGACTTGAGACATTTAATTAATTTAATGTTACAGGGAAGTGTGCCGTTACGAAGGCAACGTGGGCATGGAGTGTGTTAATAGCAATTCCAAATTTCTGTTTTTTGGTGGAGGGAGTGGTGGGAATGCTGGGAATACTGTTAGGTGAGTTGCTATGGAGATTTTGATTATAAGATTTTTTGTGTTTTTTTAGGTTGGGTTGGATTTTGTTGCTGTTTTTTTGGTGATTTTTTTGTGGAGTTTTTAAAATTTAATTTTTTATTGAATGATATTTTTGCTGTTTTTTGAAGATTTTTTATTTTTGCAAATTTTTAACCATTACCAAATTTCATTTCAGTAGCTAGTCCAGTTAATCAAATTTAAAAACCAAGTTTCCTAAACATAAATTCTTTCCAATTTCCCAAAAAGCTGCTGTCAAATAAACGACAAACTATTCAACTTGATAGTCCAGTACCGCGAATACCAGCTCCAGCAACAATCTTCCCCAACCCCACGGCACAGCTCGTTCTCCTCCCGCCTGAACATCAGCCCAAGTGCTAGTCCAAAGTTCAGGAGAAAAGTTGGACCGCAGGTGCACTACCTGTCGTCTAGCAACTACGGGGGAAGCAGTGACAACATTATGACCCGGTCTACTGGTGGGGTCAATTGGCTTGAATTTTAACCTAACTCTTACTTTCCTTTCCATTTTAGCTCATCATCACCTGAAGCATACCCAATAGGACTATATCGCCTTAGCGACACAACAACCCGAACACTCTACTCGAACAATAACGTGTATGTCAGCACAGTTAACGCTGCTCCTAGGGGAGGGAGTGGGGGTAGCGAGCGGGGGAATGGGGTTAAAACGCAGTATTTAGACTAATTTATTTTTCAGTCAATTTGTGATTTTAATTATTTTGTATCTTAAATAATCGTGATCGTTTTTTTTACTAACACAAGTAGCATTAAATAAAAAAGTACTTTGAGATTAATCAAATGTTTGCTAGATGGAGCTGTAGACTCCAGAGACATTTCATTTTATAAACCCGTGTCCATAGCAACCGCTGTTCCGGTGCTTCATAAATTCAATGCCAGCGCATCCTGTCAAAAGGGGATTGAAGCTGTGTTAAACGTCAAAAAGCGTGAATGCTCTTTTTTTCAGCGTTTTTCTTTGTGTGTGCATGAAGAGTAGTTGTCTAGCGACTAGATTGGTTTAGAGTGTAAAATGGATGGTAAGTACCTTGTTGCGTGGTGATGCGAGGATTTTTATGTGCTAGAAGCTGTTGCTGAACTAGGGTTTAAGATTTAGCGTCTTGTAAAGTTGCTTAGGGTTCTTCTTTGAGATAGATGGGGAGATAGTTTCTCTTAGGAATGTGGCAGTGTATAGTTTGGGTAGTTGAGGTTCTTTGTGTTGGGAGATTTTAGAGTAGAAGTACCATAGGTGTGGACCCGTTGGAATTTGGTGGGGATGAGATGGGATTTTGAGTGCATTTGGGTGCATTTACATGTTTTTGGTGTTTTTGATTTAAGGGTGTACCAGATAAAAGGTTTTTAAAATCTTTAATTCCCGCTAATGAAAATTTATTTATTTGGGGCAATATGCATTTAGATATATTCTTAATTCAATATTAATATTCAAAATTTAGAATTTTTTAAATTACACTATAGTACAAATTTTTAAACTAATTAAGTTATATTTAACAGGTTATATAAATAAACAAAATTTTCGTAGTCAAGCAAAATGGTATTAATTACATTTGCATTAAAATTACAGCAAATTACGTACGCTAAAGTTAACTATCAATTAGTTCATCAATTCTTCCTAGAACGATTTAAATTCTAAATTTGAATCCTACTCGTTATGTTTACTCAATATGTAAATTGTAGATTAATATCTCTTACTGTTTCAATAAACAACGGAATTTTTTTAATTCCGAGCAGAATCACTGAACTACATTTAAATTAACTACTTAAAAGTTAAATCATTTTCCAAACAATCTAATTAATTTGCATTTCTAAATTTGAATCCTACTCGTTATGTTTACTCAATATGTAAATTGTAGATTAATATCTCTTACTGTTTCAATAAACAACGGAATTTTTTTAATTCCGAGCAGAATCACTGAACTACATTTAAATTAACTACTTAAAAGTTAAATCATTTTCCAAACAATCTAATTAATTTGCATTTCTAAATTTGAATCCTACTCGTTATGTTTACTCAATATGTAAATTGTAAATTAATATTGTTTCAATAAACCACGGAATTTTTTTGATTCCGAGCAGAATCACTGAACTACATTTAAATTAATTACTTAAAAGTTAAATCATTTTTCAAACAATCTAATTAATTTGCATTTCTAAATTTAACTCTAATTCTTTAATATTATTAAAACTTTATATAGTTAACTATAATTTTCATACCAAAATAAAAAGCCAAAATTCATAAAAATAATCAAAATGTCAAAATTACGGAAATTCATCATCATATCAAAAATTAATCTAAATAATCATAGCAACAATTCATAACTCAAACACGAAATCCTTAAAAACATGTGTAATACAACCTAAAATATCCATATTATCTCTTTCCAAAATATTCACAAAACCCATTCTAAAATTAGCCCTTAAGCCCACACGCTACACCCTTAAACCAACACTACAACAAACACATAAAACAAGTACAAACAAGACAAAACAGCGCTATTCTCAAAACCCCCATCATCACCTGTGCTTATTACTATAGATACGCAATACCTCTCCACACTAAAAACAAGCACCCCAACAAGAAAACGCATCTAAAAGCAAAGCCCCCTTAACAAGCACAGAAGAACGCATTAAAATATATCCCAAAAAAAAGCAAAAAAAACAAAAACCCAAGCCATAATTTTCTAAACTTAAAACCAAAAAGCATCCCCCAAAACACCGTACCCTAAGTATCCAACTCACCATAAACCTCTAACAAAAAAAAAAATTAGAAAACTTGTAAAACAAGCGTTCTCGTTACACTCCACTACTGATTAAAAAGCGTAGAGAAAACGCCGACAATATTGCTAAAGGCCCATACGGTTAAAGTAACTACAAAAGCCCCGGTTAGCAACCGTTCACCGTTAAATGCCAACCACCAAGTACCAGGACCTTCTACACTTCTACCCCCCACCAAAAAGTTCCCCCCACGCATAAATGAAGAGACCAGTAGCAGAGCAGCAGGCAGTGTTCCCAACCGTTTGTGGACCAGACAACGCCACTAACGTCCCAGTTGACGCTAGTAGCCTACAGGAAACTACAGCGTCAGCGTTAAAAGCGCTTGTGCGTGACAACTCGCCCGGGCCTCTGATCACTCCCGGAGGTGTCAAACGGAAACGAGAGTACTCTGACGTGGTCGTTAAAACTGAGAATAGCGAGTTTAATAATAATTGGGAGGACGAACAGGTCAGTTAAGTTTAATTAATTAGTGTACTTATTGGTGTGTCGCAGATTTGTCAATTTGCAAGTTGCCGCATGCAACAGATTCCCCGAAAACCAGTATCTCGGGATAAAGCACCAAAAAACCCCGAACACTCCCGAGTACCCCTGTTGCACGCACACGAGCGTTACCCGAAAGTAAAAGATTTAACGATCGATAACTCCCGTCCAAAATATTAAAGCCCCATATGACAGGAAATAGAGAAAAGCGAGAGAGAACACTTGAAAAAATACGCGACACACCTGTTGATAATCTACCAATTTAATTTAAACACTCTAAAGTTAATTAAATATTCTGCGTTCCCACAGCAACGGTTAGAAGAGATGGAAGACCCGCAACCCGCATCCAGCCCACCCGCCTCCAGTTCCCCGTCGAACAACAACACCCCAACCCCCCAGAACGCCAACGAGAACAACAACGAGGCTAAGAAGGTCAAGTTAACTACAAACGGGCACGAAACCATGGAGACTCAGAACGAGTTGCAGGAGTACTACGAGAACGGGGAGGTTAATGGGAGTAACGAGCATAGTGCGAATGGGACCACGGCTACTGTTGCTGTGACTACTAAGCCTAGTAAAGTGGTTCACATTAGGAATATTCCGAGCGATGTTAGCGAGACGGAGATCGTTCATTTGGGGATTCCCTTTGGGCGCGTTTCTAATGTTCTTGTGTTGAAGGTGAGGTTAAGGGGGAGTTTGAGGAGTTATACTTGGGGTTAAGGAGAGTTAATAATTAATCGTGGTTTTGTGTTTCAGGGCAAGAACCAAGCGTTCCTAGAACTAGCAGACGAATCAGCAGCAATCGCCATGGTGAGTTACTTCACAAACTGCGTTGCCCAGCTGAGGGGACGATCTGTGTATGTCCAGTACAGCACGCACAAGGAACTCAAGACGGACCAGTCTCACTCGAACGCCAACTCGGCTGCACAGGTAATTTAATTTTCCACAAGTTTCCATAGCAATAACCACAGTAGTTAAAGCTCACGTATCCTTAAAGGCCGCACTACAAGCAGCCCAAGCACTAGTGGGAACAACAGACACCCAAGGTGGTCCAAACACGGTCCTGCGAGTGATAATCGAGCAAATGGTGTATCCAGTGACGCTAGACGTGCTCTACCAGATCTTCTCCAGGGTCGGGAAAGTACTCAGGATCGTTACGTTCACCAAGAACGGGTTTTTTCAGGCTCTTATTCAGTATCCTGATGTTGTTATGGCTCAGGCTGCCAAGCTGGTAAGTAACTGTAATTAAATTTAATTAGTGCTTCAATTAGTAACCATGGGTAATTTTATAGAGCCTAGATGGCCAGAACATCTACAACGGCTGCTGCACTCTAAGGATCGAGTACAGCAAACTGGCCAGCCTTAACGTGCGGTACAACAACGACAAGTCTAGGGACTACACTAACCCTACTCTGCCCACAAGTAAGATAACTCCACTATAAACTCTCCTTAACCCCAATATTAACTCTAAAACACTTCTTTACAGCAGCAACACCAGGCCAAAACCCAAACTCACACAACAACAGCCACAACAGCAGCCAGAACAACACCCCAGGAGGAAACACCCCACTATCCCTCCACCACAACTCAACCCACTCCCAAACAGCGGCAGCAGCAGCCGCCGCCGCAACACTAGCAGGAATGGGCTTATCCCCACTAACAGGGTTAACAAACCTAGCAACAAACGCAGCAACAATAGCCAACCTAACAAGCTCCCTCCAAAACGGAGGTCCAAACTCCCAATCCTCCCAAAACAACACAGTAGCCGCAGCAGCAGCCGCCGCCGCCGCAGCAGCCGCAGGCTTAAACCCAAACAACCCATCACACATGTCAGCGTTACATGGACACCACCTTCCACATTTGCCAGCAGCCGCTGCAGCGGCTGCGGCAGCAGCAGCAGCACACCACCACGCTGCGGCCCATGGGCACCCACATCATCATCATCACGCTGCCCATCATCACCCACATCACTTGACTGCGGCTGCTGCTGCACACGCTGCTGCTATGAACCATCATCACGCGTTACATGGGTTTCATCACGCTGCTGGGGTTGGAGTTGGCGTTGGTGGGGGGCAAATCGGGTTGCCGGGGTGTGTGTTGCTCGTTTCTAATCTCAGTGAAGATGTAAGTTTAAATTGCTTTTGTTTCTTGGGTGTGTTTTCTCTTCTTGTGGTTCTTTTTTGTGTTGTAACGGGGATGCGGGGTCATGGGGGCTCTTATTTCAATTCTTTTTCTCTTGTGTTGGGTTATCATATACCATGATTGCGTATTAGGGAGGAGTTAGCCTTTGACACTCTGTTAACTCTAAAGTTAACTCCACTCAACTCCTCCCTAAACTATACTTCTCTTCTCACCCCAAAAATGTACAAAAAACCCTTAAAACCTCCTTTCCTCCTATTTTAAACATTTATCCATTTAATTTTATTATGTGTTTTACTCTATTTTTTCTCTTCTAGTCGATCACACCCGACGGTCTGTTTACACTATTCGGTACGTACTCCAAAGAAAACATTACTCCGTTTTAAATAATTTTTACTCTGTTTTTAATTTCCTGTGCTCGTGTTGTTGTCTCTATTTTTGTGGCGTGTTATTCAGAATTCTTTTTCAATCTTTTTAAAAACGGGAAAATAAAATACTTGGGCTTGGGAGTAGTTTAATATCAATTAATTTTAATTAGGTGTGTACGGTGACGTGCAACGGGTGAAGATCCTGTTCAACAAGAAGGACTCTGCTTTGGTTCAGATGCGGGAACCTACTCAAGCACAGCTTGGTGAGTGTTCATTGGTAGTTGCTATGGTGAATTTAGTGATTAATTTTTAATTTCTGTGGTTTCTATAGCAATGACATATCTAGACCGCCTAAAACTCCACGGTAAGGTTATCCGAGTGACGATAAGCAAACACGGCAACGTGCAGATGCCAAAGGAGGGACAGCCAGACGCCGGCCTTACAAAAGACTACAGCAACTCGCCCCTTCATCGGTTCAAGAAGCCGGATTCGAAGAACTACCAGAACATTTATGCCCCTTCCGCTACTCTTCACTTGTCTAATATTCCCGCTTCCGTGAACGAGGATGAGATATCTGACGCTTTTAAAAACGCTGGGTTTAACGTTAAGGGATTCAAGTTCTTTCCGTAAGTGCAGCAACGTATTTTATTTAGTTGTTCTTTGAACCCTCTTAACCCCAGTATTAACTCCTCATAACCCCGAAATAAACTCTTGTAACCCCAGTTTAAACTCTTCAAACCCCAAAATAAACTACTTTAACTCCAACCTAAACTCCTCTAAACCCCAATATTAACTCCTCTTAACCCCTGAATAAACTCCTCACGAATTCCTTTAACCCCACAACAACCCCCCTGAACCAAACTCCACTAATTCACCTTCTTCTTGTCCCCCAACAGAAAAGACCGCAAGATGGCGTTACTCCAACTCCCATCAGTCGAGGAAGCAGCCGAAGCACTAATAAAGATGCACAACCACCAACTCCGTGAAAACGCCCATCTCCGCGTCTCCTTCTCGAAATCCACAATCTAAATTAAAAATTAAAAAACTGTTTTTTGACTGATTACGAGAATTAAAAAGAGAGAGAAAAATGACAAGTATCCCTAACAACTCTAAAAGAAAACTGTCCCCCTGCTCCTGTAAAACCTCCTTTTTCGTTAATTATCTGGTGTAAAGCGTGTTTCCCACGGTAAAGAACACCGTTTTGGTTTAAACTACCTTGTATCTTTGTATATTTATAAAAGCCTACTTAAAAAAACATTTTGTTTCATTATTGCTATGGTGTTTAGTCTTAGGGTGTAAAACTCCTGGTTTTTCCTTTAAACGGGATTTATAGGTTTAAATCTTAATCTTAAAATCTTAGGTTAAAAATTATTGGGTTCAAGTGTACAAGGCACTCTAAAAAAACAAGTTTCCTTAACAACTTAAAAAAAGTATTTTTTTCGGGTATTCATTATTTCACTTCAAAATTTTCACAAATTTCCCATTTTTTTCCCTCTTGTAACGTTTCCTCACACAAATTTCCTCCCAAAAGCGCATAAAAAAATCGGTCAAAACAAAACGTAGAATTTAAGTATCCGTTAAACGAATTGTTAAGTAAAACATGTGCCTAAAAAAGACTTGTGTTAACCAACACGCGTCAAAAAACCACGATTAAAATTTACCCGATTAAAGTGTTTTTACACACCCGTGTTTAGAGTTTAAGAGAACCTTTTAATTAAGGTTTTAGCATAAAAATCGTGTTTTAGTATGTAGTTGTAGGTTAAACTTGTATTATATTTTTTATATTTTGTATTTTGTTGAGAAAATTAAGCAATTCTGTTTTTTTGTTTTTGATGAAAAATGCTCTTGGTCGTTTACAGTATTTTGGATTAACTGGAGAAGATTTTTTTGATGATGAGAGGATTTTTTGAACTTTTTTTTTTTGAATTTTGATGGGGGTATTATTTATGATATTTAAACTCGAGATACTTGAGTTTGTAGAAATTTAAGGTTTTTTTATATTTAAGTTTGTAGTGTTTAGGTATATTGTTTTTTTTGGTATTAGTTTTTTTGTTTGTACACAGTGTTTAAATAAAAATCGTTGCAAATTTAATTGTTGTTGGGGGTTTATTTGTGGTGGGGTGTGCAAATTTTTCTGAGCATTTCATGCCATCCATCATCCATGCAAATTTACAAAACTAAAATTTACTACTCATAATCATAACTACAAATTTCATACCACAGTTATTGCACATTTCTGAAACTCCAACGGAGTAAACGAATTTTCAAGTGATGCGATAACTCAAAGATGTGGGGTAAGATGAGACAGTTGCGTTACTTCTACGTACACGGGAGTGTAAACGTCGTAACAAAAATCATACATTTAATCCACTACAAATCCAACAATCTTTTAAATGGTGCTAAACCTTTTCAATTTAAACAAATAATCAAGATTTTTAAGTGTTTTGAATTCTTCCTCAAAAAAGCCTCAAGATTCTTCGATTTCCTACACTGTCATTGCAAACTTTCTACATATTTACTACTTTTAATTATAAAATTGTAGTTTTAAAATTAAATTTGAAAATCGGTCATTTTAATGGGACTAGCTATAGTGCAGGCATACGCCCTGCCTCCTTAACAACAATCAGAATCAAATATAATTTTATTGTTATCTAAAAAAGTATGTCTACATGGCTTGAAATTTTCAGTCAAATATGTTATTAAGCGCTTTTCTAGAAACACAATTCTTCAACTTATGGCATGCTTTTTCAAACGTCGAGAGCATAAAAGTTTCTAAAAAGTTAGTATGTTGTTATTTATGCCTACTTAAGCTGGCGTGCAAAACATTAGGGGATTTCAACGTCTCGCATGCACATTTCAAGCATAAATTTTTTTGAAGCGTTTATACATCGCATACCTATAGTTGTGTGCAAAAATTAGGGTTGTTTAACTTGTCGATTGCGCTTTTCGAACGTCGAAAGCATAAAAGTTTCTGAAATTTTAGTATGTTGTTATTTTTGCATATCTACGACAATGCAGAAAAAGGCAGGGCTTCGCAACTTCTCACATTCACTTTTCAAGCACCAAAAGCATGAAGCTTTCTGAAAAGTTAGTATACTGCAGTTTATGCATATCTAACTTGTCGTATGCACTTTTCCAAAGTCGAAAGCATAAAAGTTTCAAAGCAATTAGTATGTTACTTCTTATGTAATCTTATAGCAGTGTGCAAAAAATTAGGGTTAATCTACTTCTCGCATTCATTTTCCGAACGTCGAAAGCATAAAAATATCTGAAATGTTACTGTGCAGTTGCATATATAATTCTATTGAAGTGTACAAAAGATTGGGGTTATTCAACTTCTCGCA
The DNA here is from genome assembly GCA_029691765.1 of Entomobrya proxima. NCBI lineage: Eukaryota > Metazoa > Arthropoda > Collembola > Entomobryomorpha > Entomobryidae > Entomobrya > Entomobrya proxima. The sequence continues at coordinate 10,551,990 of CM056169.1, forward strand.
CGCATTTTTTGAACGTTGAAAGCATAAAAGTTTCAGAAAACTTAGTATGTCATTTATGCATACCTATAGCATTGTGCAAAATATTAGGGTTATTCAGTGTCTAGCACACACTTTAACGTTGAAAGCATAAACATTTCTGCGAAGTTAGTATGCTGCTTCATATGTAATTCCGTGGTAGTGTGCAAAGAATAAGGGTTCCTCAACTTCTCGCATTCACTTTTTGAACGTTGAACGCATAAAAGTTTTTGAAAATTAAGTATACTGCTACTTATGCATATCTATTGTAGTGTGCAAAAAAATAGGGGATTTCAACTTCTCGCATGCACTTTTTGAACATCAAAAGCATAAAATGTTTTCTGGAAAGTATGTTGTTTCTTATGTAGTTCCTTGGTAGTGTGCAAAAAATTAGAGGTTTTCAACTTTTCGCATTCACTTTTTGAATTTTGAGGTCTTAAAACATATATTTTTCCGTTACTGTAGCAAAAAACTACTTTTCATGTCATGTATTTAAGGATTGTAACAGACGTCGGAATCACTCTATATATATATAATATAGATATAGATATCCAAAGTACTACGTATCGTAGGCAAATTAAAGACGTAACTCAATGAACAAGCTTGCTATATTTGTAGGTCTTTAAGAGCTTATATCGTCACTCGTCACCATACAGAAACAGTATTCATGTTCAGACGTCAAGCTAAAGCATTTTCATATTTAGCATTCAGCAAATTTTAATGTACGAGTCTCAAGTTACATAATGAGTTTAATAGGAAATTAAATGGAGAGAACATAAAAAGTTCTTACATATACCCGCTACTCCCGAGAATCAAATCATTTTACAATTCGGTTATGATAAAGTACTAAGGGTAGCTCGCGATTTTTAAATCGATTTTTCGAAACGCGTATATTTTTAACCAAAAACTTCCTGGATAGTCTGATCATATAGTATGATAGCATTTTCATTTGTAGCATTCAGCAAATTTTAATGTACGAGTCTCAAGTTACATAATGAGTTTAATAGGAAATTAAATGGAGAGAACATAAAAAGTTCTTACATATACCCGCTACTCCCGAGAATCAAATCATTTTACAATTCGGTTATGATAAAGTATATGTAGTCGTTTCATGTGCTTTACTCGAATATCTACGTGAAGTGAAGTGAGCTAACACATCAAACCTGTAGGAAAGCCTAGTAACTGAAATATGAGATCACTTTCATGAATATCATATAAGTAACGAATATCACCACTGGATATTCTTCATGGTCAGGTTACTTCTCTACGTATTGCACTACGAATCTGTTGAGTGTAAGAAAGGGAAGCTTATCAGCACTGGAAGAAATTATAAAGTACAATTTGTTGACACACGTTGAGTACATGCGTGAATTCTTCATGAAAGGAAACGTTTGTTTCCACAAATATTTGTATTGTGGAGATCTCCAGTACAGCATGCAAAGGACATTTTTATGCTTTCTTTGACGAGTTGCGAAGATGTGGGGTAACACGAGGCAGTTTCATCTTCTTCGTATAGTATTCTCAACACAAGTTTAAACGCCACTATAAAAATCATAATCAATTCACTACCGATTTTTAAAATGGTGCTAAACTTTTCAATTTAAATTATTCAAGATTCTTCGATTTCCTACACCATCAGCCATTGCAAACTTTAAAGTAAATTAATGAAAATCGCTGATTTTAATGAATTATCGAAAGTAGTACGTATCGCACACTAATTAAAGACGTAACTCAATGAACAACCGTAACATTAGTAGGTCTTCAAGAGAATCGGGGTAATTTGATACTGTTCTTTTGGTAGGATGATACTGGTGTCATTGTTTTTCAGGGCATTCGAGCTTTTTACAACTCAGGTCTATCGGCTGAGAAATTGAGAATAATTTCATAGGTTTAGCTTCTTAATGGACGTGTAAAGTACATTTTTTATACATTAATGTACGAATTAACATAAGGTCGTGTACAACAACTAAAGTACAAGACAAATAAAGAGACTTGGACTTTTGTATCTCATGTGTATTATATTTCAGGCAAAAATGAGTCATGAGTCATATTTGAACTAGGTATTGTAAAATAAAAACCTCGAATAGAAATTGATAAGCAGTAAATGTAATTTTGGAAATCAAATTATTTAAACTACTCTCTGATTTTTCTTAACAAAACTGTTCATATATCATAAACTGAACATGTTTTACTTATTTTACAACTTAGAAACACGTAGGATGGACAATACAGTTTAAAAACTATCTTAATTTTAGGTTTTTATAGAAATCGTCACAAGACAGAAACAGTATTCTAGGCTTGTCAGGTTCAAATGCTAACAAAATACGCTGTAATTTACAATTAAATCGAAAACGTTATTCTGACGTCGAGCTTAAGCATTTTCATATTTAGCATTTAGCAAATTTTAATGTACGAGTCTCAAGTTACATGAGTTTAAAAAAATTAAAAGAAAAGAACATATAACTTTATAAAAAGTTCTTACGTGAATATAATCGCTACTCCAGTGAATCAAATCGTTTCAATGTGTTTTACTCGAATATCTACGATAAAGTGAAGTGAGCTAACGCATGAACGCTTAAGTCCAGCAAACGAGAGATGAGATCACTTTCATGATCAGACTATTTCTCTACGAATTGCAGTCTTTCCGCACTACGAATCTGTTATATAAGAAGGGAAGCTTATCAGCACTGGAAGAAAATATAAAATTTGGTTTTTATGCTCACAATGACACGTACAATACATGCGTGAATTCTTCATGAAAGATTTGTTTAGTTTATACAACACGTTTGTACTTTTTATTGCGCATGATTAATGTTCTATTTTTTTTAACCAAATCGTTTATATTTCTATAAATTCCAAACATGTTGAATGGAAAACGTGTTACTGTCGTTCAGCTTAAACAATTTCATATTTAGCATTTAGCAAATTTAATGTATTACATATTATATAACAGTGATTATATTTTGTAAATGATATTTAACTTATTTGCACAAACCGCCATTATGCGGATGTGGACGTATAACCCTAGAATAATAACGTAAATGTGGGGTTGCAATCGTAACATTAATACAAATTTTTCCTTGAGTATAAAGTTATTGTAGACACTATCATACTATCTCGGGTCTATCGCATTTACTAAGAAAATTGTGAATCATTTCATAGGTTTAGAGAGATCTCTACTACCACATAATAGAGTATTACGGGAAATGCAGTTACATGTTTTCTTGCACGAGTATCATGCACATTAGGTGGTGTAAACCCAACAACAGAAGAACAAAGCGTTTTGTATTTGAACTTTTTATCTTCTGTATAATATATTTCAGATAAAAAACTAAGTCATGAGTCATTTAAGAACTGTTGCCTCGTATAGAAATATAACAAGTTATCTTATTACTTTTATGAATGTAAGTACACGCAGCTATTAGTTAGTACTCCCTTATTTTTCTTAACAAACCTGTTCATATTTCATAAACTGAACATATTTAAAAACACGTGGGTTTGGAGAATTAATTCTAAACTATCTTAATTGTAGGATTTTATAGAAATCAGATCGTTACAAAACAGAAACTGTATTTTCGGGGTTTTATGCATTTAAACGATAATGAAGATGTTTTTTTGGTATGTTGGAAATAACATACAAATTATGCCAACGTAATAAATTTAAAATTTAGTGGAACACGGCTGTCGTCGAGCTTAAACATTTTGATATTTAGCATTTAGAAAATTTTAATGTACGTATCTCAAATTACGTAGTGTTTTTAAAATGCATAGTAACGTGAATCTTATGTACATGTAACATTGATCTTTGTAACATAAGCACAATCGTTATATTTAGATAATCAAATCATTTTCAACTTGGGTATGTTTTCAACACACTGTGAATCGTTTCTTTTTTTTACTCGAGTTTCTAAGTTGATAAGGTAAACTAAATAAACAAATTAATTTGCTCATTTACAAGCTTAAGTACATGCGTTTGAGGTAGGGAAGGCGCGACAGAGAAATGAGACGATTATTTGAGATTACAACATGGACCATTTTTGTACGAATTACAGTTGTATAAGTTTTTATCAGTTGTTTTGCACTAACAATACCTCTGGAATATCTGAAGGAGAATGGGAAACACAATTTGTTTCCAATGTACCCAAATGAAACGAGGTTTCATTCATAACAGAAAGGTTTGTTTAGTTCATACCACACGTTTGTAAATTTATAATATTACTCTCGTAATTCTTAACCAAACTGTTCATAAATTTTGTAACAACAGTAATCGACATACTATTTAGTAATTTAGAGCTTACAGAAATAAAATCGCTACGACACAAGAAAAATATTCTTGTTTCTTTTGTCCAGATGCGCGCTCATAGTGTGTCATTTTCAAACATATTGTAAAATGTTTTACTGTCGTCGAGCTCATTTTAATATTTAGCATTTAACAAATTTAATGTATGCATGTAGATTACACAGATCAAATCATTTTCTAAATACGCCAAACAAACGAAGCACAAGAGACTTGAAGAGATTTTCAGGAAAAAAGTTGATATTTATGAGTCATTTGTTCAGATTTGGACTACTAGTTCTTAGTACACGGCATTACTTTTAGCAATCTAGAAACAAATCGTTACAAGAAAGTATTCTCGGGATAGACAGAACAATTTTCATAGATATTGAGTATTTTCTGTGGTCAAGCTTAAACATTTTGATAGCATAAATTTAATGAAATACTTTACATAAAAAACTGAGTTATCAGTCATTTATTCATAATTAAAATGTTATAGAATAATGCCTCGTCTAAAAATTTATAAAACAAGTAAATTTTATGAATTTAAGTACGCGCAGCTTTTAAAAGTACTTCTTGGTTTTTCTCAAAATAAATTAGACATATTTAGAAGCACACAGGATGAAGAATAAGTATCTATCTTAATTGTAGGTTCTTATAGAAATCAAAGCAATTTACATTTGAGTGACGCATATCAAACATGTAAGATTTTAGTTGCAAATTAGATCCAGAGTTTACACTAACTTGAATCAAAAGAAAATTGCTTTGATTGCAATCACATTAACTAGAGTGATAATTCATTATATTTTAACTGGAATGTAAATGCAATTATAATTATGTGATTGTGTTCGTTTCAAGAGTACTGGAATTGTATGTACTAAAATGTTGTAAAATAATGCGTTAAATAGAAATAGATAACAAGTGCGATTTAGAAAAAGTACGCGCAGTTATTAATAACTGATTTTTCTTTACAATCCCGCTCATATTTCATAAACTGGACATATTTAGAAACATAATGTAAGATAAATTATAAAACTATCTTAATTGTAGGTTGTTATCGAAATAAAATCGTTACAATACAGAAAAACTATTCTAGGCTTTTTTTTGCCATTTTCAAATGCCAACGTAGTAGTCATAGGCATACAATTTAGTGGAAAACTTTTTACTATATATAATGCATACGCATAATTAAAATGCTATAAAATGCCTCGTCTAAAAATTTATAAAACAAGCAAATTTTATGAATTTAAGTACGCGCAGCTTGTAAATATACTCCCTGGTTTTTCTCAAACAAATTGTTCATTTTATAAACTGGACATATTTAGAAGCACACAGGATGAAGAATAAGTTATAAAACTATCTTAATTGTAGGTTTTTATAGAAATCAAAGCACTGGAATTATAGAGTACTGGAATTGTATGTACTAAAATGTTGTAAAATAATGCGTTAAATAGAAATAGGTAACAAGTGCGATTTAGAAAAAGTACGCGCAGTTATTAATAATTGATTTTTTAAAAGAAACTGTTCATATTTCGTAAACTGGACATATTTAGAAACACATAGGATGGAAGATAAATTATACAACTATCTTAATTGTAGGTTTTACAGAAATCAAATCGTTACAATACAGGAAAACTATTCTAGGCTTTTTGTTTAGTGGAAAACGTTTTACTGTCGTCAAGCTTAAACATTTTGATATTTAGCAAATTTTTTTAATGTATGAATCTCAAATTACGTTAGTGTTTTTAAAATGCAGAATAACATACTTATGTTCTAAATGCATGAGCATTGTAACCTTTATACATGAGTATATAAAACCTATTCGGGTGTATCTTAAGAAATTGTGTATCGTTTCATGTACTTGTACTCGAGATAAAGTGAAGGCCGCTAAAGCATCAACGCTAATAAAGTCTCGCGACCAAGAGATCACATCACTCATTTTTCAGTCATGACCAGAGCACTATGGAATATTTCTCTACGAATTGCAGTTACAATCACATAAGTTTGTCTTTTTGCACTTAGAATCTAAGGTTTTGAATATAAGAAGGGGGTTATTTATATAATACTCTGGTTTTTTCTTTTCAAAATTGGACATTCTTTACTTTTAGTAATTTTGAGGTTCGTATAGAAATCGAATCGTTAACTTAGTATTCTCGGGGTTTTTTTTGTTAACATGTTAGTGTGCTGTAATTTCCAAACATAATGAATGAAAAACGTTTTTCAGTCGTCAAGTTAAAACATTATGATATTTAGCAAATTTTAATGTATCTTAAATTACACAATCGTACAGCATTCGGGTCCATTCTACAAGAAATTTATTATTTCATGAATCATTTTTGCATGGTTGACTTGAGATCTCTAAAGCTACTGGAAGTGCAAGTACGTTACTTTTCTTGTACTCTAGTACGTTGATAAAGTAAAGGCAGCTGAAAAGCAGTGGTTGCTACACTACATGCGTCAACGCTAAAGAAAGTCCACGATGAGACGATCACATCACTCTACTTTCAGGATCAGAGCGGAGCATTTCTCCACGAATTGTCTTGCGTAAGTAATGCAGTCTCACGTTACACTGAGAATCTTCATAAACCCGTGATACGTTCTGAGAATCGTATAAGAAGTGGAAAAGTTATATTGCTGATAATTTATACGGAAGAATTTGAAGTTCATTTACTTAAGTCTTGAATACAAAATGGTCAGTTTCGATAACTAAACCAATTATTGACACTCAAACATTTGTTAAACATTATTTCAACAATTTAAATTTTATAATAAATAACTTTAAATGACAAAATTATTTTACATTAATTAGAGTGAACTTAATTGCGCAACATTTTAAAAACAAATATCCAGAACAGAAAAAATTATATTTCTGATAATTATAGGCACTGGTATAGAACTGGAAATTCTTTTTCTATTAGTTCACAAATCGATCGATAATCGATACTCAAACATTTGTATTCAAGTTTTTAACGATCTATACTTAAATCAGGATAACTTCAAAATAAAATTTAACATGAATTAGCGTGAATAGCGTGAATATGAAATTATTTATGTAAAATTTTAAAAACAAATAACTCGTTTAAATACGTTTAAATGTATGATTTTTATACTTTTAAGTTAATAAATCAGGATAAACTCAAAAAATTAATAACATGATTTAGCGTGAAAAGCGTTTTACGAAAATATTATTGCTAAATTTAAAAAACAAATAGTGTTTGAACACGTGAGAACTTAATCGTGAATTAAGAAGCAATTTGAAATTGTTGAACTAATATGTAAATGTGTTAACAAGTGTGTGGCGTTTAAAAAACTCAAAAATGTCAAGAGAAACGGAAGATGAAAATGAACGGAGAGGTTAGTAGCTTAGTCATAAATAGTGTTTTTAGTAATTTTAGTTTGTATTGAAATCAAATCGCGATCGCGACTCCATATTAATCATAAACCCCAAATCTATTTCCCCCAGAATCATGGGTAAAAACCCTAAAATCCAAACTCCACTCCCCAGGCGCTGTCCTCACAGTCGAGCTACTCCTCTGGGCAATAGAAACCTCCTCTGGAGTTTTCACTTTCTTAACTGGATTATCACACGGGCCTGAGGTTATTAAGAGCTGGACTGCTCTAACCTTACATGTTTGTACTGGTGTTGTACTTACGGTTGTTATGTACTGGAAGTGAGTTAATAATAATTAAACCTAATGGTTTTTATGTTACTAAGTTACAAATCTTTTACAGGAAGCAGAAAAGCGTTACTACCATAGCAAACGGAGTACTTCTGTTCTTCTCGTACGTTTGTTTCTGCACAAAGCCAGTGAGGTATATACAGAAGTACTTGAATACTACACGGATCCGTGATGCTAGTGGGGTTGTTAATAGGATAAAGGCAGAGGCTATGTAAGATAGTCAAATTGAAGTTTTTAAAAATTTCAGTTTTTAATCAAGTTTATAAATGATACTTGTTTTCCAAAAAGGAGAATGAAAACAAACCTGGAAAACGACCGCGTTGACAAGATCGAGTGCTTCATAAACATCATACCCAGCACGATAGTTCAGACCTTCTTTTTGGTTATCACGTATGAGTACGTGACGCTCTGCAATTACCATGACAGTAAGTATAAATTTGAGATTAAACGAACTAATGTAAAATATTATTTGCAAGTTCTTCTAATTTCATATGCTGTAAATGTGTGTTTTAAATGCTTAAACATTTAGAAACCTAATACGAGTTTTTATGATCCAATTTAATCTAGTATTTTTTATTAAAATTTCCATATCTTTTTCTATATCTATATTTAGTATTTCAATGACAAAACATTTTCAGAAAATTAAAACATTTAGCTTTTTGGCATTAAACTTTAGCATTTAACTTTATTTGACAAAATTTGATACTAATTTAGGGTAAATTACGTTTAGCTTAATTGGTAATGAAAATTCCTAATTTGTTTACACTAGGATCAAAAACTACATTTGATATTGAGGATATTGAAATATTTCAAACGTTACGTAAACGCTATTATCTATTTTAAATTCTACATCAAAATTTCAAAGTTTTGTAGTCGTCGAGACTTTACAATTTTAAGCTTGAAACATCAAATTCCACGATTGCAAATTGTAAAGTCGGGCAGGTTAACGTCGTTTAATATTTGACAATAATTTACAAGTTTTCATTAATTCCAAAATTCCAACACAATTCCCTACTATTTCTAAACCTCCAACTCTTTTAATTTCCAGTCTCCAGAGTAACAACAATCATAGCATCGATCCTAAGCGCAGCAAAATCCGCAGCCAAATGCGACGTTAGTACGGTCGCGTACTCGAACAAACTAGACGAACTCGCTTATCACGTTTCTAGGAAACAGCTTCCGTTTGTCAAGTTCACGAAAGAATCGATTGCTGGGACTAAATTGTGCAGTACTGTTTGTCACTTTATGACTATTTGTAAGTTTACAAACTTAATTAATTTACAAATTTAAAATCAAATTTACAATACTTCTCAAATTCAAAATTTCCAGTCCACGTGTTCTACGCAACGCTATACTTCACAATCATCACCCCTTTCCTAGGCGCACTATATCTCGCGCTGATGTTCACTCTCAAATCAACTCTTCTGTTACTTCTTCCACAATTAGAGGATCCATTCCAAAACCCACCCGCAGGAGTAAACAGTTCCTACAGCTACGCAATAGACAGGTTCGTAAACGTAATCTCAAACACAGGCACCCGATACAACAGGTTCGTAGACCCGTTCAGATACAGCAGACACGTCAACTGGAAGTTCCCGTTGCCAATAATAATATTTCAGGTTGTCCAGGTTACTCCGTTGCTACTTACTCTTTGGCTTAGTTTCCATATTAACAACACCATAGAGTCAAACACTTCAACCTGTCCAAATCTAGACGCTAGTTTCTACGGAAACGTGAGTATATTCAAAACATTAAGCGAATGGGTATTCGCTAAAACTCCTTCGTTTAAGGAACTGTTCACAGGAGCTTATGTGATTGGGTTAAGTGTATATGCTCAGGTTTTGTTTGTTGTTGTGCATGCTTTTGCTGATTTGTATATGCGGGTTACTGGGGATACGTTTCTATTTGGTAACCGGGCTGTTTATTTTGTTGATACGTTTCCTAGTGTACCTGGGTATGCGTTTTTTAGAGTTCTTTTGGGGCGTTGTCTTCAGAATCAAGATCTTAGGTGCTTGAGAACACTGATGCTCATGGTAACTATCCGTGAATGCGAGTTCTACTGCAACTTTCATTTCAAGTGGTTTGGGTTCGAGAAACTCCATTGTACGTTTTTCGAATGCTCGTGTACTCGTATGCCAGGAATATCAAATGACCTGATTAGGAAACTGGGAAAAAGGGTAGCCAAGAGGTTTGATAAGTGTGGCGTTGATGTTAACCAGACTATTGATCAGTGTGTAATTGACGCTAGGTACCGTGTGTTTCCGTTTGTTAACGAGTTTAACGAGATTAAGAGAGTTATTGATAGTCACTATAGTGAATTGCCTAGGAATCGGATTAATGTTAAGCAGCATGATAGAGATTTGAAGCTGTTTGCGTTTTTTTACTCTCATTTTGATCAGAAAATCAGGGTTTTGAGTAGTTGGAGGGTTAAGAAGATGTTTGGGGTGATTGGGGTTGAGGTTTTTGAGTGGGGTGGTGATGTTACTGGTGTTGGGGTTGGGGGGTTCTTTTAGGGGGATTGGAAATACTGTGTTTTGGGGATAAAGAGGTTGAATTATGTTGCGTTAGTTAAATGGGCTTTAAATGGTTGTTTATATGTGCTTTGAAGTAAATGCTTAGTTTAATTACTCCAGTTATTTTAATTAGTTTGAGTTTGAGTCATTTTAAAACATTTGTGGGATTTACATTGTTACAGCAATTTTAACAAGTGTTTTAATTTTGTGTTTGTTAGTGTGTTGGTTAGATAGTTTAATTATTCATTGTATATTTAAGATTTTAAGTTTTTTTGAGTTATTTGTTAATCATTCTTTGTTATTCCATTTTATATAATTTTTAATTAGCATTAAGTAACTTATAGTTAGGATTTTAAACTTCTTTGAGTTATTTGTTTATCATTGTTTTAATATGTTGTTTATCCTGAATTTGAGTATTATGTGCATTTCTATGTAATTTTGGCATTTATGTGAAAAACACTTTTTACCACGGTACTTAAATATACTTAATCTTGTTTATTTGCAGGAACTTATCATAAGTGAATAGTTTTTATGCTCAATAATAATATAATGGTTTTTAAGTGTTTTAAAAGTTATTAGCGCTCCTATTACATTTATACATACATACAATTTACTGATTTGAACACGAATTTAATTAACCCTGGATTTATGTTAAAAAATTGTTTCATAATTTTTTGCATGTTTTGCACATTTCAACTTTGAAATTCAGTTTAAGCTACATACATTTTTATCATTTTATGCAATAATAGTGTTTCTGATTGTGTATCATATTACCCCAAAATATTAACGATTTTAAAATTCGAATTACTCAAGTACTATACATAACTGTGAGTATCTAAAGATAGATTTGGAATCAGCGTTAAAAAGTGTGTGGAGAGTATATACATACATTTTTGAAAATATTTCAAATAAGCGTGTTAAATAGGTGTCAAAAATTGGTATAAGTTAGCTATATGCGCATAAATTCAGAGATTTTCAAAAACATCTATAATTAAACTAATTGTATTTAATATTTAACTTTTTAAATAAGCTTGACATTTAAAATTTTTCATACAAATTCATATCAATACGCATAAATTCCATGCTCATAAATATCACGCAATACGAAATTCATACGCTCAAATTTGACAAAGAGTTAGCGTTTATGAGTTTGGATACTTTGTACTCTTCTTGTTGTAGTGAAGAGAAAGGCTGGAAAAAACATTGAAGCTGATGCTGAATTTATAGATTACTTTAGATTGAGAATCTCTCTACTTTCGAAAGCAATAGTATAAGCAGTTTATTTAAAGAAACACTGGAAGTTTTGAAACTAAGTGATAGAATTCACATTCGTGTTTATAAGTTTAAAATTTGCATACGGGGTCTGTTTCACCGAAATTTTTCATTCCTTAATTATCATTAACTTTTGTATTTACGATCCATACTAGATAATGAGCAATGAGCCGCGCTGGTGAACCATGGTTTAAGTTTATGAATCGTAATAAATAGTTAATTAAGTACGTTATCATCTCCGCACTTGCTCAAAAACTTTTCACATCAATATAAACTATACATTTTGAAAATTTGAGAATAGCCTGCTAGTATCATATTACCCCAAAATTTTAACAATTTTAAAATTCAAATTATTCGAGAATTACGCAAAACTGAGACAATTCAAAGACAGTTTTGGAATCAGCATTGAAATCCATGTGGAGAGTGTATACATACATTTTTGAAAATATTTCAAATAAGTGTGTTAAACAGGTATAAAAAATTGGCAATATGTATGTTAGCTATATGCAGGGAAAAAGCATGCGCACAAATTCAGATATTTTCAAAAACATCTGTTATTAAACCAATAACTGTATTACTATATTTAACTTTTTAAATAACCTATTAACATTTAAAATTTTCATACAAATTCATATCAATACGCAAAAATTCCATCATAAACATCACGCAAAACGAAATTCAAGGTTTCTCAATACACAGCTGCTATAGAACAAATGCCAAGGCAACGAACCCCTTCACAAAAACATCCAGCTACTGACCAGCTGATGACCAAAATCCTCAAAGTATTATCGCATTCCATCGAAAAATGATCTAAATTCTACAAATTCAAACTCTACTTAACTCCAAAAACAACGAACCCCCTTCAAAGATGTCCAAAGACCTAGAAGCCCTTAACCCCCCAGAAATCAAACAACCCACCCACCCTAGAACAAGATCCCCAGTTTTCATCCTAAAATCCTTATCACTAATCTTAACGTTAACGTTCATAGTCCTAGGAATAAATTACTACTTGATCTCCAACTGTCCATCAGAGTCATCTTCACAGGAACCTAACGCCAGCAAAACGCCTTCAGCATTCCAGAAAAACTTACTGGAGCTAGATAAAAAACTTGTCGTTAGTGTTTATTACGAGATACTGTGTCCGGATAGTAAGTCGTTTATACTTAACCAGTTGGTTCCGGCGTACAAGAAGTTTGGGGAGTTTATTGACCTGAGGTTTGTGCCTTTTGGGAAGGCTAAGTTTTGGAGGGATGGTGATGGGATACAGGTTAGTTAAATAATTAAGGTTTAATGAGCTTGTAATCAATTACTCAATCAACTTAAAACTCAAACTTAATTCCCCAGTTCTCATGCCAACACCAACAAGAAGAATGCGAAGGCAACAAACTCCACTCCTGTGTAATAGAAACCCACAAATCCAACCAATCCCTCCAACTCGACATAATCGCCTGCTCGATGAACAACTACAAATTATGGGGCTCCACGATCAACTCGATAATCCAGGTCACCAAAGTTTGCGTGCGTACGTATGCTCCTAGCGACGATTCTCCCCTGCCATGCGCTAATGCTTCAGAACTGTTAGCTAAGCACGGAAAGGAAACTTTAGATCTGAGACCGAGTGTCAGTTTCATACCTACTATCGGGATTGATGGGGTAATTAAACTAACTATAAATACTTAATTGCCCATTCATAATGAACCATAAAATTGCTCTATTCTTAATTGCAGTCCCTGAAACACCAACGCCAAATCCTACGAGATCTCCAAACAATACTGTGCAAAAACCTAAAACCACACCACCCAAACGTCTGTTGAACGCCAAAAAAAAACCCAAAGAGATTCTTCAACCGTGTTTTAATTTATTAGTAGTTTATGGCAACAATTTTAAAATAAACCAAAAAAAATCACATTTCAATCATCAAAAACTTTAGTAATAACAATATCACCCGTAGAAATAGTCTGAGTATGCGTATCCCTATAGGCTTTCCCATCCTCCCCCTCCTCCCCCCCACTACTGTTATCATTAATCAGTCGGTTAATAATGGCCTCGAGTGAATCTATCTGAGCAATCCGCGGGTCAGTTAGCGCCGCGTTGTTTTCCGTGTACTCCAAGCTAGTTAGCTCGCTGTTGGACGTTGAGTCTGAGGATAAGGCTGAGTTTGTGTAGTCCGTTTGGGTTATCTGTTGGGTTAGTGTGCTGCTCATCTTTTCTAGTTTCTTGGCGACCTTTAGGGATAGTTTTAGTTTTTCTTTTTCTTCGTCTGTTAGGTGGAGGTGTCTAAATGAATAATTAAATTATTTAGTTAACTTATTTCATTAATTCATAAATATTTAGTGTTTTAACTCACTTTAGTAATCTCATCTCCCTGTTGCTAAGCACCAAACTGGAATTGGAAGCCCCTTCACGTTCATTAAACGCTCTATCCAGTTTCTCACGTAGAGCCCTATAAACCACAATATCAAATTGTTAACCCCAAAAACCCTCAAATAAACTCCCTTAACCCCAAAATAAACTCCATAAAACTCCAACCTCAAATCACTCTCATTCTTCCGCAACCTCCTCCGACTCCTAATCTCCTCAGGCTCAATATGAGTAAGTATCTGCTCCTCACAAAGCTCCTGAAACAGCCCCAACCTCTCCGGATCCTTGGCAACGAGGTTCTTGAGCGTCTCGTAAACACTAGGGACTAGGCACATCACATCACAACTCGCATACGCAATCATCTGTTTGGTCAGGGGTCTTCTTGACCAGTACTTTTGGTCGTGTCTATAGACTGACTGCAAAACAAACTTTTTAGTTCCCATAACAACAAAAACCTCAAAATTTGACTCACCTTAACTTTATCCTTAAAAGGATTGCAAACAGTCCCGTAAACAGAACAAAGATTATTCAAACTAATGTTTTTACTACTCCCGCTCCTCTTATCCCCATCCTCCTCCCCCTCCCCAGAACTAATTACAATATGAGCAACCTGAGTATCAAAAACCCCAGCCAATTTAACACCAAACTGCCTATACAAATTAACACTATCGTTCCTACAATCGTGCATAACCTTGACAACCCCACCACAAAGTAACTTCCCCAGCAAACTCTTCTCCCCCCCTTCAATCAACCCAGGTTGGGTAAGCACATCAAAAATAAAAACACTCCCACGACCAGTCCCAACCTGCACAAGAGTTATCTGCCCATCATTCCCGAGATTAATCCCTTCAAAATCTACGCTAACTGGCTCGTTAGCGTTCAGAATCTCTTCAATTATCTGGTTAGCTTTACGCTGATTAGATACTATAGAAGTTCTACTTAATATGTAAGCGCGTAGTTCTTCAGTGTCTCCAGTTTCACAGAGTGAGTTAAACTGGTTAGTGTGTTGCTGTAGTAACGGGAGTGGGGTTGATGTTGGGCTTAACAGGACTCCTGGAGATGAAGCTTCTTTTTTGTAGTCGTGTTGGACGTTTGAGTTTATCGTTTGGAGTAGTACTTTTGAGACTCGCTGGTTTAGTAGGGACTTTTGAGGTGGAGGTGGCTGAGGTGGTGACTCCTTTTTAGGTGGAGGGTCTTTTTTGGGGGAGGGTTGTTCGGGTTTTGGTTTAGGGGGTGGGGGTTTGGGAAGCGTGGGTAAAGGCGTTAGTGTTAGTGTGCTTGGGGTTCCTGATTGGCGTTTTAGGTATTCGAGCCCTACTTTATACGAGTCTGAAAACGTTACCAAGTTGCTGTGGACCTATAAGATAAATTTAGGTAATTATAGTTAAATAGTTTCCATGGAAACACAAAGTTAATCTTTCTTACCAAAAAACACTGCGGATACATCTTAAAGAACGTACAAAGATCCGAAGGCGTCTTAAAGTTCTCCCAATGCTCCTCCCCATCAAACTTAGCATTCCCAGCGCAAAACAGCTGCTCAACAAGCATCGGCCCCCGCTCACTCAAGCAATTCCCGTAAAACTCAATCAACTCTACCATCCGCTTCTTATCAACAATCTGCTTATCAGGGTTCTCGGTAGCGTTTTCGTTATAGTAGTTCTCGAACTCTTTGAGTAGCACTTCGTCTTGAGCGTTGATTATAAACGTTTCTGGGTATTTTGAGAGGAATTGGGTGAATTCGCGGATGTGTTGGCCGGAGACGTGCCTAAATAAAGATTTATAATTAGTTAATGAACAAACTTATTAACTTGACTAGTTAATTTCCACCCACCGAATAGGAGCTGGAGCCTGACTCCTATGCCCAAGCAAACTTTTAACAGGAACCCAGATCCCTAACCCGTACTGCATCAACCGCTCCCTAAAGTACTCCACAGCCTCGTTATCAATGCTAACGTTAGCGTTCTCGACCTCCAGCTCCTGGTCACCCGGGTTCTTGATCAAGCTCGAGTTAACGTTGTAGCTGACCATGTCCCCTTCGATCTTGAATATGCTCGGGTAGCTGCTTAGGAACTTTTTTAGGCCGGATTGGGAGCCTCCTGCTATTTGGCGCATTCTGAAATGGACAAAAATCTCAATTAAAATCCCATTAAAATTAACAATTAATCTTAATTAACTCACTCTTTCGTAAACCCCTTCGACCCAAACTGACAACTCAAATCATGCAACGTCCGTTTATTAGTGTACAGCACGTTAACATTCGCGTTATTATTATTGTTCCCATGGCTAGGATCTAGCAGCTTCTCGATAAAAAATAGAAGCGTTTTGTTCCTCAAGTGCTCGTACGTTGCTGGGTCCATTGCTAAAGTCTATTTAATCTTTTTAGTCTTTTGGAAATTAAAATTAAAAATTAAAAACCGGAGGTAGCGTTATCACGGACGCATATTCTCAGCTGTGTTATTGCTAACTGGGCATGCTACAGAATCTAGATAACGGGGTTTTGTTAAATAATTGCGTAAATGGGAGTTTAAAAGGGTGTAGATCATCTGTTCTTGTTTCGTGTCGGTGTTTAAGTTGGGGTGTCGGGTAACTTGTTGGTGATGGAATGTGAACGTGCAAGTTGGCAGGATACAGGAGAGAGTGCATTTAGATTGGAAAAGCGTGATTTTAATTGGATTTAATTTGTGTTAATTTTAAAAAATCATCAGATTTACTTAAATAACTCATCATTAAACTATAATCCCCCATGACAACTCATCAAAATCATCATAACCCAAATCCCTGTGTATGCAAATTAACCAAACCCAAGATTATGCAAGTAACCCGACATGTAGGTCTTTGTTAAACCCGACGACGCTGTCGCTACTACAAATTCTCATCAACTAATCCTCATAACCCATTTAAATGATAAAACAAGTTTGATACCCAAATCACATGATAGCTTCCTGAATAAAAATCAAAAACCTCATGCAAAACCCTAACTTTACATAACTCTCTACATAACTTTCATTTTCTTCAAAAAAAAAATCAATCAATCTCTAAACAATTTACCCAAAATTAACCAAACAAAAACCCCCCATAACGATTAAATAACCACACAGATAAAAATCTCTATAGAAACAAGCAATTATTTGTTTAGAAGAAACGCACATTTTTTCTCATAATTTTTAACACTCTTACAAGCTTGTTAACAAGCCTATAAAAGCGTTTTGTTCACTTGTGCGTTGGATCATCGCAAACAACATTCAAACATTCTTTTTGTTGCTATGACTACATACGCTGTAACGAGTACGCTGCAAGCGTACACTACAGAGAAACCAGAGCTTTTACCAAAAAAGGAATGCACACTCGATTTAATCACCTTCTCACGATACATCTCAACGTAAACCACAAGCGATTCTTTTGTGTTACTGTGGTAACATTGATACAGCTACAAACGCTGATTAGAGCACAGGAAAAGGTTAGTTAAAAGCAACATGAACATACACACCCTACAGAAACCATACCAACAATAGTAGAAAACTTTCAAACATTGCCAATAGCAACCACCCTCTTTTTCAACACAGATCTGTATTGAAAACCCACCCTTTTTAGTACAGTCTCAGTAAGCATCCCCTTCACTACAATTTCAACCAAGTTTCTATACCAACAAAAAAACACAGAAAGTGGCGAAACAGAAGGAAAAAAAATTAATATTTTGTGCATAAAAAATACTTAACATGGGCCGATGAGTTAGTAGGGTGAAGGTTTTTATCAATAGTCCTGAAATTGAAAAGGCTTTACGGAAAAAGTGAAAATACACTATAGCAACTGAATACACTGGCTGTAATCCAATTAGTCGGGTAGCACGTTAATTTAATTTAATATTGCCATGACCACATCGTGCTAATAGTGACAAAAACATGAACTCATCAAGAAACGTGGACGTGGTAAAAACCACATCAAACGAACCAGTTGACCAGGCAACAAATTTCCTAAAAATCCCTAGAATTCGGTTAAAGCAGGGTAAAGTGAGTAAGAGCGCAGGTACGAGCCCTTCGTCGCCACCACAACAGTCACTAGAAGAACCTGGGAGCCCTAAGAACAACAAGTTCAGTTACATTGAGAATTCTCATCTAGTTAACCCGCTTATGATACAACAGCAGCAGTTGAAAATGAGGAAGAGTCAGTATGGTGAGGAGGATGAGGAGGGTGGTCATGGAGACACCGTTAGTTCTGGGGGGAAGGTGCTTATTCAACCTAAGAAGCTGCCTAATCCGATTAAAGAGAGTGTTGCTATGCAGAGTATTCATAGGGAGTTGCTACTCAACCAGAAAATGTGAGTAAATTAATTTTAAAATTGTGATTGTTTCCATGGAAACTAAATTAATTAAATTGTGTTTCTCATTTTCCAGTGGCCGATCAGTATTAAACCACAAAACAGAACTCCAACGCGCGCTCGAAAAACTAGCAACAAAATCCGTTGACAATGACAACAACCCAGAGGACAAGAGCCCCTCTACCCCAAACCCCCCAACTTTACCCACTCTTCAACCCACTGTAGTAGCCCATAACAACAAGAACGACGAGTTCCAAAGGATCTTAGAAGCTAGAGCAAAACAAATAGAGGACCAAAAGTGTTTCGTAGACGGGGTTACCAAGGCACCTGTTATCCGGGAGAGTGAGTTCGAGAAGATTCATAAGCGGATTACACATAAATAATCTTGGAAAACTTGCCATGGCGATTTTTTCCCCTCATTTGTATTTGCTAACTGTAAATTTTTAATTTATTACTTTACCAAGGCAATTTATTAGTTAGTGTAGTTAGTGTCAATTGTCATCAGAATAATATGCTGCTATAGTAACGTGTAACTAAAAACTCGTGTGTCGTACCTATTAACTCGTAAAACGTGTGTAAAATGATCATGCTTTCTGGTGTATTTTGTGATGTTTCAGATGCAATTTAAAAATGCGTATTTTATCGGGAGCTGTTTAATTGAATATTTTTAAAAATAAATTATCTGAATTTTATGGAAAAGTTTTATGATTAAATCTTTTTATAACTTATGCTACTAAACGCATGAACCCCTGCATAACCCCCAAAATAAACTCCCCCCAACTCACTTCCATCAATTTCCATACAAAACACACTTTATTCCAAAAAAACACCACACACTCGATAAAAAAAACCTCCAAAATAAAGTACATCACAACATCCATGTAAACATTAATACAGACATAATAAAGAAGAACCAACGATCGATAACCACCAAAAAAAAGAAAAAAAGCACTTTTTCTCTGACTATACAATTAATTTAGTTAAACTACACAACTACAGCTCATCATGATTCTCCTTATCATCATCATCCTCGTTGTCAGAGTCTTCAGCTTCCTCGTCAGCCTTCTTCTCCGCTTCTGACTTTTTCCTGTCTTCTTCGTCTTGCGCTTCCTTCATCTTCTTTTCTTGTTCCTAATGGAAACAAAAGAATTATCATCATTTTAGTAATTATATAAAATTACCACCATTAAAATAATTAAAATAAACACAAATCATCTTACCACCCCATCAACAATCCCTTTCCTCTTCTCCTCAGCAACCCCAACATCATCAGTAACAAGAACATTATCAAAAATAGTCCCGCTCTTAACCTGCCAAAGATCAAACCCAACCCCACAGATCGCCGGATACCTATAAATCTCACTATCCGGACTATACTCAGGGTTATCAATCTCAGGATGAATCCAAGGCCCTTTATAAGCCGGGTTATCAATCTGCTTAGGCTTCCACTCCCCTTTAAAGTTGGGATTATCGATCATAGGCGGCTCCCATTCCCCATCCATCTCATCATCCCAGTCCTCAGGCTTAGTAGCATCCGGATCCGGAATGTGCTCAGGTTGATCCCAGTCCTCAGGCTTGGTGTCGTTGGGGTCATCGATCGTAGCACGGTCATCCCAGTCGCTAGGCTTAGAGGCTTCGGGGTCCTTGATCTTCT
This sequence comes from Entomobrya proxima, assembly GCA_029691765.1. Taxonomy (NCBI): domain Eukaryota; kingdom Metazoa; phylum Arthropoda; class Collembola; order Entomobryomorpha; family Entomobryidae; genus Entomobrya; species Entomobrya proxima. The sequence continues at coordinate 10,572,076 of CM056169.1, forward strand.
TTGGTGGGAGGAAGGACCAGTCATCCTCGAGGTTACCGCTTTGGACCTTGTCTCCGTCGATAAGGACTTGGTAAGTTTGGTCTGGCTCTACAATTAACGTGTACACGTGCGTGTAAACGTCGTCTTTGCACCGGACTTCCCTAAAAGATAAACAAAAGAGCATTAGCAACTAGTTTAAAATTACCATGGAAACATGTAAAATGTCAACTTACTTGTTAATCAGATGATTTTTCCCTTTATAGTTGAAGATAACGTGAACCTTCTTAGTCCCAGGACCACAAATGTCCGGCCCAAACATAACCAGGTAAGGAGTATCCCCGTGCATGTCAGTCGGCTCAAAGTCGCAGTTGAACAGCTTGATGTACCCCCCGCCACAGTCAATGTTCTGCTCGTGCTTCACGCTGAACTGGAGAACTAGCGTTTTCTTCTCGTTCGTGAACTCGGGGAAGCGGGTTGAGAGGGCGTAGAAGTGGGCGTCTTGGGTTGTTTTTATGCCTTGAAACACGGAGGATTAAAGTTAGTTAATTTAATAGGATTCAGGGCAATTAAACATTTAGATTTTACCTTTGTTATTCTCGTCAGCGTAGAACTTCCCAGCTGTAGCCTCGAACTTGCCAAATGTTTTCCCGTCGTGCTTCGAAGTCAACCATCTCTCCTGCCAGGAATCTGTGAAACACAATTAAAATATCAATTAACTAATCCCCAAAAATTCACTAAAAATCCCCTCCAATTTTCCCCCTAAAATCACTCACCATCGTCAAAACTCTCCTCAAAGTAAACCTCCCCAAAAACAACCCCAAAAACCCCAAAAACCACCCCAACAATCACGCTTAACCTCATGTTAAAAACCCCAAAAAACTAGTTGCGTCCCAATTAATTAAAATGATCAATTATCTCAAAATCACGTCTTAACAGTCCAACACCAAAGTTTAAAGTGAACTCGCAAACCCAAACTGCTCAGTCTAGTGATCAGAAAGACCGGCTCAAAAGTGAACCTGGAATTTACAGAGAGCTGAGAAGAGTAAAACACCGAAACAAATGTTCGTTTCCCATTGGCCCGAGTGTGTGGATGGCGAGCCAATTGGAATTGGCCAACGGATTGATGGGGGTGTTGGTTCTTGTTGTTGTGGTGATGTATTTGAGTTGTGTGCTGTGCTGTGTTACAATTTGAGTATGTATTGGGAGGTTGAGTTAGAGTGCAGTGGACTTGGGAATGATCTGGAAGGTTGCAGTGTGGATGGGATATGCTGAAGGATTGACAGGAGAGTAAAGGGGGGTTCAGTGAAGATTGGGATGGGATTTTGGGGAAACTTGTGTTTGGGTAATTTAATTGATTGTGAAGTTTAAAGAGCGTTTTTTGATTGATTCTAATGATCATTGAATGAATAGTTAAGTTGTAAGTCTGTTCTGAACAAACTTAATGAGTTACCCCCTGACACCTCATCCACCATCCGGTGTTATTGTTTTCGCTTGATCAACCTGCTTGTACACTGAACTGTGATTGAAAAAGTGACAGACATGCTATGCTATTGTTGTTGTTGTGGAGATGAGGATTTTGATGACATGACAACTTGGATGTTGGAAATTGGAGCAAAAATTATTTAGGAAACGTGGCAGTTAGTTAAGCAGCCAGGTGTCAGTTGTGAATTATTTTCCGGGTTTAAAGTGTGATTGATGATGTGTTCGTTGTCATGGGGATTTTGAAGCATTGCTTGAGATTATGAAAATGTATGTCAAATTTAAACCACAGATGAGGACCTCATCAGGAGGTAATTTCCCACAGGAACCTTGAAGGTACACTTAACCTTACTCACTTCCGTTAACCAACTTCCCATGACAACAGACACCTTCATGCTCACTTTACTCTTTCCTGAACAAAGAACTAGCAATCTTCATCCCTTAACTGATGCCATCTACACTCCCAAAAACCAACCCCTTACGCTTACAAAATGTCAAGAAAAAAAATGTAAATAAAAATTCATGGAATCCAGAGCTCCCCTTCAAAACCATCTCTCCAGAGACAAGAAAGGGGAAGAAATCTGATCTCTAGCCCATTACGTCTCTCCATCTTTTTTCGTAACATATCAGAAGCTCAAGTCTACTTTTAATCATGAGGTTTTCCTTTTAAAATTTAACTTAAATGGCCAATCTCGTACTAACCCCTTGTCCCAAACCACCAAAATGTGTTCAACATCAAAAGACTGTTCATCCCCTCCAACCCTCTTAACACTAGCGTCTGTAGTTGTAGCAACAACTTACCCGTTTGCTTTAATAGAGGAAAGGCACAACATCATTCCCGAACCTGTTCAGAAATGCGTTATTTATCACTCGTTTCCGAAACGGGAGTCTGACGTACTCGTGTATGCGAGTGGGGAGTTTAATGAGGCTAAATATTCTGTTGAGGATGTTGTGCAGATTGGGTAAGTTAATTGACTTTAACTGTTCATTTAATTATAGTTTGCTTAATTAATTAACTCCAATTTCACTTAACAGCTTCCATTTAAGCGGTTCAGTATCAGAAATCCACACAAAAAAATCAACCCGCTCATCACGCCGCAACTCACTCCTCCCAGACGACGAAGAAGAGCCTCAAACTTACCATGGAAACGTGTACAAAGTCTCGGCTACTTTTGACAGGGGGAAGATCACTTCCGTTTCGTGTAACTGTGACAACGAGAGTTGGCAGTGGTGCGATCACTGCGTGGCGCTTGCTCTTCACAGGATCCGGAAGTGTGTTCAAGGGGTCGACTTTGTGTTACGCGTTCCTATTTCTGGTGGGTTGGAATATCTTATCGGTGTGTGATAAGCAGGAAATTTAACTTTTGTTCATTGTTCCCATAGAAACGCTGCTCCAGTTGAGTAAACTCCAGTTACAAAAGCTTGTCCAGTACTTGATCTCTGACCATACTGACGTGTTGCCTAGTGCACAGAGGCTTGCTGATGTGATTATGCATCCTGATAATCGTATAAACAGGATACATGGTGAGTTGTCATGGGAACTACTAAACTTAACAATTTACTCTATTTAACACCTTCTCTCTCAATTTAATAGGCGCCCCAGATATAACGGTCCCCTGGACAACCCCATCAGACCCCCACTCCTGGGCCCTCGACACCCAAAACATCCAAACCCAAGTGAGAGTTTACGTAACCCAGCAACAACCTCAATCCAACGTTATCCAAACGCTAATAGAAAAGGCTTATCGCATGATAAAATCAAGAGACAGCAACGCAACGCGGATAGTTCAGATAATCACGAACGAGCTAGTACGACACGTTTCTAGGCAACCGCAACCAAGGACACAAGTGTCACCTCAATTATGGGACAGTTTAACCCAAATCTGGAACGTACTGGCTCTCAAACCTGGGATCACTGTACAGGAATCACAGAACCTGAAGCAAATCCTAAGCTCGCTAGCTTCTAATGAGCACTTGCCTAGCAACGAGGACCCTAGCGACAGTGAAGATGAGGACTCACCTAAGAGACAGAAGATCACGAAATCTATATTCACGTATCCACTTAAATTGCTCAACAAATCCGTTAATCTCCATGACTACGAGTGCAGCACCCTACACTCGAGAGTTTGCCATGGTAACGAAGACGTAAAGTTTGCTCTCAAGATCTTATCTAACTTAAAGTCCTCCCCCTCAAGTTCAATAAGGATAGAAAACGCCCACGTGTTATTCGACGTCCTCCAAAAAACAAACCCAAAAGAAGCGTACGAGTCAGCGTTAATAGGCCTAACTTGCCATAGCAACCTAAAACCCCTCCAACACGTACACGAAAAGCACATGAAGCAAACAGAAAGACTAATTCAAAAGATCCATCCTATAGGTCAAAACAACACAGACCTGATCAAACGCTACGCCAACAAGTTGCTAGGCAACGAACAAAAACGCTCAAGCTTCCCACCGATAAGCTTCGTGATTTACGCGTACAACAGCGTACACAACAACTTAACCTACAAGCTAGCGTTAAAGTATTTAAACTTAACAGAGTACGGTTACGTGTACTCTCCTTTGGAATCTCAACAAATCTCCTTAGCAACAACCTTACTGACAAACTCAAAAAACGACGAGCATGCACTAGAAGAGATCTCAGCAACTATCAAACGAGTAGTTAAATCAAACACAAACGTGTTCAGGTTGGCCCAAGAGGTTTTCAAACACGCTAGCAACGAGAAGCTAGTTAACGTAGCGTTTAATCTAGCTTTACACGTTGTCAAGGCAACAAAATACACTGTACACAGGAGAAGATGGGAGATGGTCCGGTGGACTACAAGCTGCGCTGTAGAGATCGGGTTCTCGAAGCTGTTTTATCTCGTTAGAAACTGGGGCGAGTACTTTAGTCCTGTTGAGGCTGTGGGGACCGTTGCTAGTAACATTTTAGCTTGGGTTGGTGGGGGTAACTGTGGTAACGGGGGTGGGTGTACTCAGGGTCAAGGGTCTTGTGGGAAGTTGAGTAGTAGCGTTGATAAGCGGGTTCTTGAGGAGCTTGCTGGGTGTGCTAGGAACCTTGCTATCCAGTGCGCTAAAAACGTGAGTTGGAAATTTGTAAAAGGTTATTTCTATGGGAACTGAAACTAATTGAGTATGATTTTCATTTTAGGACCCATCAAACTGCTGCTTAAACGCCTTAACACTCTGCGAAACAGACCCAATGGCCTTCGAAACTTCATACCAGATCGTCTTGGAGTCTTCCGGAAAGTCGGCCTTGACCCCACAGCAGATCTTCACGATCGCGAGGTACATGGAGCATAGGGGCTACACCCAACGGGCTTACAGGCTTGCTGTTATAGCGCTTCAGTTTGTACAGATCAATTATAATCAGGTTGGCATGGTTACTAAAATGCACTTAAATACTCTCGATTCACTTATCTAATAACAAACTCTTCTTTCCAGGACACCCATTCACTAATCTCAGAAATCCACTGGACAGTAAACCTCGCCCACCAACTCTCAACCCCACTACCCCCTCCCCCTCCAACCCCCACAACCCGTTCCCGTTACAACATCCCCCAACCATCAACATCCCGTTACTATGCACACAGGATAATCCAGCAACCCCAAACAACAGAACTGGACAACCTAATACCACTACTAATAAGAAACGTAAAGTGCGCTTCAGTACTAACGAATATTCTCACAACAGTTGCTAAGAAACAGTACGCGTACGAAAACGCTTACCAGAAAACCTCAGAACGTTCTGTTCAGAAACTAAAGCACCGTGTTTACGATAAGCTCAATCTACTTATCGAGGGTACTATAGACTCTTACGTAACAACCATACAAACTCGGTTGGTTAACATCTCACCCCGTCACTATAGTGATTTTATAGAGTTTCTTAAGAAAGCTAGGGAAGTGTTTCTACTTAACCCTAGCAACGGTAGCTCGAGGTTTAGCAACTTAATAGATCAGATCGGTAATAGGAGGGATTTGAAAGGGAAACGGAAACTAAGGTATTTGCTTACTAGTAACTTTAGCAACGGGAGTTAGTGTTCAAATTGATCTCTGGGGGGTTTTGTAAAGACTGAAGGTATATATTAAAGGGGTTTCCCTTGACAACAGACCAGTATTTTTAAAAAGTATTTTGTACAATTTCAGGATAATCGTGTGTATTCAATCGTGTTGTGAAGTTAATTAAAAGTTTTAATCAGTTTAACTTTAATCGTTGTTGTGGTGATTTTTATACATGTTTTGTAATTTTTATAAAATGGAAAATAAAGATATTTTGATAGAATTAAATTTTGGTGGGATATGGAAACTTTATTGCATATGTATCGCTGAATCAGTATCTTGATGGTTTTGTACTCCGTCCGGCCGTTTGTATGCGTTTTCTCAGAAATGGATTAACCAATTTCAGCGTAATTTGGTATGCAATTATGCAAATACCCTACACAGAACACAAAATTTTATAAATGCTTTTTTAAAAATCCTGAAAAAAAATGTTCGTACATTTTAATGAAAAGTGTGCCTAATTATAAACACCTATTTAAAACGTTTGTTTACAATTATTTCAAAAACCTATGTATACACTCTCCACATGAATTTTAATGCTGATTCCAAATCAGTCTATAGATTTTCCTAATTTTGTATAATGGTTGGGTAATTTAAATTTTAAAATGGGTAACATTTTTGGGGTAACACGATACTATCAGTTTATCAAGACCTTATAATCTCAAATTCTTAAGTTTTAAAGGCATGATAACGAAATAACATAAATTGGTCCAAGCTTCATCAATTTTTGAAGTTAGTTTATTCAAGTTAAGGTTTCCAAAATGAGCCGTTAACCAATTCCATAAAGGTTTTTTTCAAACTCCGAATTTTTTAAGATCGTATTCCGTCCCCGGCCGTGTTTCTCATGAATGGCTTAACAGACTTCAACCTCGTATACAAATACTCCGCATAGAACTAGAACACTATTGAATTACAGGTCAAATACGTCAACTCTAGATCAGAGGTAATGTACCGTATTTCCGCTAATAGTAGCCGGGCCCCCAATAGAAGCCGGCCGGCCGGTAGTTTTAAATAACCCAAAATTTCCACGTTCGAAAAAATTGGTTTGGACACCTTTTTAACACGCTAATTTGAAAAATTTCCAAAAAATTATGTATACACTCTCCACACGAATCTTAATGCTGATTCCAAATCTGTCTTTAGATTTTCCTAATTTTTGTATAATGGTTGGGTAATTTAAATTTTAAAATGGATAACATTCTTGGGGTATTACGATACTATCAGATTATCAACACCTTATAATCTCAAATTCTTAAAACGCAGTTTAAACGCATGATAACGGAATAACATAAATTGGTCCAAGCTTCATCAATTTTTGAAGTTAAGTTAATTTATTCAAGTTAAGGTTTCCAAAATGAGCCGTTAACCAATTCCATAAAGGTTTTTTTCAAACTCTGAATTTTTTAAGAAAGACCGTATTCCGTCCGGCATTCTTTCTCATGAATGGCTTAACAGACTTCAACCTCGTATACAAATACTCCGCATAGAACTAGAACACTATTGAATTTGAATCATCTCTAGACTCGGTTTAAATGCATTTTGTGCGAATTAAAAATTATATAGTTTTTGTGCATTATGGTTGAGTATTTTAAACCATACAAACTTTGGATGAAAATAAGAATAAAGTTTGAAGCAATGAACGATATCATGAATTAAATTGTAAAATTTTGGAACATATTATGGTTTAGTTCTTATTTTAAACCAGCATCCTTGTGAATTGTTTTTGGTTGATTTACATCAAAGTTAAGTAAATAAGACCAATTACTCGGGTATTATGCAATTCTTTTACATTTTCATTATTTTGGTATTATATTTACAACATTTATTCTTAATTTCGGGTGTATATAATGCTGGAGTCCAAAATGTATTCATTAATTTTCTGGTTGTCCAGCATTAATCATAAAACACAAAAATGAGCTCGACATCGCTAACTGCAGATATAGTGAGTGAAGTCACTTCACTGAAGTGTTTTATTTTACAAAGTTAAATTCATTTTCTATACACATGCTGGGCCAACGCTGCAGAGTCTGCGAACTTTAATATGCGAATCATAGGGAATGATGTATAGGAAAATCCTCAATGTTCTGCTAGCCAGGCTTGATCAGATTCTGCAGCATTGGCTCAAGCTCATTTTGTTACATGCTAATAAGTCATTTTTGGTTTTCAGCGTTCTTGGGTTCCAATCGTCACCACATTTACAGAATATGAACGTAACACGACGGTCTATGGGCTACAGGCTACATGGCCTTTCTTGTCTGTCAAGTTTCGTTGGAATGTACGGGGTAACGTGGTTGTTGGGTATTACGTTACTGTTCGGTGGAGTGATCAGATTAATATGGAAAGGGAATCAAGAGGCTCTGTTTAAATGTAATCCTATGGATTAAAAATTATATACTTTTTGTACATTAGCGTTGAGTTTTTTAAAACCAGCATACAAACTTTGGATGCAAATATTAATAAAGATTGAAGAAACGATATTATGAATTAAATTGTAAGCTTTTGGTGTATATGGTTTAGTTCTTACTTTAAACCAATATGCAAACCATGCACTGTAAACATAAAACTTGAGTGTCACGATATCGCTGTAAATACCTAACTCTACAAACCATCCTGTAAAATCAAACAAGATGGAAATTACGTAATCATTCTCCGAATATCGATTGAACTTGTTAAATAAGCCAAATACCTTTTAATGTTTTAAAGCGAAGAATTATACAAAAGCAAGAGAAACCATTAAGCCGTGCAAAGTTTAGTTTTAAACTTTGATATTATGTGATGGGATGTTAGCATACAACTAGAATTAAAAGACTTCGCATTTTTTTATGAATTGAAAATCATAAACGTTTGATACGTGCATATGCTTGAACACTTTAAACCAGCAAAGACGATATTCAATAAAATGTTTATGCTATAATGTTTTACAATTCTTTTACATAAATTACATAAAAAAGATATCGTGAACACAAACATAAATTCATATTTGAAAATGTATTTTGCACTTACACCGGTTTAAATTACTCAGATTCTTACTTTAAACCAATATGCAAACCATGCACTGAAAACATAAACTTGTGTGTCGATATATCGCTGTAAATAACTAACTCTACAAACCATCCTGAAATGTAAAATCAAACAAGATTGAAATTACAATTGCGATTTCGTCATTCTCCGAAAATTGATTGAACCTGTAATATAAGCCTATACCTTTTAATGTTTTAAAGCGAAGAATTGTACAAAGGCATACAAAAAATATCTTAAACATAAGAATAATTTCACATTTGAAAATGTATTTTCCACTTACACCGATTTAATTGACTCAGACTCAGACTCTTGTAAAAATTTGTAAAATCTGTCGGGAACAAGTTTCATGCTAGCTTTTATGTTCATGAAATCGTATTGCGCTTAATAACACGTTTCCACAACAATACTCAATGTTAACACGCTTATCATCTCATGCGTATGGTTAAAAAGTCCCTGTGGGCCAAATGAAGAAAATCTTCTGGAAGTTTTGGTACAGTGTTGTTCATCAAAGCTCTTCTGGAGATGTTGTCAGTTCAACATCCAAAATAACATTGTGGTTTTCAGCATTCGTTGGTTCCAATCATCACCAAATTTACAAATGGCAACAGGCTTCTCAAATGTAACTTTACCAATTCCATGAAGACAACATGGGACATAGCCAGGCTCGATCTGATCCTGCAGCATTGGAACAAGCTCATTGGTAACGTGCTAATAAATCATTTTTATTAAAACCGATAACAAGTGAGTGAGAAACCGATAACAACTTACAATTAGTGAGAAACCGATAACAACTTACAATTAGTGAGAAACCGATAACAACTTACAATTAGTGAGAAACCGATAACAACTTACAATTAGTGAGAAACCGATAACAACTTACAATTAGTGAAAAACCGATAACAACTTACAATTAGTGAGAAACCGATAACAACTTACAATTAGTGAGAAACCGATAAAACACCATGAAAAGTGATTCATTCAAATCCAGATTCAGATTCAAAAAGTTCAACAAAAACTCGGGCTTTTTTCAATATTTAATTTTAACTAAAAACACCTTACTTTTTTGGGGTATATAATCTAACTGCAGTTCAAATTGCAATTAATATACACATTCCAATGTGGACCCCCAACAGAGAATCAAAACAGAGGAAATGTACTCGGAATACCATGATGTAAGTACAATTGTTACTCTGGTTAATATTTTTAAATGTAAATTGTGATTACAGAACTATACGCATCATGGGCGCCCATCTTCTGCTTAAGAGGAGACAAGACGGGGAGTGGAAATCAATAGTCACCATCATTTTCTTATATGACTATTTACAAAAGAAAAAATGTGACCTTTATATATTCCAAAATATGAGATAGTTGTACTTGTGCTGTGACACTCGGCATGCAACGCTTTGTAGAAAAATGCTTGCTCTTTTTAACGGTACCAAAATTATGAATTTAAAATCTACCGTTTTACTAAAAACGGTTTCAAAAGTGTATGAAAATGCAATGGTAGCAACGTTTTTATTGCAGACCCAAAATCTTAAAAACTGTGAAAGCTACAGCATCGATATTAGTATCATATAAAGTCTGTCCGTTAAAGAATATGAGTTGTATGGGAATGCGAATAGGCGTGGCTTCGTTTGAGGTTCTTTCGCGAGAAAACATTTTTTTCTCATGATGAGTGGTAAGCTTAGAGGTACCAAAATATGATCTGGACACTTTTAATGAAGCCGGAAAGTTGAGGTGGGCTCATAGTCAGCTTCAAGGTTAAGACTTTGGTATTGTGAAACCTAACACTTACCTCAATGTATATTAGAAACGTAAACAACTATTTATTAAAATTCATTATTTTGATGTTTTCCTCAGGACGCTGAAATTATTAGGAATCGACAGATTCCTTCTAATTTCCTGTTCCGGACGTCCGGCCGTCCGTCCGAACGCGTTTTTCTCCGAAATGGCTTATCCGATTTCCACCAAATTTGGCATACAGACTCTGGTGGACCTTATGAATTTTAGGTCAATAAAGGTCAGAGGTCACCAACGGTTCAACATTTTTACATATATATCATGGACGGACGACTCTAGTTTTTTCTCGGTTTTATCTCCTAGTCAAGCACTTTCAGAATTGCTTTTAAAAACCAAAATCAAAGATGGGCCCGTGGGTCAAATGTAGGCTTGAAATAGGGCTGTTTTTGAGGGTTCTCGAACAGCCCCTCCAAAGTTAGAGCTTCATAATAACTTTTGTAAATAATGATGTTTTGTCCTGATTTTTTCGGCGATAGAATCCCTAGAAATTACTCTTTTAAAATAGCTATTAACTTTGAAATTTAGAGATGTGCAGTGGAAGCTACAACGATTTAGAAGAAAGTTGTTCCGAAAAAACACCTGCATGTTTGACCTACCACAACTTCGACATTTGCAAGAAGACCACTCCAGTAACTTCTAAAAAACATGCTTGTTTAACGCTCTTTCTAAACTGCTATAAACATCAAAAATCAAAAGTGGGCGCGATGGGTAGCCACGACTTTGAAAAAAGGATGTTTACTATGGAGCCTTATAGGAGCTAAAATTACAAACTCGTTCATATCTCGACATCGTTAAGAAATAATGACATACTTTAAATTGCAAAATTGTAGAGCATTAAAAGCTCTATCAGAATCAGCAATAAACTGGGAGGTCAAAATTTTTACCCTTAGGTTGCATAGTCCTTTCCAAATTAATGGGCATATGATGTGTTCCACATGATTTTAGGTCCATTTTTAACCAGGATTACAAATATGATATCCTATTGTTAAAATTTAACTATTTAGGCCCTGATTCGGGACCTTAATTGTTAAAACTTCCAAATTAATGCACATATGATGCGTGACACAAGATTTTAGGTGCATTTTTTGACCGGTATTTCAAATCCACTGTCCGTTTGTTAAAAAATAACTATTCAGGTCCTGAAATCAGGGCCTTAATTGTCAAATTTTCCAAATTAATAGATCTATCATGTGCGGTAAAACCGATAACATTGTTATCTGTTTCAATAAAGTATGTTATGATTCAATAAAGTATGTTATGGTTTGGTATGGTATGGTACGGAATAGTTTCAATAAAGTATGTTATGATTCAATAAAGTAGGTTATGATAACATACTTTGTTGAAACCGATAACAATGTTGTTTGTTTCAATAAGGTAGGTTATGGTTTGGTTTGGAATGGTTTCAATAAAGTAGGTTATGATAATATACTTTATTGAAACCGATAACATTGTTGTTTGTTTAAATAAAGTAGGTTATGGTTTGGTTTGGAATGGTTTCAATAAAGTAGGTTATGATAATATACTTTATTGAAACCGATAACATTGTTGTTTGTTTAAATAAAGTAGGTTATGGTTTGGTTTGGAAAGTTTTCAATAAAGTAGGTTATGGTTTGGTTTGGAATGGTTTCAATAAAGTATGTTATGATAATATACTTTATTGAAACCGATAACATTGTTGTTTGTTTAAATAAAGTAGGTTATGGTTTGGTTTGGAATGGTTTCAATAAAGTATGTTATGATAATATACTTTATTGAAACCGATAACATTGTTGTTTGTTTAAATAAAGTAGGTTATGGTTTGGTTTGGAATGGTTTCAATAAAGTATGTTATGATAATATACTTTATTGAAACCGATAACATTGTTGTTTGTTTAAATAAAGTAGGTTATGGTTTGGTTTGGAATGGTTTCAATAAAGTATGTTATGATAATATACTTTATTGAAACCGATAACATTGTTGTTTGTTTAAATAAAGTAGGTTATGGTTTGGTTTGGAATGGTTTCAATAAAGTAGGTTATGATAATATACTTTATTGAAACCGATAACATTGTTGTTTGTTTAAATAAAGTAGGTTTTGGTTTGGTTTGGAATGGTTTCAATAAAGTAGGTTATGATAATATACTTTATTGAAACCGATAACATTGTTGTTTGTTTAAATAAAGTAGGTTATGGTTTGGTTTGGAATGGTTTCAATAAAGTATGTTATGATAATGTACTTTATTGAAACCGATAACATTGTTGTTTGTTTAAATAAAGTAGGTTTTGGTTTGGTTTGGAATGCTTTCAATAAAGTAGGTTATGATAATATACTTTATTGAAACCGATAACATTGTTGTTTGTTTAAATAAAGTAGGTTATGGTTTGGTTTGGAATGTTTTCAATAAAGTAGGTTATGGTTTGGTTTGGAATGGTTTCAATAAAGTATGTTATGATAATATACTTTATTGAAACCGATAACATTGTTGTTTGTTTAAATAAAGTAGGTTATGGTTTGGTTTGGAATGGTTTCAATAAAGTATGTTATGATAATATACTTTATTGAAACCGATAACATTGTTGTTTGTTTAAATAAAGTAGGTTATGGTTTGGTTTGGAATGGTTTCAATAAAGTAGGTTATGATAATATACTTTATTGAAACCGATAACATTGTTGTTTGTTTAAATAAAGTAGGTTATGGTTTGGTTTGGAAAGTTTTCAATAAAGTAGGTTATGGTTTGGTTTGGAATGGTTTCAATAAAGTATGTTATGATAATATACTTTATTGAAACCGATAACATTGTTGTTTGTTTAAATAAAGTAGGTTATGGTTTGGTTTGGAATGGTTTCAATAAAGTATGTTATGATAATATACTTTATTGAAACCGATAACATTGTTGTTTGTTTAAATAAAGTAGGTTATGGTTTGGTTTGGAATGGTTTCAATAAAGTATGTTATGATAATATACTTTATTGAAACCGATAACATTGTTGTTTGTTTAAATAAAGTAGGTTATGGTTTGGTTTGGAATGGTTTCAATAAAGTATGTTATGATAATATTCTTTATTGAAACCGATAACATTGTTGTTTGTTTAAATAAAGTAGGTTATGGTTTGGTTTGGAATGGTTTCAATAAAGTAGGTTATGATAATATACTTTATTGAAACCGATAACATTGTTGTTTGTTTAAATAAAGTAGGTTATGGTTTGGTTTGGAAAGTTTTCAATAAAGTAGGTTATGGTTTGGTTTGGAATGGTTTCAATAAAGTATGTTATGATAATATACTTTATTGAAACCGATAACATTGTTGTTTGTTTAAATAAAGTAGGTTATGGTTTGGTTTGGAATGGTTTCAATAAAGTATGTTATGATAATATACTTTATTGAAACCGATAACATTGTTGTTTGTTTAAATAAAGTAGGTTATGGTTTGGTTTGGAATGGTTTCAATAAAGTAGGTTATGATAATATACTTTATTGAAACCGATAACATTGTTGTTTGTTTAAATAAAGTAGGTTATGGTTTGGTTTGGAATGGTTTCAATAAAGTAGGTTATGATAATATACTTTATTGAAACCGATAACATTGTTGTTTGTTTAAATAAAGTAGGTTATGGTTTGGTTTGGAATGGTTTCAATAAAGTATGTTATGATAATATACTTTATTGAAACCGATAACATTGTTGTTTGTTTAAATAAAGTAGGTTATGGTTTGGTTTGGAATGGTTTCAATAAAGTAGGTTATGATAATATACTTTATTGAAACCGATAACATTGTTGTTTGTTTAAATAAAGTAGGTTATGGTTTGGTTTGGAATGGTTTCAATAAAGTATGTTATGATAATATACTTTATTGAAACCGATAACATTGTTGTTTGTTTAAATAAAGTAGGTTATGGTTTGGTTTGGAATGGTTTCAATAAAGTATGTTATGATAATATACTTTATTGAAACCGATAACATTGTTGTTTGTTTAAATAAAGTAGGTTATGGTTTGGTTTGGAATGGTTTCAATAAAGTATGTTATGATAATATACTTTATTGAAACCGATAACATTGTTGTTTGTTTAAATAAAGTAGGTTATGGTTTGGTTTGGAATGGTTTCAATAAAGTATGTTATGATAATATACTTTATTGAAACCGATAACATTGTTGTTTGTTTAAATAAAGTAGGTTATGGTTTGGTTTGGAATGGTTTCAATAAAGTAGGTTATGATAATATACTTTATTGAAACCGATAACATTGTTGTTTGTTTAAATAAAGTAGGTTTTGGTTTGGTTTGGAATGGTTTCAATAAAGTAGGTTATGATAATATACTTTATTGAAACCGATAACATTGTTGTTTGTTTAAATAAAGTAGGTTATGGTTTGGTTTGGAATGGTTTCAATAAAGTATGTTATGATAATATACTTTATTGAAACCGATAACATTGTTGTTTGTTTAAATAAAGTAGGTTTTGGTTTGGTTTGGAATGCTTTCAATAAAGTAGGTTATGATAATATACTTTATTGAAACCGATAACATTGTTGTTTGTTTAAATAAAGTAGGTTATGGTTTGGTTTGGAATGGTTTCAATAAAGTATGTTATGATAATATACTTTATTGAAACCGATAACATTGTTGTTTGTTTAAATAAAGTAGGTTATGGTTTGGTTTGGAATGGTTTCAATAGAGTATGTTATGATAATATACTTTATTGAAACCGATAACATTGTTGTTTGTTTAAATAAAGTAGGTTATGGTTTGGTTTGGAATGGTTTCAATAAAGTATGTTATGATAATATACTTTATTTAAACCGATAACATTGTTGTTTGTTTCAATAAAGTAGGTTATGGTTTGGTTTGGAATGGTTTCAATAAAGTATGTTATGATAATATACTTTATTGAAACCGATAACATTGTTGTTTGTTTAAATAAAGTAGGTTATGGTTTGGTTTGGAATGGTTTCAATAAAGTATGTTATGATAATATACTTTATTGAAACCGATAACATTGTTGTTTGTTTAAATAAAGTAGGTTATGGTTTGGTTTGGAATGGTTTCAATAGAGTATGTTATGATAATATACTTTATTGAAACCGATAACATTGTTGTTTGTTTAAATAAAGTAGGTTATGGTTTGGTTTGGAATGGTTTCAATAAAGTATGTTATGATAATATACTTTATTGAAACCGATAACATTGTTGTTTGTTTAAATAAAGTAGGTTATGGTTTGGTTTGGAATGGTTTCAATAAAGTATGTTATGATAATATACTTTATTGAAACCGATAACATTGTTGTTTGTTTAAATAAAGTAGGTTATGGTTTGGTTTGGAATGGTTTCAATAAAGTAGGTTATGATAATATACTTTATTGAAACCGATAACATTGTTGTTTGTTTAAATAAAGTAGGTTATGGTTTGGTTTGGAATGGTTTCAATAAAGTATGTTATGATAATATACTTTATTGAAACCGATAACATTGTTGTTTGTTTAAATAAAGTAGGTTATGGTTTGGTTTGGAATGGTTTCAATAAAGTATGTTATGATAATATACTTTATTGAAACCGATAACATTGTTGTTTGTTTAAATAAAGTAGGTTATGGTTTGGTTTGGAATGGTTTCAATAAAGTATGTTATGATAATATACTTTATTGAAACCGATAACATTGTTGTTTGTTTAAATAAAGTAGGTTATGGTTTGGTTTGGAATGGTTTCAATAAAGTAGGTTATGATAATATACTTTATTGAAACCGATAACATTGTTGTTTGTTTAAATAAAGTAGGTTTTGGTTTGGTTTGGAATGGTTTCAATAAAGTAGGTTATGATAATATACTTTATTGAAACCGATAACATTGTTGTTTGTTTAAATAAAGTAGGTTATGGTTTGGTTTGGAATGGTTTCAATAAAGTAGGTTATGATAATATACTTTATTGAAACCGATAACATTGTTGTTTGTTTAAATAAAGTAGGTTATGGTTTGGTTTGGAATGGTTTCAATAAAGTATGTTATGATAATATACTTTATTGAAACCGATAACATTGTTGTTTGTTTAAATAAAGTAGGTTATGGTTTGGTTTGGAAAGTTTTCAATAAAGTAGGTTATGGTTTGGTTTGGAATGGTTTCAATAAAGTATGTTATGATAATATACTTTATTGAAACCGATAACATTGTTGTTTGTTTAAATAAAGTAGGTTATGGTTTGGTTTGGAATGGTTTCAATAAAGTATGTTATGATAATATACTTTATTGAAACCGATAACATTGTTGTTTGTTTAAATAAAGTAGGTTATGGTTTGGTTTGGAATGGTTTCAATAAAGTATGTTATGATAATATACTTTATTGAAACCGATAACATTGTTGTTTGTTTAAATAAAGTAGGTTATGGTTTGGTTTGGAATGGTTTCAATAAAGTATGTTATGATAATATACTTTATTGAAACCGATAACATTGTTGTTTGTTTAAATAAAGTAGGTTATGGTTTGGTTTGGAATGGTTTCAATAAAGTAGGTTATGATAATATACTTTATTGAAACCGATAACATTGTTGTTTGTTTAAATAAAGTAGGTTTTGGTTTGGTTTGGAATGGTTTCAATAAAGTAGGTTATGATAATATACTTTATTGAAACCGATAACATTGTTGTTTGTTTAAATAAAGTAGGTTATGGTTTGGTTTGGAATGGTTTCAATAAAGTATGTTATGATAATGTACTTTATTGAAACCGATAACATTGTTGTTTGTTTAAATAAAGTAGGTTTTGGTTTGGTTTGGAATGCTTTCAATAAAGTAGGTTATGATAATATACTTTATTGAAACCGATAACATTGTTGTTTGTTTAAATAAAGTAGGTTATGGTTTGGTTTGGAATGTTTTCAATAAAGTAGGTTATGGTTTGGTTTGGAATGGTTTCAATAAAGTATGTTATGATAATATACTTTATTGAAACCGATAACATTGTTGTTTGTTTAAATAAAGTAGGTTATGGTTTGGTTTGGAATGGTTTCAATAAAGTATGTTATGATAATATACTTTATTGAAACCGATAACATTGTTGTTTGTTTAAATAAAGTAGGTTATGGTTTGGTTTGGAATGGTTTCAATAAAGTAGGTTATGATAATATACTTTATTGAAACCGATAACATTGTTGTTTGTTTAAATAAAGTAGGTTATGGTTTGGTTTGGAAAGTTTTCAATAAAGTAGGTTATGGTTTGGTTTGGAATGGTTTCAATAAAGTATGTTATGATAATATACTTTATTGAAACCGATAACATTGTTGTTTGTTTAAATAAAGTAGGTTATGGTTTGGTTTGGAATGGTTTCAATAAAGTATGTTATGATAATATACTTTATTGAAACCGATAACATTGTTGTTTGTTTAAATAAAGTAGGTTATGGTTTGGTTTGGAATGGTTTCAATAAAGTATGTTATGATAATATACTTTATTGAAACCGATAACATTGTTGTTTGTTTAAATAAAGTAGGTTATGGTTTGGTTTGGAATGGTTTCAATAAAGTATGTTATGATAATATTCTTTATTGAAACCGATAACATTGTTGTTTGTTTAAATAAAGTAGGTTATGGTTTGGTTTGGAATGGTTTCAATAAAGTAGGTTATGATAATATACTTTATTGAAACCGATAACATTGTTGTTTGTTTAAATAAAGTAGGTTATGGTTTGGTTTGGAAAGTTTTCAATAAAGTAGGTTATGGTTTGGTTTGGAATGGTTTCAATAAAGTATGTTATGATAATATACTTTATTGAAACCGATAACATTGTTGTTTGTTTAAATAAAGTAGGTTATGGTTTGGTTTGGAATGGTTTCAATAAAGTATGTTATGATAATATACTTTATTGAAACCGATAACATTGTTGTTTGTTTAAATAAAGTAGGTTATGGTTTGGTTTGGAATGGTTTCAATAAAGTATGTTATGATAATATACTTTATTGAAACCGATAACATTGTTGTTTGTTTAAATAAAGTAGGTTATGGTTTGGTTTGGAATGGTTTCAATAAAGTAGGTTATGATAATATACTTTATTGAAACCGATAACATTGTTGTTTGTTTAAATAAAGTAGGTTTTGGTTTGGTTTGGAATGGTTTCAATAAAGTAGGTTATGATAATATACTTTATTGAAACCGATAACATTGTTGTTTGTTTAAATAAAGTAGGTTATGGTTTGGTTTGGAATGGTTTCAATAAAGTATGTTATGATAATGTACTTTATTGAAACCGATAACATTGTTGTTTGTTTAAATAAAGTAGGTTTTGGTTTGGTTTGGAATGCTTTCAATAAAGTAGGTTATGATAATATACTTTATTGAAACCGATAACATTGTTGTTTGTTTAAATAAAGTAGGTTATGGTTTGGTTTGGAATGTTTTCAATAAAGTAGGTTATGGTTTGGTTTGGAATGGTTTCAATAAAGTATGTTATGATAATATACTTTATTGAAACCGATAACATTGTTGTTTGTTTAAATAAAGTAGGTTATGGTTTGGTTTGGAATGGTTTCAATAAAGTATGTTATGATAATATACTTTATTGAAACCGATAACATTGTTGTTTGTTTAAATAAAGTAGGTTATGGTTTGGTTTGGAATGGTTTCAATAAAGTAGGTTATGATAATATACTTTATTGAAACCGATAACATTGTTGTTTGTTTAAATAAAGTAGGTTATGGTTTGGTTTGGAAAGTTTTCAATAAAGTAGGTTATGGTTTGGTTTGGAATGGTTTCAATAAAGTATGTTATGATAATATACTTTATTGAAACCGATAACATTGTTGTTTGTTTAAATAAAGTAGGTTATGGTTTGGTTTGGAATGGTTTCAATAAAGTATGTTATGATAATATACTTTATTGAAACCGATAACATTGTTGTTTGTTTAAATAAAGTAGGTTATGGTTTGGTTTGGAATGGTTTCAATAAAGTATGTTATGATAATATACTTTATTGAAACCGATAACATTGTTGTTTGTTTAAATAAAGTAGGTTATGGTTTGGTTTGGAATGGTTTCAATAAAGTATGTTATGATAATATTCTTTATTGAAACCGATAACATTGTTGTTTGTTTAAATAAAGTAGGTTATGGTTTGGTTTGGAATGGTTTCAATAAAGTAGGTTATGATAATATACTTTATTGAAACCGATAACATTGTTGTTTGTTTAAATAAAGTAGGTTATGGTTTGGTTTGGAAAGTTTTCAATAAAGTAGGTTATGGTTTGGTTTGGAATGGTTTCAATAAAGTATGTTATGATAATATACTTTATTGAAACCGATAACATTGTTGTTTGTTTAAATAAAGTAGGTTATGGTTTGGTTTGGAATGGTTTCAATAAAGTATGTTATGATAATATACTTTATTGAAACCGATAACATTGTTGTTTGTTTAAATAAAGTAGGTTATGGTTTGGTTTGGAATGGTTTCAATAAAGTAGGTTATGATAATATACTTTATTGAAACCGATAACATTGTTGTTTGTTTAAATAAAGTAGGTTATGGTTTGGTTTGGAATGGTTTCAATAAAGTAGGTTATGATAATATACTTTATTGAAACCGATAACATTGTTGTTTGTTTAAATAAAGTAGGTTATGGTTTGGTTTGGAATGGTTTCAATAAAGTATGTTATGATAATATACTTTATTGAAACCGATAACATTGTTGTTTGTTTAAATAAAGTAGGTTATGGTTTGGTTTGGAATGGTTTCAATAAAGTAGGTTATGATAATATACTTTATTGAAACCGATAACATTGTTGTTTGTTTAAATAAAGTAGGTTATGGTTTGGTTTGGAATGGTTTCAATAAAGTATGTTATGATAATATACTTTATTGAAACCGATAACATTGTTGTTTGTTTAAATAAAGTAGGTTATGGTTTGGTTTGGAATGGTTTCAATAAAGTATGTTATGATAATATACTTTATTGAAACCGATAACATTGTTGTTTGTTTAAATAAAGTAGGTTATGGTTTGGTTTGGAATGGTTTCAATAAAGTATGTTATGATAATATACTTTATTGAAACCGATAACATTGTTGTTTGTTTAAATAAAGTAGGTTATGGTTTGGTTTGGAATGGTTTCAATAAAGTATGTTATGATAATATACTTTATTGAAACCGATAACATTGTTGTTTGTTTAAATAAAGTAGGTTATGGTTTGGTTTGGAATGGTTTCAATAAAGTAGGTTATGATAATATACTTTATTGAAACCGATAACATTGTTGTTTGTTTAAATAAAGTAGGTTTTGGTTTGGTTTGGAATGGTTTCAATAAAGTAGGTTATGATAATATACTTTATTGAAACCGATAACATTGTTGTTTGTTTAAATAAAGTAGGTTATGGTTTGGTTTGGAATGGTTTCAATAAAGTATGTTATGATAATATACTTTATTGAAACCGATAACATTGTTGTTTGTTTAAATAAAGTAGGTTTTGGTTTGGTTTGGAATGCTTTCAATAAAGTAGGTTATGATAATATACTTTATTGAAACCGATAACATTGTTGTTTGTTTAAATAAAGTAGGTTATGGTTTGGTTTGGAATGGTTTCAATAAAGTATGTTATGATAATATACTTTATTGAAACCGATAACATTGTTGTTTGTTTAAATAAAGTAGGTTATGGTTTGGTTTGGAATGGTTTCAATAGAGTATGTTATGATAATATACTTTATTGAAACCGATAACATTGTTGTTTGTTTAAATAAAGTAGGTTATGGTTTGGTTTGGAATGGTTTCAATAAAGTATGTTATGATAATATACTTTATTTAAACCGATAACATTGTTGTTTGTTTCAATAAAGTAGGTTATGGTTTGGTTTGGAATGGTTTCAATAAAGTATGTTATGATAATATACTTTATTGAAACCGATAACATTGTTGTTTGTTTAAATAAAGTAGGTTATGGTTTGGTTTGGAATGGTTTCAATAAAGTATGTTATGATAATATACTTTATTGAAACCGATAACATTGTTGTTTGTTTAAATAAAGTAGGTTATGGTTTGGTTTGGAATGGTTTCAATAGAGTATGTTATGATAATATACTTTATTGAAACCGATAACATTGTTGTTTGTTTAAATAAAGTAGGTTATGGTTTGGTTTGGAATGGTTTCAATAAAGTATGTTATGATAATATACTTTATTGAAACCGATAACATTGTTGTTTGTTTAAATAAAGTAGGTTATGGTTTGGTTTGGAATGGTTTCAATAAAGTATGTTATGATAATATACTTTATTGAAACCGATAACATTGTTGTTTGTTTAAATAAAGTAGGTTATGGTTTGGTTTGGAATGGTTTCAATAAAGTAGGTTATGATAATATACTTTATTGAAACCGATAACATTGTTGTTTGTTTAAATAAAGTAGGTTATGGTTTGGTTTGGAATGGTTTCAATAAAGTATGTTATGATAATATACTTTATTGAAACCGATAACATTGTTGTTTGTTTAAATAAAGTAGGTTATGGTTTGGTTTGGAATGGTTTCAATAGAGTATGTTATGATAATATACTTTATTGAAACCGATAACATTGTTGTTTGTTTAAATAAAGTAGGTTATGGTTTGGTTTGGAATGGTTTCAATAAAGTATGTTATGATAATATACTTTATTTAAACCGATAACATTGTTGTTTGTTTCAATAAAGTAGGTTATGGTTTGGTTTGGAATGGTTTCAATAAAGTATGTTATGATAATATACTTTATTGAAACCGATAACATTGTTGTTTGTTTAAATAAAGTAGGTTATGGTTTGGTTTGGAATGGTTTCAATAAAGTATGTTATGATAATATACTTTATTGAAACCGATAACATTGTTGTTTGTTTAAATAAAGTAGGTTATGGTTTGGTTTGGAATGGTTTCAATAAAGTAGGTTATGATAATATACTTTATTGAAACCGATAACATTGTTGTTTGTTTAAATAAAGTAGGTTATGGTTTGGTTTGGAATGGTTTCAATAAAGTATGTTATGATAATATACTTTATTGAAACCGATAACATTGTTGTTTGTTTAAATAAAGTAGGTTATGGTTTGGTTTGGAATGGTTTCAATAGAGTATGTTATGATAATATACTTTATTGAAACCGATAACATTGTTGTTTGTTTAAATAAAGTAGGTTATGGTTTGGTTTGGAATGGTTTCAATAGAGTATGTTATGATAATATACTTTATTGAAACCGATAACATTGTTGTTTGTTTAAATAAAGTAGGTTATGGTTTGGTTTGGAATGGTTTCAATAAAGTATGTTATGATAATATACTTTATTGAAACCGATAACATTGTTGTTTGTTTAAATAAAGTAGGTTATGGTTTGGTTTGGAATGGTTTCAATAAAGTAGGTTATGATAATATACTTTATTGAAACCGATAACATTGTTGTTTGTTTAAATAAAGTAGGTTATGGTTTGGTTTGGAATGGTTTCAATAAAGTATGTTATGATAATATACTTTATTTAAACCGATAACATTGTTGTTTGTTTCAATAAAGTATGTTATGATTCAATAAAGTAGGTTATGATAACATACTTTGTTGAAACCGATAACATTGTTGTTTGTTTAAATAAAGTAGGTTATGGTTTGGTTTGGAATGGTTTCAATAAAGTAGGTTATGATAATATACTTTATTGAAACCGATAACATTGTTGTTTGTTTAAATAAAGTAGGTTATGGTTTGGTTTGGAATGGTTTCAATAAAGTAGGTTATGATAATATACTTTATTGAAACCGATAACATTGTTGTTTGTTTAAATAAAGTAGGTTATGGTTTGGTTTGGAAAGTTTTCAATAAAGTAGGTTATGGTTTGGTTTGGAATGGTTTCAATAAAGTATGTTATGATAATATACTTTATTGAAACCGATAACATTGTTGTTTGTTTAAATAAAGTAGGTTATGGTTTGGTTTGGAATGGTTTCAATAAAGTATGTTATGATAATATACTTTATTGAAACCGATAACATTGTTGTTTGTTTAAATAAAGTAGGTTATGGTTTGGTTTGGAATGGTTTCAATAAAGTATGTTATGATAATATACTTTATTGAAACCGATAACATTGTTGTTTGTTTAAATAAAGTAGGTTATGGTTTGGTTTGGAATGGTTTCAATAAAGTATGTTATGATAATATACTTTATTGAAACCGATAACATTGTTGTTTGTTTAAATAAAGTAGGTTATGGTTTGGTTTGGAATGGTTTCAATAAAGTAGGTTATGATAATATACTTTATTGAAACCGATAACATTGTTGTTTGTTTAAATAAAGTAGGTTTTGGTTTGGTTTGGAATGGTTTCAATAAAGTAGGTTATGATAATATACTTTATTGAAACCGATAACATTGTTGTTTGTTTAAATAAAGTAGGTTATGGTTTGGTTTGGAATGGTTTCAATAAAGTATGTTATGATAATATACTTTATTGAAACCGATAACATTGTTGTTTGTTTAAATAAAGTAGGTTTTGGTTTGGTTTGGAATGCTTTCAATAAAGTAGGTTATGATAATATACTTTATTGAAACCGATAACATTGTTGTTTGTTTAAATAAAGTAGGTTATGGTTTGGTTTGGAATGTTTTCAATAAAGTAGGTTATGGTTTGGTTTGGAATGGTTTCAATAAAGTATGTTATGATAATATACTTTATTGAAACCGATAACATTGTTGTTTGTTTAAATAAAGTAGGTTATGGTTTGGTTTGGAATGGTTTCAATAAAGTATGTTATGATAATATACTTTATTGAAACCGATAACATTGTTGTTTGTTTAAATAAAGTAGGTTTTGGTTTGGTTTGGAATGCTTTCAATAAAGTAGGTTATGATAATATACTTTATTGAAACCGATAACATTGTTGTTTGTTTAAATAAAGTAGGTTATGGTTTGGTTTGGAATGTTTTCAATAAAGTAGGTTATGGTTTGGTTTGGAATGGTTTCAATAAAGTATGTTATGATAATATACTTTATTGAAACCGATAACATTGTTGTTTGTTTAAATAAAGTAGGTTATGGTTTGGTTTGGAATGGTTTCAATAAAGTATGTTATGATAATATACTTTATTGAAACCGATAACATTGTTGTTTGTTTAAATAAAGTAGGTTATGGTTTGGTTTGGAATGGTTTCAATAAAGTATGTTATGATAATATACTTTATTGAAACCGATAACATTGTTGTTTGTTTAAATAAAGTAGGTTATGGTTTGGTTTGGAATGGTTTCAATAAAGTATGTTATGATAATATACTTTATTGAAACCGATAACATTGTTGTTTGTTTAAATAAAGTAGGTTATGGTTTGGTTTGGAATGGTTTCAATAGAGTATGTTATGATAATATACTTTATTGAAACCGATAACATTGTTGTTTGTTTAAATAAAGTAGGTTATGGTTTGGTTTGGAATGGTTTCAATAAAGTATGTTATGATAATATACTTTATTGAAACCGATAACATTGTTGTTTGTTTAAATAAAGTAGGTTATGGTTTGGTTTGGAATGGTTTCAATAAAGTATGTTATGATAATATACTTTATTGAAACCGATAACATTGTTGTTTGTTTAAATAAAGTAGGTTATGGTTTGGTTTGGAATGGTTTCAATAAAGTAGGTTATGATAATATACTTTATTGAAACCGATAACATTGTTGTTTGTTTAAATAAAGTAGGTTATGGTTTGGTTTGGAATGGTTTCAATAAAGTATGTTATGATAATATACTTTATTGAAACCGATAACATTGTTGTTTGTTTAAATAAAGTAGGTTATGGTTTGGTTTGGAATGGTTTCAATAGAGTATGTTATGATAATATACTTTATTGAAACCGATAACATTGTTGTTTGTTTAAATAAAGTAGGTTATGGTTTGGTTTGGAATGGTATCAATAAAGTATGTTATGATAATATACTTTATTGAAACCGATAACATTGTTGTTTGTTTCAATAAAGTAGGTTATGGTTTGGTTTGGAATGGTTTCAATAAAGTATGTTATGATAATATACTTTATTGAAACCGATAACATTGTTGTTTGTTTAAATAAAGTAGGTTATGGTTTGGTTTGGAATGGTTTCAATAGAGTATGTTATGATAATATACTTTATTGAAACCGATAACATTGTTGTTTGTTTAAATAAAGTAGGTTATGGTTTGGTTTGGAATGGTTTCAATAAAGTATGTTATGATAATATACTTTATTGAAACCGATAACATTGTTGTTTGTTTAAATAAAGTAGGTTATGGTTTGGTTTGGAATGGTTTCAATAAAGTATGTTATGATAATATACTTTATTGAAACCGATAACATTGTTGTTTGTTTAAATAAAGTAGGTTATGGTTTGGTTTGGAATGGTTTCAATAAAGTAGGTTATGATAATATACTTTATTGAAACCGATAACATTGTTGTTTGTTTAAATAAAGTAGGTTATGGTTTGGTTTGGAATGGTTTCAATAAAGTAGGTTATGATAATATACTTTATTGAAACCGATAACATTGTTGTTTGTTTAAATAAAGTAGGTTATGGTTTGGTTTGGAATGGTTTCAATAAAGTAGGTTATGATAATATACTTTATTGAAACCGATAACATTGTTGTTTGTTTAAATAAAGTAGGTTATGGTTTGGTTTGGAAAGTTTTCAATAAAGTAGGTTATGGTTTGGTTTGGAATGGTTTCAATAAAGTATGTTATGATAATATACTTTATTGAAACCGATAACATTGTTGTTTGTTTAAATAAAGTAGGTTATGGTTTGGTTTGGAATGGTTTCAATAAAGTATGTTATGATAATATACTTTATTGAAACCGATAACATTGTTGTTTGTTTAAATAAAGTAGGTTATGGTTTGGTTTGGAATGGTTTCAATAAAGTATGTTATGATAATATACTTTATTGAAACCGATAACATTGTTGTTTGTTTAAATAAAGTAGGTTATGGTTTGGTTTGGAATGGTTTCAATAAAGTATGTTATGATAATATACTTTATTGAAACCGATAACATTGTTGTTTGTTTAAATAAAGTAGGTTATGGTTTGGTTTGGAATGGTTTCAATAAAGTAGGTTATGATAATATACTTTATTGAAACCGATAACATTGTTGTTTGTTTAAATAAAGTAGGTTTTGGTTTGGTTTGGAATGGTTTCAATAAAGTAGGTTATGATAATATACTTTATTGAAACCGATAACATTGTTGTTTGTTTAAATAAAGTAGGTTATGGTTTGGTTTGGAATGGTTTCAATAAAGTATGTTATGATAATATACTTTATTGAAACCGATAACATTGTTGTTTGTTTAAATAAAGTAGGTTTTGGTTTGGTTTGGAATGCTTTCAATAAAGTAGGTTATGATAATATACTTTATTGAAACCGATAACATTGTTGTTTGTTTAAATAAAGTAGGTTATGGTTTGGTTTGGAATGTTTTCAATAAAGTAGGTTATGGTTTGGTTTGGAATGGTTTCAATAAAGTATGTTATGATAATATACTTTATTGAAACCGATAACATTGTTGTTTGTTTAAATAAAGTAGGTTATGGTTTGGTTTGGAATGGTTTCAATAAAGTATGTTATGATAATATACTTTATTGAAACCGATAACATTGTTGTTTGTTTAAATAAAGTAGGTTATGGTTTGGTTTGGAATGGTTTCAATAAAGTAGGTTATGATAATATACTTTATTGAAACCGATAACATTGTTGTTTGTTTAAATAAAGTAGGTTATGGTTTGGTTTGGAATGTTTTCAATAAAGTAGGTTATGGTTTGGTTTGGAATGGTTTCAATAAAGTATGTTATGATAATATACTTTATTGAAACCGATAACATTGTTGTTTGTTTAAATAAAGTAGGTTATGGTTTGGTTTGGAATGTTTTCAATAAAGTAGGTTATGGTTTGGTTTGGAATGGTTTCAATAAAGTATGTTATGATAATATACTTTATTGAAACCGATAACATTGTTGTTTGTTTAAATAAAGTAGTTTATGGTTTGGTTTGGAATGGTTTCAATAAAGTATGTTATGATAATATACTTTATTGAAACCGATAACATTGTTGTTTGTTTAAATAAAGTAGGTTATGGTTTGGTTTGGAATGGTTTCAATAAAGTATATTATCATAACATACTTTATTGAAACCATTCCAAACCAAACCATAACCTACTTATCATACTTTATTGAAACCGATAACATTGTTGTTTGTTTAAATAAAGTAGGTTATGGTTTGGTTTGGAATGGTTTCAATAAAGTAGGTTATGATAATATACTTTATTGAAACCGATAACATTGTTGTTTGTTTAAATAAAGTAGGTTATGGTTTGGTTTGGAATGGTTTCAATAAAGTATGTTATGATAATATACTTTATTGAAACCGATAACATTGTTGTT
The DNA here is from genome assembly GCA_029691765.1 of Entomobrya proxima. Taxonomy (NCBI): domain Eukaryota; kingdom Metazoa; phylum Arthropoda; class Collembola; order Entomobryomorpha; family Entomobryidae; genus Entomobrya; species Entomobrya proxima. The sequence goes on from CM056169.1 coordinate 10,599,775, forward strand.
TGTTTAAATAAAGTAGGTTATGGTTTGGTTTGGAATGGTTTCAATAAAGTATGTTATGATAATATACTTTATTGAAACCGATAACATTGTTGTTTGTTTAAATAAAGTAGGTTATGGTTTGGTTTGGAATGGTTTCAATAAAGTATATTATCATAACATACTTTATTGAAACCATTCCAAACCAAACCATAACCTACTTATCATACTTTATTGAAACCGATAACATTGTTGTTTGTTTAAATAAAGTAGGTTATGGTTTGGTTTGGAATGGTTTCAATAAAGTAGGTTATGATAATATACTTTATTGAAACCGATAACATTGTTGTTTGTTTAAATAAAGTAGGTTATGGTTTGGTTTGGAATGGTTTCAATAAAGTATGTTATGATAATATACTTTATTGAAACCGATAACATTGTTGTTTGTTTAAATAAAGTAGGTTATGGTTTGGTTTGGAATGGTTTCAATAAAGTATGTTATGATAATATACTTTATTGAAACCGATAACATTGTTGTTTGTTTAAATAAAGTAGGTTATGGTTTGGTTTGGAATGGTTTCAATAAAGTATATTATCATAACATACTTTATTGAAACCATTCCAAACCAAACCATAACCTACTTATCATACTTTATTGAAACCGATAACATTGTTGTTTGTTTAAATAAAGTAGGTTATGGTTTGGTTTGGAATGGTTTCAATAAAGTAGGTTATGATAATATACTTTATTGAAACCGATAACATTGTTGTTTGTTTAAATAAAGTAGGTTATGGTTTGGTTTGGAATGGTTTCAATAAAGTATGTTATGATAATATACTTTATTGAAACCGATAACATTGTTGTTTGTTTAAATAAAGTAGGTTATGGTTTGGTTTGGAATGGTTTCAATAAAGTATGTTATGATAATATACTTTATTGAAACCGATAACATTGTTGTTTGTTTAAATAAAGTAGGTTATGGTTTGGTTTGGAATGGTTTCAATAAAGTATGTTATGATAATATACTTTATTGAAACCGATAACATTGTTGTTTGTTTAAATAAAGTAGGTTATGGTTTGGTTTGGAATGGTTTCAATAAAGTAGGTTATGATAATATACTTTATTGAAACCGATAACATTGTTGTTTGTTTAAATAAAGTAGGTTATGGTTTGGTTTGGAATGGTTTCAATAAAGTATGTTATGATAATATACTTTATTGAAACCGATAACATTGTTGTTTGTTTAAATAAAGTAGGTTATGGTTTGGTTTGGAATGGTTTCAATAAAGTATATTATCATAACATACTTTATTGAAACCATTCCAAACCAAACCATAACCTACTTATCATACTTTATTGAAACCGATAACATTGTTGTTTGTTTAAATAAAGTAGGTTATGGTTTGGTTTGGAATGGTTTCAATAAAGTAGGTTATGATAATATACTTTATTGAAACCGATAACATTGTTGTTTGTTTAAATAAAGTAGGTTATGGTTTGGTTTGGAATGGTTTCAATAAAGTATGTTATGATAATATACTTTATTGAAACCGATAACATTGTTGTTTGTTTAAATAAAGTAGGTTATGGTTTGGTTTGGAATGGTTTCAATAAAGTATGTTATGATAATATACTTTATTGAAACCGATAACATTGTTGTTTGTTTAAATAAAGTAGGTTATGGTTTGGTTTGGAATGGTTTCAATAAAGTATGTTATGATAATATACTTTATTGAAACCGATAACATTGTTGTTTGTTTAAATAAAGTAGGTTATGGTTTGGTTTGGAATGGTTTCAATAAAGTAGGTTATGATAATATACTTTATTGAAACCGATAACATTGTTGTTTGTTTAAATAAAGTAGGTTATGGTTTGGTTTGGAATGGTTTCAATAAAGTAGGTTATGATAATATACTTTATTGAAACCGATAACATTGTTGTTTGTTTAAATAAAGTAGGTTTTGGTTTGGTTTGGAATGGTTTCAATAAAGTAGGTTATGATAATATACTTTATTGAAACCGATAACATTGTTGTTTGTTTAAATAAAGTAGGTTATGGTTTGGTTTGGAATGGTTTCAATAAAGTATGTTATGATAATATACTTTATTGAAACCGATAACATTGTTGTTTGTTTAAATAAAGTAGGTTTTGGTTTGGTTTGGAATGCTTTCAATAAAGTAGGTTATGATAATATACTTTATTGAAACCGATAACATTGTTGTTTGTTTAAATAAAGTAGGTTATGGTTTGGTTTGGAATGTTTTCAATAAAGTAGGTTATGGTTTGGTTTGGAATGGTTTCAATAAAGTATGTTATGATAATATACTTTATTGAAACCGATAACATTGTTGTTTGTTTAAATAAAGTAGGTTATGGTTTGGTTTGGAATGGTTTCAATAAAGTATGTTATGATAATATACTTTATTGAAACCGATAACATTGTTGTTTGTTTAAATAAAGTAGGTTATGGTTTGGTTTGGAATGGTTTCAATAAAGTAGGTTATGATAATATACTTTATTGAAACCGATAACATTGTTGTTTGTTTAAATAAAGTAGGTTATGGTTTGGTTTGGAATGTTTTCAATAAAGTAGGTTATGGTTTGGTTTGGAATGGTTTCAATAAAGTATGTTATGATAATATACTTTATTGAAACCATTCCAAACCAAACCATAACCTACTTTATTTAAACAAACAACAATGTTATCGGTTTCAATAAAGTATATTATCATAACCTACTTTATTGAAACCATTCCAAACCAAACCAAAACCTACTTTATTTAAACAAACAACAATGTTATCGGTTTCAATAAAGTATATTATCATAACCTACTTTATTGAAACCATTCCAAACCAAACCATAACCTACTTTATTTAAACAAACAACAATGTTATCGGTTTCAATAAAGTATATTATCATAACGTACTTTATTGAAACCATTCCAAACCAAACCATAACCTACTTATCATACTTTATTGAAACCGATAACATTGTTGTTTGTTTAAATAAAGTAGGTTTTGGTTTGGTTTGGAATGGTTTCAATAAAGTAGGTTATGATAATATACTTTATTGAAACCGATAACATTGTTGTTTGTTTAAATAAAGTAGGTTATGGTTTGGTTTGGAATGGTTTCAATAAAGTATGTTATGATAATATACTTTATTGAAACCGATAACATTGTTGTTTGTTTAAATAAAGTAGGTTTTGGTTTGGTTTGGAATGCTTTCAATAAAGTAGGTTATGATAATATACTTTATTGAAACCGATAACATTGTTGTTTGTTTAAATAAAGTAGGTTATGGTTTGGTTTGGAATGGTTTCAATAAAGTATGTTATGATAATATACTTTATTGAAACCGATAACATTGTTGTTTGTTTAAATAAAGTAGGTTATGGTTTGGTTTGGAATGGTTTCAATAAAGTATGTTATGATAATATACTTTATTGAAACCGATAACATTGTTGTTTGTTTAAATAAAGTAGGTTATGGTTTGGTTTGGAATGGTTTCAATAAAGTATGTTATGATAATATACTTTATTGAAACCGATAACATTGTTGTTTGTTTAAATAAAGTAGGTTATGGTTTGGTTTGGAATGGTTTCAATAAAGTATGTTATGATAATATACTTTATTGAAACCGATAACATTGTTGTTTGTTTAAATAAAGTAGGTTATGGTTTGGTTTGGAATGGTTTCAATAAAGTATGTTATGATAATATACTTTATTGAAACCGATAACATTGTTGTTTGTTTAAATAAAGTAGGTTATGGTTTGGTTTGGAATGGTTTCAATAAAGTATGTTATGATAATATACTTTATTGAAACCGATAACATTGTTGTTTGTTTAAATAAAGTAGGTTATGGTTTGGTTTGGAATGGTTTCAATAAAGTATGTTATGATAATATACTTTATTGAAACCGATAACATTGTTGTTTGTTTAAATAAAGTAGGTTATGGTTTGGTTTGGAATGGTTTCAATAAAGTAGGTTATGATAATATACTTTATTGAAACCGATAACATTGTTGTTTGTTTAAATAAAGTAGGTTATGGTTTGGTTTGGAATGGTTTCAATAAAGTAGGTTATGATAATATACTTTATTGAAACCGATAACATTGTTGTTTGTTTAAATAAAGTAGGTTATGGTTTGGTTTGGAATGGTTTCAATAAAGTATGTTATGATAATATACTTTATTGAAACCGATAACATTGTTGTTTGTTTAAATAAAGTAGGTTATGGTTTGGTTTGGAATGGTTTCAATAAAGTATGTTATGATAATATACTTTATTGAAACCGATAACATTGTTGTTTGTTTAAATAAAGTAGGTTATGGTTTGGTTTGGAATGGTTTCAATAAAGTATGTTATGATAATATACTTTATTGAAACCGATAACATTGTTGTTTGTTTAAATAAAGTAGGTTATGGTTTGGTTTGGAATGGTTTCAATAAAGTAGGTTATGATAATATACTTTATTGAAACCGATAACATTGTTGTTTGTTTAAATAAAGTAGGTTATGGTTTGGTTTGGAATGTTTTCAATAAAGTAGGTTATGGTTTGGTTTGGAATGGTTTCAATAAAGTATGTTATGATAATATACTTTATTGAAACCATTCCAAACCAAACCATAACCTACTTTATTTAAACAAACAACAATGTTATCGGTTTCAATAAAGTATATTATCATAACCTACTTTATTGAAACCATTCCAAACCAAACCAAAACCTACTTTATTTAAACAAACAACAATGTTATCGGTTTCAATAAAGTATATTATCATAACCTACTTTATTGAAACCATTCCAAACCAAACCATAACCTACTTATCATACTTTATTGAAACCGATAACATTGTTGTTTGTTTAAATAAAGTAGGTTATGGTTTGGTTTGGAATGGTTTCAATAAAGTAGGTTATGATAATATACTTTATTGAAACCGATAACATTGTTGTTTGTTTAAATAAAGTAGGTTATGGTTTGGTTTGGAATGGTTTCAATAGAGTATGTTATGATAATATACTTTATTGAAACCGATAACATTGTTGTTTGTTTAAATAAAGTAGGTTATGGTTTGGTTTGGAATGTTTTCAATAAAGTAGGTTATGGTTTGGTTTGAAATGGTTTCAATAAAGTATGTTATGATAATATACTTTATTGAAACCGATAACATTGTTGTTTGTTTAAATAAAGTAGGTTATGGTTTGGTTTGGAATGGTTTCAATAAAGTATGTTATGATAATATACTTTATTGAAACCGATAACATTGTTGTTTGTTTAAATAAAGTAGGTTATGGTTTGGTTTGGAATGTTTTCAATAAAGTAGGTTATGGTTTGGTTTGGAATGGTTTCAATAAAGTATGTTATGATAATATACTTTATTGAAACCGATAACATTGTTGTTTGTTTAAATAAAGTAGGTTATGGTTTGGTTTGGAATGGTTTCAATAAAGTAGGTTATGATAATATACTTTATTGAAACCGATAACATTGTTGTTTGTTTAAATAAAGTAGGTTTTGGTTTGGTTTGGAATGGTTTCAATAAAGTAGGTTATGATAATATACTTTATTGAAACCGATAACATTGTTGTTTGTTTAAATAAAGTAGGTTATGGTTTGGTTTGGAATGGTTTCAATAAAGTATGTTATGATAATATATTTTATTGAAACCGATAACATTGTTGTTTGTTTAAATAAAGTAGGTTTTGGTTTGGTTTGGAATGCTTTCAATAAAGTAGGTTATGATAATATACTTTATTGAAACCGATAACATTGTTGTTTGTTTAAATAAAGTAGGTTATGGTTTGGTTTGGAATGGTTTCAATAAAGTAGGTTATGGTTTGGTTTGGAATGGTTTCAATAAAGTATGTTATGATAATATACTTTATTGAAACCGATAACATTGTTGTTTGTTTAAATAAAGTAGTTTATGGTTTGGTTTGGAATGGTTTCAATAAAGTATGTTATGATAATATACTTTATTGAAACCGATAACATTGTTGTTTGTTTAAATAAAGTAGGTTATGGTTTGGTTTGGAATGGTTTCAATAAAGTATATTATCATAACATACTTTATTGAAACCATTCCAAACCAAACCATAACCTACTTATCATACTTTATTGAAACCGATAACATTGTTGTTTGTTTAAATAAAGTAGGTTATGGTTTGGTTTGGAATGGTTTCAATAAAGTATGTTATGATAATATACTTTATTGAAACCGATAACATTGTTGTTTGTTTAAATAAAGTAGGTTATGGTTTGGTTTGGAATGGTTTCAATAAAGTATGTTATGATAATATACTTTATTGAAACCGATAACATTGTTGTTTGTTTAAATAAAGTAGGTTATGGTTTGGTTTGGAATGGTTTCAATAAAGTATGTTATGATAATATACTTTATTGAAACCGATAACATTGTTGTTTGTTTAAATAAAGTAGGTTATGGTTTGGTTTGGAATGGTTTCAATAAAGTAGGTTATGATAATATACTTTATTGAAACCGATAACATTGTTGTTTGTTTAAATAAAGTAGGTTTTGGTTTGGTTTGGAATGGTTTCAATAAAGTAGGTTATGATAATATACTTTATTGAAACCGATAACATTGTTGTTTGTTTAAATAAAGTAGGTTATGGTTTGGTTTGGAATGGTTTCAATAAAGTATGTTATGATAATATACTTTATTGAAACCGATAACATTGTTGTTTGTTTAAATAAAGTAGGTTTTGGTTTGGTTTGGAATGCTTTCAATAAAGTAGGTTATGATAATATACTTTATTGAAACCGATAACATTGTTGTTTGTTTAAATAAAGTAGGTTATGGTTTGGTTTGGAATGTTTTCAATAAAGTAGGTTATGGTTTGGTTTGGAATGGTTTCAATAAAGTATGTTATGATAATATACTTTATTGAAACCGATAACATTGTTGTTTGTTTAAATAAAGTAGGTTATGGTTTGGTTTGGAATGGTTTCAATAAAGTATGTTATGATAATATACTTTATTGAAACCGATAACATTGTTGTTTGTTTAAATAAAGTAGGTTATGGTTTGGTTTGGAATGGTTTCAATAAAGTAGGTTATGATAATATACTTTATTGAAACCGATAACATTGTTGTTTGTTTAAATAAAGTAGGTTATGGTTTGGTTTGGAATGTTTTCAATAAAGTAGGTTATGGTTTGGTTTGGAATGGTTTCAATAAAGTATGTTATGATAATATACTTTATTGAAACCATTCCAAACCAAACCATAACCTACTTTATTTAAACAAACAACAATGTTATCGGTTTCAATAAAGTATATTATCATAACCTACTTTATTGAAACCATTCCAAACCAAACCAAAACCTACTTTATTTAAACAAACAACAATGTTATCGGTTTCAATAAAGTATATTATCATAACCTACTTTATTGAAACCATTCCAAACCAAACCATAACCTACTTTATTTAAACAAACAACAATGTTATCGGTTTCAATAAAGTATATTATCATAACATACTTTATTGAAACCATTCCAAACCAAACCATAACCTACTTATCATACTTTATTGAAACCGATAACATTGTTGTTTGTTTAAATAAAGTAGGTTATGGTTTGGTTTGGAATGGTTTCAATAAAGTAGGTTATGATAATATACTTTATTGAAACCGATAACATTGTTGTTTGTTTAAATAAAGTAGGTTATGGTTTGGTTTGGAATGGTTTCAATAGAGTATGTTATGATAATATACTTTATTGAAACCGATAACATTGTTGTTTGTTTAAATAAAGTAGGTTATGGTTTGGTTTGGAATGTTTTCAATAAAGTAGGTTATGGTTTGGTTTGGAATGGTTTCAATAAAGTAGGTTATGATAATATACTTTATTGAAACCGATAACATTGTTGTTTGTTTAAATAAAGTAGGTTTTGGTTTGGTTTGGAATGGTTTCAATAAAGTAGGTTATGATAATATACTTTATTGAAACCGATAACATTGTTGTTTGTTTAAATAAAGTAGGTTATGGTTTGGTTTGGAAAGTTTTCAATAAAGTAGGTTATGATAATATACTTTATTGAAACCGATAACATTGTTGTTTGTTTAAATAAAGTAGGTTATGGTTTGGTTTGGAATGGTTTCAATAAAGTAGGTTATGATAATATACTTTATTGAAACCGATAACATTGTTGTTTGTTTAAATAAAGTAGGTTTTGGTTTGGTTTGGAATGGTTTCAATAAAGTAGGTTATGATAATATACTTTATTGAAACCGATAACATTGTTGTTTGTTTAAATAAAGTAGGTTATGGTTTGGTTTGGAATGGTTTCAATAAAGTATGTTATGATAATATACTTTATTGAAACCGATAACATTGTTGTTTGTTTAAATAAAGTAGGTTTTGGTTTGGTTTGGAATGCTTTCAATAAAGTAGGTTATGATAATATACTTTATTGAAACCGATAACATTGTTGTTTGTTTAAATAAAGTAGGTTATGGTTTGGTTTGGAATGGTTTCAATAAAGTATGTTATGATAATATACTTTATTGAAACCGATAACATTGTTGTTTGTTTAAATAAAGTAGGTTATGGTTTGGTTTGGAATGGTTTCAATAAAGTATGTTATGATAATATACTTTATTGAAACCGATAACATTGTTGTTTGTTTAAATAAAGTAGGTTATGGTTTGGTTTGGAATGGTTTCAATAAAGTATGTTATGATAATATACTTTATTGAAACCGATAACATTGTTGTTTGTTTAAATAAAGTAGGTTATGGTTTGGTTTGGAATGGTTTCAATAAAGTATGTTATGATAATATACTTTATTGAAACCGATAACATTGTTGTTTGTTTAAATAAAGTAGGTTATGGTTTGGTTTGGAATGGTTTCAATAAAGTATGTTATGATAATATACTTTATTGAAACCGATAACATTGTTGTTTGTTTAAATAAAGTAGGTTATGGTTTGGTTTGGAATGGTTTCAATAAAGTATGTTATGATAATATACTTTATTGAAACCGATAACATTGTTGTTTGTTTAAATAAAGTAGGTTATGGTTTGGTTTGGAATGGTTTCAATAAAGTAGGTTATGATAATATACTTTATTGAAACCGATAACATTGTTGTTTGTTTAAATAAAGTAGGTTATGGTTTGGTTTGGAATGGTTTCAATAAAGTAGGTTATGATAATATACTTTATTGAAACCGATAACATTGTTGTTTGTTTAAATAAAGTAGGTTATGGTTTGGTTTGGAATGGTTTCAATAAAGTATGTTATGATAATATACTTTATTGAAACCGATAACATTGTTGTTTGTTTAAATAAAGTAGGTTATGGTTTGGTTTGGAATGGTTTCAATAAAGTATGTTATGATAATATACTTTATTGAAACCGATAACATTGTTGTTTGTTTAAATAAAGTAGGTTATGGTTTGGTTTGGAATGGTTTCAATAAAGTATGTTATGATAATATACTTTATTGAAACCGATAACATTGTTGTTTGTTTAAATAAAGTAGGTTATGGTTTGGTTTGGAATGGTTTCAATAAAGTATGTTATGATAATATACTTTATTGAAACCGATAACATTGTTGTTTGTTTAAATAAAGTAGGTTATGGTTTGGTTTGGAATGTTTTCAATAAAGTAGGTTATGATAATATACTTTATTGAAACCGATAACATTGTTGTTTGTTTAAATAAAGTAGGTTATGGTTTGGTTTGGAATGGTTTCAATAAAGTAGGTTATGATAATATACTTTATTGAAACCGATAACATTGTTGTTTGTTTAAATAAAGTAGGTTATGGTTTGGTTTGGAATGGTTTCAATAAAGTAGGTTATGATAATATACTTTATTGAAACCGATAACATTGTTGTTTGTTTAAATAAAGTAGGTTATGGTTTGGTTTGGAATGGTTTCAATAGAGTATGTTATGATAATATACTTTATTGAAACCGATAACATTGTTGTTTGTTTAAATAAAGTAGGTTATGGTTTGGTTTGGAATGGTTTCAATAAAGTATGTTATGATAATATACTTTATTGAAACCGATAACATTGTTGTTTGTTTAAATAAAGTAGGTTATGGTTTGGTTTGGAATGGTTTCAATAAAGTATGTTATGATAATATACTTTATTGAAACCGATAACATTGTTGTTTGTTTAAATAAAGTAGGTTGTGGTTTGGTTTGGAATGGTTTCAATAAAGTAGGTTATGATAATATACTTTATTGAAACCGATAACATTGTTGTTTGTTTAAATAAAGTAGGTTATGGTTTGGTTTGGAATGTTTTCAATAAAGTAGGTTATGGTTTGGTTTGGAATGGTTTCAATAAAGTATGTTATGATAATATACTTTATTGAAACCGATAACATTGTTGTTTGTTTAAATAAAGTAGGTTATGGTTTGGTTTGGAATGGTTTCAATAAAGTATGTTATGATAATATACTTTATTGAAACCGATAACATTGTTGTTTGTTTAAATAAAGTAGGTTATGGTTTGGTTTGGAATGGTTTCAATAAAGTATGTTATGATAATATACTTTATTGAAACCGATAACATTGTTGTTTGTTTAAATAAAGTAGGTTATGGTTTGGTTTGGAATGGTTTCAATAAAGTAGGTTATGATAATATACTTTATTGAAACCGATAACATTGTTGTTTGTTTAAATAAAGTAGGTTATGGTTTGGTTTGGAATGGTTTCAATAAAGTATGTTATGATAATATACTTTATTGAAACCGATAACATTGTTGTTTGTTTAAATAAAGTAGGTTATGGTTTGGTTTGGAATGGTTTCAATAAAGTATGTTATGATAATATACTTTATTGAAACCGATAACATTGTTGTTTGTTTAAATAAAGTAGGTTATGGTTTGGTTTGGAATGGTTTCAATAAAGTATGTTATGATAATATACTTTATTGAAACCGATAACATTGTTGTTTGTTTAAATAAAGTAGGTTATGGTTTGGTTTGGAATGTTTTCAATAAAGTAGGTTATGGTTTGGTTTGGAATGGTTTCAATAAAGTATGTTATGATAATATACTTTATTGAAACCGATAACATTGTTGTTTGTTTAAATAAAGTAGTTTATGGTTTGGTTTGGAATGGTTTCAATAAAGTATGTTATGATAATATACTTTATTGAAACCGATAACATTGTTGTTTGTTTAAATAAAGTAGGTTATGGTTTGGTTTGGAATGGTTTCAATAAAGTATATTATCATAACATACTTTATTGAAACCATTCCAAACCAAACCATAACCTACTTATCATACTTTATTGAAACCGATAACATTGTTGTTTGTTTAAATAAAGTAGGTTATGGTTTGGTTTGGAATGGTTTCAATAAAGTAGGTTATGATAATATACTTTATTGAAACCGATAACATTGTTGTTTGTTTAAATAAAGTAGGTTATGGTTTGGTTTGGAATGGTTTCAATAAAGTATGTTATGATAATATACTTTATTGAAACCGATAACATTGTTGTTTGTTTAAATAAAGTAGGTTATGGTTTGGTTTGGAATGGTTTCAATAAAGTATGTTATGATAATATACTTTATTGAAACCGATAACATTGTTGTTTGTTTAAATAAAGTAGGTTATGGTTTGGTTTGGAATGGTTTCAATAAAGTATGTTATGATAATATACTTTATTGAAACCGATAACATTGTTGTTTGTTTAAATAAAGTAGGTTATGGTTTGGTTTGGAATGGTTTCAATAAAGTAGGTTATGATAATATACTTTATTGAAACCGATAACATTGTTGTTTGTTTAAATAAAGTAGGTTATGGTTTGGTTTGGAATGGTTTCAATAAAGTAGGTTATGATAATATACTTTATTGAAACCGATAACATTGTTGTTTGTTTAAATAAAGTAGGTTTTGGTTTGGTTTGGAATGGTTTCAATAAAGTAGGTTATGATAATATACTTTATTGAAACCGATAACATTGTTGTTTGTTTAAATAAAGTAGGTTATGGTTTGGTTTGGAATGGTTTCAATAAAGTATGTTATGATAATATACTTTATTGAAACCGATAACATTGTTGTTTGTTTAAATAAAGTAGGTTTTGGTTTGGTTTGGAATGCTTTCAATAAAGTAGGTTATGATAATATACTTTATTGAAACCGATAACATTGTTGTTTGTTTAAATAAAGTAGGTTATGGTTTGGTTTGGAATGTTTTCAATAAAGTAGGTTATGGTTTGGTTTGGAATGGTTTCAATAAAGTATGTTATGATAATATACTTTATTGAAACCGATAACATTGTTGTTTGTTTAAATAAAGTAGGTTATGGTTTGGTTTGGAATGGTTTCAATAAAGTATATTATCATAACATACTTTATTGAAACCATTCCAAACCAAACCATAACCTACTTATCATACTTTATTGAAACCGATAACATTGTTGTTTGTTTAAATAAAGTAGGTTATGGTTTGGTTTGGAATGGTTTCAATAAAGTAGGTTATGATAATATACTTTATTGAAACCGATAACATTGTTGTTTGTTTAAATAAAGTAGGTTATGGTTTGGTTTGGAATGGTTTCAATAAAGTATGTTATGATAATATACTTTATTGAAACCGATAACATTGTTGTTTGTTTAAATAAAGTAGGTTATGGTTTGGTTTGGAATGGTTTCAATAAAGTATGTTATGATAATATACTTTATTGAAACCGATAACATTGTTGTTTGTTTAAATAAAGTAGGTTATGGTTTGGTTTGGAATGGTTTCAATAAAGTATGTTATGATAATATACTTTATTGAAACCGATAACATTGTTGTTTGTTTAAATAAAGTAGGTTATGGTTTGGTTTGGAATGGTTTCAATAAAGTATGTTATGATAATATACTTTATTGAAACCGATAACATTGTTGTTTGTTTAAATAAAGTAGGTTATGGTTTGGTTTGGAATGGTTTCAATAAAGTATGTTATGATAATATACTTTATTGAAACCGATAACATTGTTGTTTGTTTAAATAAAGTAGGTTATGGTTTGGTTTGGAATGGTTTCAATAAAGTAGGTTATGATAATATACTTTATTGAAACCGATAACATTGTTGTTTGTTTAAATAAAGTAGGTTATGGTTTGGTTTGGAATGGTTTCAATAAAGTAGGTTATGATAATATACTTTATTGAAACCGATAACATTGTTGTTTGTTTAAATAAAGTAGGTTTTGGTTTGGTTTGGAATGGTTTCAATAAAGTAGGTTATGATAATATACTTTATTGAAACCGATAACATTGTTGTTTGTTTAAATAAAGTAGGTTATGGTTTGGTTTGGAATGGTTTCAATAAAGTATGTTATGATAATATACTTTATTGAAACCGATAACATTGTTGTTTGTTTAAATAAAGTAGGTTTTGGTTTGGTTTGGAATGCTTTCAATAAAGTAGGTTATGATAATATACTTTATTGAAACCGATAACATTGTTGTTTGTTTAAATAAAGTAGGTTATGGTTTGGTTTGGAATGTTTTCAATAAAGTAGGTTATGGTTTGGTTTGGAATGGTTTCAATAAAGTATGTTATGATAATATACTTTATTGAAACCGATAACATTGTTGTTTGTTTAAATAAAGTAGGTTATGGTTTGGTTTGGAATGGTTTCAATAAAGTAGGTTATGATAATATACTTTATTGAAACCGATAACATTGTTGTTTGTTTAAATAAAGTAGGTTTTGGTTTGGTTTGGAATGGTTTCAATAAAGTAGGTTATGATAATATACTTTATTGAAACCGATAACATTGTTGTTTGTTTAAATAAAGTAGGTTATGGTTTGGTTTGGAATGTTTTCAATAAAGTAGGTTATGGTTTGGTTTGGAATGGTTTCAATAAAGTATGTTATGATAATATACTTTATTGAAACCATTCCAAACCAAACCATAACCTACTTTATTTAAACAAACAACAATGTTATCGGTTTCAATAAAGTATATTATCATAACCTACTTTATTGAAACCATTCCAAACCAAACCAAAACCTACTTTATTTAAACAAACAACAATGTTATCGGTTTCAATAAAGTATATTATCATAACCTACTTTATTGAAACCATTCCAAACCAAACCATAACCTACTTTATTTAAACAAACAACAATGTTATCGGTTTCAATAAAGTATATTATCATAACATACTTTATTGAAACCATTCCAAACCAAACCATAACCTACTTATCATACTTTATTGAAACCGATAACATTGTTGTTTGTTTAAATAAAGTAGGTTATGGTTTGGTTTGGAATGGTTTCAATAAAGTAGGTTATGATAATATACTTTATTGAAACCGATAACATTGTTGTTTGTTTAAATAAAGTAGGTTATGGTTTGGTTTGGAATGGTTTCAATAGAGTATGTTATGATAATATACTTTATTGAAACCGATAACATTGTTGTTTGTTTAAATAAAGTAGGTTATGGTTTGGTTTGGAATGTTTTCAATAAAGTAGGTTATGGTTTGGTTTGGAATGGTTTCAATAAAGTATGTTATGATAATATACTTTATTGAAACCGATAACATTGTTGTTTGTTTAAATAAAGTAGGTTATGGTTTGGTTTGGAATGGTTTCAATAAAGTATGTTATGATAATATACTTTATTGAAACCGATAACATTGTTGTTTGTTTAAATAAAGTAGGTTATGGTTTGGTTTGGAATGGTTTCAATAAAGTAGGTTATGATAATATACTTTATTGAAACCGATAACATTGTTGTTTGTTTAAATAAAGTAGGTTTTGGTTTGGTTTGGAATGGTTTCAATAAAGTAGGTTATGATAATATACTTTATTGAAACCGATAACATTGTTGTTTGTTTAAATAAAGTAGGTTATGGTTTGGTTTGGAATGGTTTCAATAAAGTATGTTATGATAATATACTTTATTGAAACCGATAACATTGTTGTTTGTTTAAATAAAGTAGGTTTTGGTTTGGTTTGGAATGCTTTCAATAAAGTATGTTATGATAATATACTTTATTGAAACCGATAACATTGTTGTTTGTTTAAATAAAGTAGGTTATGGTTTGGTTTGGAATGTTTTCAATAAAGTAGGTTATGGTTTGGTTTGGAATGGTTTCAATAAAGTATGTTATGATAATATACTTTATTGAAACCGATAACATTGTTGTTTGTTTAAATAAAGTAGGTTATGGTTTGGTTTGGAATGGTTTCAATAAAGTATGTTATGATAATATACTTTATTGAAACCGATAACATTGTTGTTTGTTTAAATAAAGTAGGTTATGGTTTGGTTTGGAATGGTTTCAATAAAGTAGGTTATGATAATATACTTTATTGAAACCGATAACATTGTTGTTTGTTTAAATAAAGTAGGTTTTGGTTTGGTTTGGAATGGTTTCAATAAAGTAGGTTATGATAATATACTTTATTGAAACCGATAACATTGTTGTTTGTTTAAATAAAGTAGGTTATGGTTTGGTTTGGAATGGTTTCAATAAAGTATGTTATGATAATATACTTTATTGAAACCGATAACATTGTTGTTTGTTTAAATAAAGTAGGTTTTGGTTTGGTTTGGAATGCTTTCAATAAAGTATGTTACGATAATATACTTTATTGAAACCGATAACATTGTTGTTTGTTTAAATAAAGTAGGTTATGGTTTGGTTTGGAATGTTTTCAATAAAGTAGGTTATGGTTTGGTTTGGAATGGTTTCAATAAAGTATGTTATGATAATATACTTTATTGAAACCGATAACATTGTTGTTTGTTTAAATAAAGTAGGTTATGGTTTGGTTTGGAATGGTTTCAATAAAGTATGTTATGATAATATACTTTATTGAAACCGATAACATTGTTGTTTGTTTAAATAAAGTAGGTTATGATAATACACCTTATTGAAACCATTCCAAACCAAACCATAACCTACTTTATTTAAACCATTCCAAACCAAACCATAACCTACTTTATTGAAACAAACAACAATGTTATCGGTTTCAATAAAGTATGTTATCATAACCTATCATATGTAAAACCGATTACTAGGGTATTACGCAATTCTTTTACATTTTCATTATTTTGGTATTATATTTACAACATTTGTTCTTAATTTCGGGTGTATATAAATCTGCAGTCCAAAATGAATTCATTAATTTTCTGGTTGTCCAGCATTAATCATAAAACACAGAAATGAGCTCAACATCGCTAACTGCAGATATCGTGAGTCATGTCACTTCATTGAAGTGTTTTATTTTACAAAGTTAAATTCATTTTCTATACACACCAACACAGGTGAGTGATAATCTGATAACACACCATGACAAGTGATTCATTCAAATCCAGATTCAAAATTTCAACAAAAACTCGGGTTTTTTTTCAATATTTAATTTTAACTAAAAACACCTTACTTTTTTCGGGTATATAATCTAACTTCAGTTCAAATTGCAATTAATATACACAATGTGGACTCCCAACAGAGAATCAAAACAGAGGAAATGAACTCGGGATACCACGGTGTAAGTACAATTGTTACTCTGGTTGCTATTTTTAAATGTAAATTGTCATTACAGAAGTATACGCATTCATGGGCGCCCATCTTCAGCTTTAGAGGAGACAAGACGGGGAGTGGAAATCAATAGTCACCATCATTTTCTTATATGACTATTTACAAAAGAAAAAATGTGACCTTTATATATTCCAAAATATGAGATAGTTGTACTTGTGCTGTGACACTCGGCATGCAACGCTTTGTAGAAAAACGCTTGCTCTTTTTAACGGTACCAAGATTATGAATTTAAAATCTACCGTTTTACTAAAAACGGTTTCAAAAGTGTATGAAAATGCAATTTTTATGAATTTTAAAAATTTATAATGCAGAATTTCATGAGTTTATGTAGAATTATGCATATTGTGTGATTAATATTTTATGCACGTGTAAATCGGTCTTAGTGTTGTTTAAGCATATTTTGGCAATTTTTGTGTTTTGTTATAGGTTCACAGTTCGCAGTTTTCATTTGATTACATGCCTTTATAAGAATTTATAAACATTATTGCATATTGCTGAAATATTATCCAAATATCTGATATCGGGCAAAAAATAGAAATGAACCTATAATGAGCGGCACTTGGTCTTCCGACATTTATCATGCGATACGGGATAATTTTGAGTTTCACTATTTTGAGTCGCGGAACATCTTCAGCCTGTTAAAGGTAATTTAATTTAGTTTTCCATGGAAATTTATGTTTGAAATGAAGAATATTATAGTTGTATAGTTTTAAGTCGAATTAATTTTGTAAAATCACTTATTAATCACGTGATACAAAAACAGAAATAACGCAATGCTTATAATATTTTTTATATTAATTTAAAATTTTTGACAAAAACTTTAATTTTCAAATAAAATTTAAATAAGAACTATTACACCAGTTAATTGCACTATCCTAGCATTTAACACAAAAAATCCTCCCTCACGTTGGACTCAATAACAAATCAAACTAAAGTCAGAAATTTTTTAAAAACGATTGTGCTATGAGAAATATAAACGGAAACAAATAAGCTTTAAAAGTGAATTCGGATTCCAATCAGTGGCTTGTGTTTTCAAACGTTTCAAATTAGTATTAGTGACAATTTCTGGTTGCCAACAATGAAAACTGGTAGGTGCGAAAGGACAATTGTTTACAAACATAAATAATTCAATGGAAAATACCCATTTTATAGAGCTCAGATTTGATATATATCACTAGTTTTTAAATTTTCTTTAGCAACGCAGTTCCAGACCATGTAGTTTTGGGAAAAAACGGTATGAGTTGACCTCTTTCAAGCATCATTGAGAGCTGCTGAGATTGTTTTAAATTCGCACAAAAATTTTTGTTATGAAGTTTGAAAAATGAGCAACCAAAAGTGCACCATTTCATAATTTTCCAATGGAAGGTTTGCTTGTAATTGCGACATCAATCGATCAGTCATGTAAGATTTTGGGGTACCATGATATTCCTAGGACTTTTTTCATTCAAGATCCGTTTTGTGCCCTATGAAAACTTTCAACTTTTAAAGAGAATGCATTTTTGTACTAAATACTACATTCTATGAAGGCATTTGATCTTATTACGACCTCCAAAGGGGTTTGAATGCAAGGGTCTTTGCAACATTGAATTGACATGCAGATTTGGTTACCAATGATTTTCCAACTTAGCTAATTTCCCTTAAAAAATAAAATTAGTGTGACATTACCAATATTAATTACGAACAAGAAACAACCAAAATCTTACAATTATAAAGCTACGCATCAGATCACCCCAAACCAGTCCGATTACTGTGAGAAATCTGAGCTGACTTAAAAGTTGTAATGTACTAAATTGAAGACCCCGATTCAGAGAGGTTGCACCAAGGAAGATAAATAGATATGGAAGGTGGAACAGTGTAAAAATGCTGTGCCAGACAGGTTCCCATTTAAATACATGTAAATCGGTCTGTCAACAACCCGAAAATGCCGTCGTTAGTAACCATTTTAAATGTTTCGTAAATGAGAAAAATTCACTGGCAACAATATCGGTTTGCTAGTTTGGCTTCTAAATACACATCCTTCCACCTTCCTTCTCTATTTATCTTCCTCGGCCACTGTGGGATCAACATTTACAAGTGGTGCTACTTATTCATTTTGTCCAGCTGATATGTATACTCAACCGCAAATTCTGTGTGATAAAAAAACCTTCGGAATTGTAGCGGAAAATCGTTACGCCTATTCCAGATGCCACTTTGACGTGTTTGTCGAAAACTTTATTTAACCACCACAATTTGCACAATGCAGAACATATCGGCTGGACGGCCCCATCTGCCATCTTCAAGTTGTTAATTTCAAAACAATATAACTCCGAAATGTGCACGAGTAGAACAACAAGTTCAACGGATTTAGGGACAAAAAAGCATGCTAAATCTAAATATGAAAAGAGTTTAGTCCTACATGTGCACAAAAAGCCTAAAAATAATTTTTTGTCTAAAAAACTGCATTTGCAGCTACATTTTGGGGGTTTTAGCGAAATTCCCCCTACTGGGACAAGTTTTTTCGATTTGAAAATATCACCATCGGAAAGTACAGGTCTTATTTGTATATTTCAAATACCAAAACTTTGCAAAACGAAACATAAGAAATTTTGCCGACAAAATGAATAAGTAGCACCACTTGTATATGTTGATCCCACAGTGGCTCGGGTCGCACAAGATGAATCCTAGGAATTTAACCGGTACTTTCGCGAAAAACTTCCGGTTCCTTCCCTTCCAAACTCTGCCACGGTTAGTGCAACTTCCCCATACGTCATGTTCATATAAGGGCATAGTTGAGTGGGCGTCTGGAATAACGGAATCTTTGGTAGTTGCTATGTTGGATTTTTTGAAAGTTGTAATTTTTTAAACTGATTGCAATATTTTGAAAAAACATCATATTATTGTTTTGTGCTGTTACATCAGCGTAAGCTTATCATAACTTTTCCGTTTATCTGAAACTTTGTAAGTTTTACTATGCTTCCCGTGCCTATTTCAGTGCTACATGTGTTTTGGGGATATGTGAGACGGACAAACCGTCTGTAATTATAGTAATTAGAAAAATTATGTAGCTACTTCCAACTTGGCAACCAAAGATTCCGTTATTCCAGACGACCATTCAGTTTATATTCAAAATATCTACCATGAAGAAGAGTAGTAACCGTTTGTGGTACAAGTGTAAAGACACGATTAGGGTTGTTATCATTATCAGTGCTACTATCAGGGTCGTCTAAACTCCTACACAAAGAATGAATATGTGTTAAATCTGCACTGTGGTATAAAGTCTCCGAAGATATATAATACCACAGCAAAGCGCATTTTATATCTGGCAAATCAATTCTAAGTCTTATTTCAACTTCGATGACTGGACACGCGTTTGAGGGTTCTGTTCCGTACATTTTGCGAATTTCAAGAGTAAACATACCAGAACGGAAATTTGGGTTGAAAACGCATTTATCTACGTCTTATGGAAGCATTACCAATTGATCATTGAACGCGTACGCCCAAATGCATCTGTTAAAATACCGTAAGTTAAGATTAAGTCCGTCAGGGAAGGACAAGCATCGTCGTTTTGGAACGGGCCTAGAGGACTGAGACGTGTCCCGAAAGAATCCCCAACGAAAGAATTCCCAATTTTTTTTACCAAACGAAATAATTCCCAATGCGAAAAAATCCCCAATGCAAAATATTCCCCACACAAACTCATTCTGCACTATAATATATCTGGCAGCAGTAACTACTTGATATTTGAAAGTTTTGTAAGACCTTTTGTAAGGGTAAAGGTTAGGGAAGTGGTCGTGATCTCCTGCAGACATTTGAGCAACCTTTTGAGTCTTTCAGATTACACATGAAATATTACGATGATTTTGACTTATGATTCAATTGGCACATAAAGCTTCTACGAACTATAAGCGTTTTACTTTTGAAATAGCAATGAATCGCAAATCTGCCCCTCAAGAATTAATTCACTTGCTATAGTTGTGGCTTTGCTTGACTTGGTTGAAACTGGAATAGAACTTGGTTGTGATCTTACTGTTCCGCAACAAACCTTAAAATGAATGTAATTTTCATTTGCTTAGTTCGTATAAAGCTTTGAGTCACGAGTATAATGACCTGAAAAAACCATGATCATTATAATGCTTATTTCAGGACAATGTATTGGGATAATTTGCATGATTTACTATATGCAACTGTGATGTTGGATTTTGTCATAAATTGGGGAAAAGTTCGTTGGGTATTTTTACGCATTGGGGATTTCTTCGTTTGGGGCAAGAAAATTGGGGATTCTATCGTTGGAGATTTTTTCGTTGGGGATTCTTTCATAAGACCAATTTATTACCCTCCGTTAATTCACATTCGGTCAATATGTACGGAACTAGTGTGAAAATCCGCTTTGGGTCATCAGGTTCCTCCACATTGGAACACTTTGGATGAGCAATAGTGAAAGGTCCTTTTAAAATTGGAAGTGCCGTTGGAGCAGGGTTAGATCCAGGAAACTCGTCCCACATTAAATAGCACATTGAACCAGTAATCTGAATTTCAGTTTCCAAGATAGGGCAATTGGTTGTCGGTTCAACTTCTAGCTTCTGCTTAATTTTAAGACTGAAAATTGATGAATATGATCCACCTGCACCGTGATGCGAATCCGACCTAATAGCATTTAGTAATACATTATTATTTGAATATACTGGAACAACGATTCGTTTGAAATCGATCTTAACTTTGACGTATATGTCCCCTGTACCGTAGCAAATTTCATCGTCGTTTTCATAGTGTACTGGTTGGCTGAGGAACCAAATATTAGTGTTTAAATTCTAAATGTTTCTATCATTTAAAATGTCTTACCTTTCATAGTCATAATAGTAGGAATGGCGTGGTGAAAGATAACGGAACGGACCCGGTAGTCGTTGTATCGGGCTAGCGTTGCTTGGGCGCATAATATTAAGAAAAATAATTTTTTCGCTTTTTCGTGAACCATTTTACTGAATTTAAATTGGTTGTTTCAAGTGGAACTAGTACTGGCAAGATTTTAATACGTGGCACATTAACTCTTGGTGAGCGAGAACACACGTACATAGTATGGGTTGTCAAGTGGACGTGGTTAACTGCCAGGTTAACGGTTAAGTCGTTTAAGTTGGGTTAAAAAACTTTTCTTAAACTTTTAACCCAAAGGTTAACACTCCGGGTTAACTCTACCATATGATTTGCATTGCAAGCAGCTTAACCGGCTCCTTAAACTTTTAGTCTCCATAGAGGTAGTTTTTTTCTGTTAACAAGAAACAAGGCAGTGCAGTGGGTGGCTTGCGATGCTCACAGCATTGTTGCTGTCGTGCTGTCCTTTTCCAAAATTTTAATAGAGCAATTAATTAAAACGGAAAAGTAGGTTTTATATTGCTAAACTATTGCGGTTAAATAATGATTAGGGTTTTGCTTATAAAACTTATTACCGAATCGACATAAGCATTTCGAAAATTTGAGTGGTCATCATAAAGTAAATTATGAAAAGTAAATTATAATTAAGTTTGGCTGCAGAAAGTCCAGGATTCTAACTAAATTTTCTGTTACCGCCTGTTCTAAAACTCTTAACCCGTGTCTGCTTAACCCATAAGACGAGGTGTGTTCAAGGTATTCGCAAAGTTAAAGGTTAAAATGTTATTCGAATTAACTTTTAAACTTTAACAGTCTTAACAGATGTGCACTTGACAACCGCTAGTATAAATAACACGTGCGTCACGTTCCAAGAATTAACACAATTGAAATTCTTTGCTGGAGCACAAGCTTGTGTTGGAAACTAGATTCATGGGTTCTTATGAAGATGAAGGGTTCGAAGATGCAAAATGATGAAAATAAGGATCCTTAAAAACTTGTTACTATGACAACAAAAACATGAATCACATCAAAAGGAGTATTTTAACACTAACTTTTAGTTGCGATAATTACATATTACTGCATATGATACTTGCATTGCCATAATTCGCTTTATTTAAAAAAAATTATGTTTTTACAAAAATGTAAACCATTTTGACGAATTTTTAAAATCCCATGTTTCATAACTTGAACACAACATTTGATGCGATTCTATTGGTCTTTAAACACACTAAACTTGGGCGGGACTCTGGGACTCCGCACTACGGGACTCAGACTCGATAGGGGACTCCGGGACTCCGACTTCATCGGGGACTCCGGTCTGTTAAGAAGATTACAGGAACACGAACTGTTTGATTTTTTTGATGTTCTGTGAAATCTTTGCATAATTTTAAGCTAGAAAATTTGCACGTTTGAAATTTAAAAAAAAAACCATGTATCACAATTTTTAACGCTGATTTCAAATCTATCATTAGGTACTTACAGTTTTGTATAGTACTCGAGTAATTAAAATTTTAAAATGGTAAACATTCATGCATTTATGCTTCCACTAAATAAGCAATTTCATGTGTTCCTATATGCTAACTGTTCTCGAGAAGTTCGTACAGCAAATTTTTCGTGGTTCAGGTTTTCATGAAACTTTTTAAAACTTGAATTTTCTGTTTCGACAAACCGATTGGTATGGAATAGGTCTACAAAATTAACAGATTTTTTGAATTTTGACGCAATCCATCAACTATCAACAAACTCATTTGAGGTACAGACATGATGAATCAATTGGCGAAAATCGTTGTTGAAAATTCCTAACCGTTCTTGAGAAATTGTGTACCAAAATCTTTTTCACAGCCCAATTTTTAATTACTAATTTGCACGCTTATTTGAAATTTTTTCAAAAAAGTATGTATATACTCTCCACACGGTTTTTAACGCTGATTCCAAATCTGTCTTTAGGTACTCACAATTATGTATAATGCTTGAGTAATTAGAATTTTAAAATGTTAAACATGTTGGGGCAACACGATACCAGCGCAACTTTGATGCAATTTACTATGCACCCGCTTAGTAACCAATTTCATGCGCTTTCCAATAATATGCTAACTCTCGAGAAATTGTGTGGACGCACGGTAAATATTTTTCGCATCGTATCGATTCGCGCTACCTGGATGAATGTCAGGTCAAACAAGAATTCTATTCTGGTAGTTGTCATGGAAATTTAATTAAAAATGAACTATGCAATTACACCAACTTTAAATAAAAAACTCTCAAAATCCCTCCAAAATTACCAGCACAACACGTTTTGATTTATTCAAAAAACCGTTTTCCTCCAAATATTATTCAGTCGTCTAAAAAACTCGCTTATCAGTTAAAAAACAAGTTTAATTATGTTACAAAGGGACTTATCCCAATATTATGGCAATATACAAAAACATCCCTACGGGTATCAAATTTTTGATGTGTATCTCCATTAAAGCGTTAAAAACTAGCAACAAGTCTTGTAAAAATTAAATACTACGACGGTTAAAGAACACAAGAAAAACAAAAAAGCGTAAGTTGCAAACCCCCTTTAAGGAGGCACGTAAGTAGGTGCGTAACTCATCCCTTGACGCTGTCCATGATGACCTTGGTGACCAATACCATAGCTACCAGCCCCTGAAGAGAACGAACCCCCAGACTGAGAATTATGGAGAGCTGAAGTACCATAGTAATTAATTCCTGGAGGTGGAGCATAGGAATCAATGTTCGGGTTCTGGTGTCTGTCGTACTGGTTCGGGAATACTTGGACTCCACCTATTGGAGGTGGTGACGTTAGACCGCTCATTGGGATACGGTTTCTCATCATTGATCTTGAGATTGAGTTTTGGTAGTCTGGGGGTTGGGGGTAGTGGCGTTGTGGGTGGGTTGGTGGTGGGGAGATTACTCGGGGGGATTGCATACCTGTGCTTGTGAAGTCGTTTCTGGGTGGGGGGCGTTGTTGTGGCGTTCCTGCTTGTGAGCGTCTTTAGGTACTCACAATTATGTATAGTGCTCGAGTAATTTGAGTTTTAAAACAGTTAACATCTTGGGGTAATATGACACCTGCATGCACTATGTTCTTGCTAAACAATTTCATGCGCTTTCGCGCGCTAACTGTCCTCGAGAAATTGTAACTACGTACTGCCAAGACTTTCATATGCCATGGTTTTTTAATTAAAAATGAATTATGCAATTACACCAACTTTAAATAAAAAAATCTCAAAATCCCTCCAAAATTACCAGCACAACACGTTTTGATTTATTCAAATTGTATTAGAAACAGTCCATATTTTTTACAGTAAAATGATGCGAAATACATTTGCGTTTAAATTTATTATTTGCTATGTGCAAGTGTCACTTGCATGGCGTTCCGACTTTGATGGTGCTCATGTCCTAATGAAGCGGGAACCTTATTACTATGATTACTTAGTTACCTAACTTTGATCTAACGGATGTTTGCGTTTAGTTTCTCAGATTCATACGACGGCGAAATGTGTCCCAGTCTAGTGGGCGTAAGATTATTGGGCGGTCCGGAAAGATTCTTTTCGACCGTTATGCTTAACGACAAGGTGCTCATAATCCATGATTATAGCCGTTCTGCTGCACAGGAAGACAACGATCCAGCTCACTTCAGTTTAGAAATCCGCCAGATGTCTAAAGTAGAATCATTTGATTGTCCTGTTATCGAAGCTGAAATCAGAGTTAGACCTGATTTGATGGATATTAAGTGCTCTTTGCTCTGGAGTGATAATGGTTATAATGGCGTTCGTCTGTTTCTTCACGTCGTGTGCAGAGGACTTAATAAGCCTGATACTAACGCCGATAACAACCCTAATCGAATCGTGACTCTGGTACCGCAAAAGGTTATTTCAGCTGGAGGTGGGGAATACGTTTACTACAAAGTCTGCCCGTTTCAGAATATGACTTGTAGTGGGATGCAAATAGGCGTTTCGACATTTGCGAAACCAATTAATCGTTTATCTGATTGAAAATACTGAACGTTTTCTGAATTCATAATAATAAATGTGTCTGAAACGCATTTAGAAATCTAAAGCACAAATTTGACATTTTACTGTTTTTGTTGATTTGCATAAAATAATCACTGAGAATGGAGCTGGAAAAAGTATAGAGTAGAAAAGATGAGAGCTTTGTAAAGGAGCCTATGAAACCTATGTTATTGAGTGGTTAGGTACTCTGTATCAATAGATACGCAAAATCATAATAAAATTATTGGTGGCTTATCGTCAGTTTTAAAATAAAATTTTACACCCTTTCAGTGAAAAGTTACATTTTTTGAAACGTCAAGGAAATAGAGTACGGACATAACAAAATATTTCCTGCATCAAGCATCCGATTCTTTTTCTACTCTATACTTTTTCCAGCTCCCTTTCACTGAGGTATCGATAATACTGATTTTCTTAAGTTAAATGGTAAACATTCGTGTATTTATGCTCCTAATAAATAAGCAATTTCATGTGTTCCAATATATTTGTTCTCGAGAAGCTCGTACAGCAAATTCTTCGTGGTTCAGGTTTTCGTGAAACTTTTAAAAACTTGAATTTTCTGTTTCGACAAACCGATTAGTATGGACTAGGTCTACAAAATTAACAGATTTTTTAAACCTTGACGCAATCCATCAACTATCAACAAACTCATTTGAGGTACAGACATGATGAATCAATTGGCGAAAATCGTTTTTGAAAATTCCTAACCGTTCTTGAGAAATTGTGTACCAAAATCTTTTTCACAGCCCAATTTTTAATTACTAATTTGCACGCTTATTTGAAATTTTTTCAAAAAAGTATGTATATACTCTCCACACGGTTTTTAACGCTGATTCCAAATCTGTCTTTAGGTACTCACAATTATGTATAATGCTTGAGTAATTAGAATTTTAAAATGTTAAACATGTTGGGGCAACACGATACCAGCGCAACTTTGATGCAATTTACTATGCACCCGCTTAGTAACCAATTTCATGCGCTTTCCAATAATATGCTAACTCTCGAGAAATTGTGTGGACGCACGGTAAATATTTTTCGCATCGTATCGATTCGCGCTACCTGGATGAATGTCAGGTCAAACAAGAATTCTATTCTGGTAGTTGTCATGGAAATTTAATTAAAAATGAACTATGCAATTACACCAACTTTAAATAAAAAACTCTCAAAATCCCTCCAAAATTACCAGCACAACACGTTTTGATTTATTCAAAAAACCGTTTTCCTCCAAATATTATTCAGTCGTCTAAAAAACTCGCTTATCAGTTAAAAAACAAGTTTAATTATGTTACAAAGGGACTTATCCCAATATTATGGCAATATACAAAAACATCCCTACGGGTATCAAATTTTTGATGTGTATCTCCATTAAAGCGTTAAAAACTAGCAACAAGTCTTGTAAAAATTAAATACTACGACGGTTAAAGAACACAAGAAAAACAAAAAAGCGTAAGTTGCAAACCCCCTTTAAGGAGGCACGTAAGTAGGTGCGTAACTCATCCCTTGACGCTGTCCATGATGACCTTGGTGACCAATACCATAGCTACCAGCCCCTGAAGAGAACGAACCCCCAGACTGAGAATTATGGAGAGCTGAAGTACCATAGTAATTAATTCCTGGAGGTGGAGCATAGGAATCAATGTTCGGGTTCTGGTGTCTGTCGTACTGGTTCGGGAATACTTGGACTCCACCTATTGGAGGTGGTGACGTTAGACCGCTCATTGGGATACGGTTTCTCATCATTGATCTTGAGATTGAGTTTTGGTAGTCTGGGGGTTGGGGGTAGTGGCGTTGTGGGTGGGTTGGTGGTGGGGAGATTACTCGGGGGGATTGCATACCTGTGCTTGTGAAGTCGTTTCTGGGTGGGGGGCGTTGTTGTGGCGTTCCTGCTTGTGAGCGTCTTTAGGTACTCACAATTATGTATAGTGCTCGAGTAATTTGAGTTTTAAAACAGTTAACATCTTGGGGTAATATGACACCTGCATGCACTATGTTCTTGCTAAACAATTTCATGCGCTTTCGCGCGCTAACTGTCCTCGAGAAATTGTAACTACGTACTGCCAAGACTTTCATATGCCATGGTTTTTTAATTAAAAATGAATTATGCAATTACACCAACTTTAAATAAAAAAATCTCAAAATCCCTCCAAAATTACCAGCACAACACGTTTTGATTTATTCAAATTGTATTAGAAACAGTCCATATTTTTTACAGTAAAATGATGCGAAATACATTTGCGTTTAAATTTATTATTTGCTATGTGCAAGTGTCACTTGCATGGCGTTCCGACTTTGATGGTGCTCATGTCCTAATGAAGCGGGAACCTTATTACTATGATTACTTAGTTACCTAACTTTGATCTAACGGATGTTTGCGTTTAGTTTCTCAGATTCATACGACGGCGAAATGTGTCCCAGTCTAGTGGGCGTAAGATTATTGGGCGGTCCGGAAAGATTCTTTTCGACCGTTATGCTTAACGACAAGGTGCTCATAATCCATGATTATAGCCGTTCTGCTGCACAGGAAGACAACGATCCAGCTCACTTCAGTTTAGAAATCCGCCAGATGTCTAAAGTAGAATCATTTGATTGTCCTGTTATCGAAGCTGAAATCAGAGTTAGACCTGATTTGATGGATATTAAGTGCTCTTTGCTCTGGAGTGATAATGGTTATAATGGCGTTCGTCTGTTTCTTCACGTCGTGTGCAGAGGACTTAATAAGCCTGATACTAACGCCGATAACAACCCTAATCGAATCGTGACTCTGGTACCGCAAAAGGTTATTTCAGCTGGAGGTGGGGAATACGTTTACTACAAAGTCTGCCCGTTTCAGAATATGACTTGTAGTGGGATGCAAATAGGCGTTTCGACATTTGCGAAACCAATTAATCGTTTATCTGATTGAAAATACTGAACGTTTTCTGAATTCATAATAATAAATGTGTCTGAAACGCATTTAGAAATCTAAAGCACAAATTTGACATTTTACTGTTTTTGTTGATTTGCATAAAATAATCACTGAGAATGGAGCTGGAAAAAGTATAGAGTAGAAAAGATGAGAGCTTTGTAAAGGAGCCTATGAAACCTATGTTATTGAGTGGTTAGGTACTCTGTATCAATAGATACGCAAAATCATAATAAAATTATTGGTGGCTTATCGTCAGTTTTAAAATAAAATTTTACACCCTTTCAGTGAAAAGTTACATTTTTTGAAACGTCAAGGAAATAGAGTACGGACATAACAAAATATTTCCTGCATCAAGCATCCGATTCTTTTTCTACTCTATACTTTTTCCAGCTCCCTTTCACTGAGGTATCGATAATACTGATTTTCTTAAGTTAAATGGTAAACATTCGTGTATTTATGCTCCTAATAAATAAGCAATTTCATGTGTTCCAATATATTTGTTCTCGAGAAGCTCGTACAGCAAATTCTTCGTGGTTCAGGTTTTCGTGAAACTTTTAAAAACTTGAATTTTCTGTTTCGACAAACCGATTAGTATGGACTAGGTCTACAAAATTAACAGATTTTTTAAACCTTGACGCAATCCATCAACTATCAACAAACTCATTTGAGGTACAGACATGATGAATCAATTGGCGAAAATCGTTTTTGAAAATTCCTAACCGTTCTTGAGAAATTGTGTACCAAAATCTTTTTCACAGCCCAATTTTTAATTACTAATTTGCACGCTTATTTGAAATTTTTTCAAAAAAGTATGTATATACTCTCCACACGGTTTTTAACGCTGATTCCAAATCTGTCTTTAGGTACTCACAATTATGTATAATGCTTGAGTAATTAGAATTTTAAAATGTTAAACATGTTGGGGCAACACGATACCAGCGCAACTTTGATGCAATTTACTATGCACCCGCTTAGTAACCAATTTCATGCGCTTTCCAATAATATGCTAACTCTCGAGAAATTGTGTGGACGCACGGTAAATATTTTTCGCATCGTATCGATTCGCGCTACCTGGATGAATGTCAGGTCAAACAAGAATTCTATTCTGGTAGTTGTCATGGAAATTTAATTAAAAATGAACTATGCAATTACACCAACTTTAAATAAAAAACTCTCAAAATCCCTCCAAAATTACCAGCACAACACGTTTTGATTTATTCAAAAAACCGTTTTCCTCCAAATATTATTCAGTCGTCTAAAAAACTCGCTTATCAGTTAAAAAACAAGTTTAATTATGTTACAAAGGGACTTATCCCAATATTATGGCAATATACAAAAACATCCCTACGGGTATCAAATTTTTGATGTGTATCTCCATTAAAGCGTTAAAAACTAGCAACAAGTCTTGTAAAAATTAAATACTACGACGGTTAAAGAACACAAGAAAAACAAAAAAGCGTAAGTTGCAAACCCCCTTTAAGGAGGCACGTAAGTAGGTGCGTAACTCATCCCTTGACGCTGTCCATGATGACCTTGGTGACCAATACCATAGCTACCAGCCCCTGAAGAGAACGAACCCCCAGACTGAGAATTATGGAGAGCTGAAGTACCATAGTAATTAATTCCTGGAGGTGGAGCATAGGAATCAATGTTCGGGTTCTGGTGTCTGTCGTACTGGTTCGGGAATACTTGGACTCCACCTATTGGAGGTGGTGACGTTAGACCGCTCATTGGGATACGGTTTCTCATCATTGATCTTGAGATTGAGTTTTGGTAGTCTGGGGGTTGGGGGTAGTGGCGTTGTGGGTGGGTTGGTGGTGGGGAGATTACTCGGGGGGATTGCATACCTGTGCTTGTGAAGTCGTTTCTGGGTGGGGGGCGTTGTTGTGGCGTTCCTGCTTGTGAGCGTCTTTAGGTACTCACAATTATGTATAGTGCTCGAGTAATTTGAGTTTTAAAACAGTTAACATCTTGGGGTAATATGACACCTGCATGCACTATGTTCTTGCTAAACAATTTCATGCGCTTTCGCGCGCTAACTGTCCTCGAGAAATTGTAACTACGTACTGCCAAGACTTTCATATGCCATGGTTTTTTAATTAAAAATGAATTATGCAATTACACCAACTTTAAATAAAAAAATCTCAAAATCCCTCCAAAATTACCAGCACAACACGTTTTGATTTATTCAAATTGTATTAGAAACAGTCCATATTTTTTACAGTAAAATGATGCGAAATACATTTGCGTTTAAATTTATTATTTGCTATGTGCAAGTGTCACTTGCATGGCGTTCCGACTTTGATGGTGCTCATGTCCTAATGAAGCGGGAACCTTATTACTATGATTACTTAGTTACCTAACTTTGATCTAACGGATGTTTGCGTTTAGTTTCTCAGATTCATACGACGGCGAAATGTGTCCCAGTCTAGTGGGCGTAAGATTATTGGGCGGTCCGGAAAGATTCTTTTCGACCGTTATGCTTAACGACAAGGTGCTCATAATCCATGATTATAGCCGTTCTGCTGCACAGGAAGACAACGATCCAGCTCACTTCAGTTTAGAAATCCGCCAGATGTCTAAAGTAGAATCATTTGATTGTCCTGTTATCGAAGCTGAAATCAGAGTTAGACCTGATTTGATGGATATTAAGTGCTCTTTGCTCTGGAGTGATAATGGTTATAATGGCGTTCGTCTGTTTCTTCACGTCGTGTGCAGAGGACTTAATAAGCCTGATACTAACGCCGATAACAACCCTAATCGAATCGTGACTCTGGTACCGCAAAAGGTTATTTCAGCTGGAGGTGGGGAATACGTTTACTACAAAGTCTGCCCGTTTCAGAATATGACTTGTAGTGGGATGCAAATAGGCGTTTCGACATTTGCGAAACCAATTAATCGTTTATCTGATTGAAAATACTGAACGTTTTCTGAATTCATAATAATAAATGTGTCTGAAACGCATTTAGAAATCTAAAGCACAAATTTGACATTTTACTGTTTTTGTTGATTTGCATAAAATAATCACTGAGAATGGAGCTGGAAAAAGTATAGAGTAGAAAAGATGAGAGCTTTGTAAAGGAGCCTATGAAACCTATGTTATTGAGTGGTTAGGTACTCTGTATCAATAGATACGCAAAATCATAATAAAATTATTGGTGGCTTATCGTCAGTTTTAAAATAAAATTTTACACCCTTTCAGTGAAAAGTTACATTTTTTGAAACGTCAAGGAAATAGAGTACGGACATAACAAAATATTTCCTGCATCAAGCATCCGATTCTTTTTCTACTCTATACTTTTTCCAGCTCCCTTTCACTGAGGTATCGATAATACTGATTTTCTTAAGTTAAATGGTAAACATTCGTGTATTTATGCTCCTAATAAATAAGCAATTTCATGTGTTCCAATATATTTGTTCTCGAGAAGCTCGTACAGCAAATTCTTCGTGGTTCAGGTTTTCGTGAAACTTTTAAAAACTTGAATTTTCTGTTTCGACAAACCGATTAGTATGGACTAGGTCTACAAAATTAACAGATTTTTTAAACCTTGACGCAATCCATCAACTATCAACAAACTCATTTGAGGTACAGACATGATGAATCAATTGGCGAAAATCGTTTTTGAAAATTCCTAACCGTTCTTGAGAAATTGTGTACCAAAATCTTTTTCACAGCCCAATTTTTAATTACTAATTTGCACGCTTATTTGAAATTTTTTCAAAAAAGTATGTATATACTCTCCACACGGTTTTTAACGCTGATTCCAAATCTGTCTTTAGGTACTCACAATTATGTATAATGCTTGAGTAATTAGAATTTTAAAATGTTAAACATGTTGGGGCAACACGATACCAGCGCAACTTTGATGCAATTTACTATGCACCCGCTTAGTAACCAATTTCATGCGCTTTCCAATAATATGCTAACTCTCGAGAAATTGTGTGGACGCACGGTAAATATTTTTCGCATCGTATCGATTCGCGCTACCTGGATGAATGTCAGGTCAAACAAGAATTCTATTCTGGTAGTTGTCATGGAAATTTAATTAAAAATGAACTATGCAATTACACCAACTTTAAATAAAAAACTCTCAAAATCCCTCCAAAATTACCAGCACAACACGTTTTGATTTATTCAAAAAACCGTTTTCCTCCAAATATTATTCAGTCGTCTAAAAAACTCGCTTATCAGTTAAAAAACAAGTTTAATTATGTTACAAAGGGACTTATCCCAATATTATGGCAATATACAAAAACATCCCTACGGGTATCAAATTTTTGATGTGTATCTCCATTAAAGCGTTAAAAACTAGCAACAAGTCTTGTAAAAATTAAATACTACGACGGTTAAAGAACACAAGAAAAACAAAAAAGCGTAAGTTGCAAACCCCCTTTAAGGAGGCACGTAAGTAGGTGCGTAACTCATCCCTTGACGCTGTCCATGATGACCTTGGTGACCAATACCATAGCTACCAGCCCCTGAAGAGAACGAACCCCCAGACTGAGAATTATGGAGAGCTGAAGTACCATAGTAATTAATTCCTGGAGGTGGAGCATAGGAATCAATGTTCGGGTTCTGGTGTCTGTCGTACTGGTTCGGGAATACTTGGACTCCACCTATTGGAGGTGGTGACGTTAGACCGCTCATTGGGATACGGTTTCTCATCATTGATCTTGAGATTGAGTTTTGGTAGTCTGGGGGTTGGGGGTAGTGGCGTTGTGGGTGGGTTGGTGGTGGGGAGATTACTCGGGGGGATTGCATACCTGTGCTTGTGAAGTCGTTTCTGGGTGGGGGGCGTTGTTGTGGCGTTCCTGCTTGTGAGCGTC
The DNA here is from genome assembly GCA_029691765.1 of Entomobrya proxima. Classification (NCBI taxonomy): domain Eukaryota; kingdom Metazoa; phylum Arthropoda; class Collembola; order Entomobryomorpha; family Entomobryidae; genus Entomobrya; species Entomobrya proxima. Next base: position 10,632,885 of record CM056169.1, read on the forward strand.
TTTAGGTACTCACAATTATGTATAGTGCTCGAGTAATTTGAGTTTTAAAACAGTTAACATCTTGGGGTAATATGACACCTGCATGCACTATGTTCTTGCTAAACAATTTCATGCGCTTTCGCGCGCTAACTGTCCTCGAGAAATTGTAACTACGTACTGCCAAGACTTTCATATGCCATGGTTTTTTAATTAAAAATGAATTATGCAATTACACCAACTTTAAATAAAAAAATCTCAAAATCCCTCCAAAATTACCAGCACAACACGTTTTGATTTATTCAAATTGTATTAGAAACAGTCCATATTTTTTACAGTAAAATGATGCGAAATACATTTGCGTTTAAATTTATTATTTGCTATGTGCAAGTGTCACTTGCATGGCGTTCCGACTTTGATGGTGCTCATGTCCTAATGAAGCGGGAACCTTATTACTATGATTACTTAGTTACCTAACTTTGATCTAACGGATGTTTGCGTTTAGTTTCTCAGATTCATACGACGGCGAAATGTGTCCCAGTCTAGTGGGCGTAAGATTATTGGGCGGTCCGGAAAGATTCTTTTCGACCGTTATGCTTAACGACAAGGTGCTCATAATCCATGATTATAGCCGTTCTGCTGCACAGGAAGACAACGATCCAGCTCACTTCAGTTTAGAAATCCGCCAGATGTCTAAAGTAGAATCATTTGATTGTCCTGTTATCGAAGCTGAAATCAGAGTTAGACCTGATTTGATGGATATTAAGTGCTCTTTGCTCTGGAGTGATAATGGTTATAATGGCGTTCGTCTGTTTCTTCACGTCGTGTGCAGAGGACTTAATAAGCCTGATACTAACGCCGATAACAACCCTAATCGAATCGTGACTCTGGTACCGCAAAAGGTTATTTCAGCTGGAGGTGGGGAATACGTTTACTACAAAGTCTGCCCGTTTCAGAATATGACTTGTAGTGGGATGCAAATAGGCGTTTCGACATTTGCGAAACCAATTAATCGTTTATCTGATTGAAAATACTGAACGTTTTCTGAATTCATAATAATAAATGTGTCTGAAACGCATTTAGAAATCTAAAGCACAAATTTGACATTTTACTGTTTTTGTTGATTTGCATAAAATAATCACTGAGAATGGAGCTGGAAAAAGTATAGAGTAGAAAAGATGAGAGCTTTGTAAAGGAGCCTATGAAACCTATGTTATTGAGTGGTTAGGTACTCTGTATCAATAGATACGCAAAATCATAATAAAATTATTGGTGGCTTATCGTCAGTTTTAAAATAAAATTTTACACCCTTTCAGTGAAAAGTTACATTTTTTGAAACGTCAAGGAAATAGAGTACGGACATAACAAAATATTTCCTGCATCAAGCATCCGATTCTTTTTCTACTCTATACTTTTTCCAGCTCCCTTTCACTGAGGTATCGATAATACTGATTTTCTTAAGTTAAATGGTAAACATTCGTGTATTTATGCTCCTAATAAATAAGCAATTTCATGTGTTCCAATATATTTGTTCTCGAGAAGCTCGTACAGCAAATTCTTCGTGGTTCAGGTTTTCGTGAAACTTTTAAAAACTTGAATTTTCTGTTTCGACAAACCGATTAGTATGGACTAGGTCTACAAAATTAACAGATTTTTTAAACCTTGACGCAATCCATCAACTATCAACAAACTCATTTGAGGTACAGACATGATGAATCAATTGGCGAAAATCGTTTTTGAAAATTCCTAACCGTTCTTGAGAAATTGTGTACCAAAATCTTTTTCACAGCCCAATTTTTAATTACTAATTTGCACGCTTATTTGAAATTTTTTCAAAAAAGTATGTATATACTCTCCACACGGTTTTTAACGCTGATTCCAAATCTGTCTTTAGGTACTCACAATTATGTATAATGCTTGAGTAATTAGAATTTTAAAATGTTAAACATGTTGGGGCAACACGATACCAGCGCAACTTTGATGCAATTTACTATGCACCCGCTTAGTAACCAATTTCATGCGCTTTCCAATAATATGCTAACTCTCGAGAAATTGTGTGGACGCACGGTAAATATTTTTCGCATCGTATCGATTCGCGCTACCTGGATGAATGTCAGGTCAAACAAGAATTCTATTCTGGTAGTTGTCATGGAAATTTAATTAAAAATGAACTATGCAATTACACCAACTTTAAATAAAAAACTCTCAAAATCCCTCCAAAATTACCAGCACAACACGTTTTGATTTATTCAAAAAACCGTTTTCCTCCAAATATTATTCAGTCGTCTAAAAAACTCGCTTATCAGTTAAAAAACAAGTTTAATTATGTTACAAAGGGACTTATCCCAATATTATGGCAATATACAAAAACATCCCTACGGGTATCAAATTTTTGATGTGTATCTCCATTAAAGCGTTAAAAACTAGCAACAAGTCTTGTAAAAATTAAATACTACGACGGTTAAAGAACACAAGAAAAACAAAAAAGCGTAAGTTGCAAACCCCCTTTAAGGAGGCACGTAAGTAGGTGCGTAACTCATCCCTTGACGCTGTCCATGATGACCTTGGTGACCAATACCATAGCTACCAGCCCCTGAAGAGAACGAACCCCCAGACTGAGAATTATGGAGAGCTGAAGTACCATAGTAATTAATTCCTGGAGGTGGAGCATAGGAATCAATGTTCGGGTTCTGGTGTCTGTCGTACTGGTTCGGGAATACTTGGACTCCACCTATTGGAGGTGGTGACGTTAGACCGCTCATTGGGATACGGTTTCTCATCATTGATCTTGAGATTGAGTTTTGGTAGTCTGGGGGTTGGGGGTAGTGGCGTTGTGGGTGGGTTGGTGGTGGGGAGATTACTCGGGGGGATTGCATACCTGTGCTTGTGAAGTCGTTTCTGGGTGGGGGGCGTTGTTGTGGCGTTCCTGCTTGTGAGCGTCTTTAGGTACTCACAATTATGTATAGTGCTCGAGTAATTTGAGTTTTAAAACAGTTAACATCTTGGGGTAATATGACACCTGCATGCACTATGTTCTTGCTAAACAATTTCATGCGCTTTCGCGCGCTAACTGTCCTCGAGAAATTGTAACTACGTACTGCCAAGACTTTAATATGCCATGGTAATTTAATTAAAAATGAATTTATGCAATAACACCGACTTCCAATGAAAAATAAATACTCAATCCCCAAAAATTACCAGCACAACACGTTTTGATTTATTCAAAAAACCGTTTTCCTCCAAATATTATTCAGTCGTCTAAAAAACTCGCTTATCAGTTAAAAAACAAGTTTAATTATGTTACAAAGGGACTTATCCCAATATTATGGCAATATACAAAAACATCCCTACGGGTATCAAATTTTTGATGTGTATCTCCATTAAAGCGTTAAAAACTAGCAACAAGTCTTGTAAAAATTAAATACTACGACGGTTAAAGAACACAAGAAAAACAAAAAAGCGTAAGTTGCAAACCCCCTTTAAGGAGGCACGTAAGTAGGTGCGTAACTCATCCCTTGACGCTGTCCATGATGACCTTGGTGACCAATACCATAGCTACCAGCCCCTGAAGAGAACGAACCCCCAGACTGAGAATTATGGAGAGCTGAAGTACCATAGTAATTAATTCCTGGAGGTGGAGCATAGGAATCAATGTTCGGGTTCTGGTGTCTGTCGTACTGGTTCGGGAATACTTGGACTCCACCTATTGGAGGTGGTGACGTTAGACCGCTCATTGGGATACGGTTTCTCATCATTGATCTTGAGATTGAGTTTTGGTAGTCTGGGGGTTGGGGGTAGTGGCGTTGTGGGTGGGTTGGTGGTGGGGAGATTACACGGGGGGATTGCATACCTGTGCTTGTGGAGTCGTTTCTGGGTGGGGGGCGTTGTTGTGGCGTTCCTGCTTGTGAGCGGGGGGTGTTTTGCTCTAGAGGAGTTTAAAGGGGGATTAGTTTTGAGAAATTAAATTTATTGATTAAATTTGATTTTAGTTACCATATATATTCCCACGTTGACCTCCACCCCCGTTACTAAACAACTTCTCGTCCAACTCGTCCTGGAATATAACTGGAACTCCTTTCTTGGCGTTTTTCAGATAAACTCTGGCGTTAGGTGAGTCGTCTTCTGTGCTCGCTTGGGTGTACTTGTTCTTTCTTGATAAGAGGCAGGCTATTATTAGGGCGAGTAGGATCATCACGGCTATCAGGACGCTTGGGATTATGTATGTTGTTAGGTAGCCGCTGTTTGGGAGAGAGAATATGATTACTATGGTGATTTACATGAATTTAGTAGCGTTATAAATTTAAAGTCTAGAGTTAAAGCGAGTGTTAAGATATCATATGTGAAGTGTTTCTAGAGTTATTAGTAGGGTTAAGAAGATTTGAAACTGGATTTATTGCTTGAAATTGGGGTTAAACGAGAAGTGTTAGAAGTTATTGCAGGTTTGTAATGCTTGAGTAATAAGCGTTAAAAATAAACCCATGAGTTAAAGCAGGAGTTAAGTGCTTCATAAGCAGTGTTAAAAGTAGAGTTAGCGTACAAATTTGGGGTTAACCGAGAATTACTCAAAAATCATATAAAACTTTCATAGCCACAGTTTTTGATACAATAGAGTCATTTTGCAATAAATTAGCGTTAAAAATAAACCCATGAGTTAAAGCAGGAGTTAAAGGTCTAAAAGCAGCGTTAAAACTAAGTTACAGCACAATCAACCATAAACCTTTAGTTAAAGCTACACTTATAAGCACTTAACTACCATACAAACTAACATAACAACCCACCTATAATTATCAACAACCCCAACAGTATCAAGCCCCTTCCCCCCACCACCACTCCCCCCACCAACAACCTCCTCATCCTTATTCTGATCAAAGTCAAAGTACCTCCCACCATCCCCATCAACCTTCTCATCCACCGGATTATTCTCGCTTAGCAACCCCCTAAGAGGTACAACACTCGCAACACTAATATTAAACTCCGGAGTAAACTGCTCAAAAAGCCGTTTATTAACAGGCCCATCATCACTAAGCAACACTTTCCTAATCTCAGTAACCTCATGCTCGCTACTAGGGTTACTAGTATTAAACCACTTGAACAACACGTGGTTACTGTTCTCTTGGTAATAGTTAACTTGTATCTGTGGAGATAACACGGTCGAGAGTTTGTTGATAAACTTCCTTATGGCTTTTGGGGTGAACGGGATCGATTGAAAGTGGAGTTCGAACTCGGTGTTGTAGCTTGATGGTGGGGTTCTGGGTGGTGAGATTACTAGTTCAAGCACGTCGTTGGCTGTTTTACCTAGGATACAGAGAGGTTCATGTTAGTTGCCATGGGAACAAATAAATTTTGCAGAAATCATTAAATCTTACCCCCTCGATCACTGCAAACAAGAACAAACTCCTTATTCTCAATCTCCTTAGGCAACCCATAAAACTCTTGATTCTTCTGATCAAACTGCAACCAGTAGTCCTCAGCAACGGAATTCATGTCATTTGTCTTCAACTCGAGCTTCAGATTCCTCGTGCCACCATCTTCAGGATCGTAGCAAAAGTCTTCCTTGACCTTGTACACGAGGTACTCGCCAACAGAGCCGTTTAACCTACAATCCAATTCAATCCATTAATTTCTCAAAAAAACTTTTAAACAATTCAAAGTAACCATGTCAACCCACCTATCAATCTGATTCTTAACACTCGGCATAAAGTTCTCAAGATAACTAACCCTCCCGCCTTCACCCGTAACCAACCCAACAACCCCAGAATCACACTGATTATTATCCTGAGGAACAACAACCCTAACATTATCCATCTTAACAAACCCATTAACCCTCCCCAAACCTTCATAAATCCGCTTCAACTCATCAACAGGACACTCATTCGAGATGATACTCTCGTTAACGTAACTAACCCGAAACGGATAAGTATCCAATTCATAACTCAAAACTACAAGATCGCTACTATTCCCACCACCAAGAACCCCCTTAACCTCATCAACAACTTTTTCAAGTATCTCGACCCTCGAGTGGTTACCCCTAATCATCCCAAACTCTAGTATGAACTCGTGGTTGTGTAACCGTGACTTTTGGCGTTGCCTAACGCTCACAAACACCTCAGCGATAGTACCGTGATCCCTGCACTCCAGCTTCAAATTGTAATCGCTAATATGAGTTGTTACAGGAAAAAACTTTATGATCCTCCCCTTAACGTCAACCCAGTTCTCGTTGTCTAGCAACTGGTAATCGTAGCAAGGTGGTTGGAACGTGTTAGCTGGGATCTCGAACTTGTGCGTTACTCCACTATAAATCAATTGCTTTTGAATTGGATGAAGCAGATGGGCGGTTAAACTCGGTGTTGGAGTGAAACTTGACGTGTAGTAAGGGGTAGGGCTCGAGTAACTGTGTTCAGTAGGATTGTACACTGGTGTAGTCATGACAACAGGACCATCTCCACTACCCAAATTAGGAAACAGTAAATTATCATCCTCTGTAGTAGGTCTGTACGTGTACGAGTGTGTAGGATAGAAACTCCTAGTCGGTGCTATAGGATCCATAGCAACGGTACTCAGCTCAGGCGCCTGGAACCTGGAACTAAGCACTGGAGTCTCCGTGACATAATTATCAATCTCGTGTAAACTAGGCGTCGGGACAACGGGTATTATCCTCTCACTAGGCTCGATCGATTTATACTCCTCAAAAGTCTCCTCCTCCTCCTCATCCCCTTCATCGTCATCCTCATCATCCTCGTTGTCGTCATAGTCCCCACTCCCGTATTCAGGTGACCGTTTGATCCTGTGAACGCTCCTGTGCTTCTTCAAATGGAAACTGACAAAAGGGTCCTTGACCTTTGTCCGTAGCTGTTCGATTTTTTGGAGGGGGCTGGAGTCGCAAGGGTAGGTTATCGGGATAACGTACTCGTTTGATAAGGGGCTTGGGGGTGGGGTTACCGAGTCGTTTGTTCTTAGGAACACTACTCCTGCTGTGCAGGTTGATTGGGTTGATGATACCCATGTTGCTGTGGATACTAGTAATAGTAGGGTTATCATTGTGCGTTTTATTTGGAGTTTTGGGTTATTTTAACTATCTCCCCGTTGCTATGGTGATTAACGAGATCATTTTTTTTCACAATGTTGTGTAAATTCCAGGGATGAGGTTGTTGCTCGGAGACACGAATGAGATCTGCCGAGTATTAGCATTGTGAGGATTGGGTTGAAAGTGAATGCTGTACGTGTGATATGGATTTTTTGTTGTGATGGTGATAGTGGTAGCAGTGATATGTATGAAAATGGAGGTGATAGGTGTGTGGAGTGATGGAGTGTAGGTGGGTTTGATAGATGGGTTATGGGAAGAGTTTATTGGGTTTTTTGGGGTTTATACGCGCGTGTGCGGGGTTATTGGAGTTTATGGGGTTTGGAATGGGGTTAATGAGAGTTTGTGGGAGGTTAATTGAATGAATGAATGAATTTATGATGATACTTTAAAATGATTGCCATGGTTACAAATGATGTATATATACAGTACAGCACAAATAAACATAAAAAATTAACAAATTCCCATAATTTTCATACAAATTATTTTAAACACTTTATTTCAACCGCAGTTTTAATGACCGTAAGCCTTAATAACAGTGTTGTACGGCTGCGCTACCTTAGCAATCTTCTCAGTCGCAGTTCTGGTCAGCTTCCTCTTAATCTTCCGCTTCTTCTCGCGAATGGCGTTCTTCATCCTCCTCTTGTTCTCAAGTTGGTGGACAACGCCTGCGTACTTCCAGCCTACTTCTGTGGAGAGGCGGCCTAGGTAGCAGTACTGGAAAATTGAGGGGAATGATTAGTTAATTGATGGGACTAATTATTAATTATTTTGAAAATTAAATTAGTTGAAGTATTTACCTTCCTGCCTGGCTTCAAGCACATGATCCTCATAGCCTGCGGCACCACAACACGCTTCTTCTTGTCGTACGGGGGTGGGATTCCCTCGAACACTTTTAGGCGGTGGAGTGCGTCCTTGCCCCTTTGAGTCTTGTGGGGGATCATGCCTGGAGGGGAGAATAGTTAATTAGTTAATTTAGCATTAATTACACTTACACTATTTATGTCAATTTTAAATGACACAATCCCAATAAATGTTTAACAAATCCTAACTGCAAAGAAACGTTCACTTTTTAACCCCAAAACCCCATTTTAACCCATTTTACTTCATTAAACCCCAAAACTTAACTGACCTCTAACAGTCCTGATGAAGATCTCAGAAGGAGCCCTGTAGTGAAACGGACCACGTGCTGGGTTCACGTTGCAGCGCTTCCTCAGGAATGCGAGGTACTTCAGCTTGTTCCTGGAAATGAACAGAACATCAATTAAGTAATGACACAATTAACACCACTAACCACACAATTAAACCAACCTGTAGAAATTCCCACTCATATTAATCAACTCCGCCCTAAGAACCACAACGCTGTCCCCATTCAGCACTGTTTTCGCCACAGTGGCAGCCAGTCTTCCTAGCATGTGGCCTGCGCCATCGATCTTAATCGGCTGGAAATTAACAAATTAAAAGTTAAACTTCACTGACCTGTCAACCATCTGATCAAACATAATCACACAATCTCCAAAAAATCACTAAAAAATCACTGAAAAACCACCACAAACCCCAACTCACCTTAGGACTAAGCCCCGACATCCTTCAAATCCTTTAATTAAACTACTCCAGTTAAACCCTAAAAAATTAAAACCGCAGTAACTTTTTGGTCGGAATCCTCCACTGACCATACAAGCAGAGCTGAGAAAGGAGCAATACTGGCTGCTGTAGATGCATGCCGAGGATTTTGAGTTGTGCGAGGGGTAAACTGGGGCGGAGTGAGAATGCACGAATGCGTTGGGTTAATGTGTAGCGTGCATTTAGGACAGAACGGTGAACAAAGTAGGTAGAGTTGAGGTGGTTTGTAAGTTTGAAACGTAGATGGCGGTAGTGGAGTGCACTTTGTTCATGCTTTTGAAGCATTTTTAAACGCATTTTTGTTGTAAAATAAATATAAAATTATAACTTTATTTTCGCAAGCACCGAAAAAATACAAAAAAGTAGAAATATAATTAGGTTTCCTTAACTCTCGTGTAGTCGTTCAATTTAAGCTCGTTAATTAACCCGTTCCTCTTTTCTCTCAACCGCTCGATACTCTGTTCCCGATCCCTGTCTACGCCGTTTTGGACCTGTTCTTCTAGTAACGCTAGTTGGGCGTCTACGTTGCTTAGGTTACGGCGGAGGTACTTGTCCCTGGAAAAGAACTCGGAGTTTAAATTTTGTTTTAGTTTCCATGGAAATTTGATTTATTACCTTATCTCAGCGATTGAGTAGTTTGTGTTATCTAAAGTGCCGTTGTTGCTAAGGTGAAACACAATCTCTTCTAGCCTTTGCGTTTCCGATAACCGTTCTTCAGCTAGCTGAATCAGGTCTTCGAGGTAGTCAAGGTTATCTAGACCGTTGTGGCGGGGTGCACTAGGTTGCTGTGGTTGCTAAATGAACGTAAAAACATGATAATGTGGTTTCCATGGGTGTTAATGCACTCGAACACGGGGTTAATATGAAAGAAATGAGTTATTGCGTTAACCCCACTTATAACTCCACAAACTCCAGTCACAACCCCAAAATATACACCATAACCCACAAATAACCCCAAAAAACCAACACTTAACCCCAATATATGCAATAAAAACACACAATTTTAGTAATAATCATTTCTCATACTTGTATTTCCGCATTCCAATAATAATTACTTCCATATATATCCTTTACTACGTATCCAATATATTAATTCCTCCCGACAAAAAACTCCCCCCCAATAAACTGTACAATTAGTTCTCTAAAAAACCGGACTAGCACCAAAAATAAAACTCCCCCAAAACCAAAACATTTACATTTATTGAACACGATTTGTAGTTAACTAGTTAGTTAAGAAACAAACATCCACAAAATTAATCCACCCCCCACACACAATAACCATTAAACATGGCAGTGATTTTGTACTGTACACAAATAATTAATCCTTAAACATCTTAACCTTAAATTTAACCTATAATACTACAACCCCACGAACGTGTAATTTATTGTGGTTCGTGATTAATAAACAACTTCAATCTTAACTGGAATGTTAATTTGTAAAAACAGAAAACTGATTATGTGATGATGTGTTACGTATGTGCAGTTAGGAATTTAAAATGATTGTGAGTTTACTTAAATATATAGTTTTTTTCAAAATTAAATAATCCTTTTTTTTGGTGTTGTGTAGCAACGCGTGTGAACGTGCAGAGATTTACTCCAGCGTATTTCTTTTTAGGCTTGAACATTTGGTTTTTTTAGAGTGTAAAACGCTTAAAATTTAACTGTAGCGTGTGATTTGTTATAGCGATTATTTTTAATTAAGTTGTCATAGCAATTATAGCAGAGTTTTTTTTAGAAAAATTAAAATTAGGGCGGGGTGGTTTTTGGGTCTTTAGAATAGCGATTTTAGAAAGCCGCCGATTTGGGGGCCCTAAGGAGAGAGAGAGAACACACATAGAAAGTAGATATTTAGTAACCACGCAACAAACACAGTTAATTAAGTTAATCACAATTAAAATGTAACTGACCTGCTCTAACACGGAAGCAGCAGCAGCCTGAACCTGAGAAGCTGGACCTCCTGTTGGCTTCTGTTTTTCTTGTCGCAGTTGCCTGTGAACAAAATCACTCATTAAATCACAAATTCCAAAGTTACCATGACAACATAAAAAGTACATCAACTCACTCCTGAAGCTGTTTAATAGTCTTCTCTTTAGCATTAACCTCATCCTGCCCCATCTTAACAAGCTGAAGCAACCGTTCCATCTCCCCTTGCGTCCTCCCCATCTCCTCCCTAAGAACCCTAACCTCCTCATCACTCACCCCACCCCCTCCCCCCTGCCCCGTAACCTGAGCAACAACCTTATCATACTCAACCTTCATCGCCTGCACCTGCTTCTTAGCCTCATCCCTCGCCCTCTCAGCTTCATTCAACCGCTTCATGGCGTCATGCAACTTAGCCTCAGTATTCGAAGCCTTACCCCCGCTATCCTTGACCTGACTCTGGAGCTGGTCGATCATGCTCTTGGAAGAGTTCAACTGTTGCTGGAGTTGATTCAGCGCTTTATCCCGTTCCTGGATCATTTTTATTACTTCTTCGCATTCCATTTCTTTTTCTAAGTACAGTTTGGACACGGACTCGAGTTTGTGGTTTAGTTGCTCTAGTTCGTTTCTTAGCAACTGGAGCTCCTTGTCCTTTTGTTCTGTTCCTTGGGAGCTGCTCTTTTGTTGAGATTGAAGTGTTGTCACGTGGTTCTGGAAAATTGAAACTCATTTAGTTTCCATGATAACCAAAAGTACTTGTTCCCATGACTACTCACCCTCAACCCTTCAACCTCCTGTTCAAGCTGCTTACAAACCCCCCTCAACCGATTGATCTCCTGCTCCCCATTAACTTTCACCTGCTCCAGCACTTTCTCCCGTTCCTTAACGCGACCTTCCATCTCCCCAGCCTTCTTCTTCTCACCCTCAAGCGCCTTACGCAACCTCTGGACCTCGTTGTCAAGTTCCTGAACTTTTGCGCGTAGCCCAACGACCTGGAACACATAAACCCATTAACTCCAGGTTCAACTCCACTTAACCCCAAAATAAACTCCATTAAACTCACCTCATGTTTATCCTCCTCAGAATTCTGAACCCTAGAATTAAGTTCCTTCTGAAACTGAACAAGCAACTCCTGAGATTTCTCCAACTGAGCAACCAGCTCATCCCTCTCCCCCGTCAACTGCATCATCTCATGCTCCATCTTACTCATCTGCTTCTCGTACTTATCCTGCTGCGCCTTATACCTATCCAACCGCTCCTGAAGCTTCCCAACCTCTTTCCCTTTAAACCCAATCTCCCGGTCCTTCTCCTCCAACACGCCTTTCAACCTAACGATCTCGTTCGACTTCTCCTCAATAGCCCCCCTGACCTTCTGACACTCCCGCTCCCACTTCCCAGCCCCTTCGTTAGATTTCTTAATCTCCTCGACAACTTTACCATACTCCTCTTTTAACCGCTTATAATCACTCGTCTGCTTCTCAATAACATGCTTATTAGCTTCAATCTCCTTCCTCAGCACCCCAACATCCTCGTTCCCAGTCTCCAACTCACCCCTCAGGTTCCTCAACTCATCCCTAAGCGCCTTGATCTCAGCGTTTTTCCCTTCAACAAGCGCACTGTACTTCTCAACTTCAACCGACTTCTGCTCAAGCGCAGCGTTAAGATTCTTCAAATCCTCCCTAGGCGTAGCCTGAGTCTTCTCCTCAACCCGCCTCAACTGCATCTCAACCTGAGCTTTTTGCTGCTCAAGTATCGTCAACTCAGAGCAAACCCGCTCGTACTTCAGTTTAAAACTCTGCAACTCTTGTTTAAGCGCAGCAACTTCCTCTTGAGTAGAGTTGGCAGTAGACTGAGTAGAAACTCGAGCCTTACTAAGTTCCTTTTCCAAGAACCCTTTCTCCCGCTGAAGGTCATCGATCTCGATCCTAAGTTTCTTCAGCTCAGAGTTCAGCTGGTGCTCGGACTGAATCCTTTGGTCCAGTTCGTACTTTAGCCTGGATGTCTCTTCTATGGAAACAAAACAATTTTTCATTCCAGAACCTCAGTAGTGGGGTTATAAGCAACACACTAATAAAACTCTAAATAAACCCTACCTATAACCCCACAACAAATCAAAAACTCAAAATAAAATCTCACCATCTTGCCCAGCCCTCGACTCCCTCCCACTTTCCCTCCCACTCTCCCTCCTCCCAACCTCCCCTTTCAACCGCTCAATCTCAGCCTGCATCCTATTAATCTCCTCCCCCCTCCCCTCACGCTCTTTCTTAGCCTCAAGCACGATCCTATCAAGCTTCTCCCTCGCCACCTCAGCCTCAATCCTCCACCTCTCAACCTCCTCCCTCAACTTATCCTCACTCTCCTTCCACCTACTCATCTGAATAGAATTCCGATCAAAAACATCCTGAAGCTTCTTATTCTCAACCTGCAACCGAGTACAGTCAACCCCAACCCGATCCAACTCCCGCTCACAAGTCTCCATTTTACTATTAACCCGAAACAACTCCGTCTGACACCGCTCATATTTCTGCTGAGCCAACTCAAGCTCAGTTTGCAACCGTTCCTTCTCCTCACTCAGGTTCTTATTCCCAACACTCAACTTATCAACCCGCTCACGCAACAACTCAACCTCACTCATAACCCCATCCCGCTCACCAACAACTTTAAGATAAGCACTCTTCTCCTTCTCAACCCTATCTTTAAGCAACTCTAACTCCATATTAAACGACTCTTTATCCCGTACTCCTTTACTAACCTGACTACTAAGCAAATCAACCTTCTCAACCAACCTATTATTCTCCCCAACCAAGCTATCCTTCTCTTTTTGCAACCTACTAAGTAACATCTGACTATGCTCAAGCTTATCATTAGCCCGCTCAAGCTCCATCTGAAGAGCCTCTTTCTCCTTCTGTATCCTCCCTTGCATGCCTTGAACCTTATCAATCTGCCCAGTAACGTTATCAATCTCAAACACAAGTTTCTCTCGTTCGTTAAGCAACCTCCTGTTCTCCTGAACAAGCTTATCGTGCTTCTCCTGTAATTTGTCGTACTCTGCTTGGATCTTATCAAACTCCTTCTGGTGCTTATCTACTTGCGTTTGGTACTTTCCTATAGAGCTGATGTTCCTGTCGTACTCTTCCTTGAGTTTTTCGTACTCGAACTGGAGCTTGTCCTTCTCGTTCTGAACTCGGGTTAGGATCATGCTGTTCCTGTCCAGTTCTTCTTTTAGGTTGTCGTTTTCGATTAGGCTGTTTTCTAGTTTTGCTTTTAGTCTGTGGAGAGAAGAAATTGGGGTTTAGTAAGAATTTCTATAAATTCTAAAGTAAACTTTTATAACTCCGTTTATAACCCCAAAAAATACTTTAAACCCAAAAGAAACTCAAATAACTCCAATCATAAACCAAATAAACCATTCTAAACCCCAAACTAAAACATGCCATAAACCCAAAACAAACTCCACATAACCCCACTCATAAGGCTTAAAAAATATTCTAAACTCCAAAATAAACTCGTGTAACCCCAAAAAATCGTATTAATCCGAAAACCATCGAAACCACAAAACAAACTCCACATAACTCTACTCATAACCCCAACAACTCCACTTAAACCCCAAATTAAACTCCAAAAACTCACCTGTACACCTCCCCTTGCGCCTTCTCAACTTTATCCTGAACAGCCCCCAACTCACAACTAACCCTCTCATAATCACTCTGAGTCATGCGTAACTCAGCCTGACTCCTCCTCAAATCACTAAGATTCTTATCATACTTCTCCTGTAACCTCTCAAGCTCCTGACTAGTGTTAAGAGTATTCCTCCCAAAAGTAGTCTGGCTCTTCTCAAGATCAACACTCAACCGATCGTTCTCGTTCTTCAACCGCTCAACCTCCATCTCAAGTTTAGTAACGATTTTCCTATGATTCTCCCACTCAATAGTGTTTTTCCCAAATTCACTCTGAGTCTTCTCCAACTCAGCTTTACATTTCCCAAGCTCCAACTGACTCTGATCCAACCTCGACTCAAGCCTCTCTTTTTCACTAAGAGCCCTATCCAACCTAACATTAAGCTTATCAATCTCCGCCTCAACAGCATGAACCTTAAGCTTATACTCAGCAACATCCCGCTCGTGCAACTCCCTTTCCTCCATTTTCTCCTGCTCAGCCCTATCCCGTTGCTCACGCAACTGCTGGATCTGCTTCTCTTTATCGTGAATACTCTCTTCTAAGTGGTGTGAGGTCTGGTGGTGAACCGTACTCGTTTGGACTTGGGGTTGAACCGTGCCTCCAGTTTGTAGTTGGGATAATCGTGCTCTTGCCATGTCAACCTGGTTATCCTTTTCTTTTAACAGGTCTTCGAGATTCTCTATTTTACGTTGTAGTACGCTTATCTTTCTGTCTTTAATCTCGGCTTGATCCCGCATCTCGTTGAACTCGTTTGCCATTCTGTTACGGTCTTGGGCTGCCTGCAGCGCTGCGTTCGTTTTCTTTTCTATTATTCGGTTCTTTTCTTCGATTCGGGTTCGGAGCTCTTCGACCTGTGAAATTTGAATTTAAGTTATAGTAACTATAGGAACAACAAATTTTAGCAAATTTCATGATAAGCATGGTAACATGCAAATTTGCTTGAAATTTTACGGTAACCATGGAGACATGCAAACTTGTTTCAAATTACATGGTAACCATGACAACATGAAAATTTCCTAAAAATTTAATGATTGCCATGGAACAAAAAATCATGTCAAATTTCATGGTAACCATGACAACATGAAAATTTCATTAAAATTCCATAGTAACCATGACAACATACAAATTTCCAAAATCTCAACTCACATCCGCCTGCAACATATTATAATGCTCCTCTTTAGCACAAAGACTCTCTTTAAGCACAGCAATATGCCTCTGATAATCCTGCTGCTGCTCCTCAAGCGTCTTCATCTTCGCCGTTAAACTAAGTATCTCCTGATCCCGCTTCTGTATCTCAAGCCTCAAATCATCAATCTGCTTCTGAGCAATAATCTGAAGCTGCTGGATCATAGCCCTATCCTCCTCCTTCCCAAGCCCTTTAGCCTGCAGCATCTCAAGCAACTTCTTAATGCTCTCATCTCGAGCTTGTAGCGTTTGCTTCTGAGTTTCAAGTCTGAGTTCAAATTCCTTAATCGTTTCGCGTAGGATCCTTATCTCGCGGACAAGGTGCTCGTTTTCCGTTATGAGTCCTTCCATTTGGCGTTGCATTTCGAGTGACGCTCCTCCTCGGAGTGTGCGGAGGCGGAGTTCTTCTTCTAGTTGGCGGACTAGGAGCGCTTGTTTCTATGGAAATTTAAAAGTGTTATTTAAATTGTCATAAAAATAAATTTATAACTTCTATGCCAACCTGATTCTCCGAGTTGAGCAACTTCAACTGATCAGAAAGCAACGAGTACCTAGCACTCTCCTCCTTCCTAAGAGCCCGCTCCTTCTTCAACTCCGGACTCCAAAAAGTCTTAATCGAGTGCATGCTACTCCCAAGCTTCTGGTTCGTCAACTCGAGCTCCTTCTTCAAATTAGCCAACTCCCGCTGCAAATCACTATTCTGCAACTGCAACTCCGTCAAATAGGTTTGTCCATCAGGACCTACCATCCCACCCGGATTCCTAGCACTCATGATCGAAGGTCCTGAAGCGTGTCTGCTTCTGTTCAGTATCGATACTGGTTGGGTGCCGTGGGGATTTTGTTGCATGTGGTGGGCTTGGGGGAGCGTTCCTGTGGTTCCGGAGGCTCCGTAGTATGAGAGTGACGGGTCTTCGTCGTAGTATGAGTCGTAGGCTATATTTGGGGGATTTTTGTTAGTTGCCATGGTTACTGCAAAAATTAAATTTACTGTGCTTAACTCACCCGCACCCGCCGCCGCCGGATTATTGTACCTATTGAGCCTCGAAGCACTCCTGGACCTGTGATGAGCAGCTTGTCTCCCACTCCCGCTGCTATGGTAATCGTCAACAACGACAGGTTGTCCAGTTTGTGGGTTTATCATGCCCTGCCCACTGGCAGTTGCTGTTTGACCATAAGGGTCTTCCATCATTGATTGACTAGAAACACAAAACTCATGCTAAAATCTGTTTCCATGGCAACAAAACTTGAAAGCTGTACTAACCCATATCCCCTAGTGTTGGCATACCCCCCTTGACCATACCCGTAAGCCCCCCTCCCACCCCCTTGAAAATAAGCAGTAGGACTAGCCCGTTGACTAGAAGGCGCACTCGTGTAATATCTGCTCCTGTTGTAATCCGAGTCGTAACCGTAGTAATCCTGTTGACCGTAACCTTGACCCTGACCTTGGTAGTACGGTACTGCGCTTCGAGGTCTGCTTGGCTGTGGGTGGTGCTGTTGACCTTGCTGCTATTGGAAGTAAAATTGCAAATTTAAACAAAAATTCAAAAACTTATGAATTATCTCCATGACTACCTGTATCAACTGCTGTGAGTATCTCCCGTGAGCCCCCCCGTGATGAGGAGCAGGAGCAGGAGCGGTATGAACCCCTTGCTGAACACCCCCTTGTGCCTGCCCTTGAGCAGGCAGTGTCCCACTCTGAGCCTGTGTTGCCGTGCCTACACCCCCCGGGTTATGTTGCTGCGCACTTGGGTCTACGTCGTAGTTATTGTCAAAGTACGAGGTCATTTATTAGGGGGGTAGTCAAGGGATACCGTAGGTTTGCAAACCCACGACACCCTTTAACTCACTCCGGGTTATTCTAGATCCGATATTTAACCTACTCGCTTCGCACATCCGCGGTTACCTAGACTTCAATTTCCCCATTTTACTAAATGTTTCGCTAATTACTCAAGATACTTCCATTTAAATAGATTATCAGTGAGTTATCACGCGATTAAAATATCTTGCAAACGGGATTTTCCCCCCAGCTTAACATGCACCCCAGAGAATAGTGTGTGTTGGTCCTATTGTTACTACACACACCCGGGTTACTCGGGAAACGGTTCGGGAGTGTTCGGGGAAACGCATTGTGCGTTGTGTCTGCGTACTCGTTTGCGTGGGTTTCTGTTGGGAGATCGATATATTATGGGGTTAATTATGGGGTTTATGGAAGGGTTTTATGGAAGGTTTTTGGGTTTAATGGAGTTTAATTTGGGGTTTAAGGTGGGTTTCTCAAATAACCCCGATTTTAAGTTTGATGGTTTATACATGAATTTATGCAAAATGAACGATTTTAATAAATTCCGAACGATAATTTATTTAATATTTAAAAAAACAATAACCATAGAAACATCCACTCATCATTCACACGTGAGATCATAAAAAACAACAAAAACTAGTAATTTATTCAAAAAGGCTGACTAGTAATCACATCAGGCCCCTCCTCCCCCCGCTGATACGCTTGCCCCCCTTCCTCCCCATCATAATCCTCATCAAGGTTCTCGTAATCCCCAGCGTACCTCCTGTACTGCCCATCTTCATCTCTAGTAGGTTTATACCTCCCAAAGCAGTAGTTACAGCAACAGTTGAAACAGCAGCAGCAACAACAGCAACTGTGGTTTAAATATTTAATTAAAATTTATAATTTAAACATTTCCATAGCAACATACTCACCCAGCAAAGAAGCATCCAGTTAGCACTCCAGTAACGCAGAATAGCGCTTTACACCAACCGGAAGTTAGCACGAAATAAGTGTTCACGTTTTCTTCTCCGAATTGTTCTGAGACGTAGAGGCCTAAGGAGCCGTAGTTGTCGTAGATGTTACGGCGTGTTGGGTCGCTTAGGGTTTGGTAGGCGTTGTTTACTTGCTTGAACTGTTGGTATGGAAACTGATTAGGGGGATTGATTTTGGGGATTTAAATTTGTATGTGGAGTTACCTTTTCGATAGCGTCAGGGTCATCAGGGTTTCTAAACAATAAATTTTGAATTTACTTTAACGTGTTAATATGGTAACGGGTTTACAACATTTTAACTAACTTGTCAGGATGAAGCTTTAAAGCTAGCCCTCTAAAAGCCTTTTTGATTTCTTCTTGTGTGGCGTTTTTGCTTAGGCCTAGGGTTGCGTATAGGCTTTCGCCGGTTGTCCTGGGAACAAGAATAATGTTGAAATTTTTTAAATAATTGGTTTAATCAGTAAAAAAATGTACTTACGACAATCTCCTCCCAGTCGAAGGATCCATCTCAAATTACAAAATCAAAAACCCAACTAAACCCTAATACCCATGGAAACTACAAAAAAACCTCCAAATAAACGTTTTCATCAACTACCCCATTTACAACAAAACGTTAGGTTACTCTAGAATCCTTGTCTCCAGACACTGCGCCACTAAAAAACAAGCAAAAAATACCTTATCAAGCCTTAAAATCGGTGTAAATCTTGAGCTTAAAATTTTAAGAGTGAATGCAGCTGTTCTGAAAAAACGGGATTATGGGACAGGAAAAACACGAGTTGTGGCGAGTGGACCGATTTCGGACGAAGTGTATTGCGGATTTTTTAGAGGTTTTTTTGGATTAATTGATATGCGGGTGGTTTATGGGGTAGGTTAAGGATTATGTGGGTTTTTTTGAGTTTTTACGTAATTGTTTGGCAAGTTTCTTATTAGAATTATGATTCATATGCAAGCAATTTCTATAGAAATATTTAACTTACACTATTTAAAATTCGATTTACGTATATGAAATTTTTAATGCCTTATTTCTGCTTGAATTCGATTTATATACTATATAATCAAATTTGTACAAAATCGGGAAACTGTAGTATGTACACAAATTTGTGTAATGTAAATTTCAAAAATAAACCATCTAAACCATTCTAAAACTTTACAAATTCTTAAATTTTCGTTGTAAATTTAGATTTAAAGATTTAAAATATAAGTCAATTTAATTTAATTTTGTACGTTTAATATAAAGAATTTGATTTGATTCATGTTGTAATGTGACTGTGCAATACTGAAATGGTTATACTAAAAGTTCAAATTCAAAATTTGCTGAAAACTGCAAAATTCATAGTAACCTAAAAATATTCACAAGAATCGAAAGCTTCCATATTTATGCAAATTTAACCGGATATTTCAATTTCGCAAAAAAACTGTTTAGAAATCTGAAACATTCTAAATCGGTTTGTAAAACCTAAATTAAATTAAAACATTTAAAGGATTTGTATTTATAGTTAATGTTTTAAAAAATCAGAGAATCTGACATGCAAACTTAAATGTTACTTTCAAATTTTGCTCTACAGGAAATATAAGTTACAAACAATTTGTAATATGCTCTGAGCTAATAAGGTTTTACAGCCGAAATATGAGCAAATTATCTATGTTGTTTTAAAAACGGTTTCGCCAAATATTTGCACTATATAAAAGATTTTGTGTATTATATCAGCAACAAAACTATAAATTTTGTATGAAATCACAATTTCGCAGATACTTGTGTTGCAGAAATCTTATAAAAAATATTTTGTCGCAATGTGTATTTTTCAAACATTGCCTAAACAAATTTCCAAATATGCAAAACTTATATAAAGAACAGCGAAATTAGTGAATTTTAGATAAAACGCAAATTCAAACAATTTATCTAGAAGTAATTAAAAACGTGTGATTACAATACAAGACACTTTGTAAATATCTATTTAAAAGAAAAAATAAATGCGTATTTCGCAAAATATATTGCTAAAAACGATTTGGCTAAATATTTGCATTAGATAAAAATTACTTTAAAATGTAACCGAGAATATATAAGAAATTAATTTTCTAACCCGCTTCTAAAGCCTAAATCAAATTAAACTCCTAATCATGTTGCAAATATTTTCACTAGATAACAATTTTGCATATGAGTTGTGTCAACACCATTGTACGCTTGTACATCAAATCACATGTTACTCAAGTGTTTGTAAAAATATTTGTCACACAGAAGTTTTTCAAGTATTCACTAAATAAATTTTCAAATACGCAAATTTCAACAATATTTTGAATTTCACAAAATCATAGAAACAACCCTAAAACTCAAAAAATGCAAGTGTAGATAAACTATAAAACCCCACAAACCTATGGATCATATTTTTCGGATGCTTTTAAGAACATGTAACCACAAACACAATTTGTGACTTAAGCCTGTTACATACTTGCGTTTCTCGTCTCTTTCCTCCCTGTTTCACTCGCATCAAGTATAAAACGTTTGCTTTTCACTTCTCTTTCCTCCCTGTTTCACTGCAGTAAGTATAAAAGGTTTGCGTTTCGCGTCTCTTTCGCGTCACTTTTTCATGCGTTTTACGTCAGCTGTGCAAGTAGAACACTGCTCTACTTTGAGGAGAGAAATGAAAAGCAAAACGATTTTCGCGCGGGAAGCAAGTTCAAAAGAGGAAAGAGAAGTGAAAAAGAAACAGAGAAGTTGTATATAACAGGCTTTAAAAACACTTTTTATTCAACCCCAAGAAAAACCTTACACTAAAAAAGATCACAAAAAGAAACTTTATACCGTTTTTTGCATGTTTAAAAGGAGATTCGCGTTTAAAAACCATTGTT
Source organism: Entomobrya proxima (assembly GCA_029691765.1). NCBI lineage: Eukaryota > Metazoa > Arthropoda > Collembola > Entomobryomorpha > Entomobryidae > Entomobrya > Entomobrya proxima. Next base: position 10,653,967 of record CM056169.1, read on the forward strand.
GGCACTCGAGTAAACTTTTAAAAAACCCACAAAACTAACTCCCACTCTGACCATTCTGACTCTGACCGTTACTAGAACTAGTAGGCGGGCAAATCCTAACAGTCATGTCCTTAAGAGGTTCAAGTTCTTTAGGGTGAATGAGGTGGAACTCCATGACAAAGTAGTAGAAGTGCTTGTAGCACGTGTTTACGTGGGCTTCTGCTCCTAACGCGACGATCCTGTCGAAGTGCTGTAATATTACGAAAATGTTTAGAAAATTTAGTCGCCTAATATAGCAAGTTTACAAACTCAAATTTAAACGCACTTGCAACTTACATGAATATAAACGTGAACAAACACCCTGAACAACCTCGTCAGTATTTTTTTACAGACGCCTTGGAAATTCTTTGGAAATGGTTGATCAGTTGACGTTGGGAAGATAGCTTCGGAATTGATCTGCTGTTCGATCCAGTCCATTAGGACCTAAATTATTAACACATGTTTGTGTAAAATACGTTTAAATGATTTAGCTAGCATGTATTTAAATATATTAAATGTTCAGTATTTACCGAAATATATTTAGACGCTGGTAACTGCGTTGGTTTCTTGTACTCTACACAAATTATTTTAAAATTTAAATACGCAATTATTTAAGATTACAATTTATTTTAAATGCTCAATTACCCCCTCCCTGCCACAAATACTCAAACCTCGGCCCCCCACTCATAGTAGGACAAGTCTTCTCAGTACAATAGTCACAAACCGTTCCGTATATCAGGTTTATTCGGTTGAAGAAATCCACAACTGTAACACAAAACAGTGAGTTTAAATAACCATTTTAAATAATTTATGGTTGTATGGTTGTCAATATTTCAAATTCTTAGCCTAAATTTGTTGTTTGTTTAGAACACTTCTCAATACGTGATATTGTCAAATAAAACGACACAAACAATTGTATAGTTGCTATTGTTACTAACCATGAACAGCAACCCAGTCATTAAGATCCTCCCCCGGAGGCAACTTAACAGCCTGAGCAAGATTAATCCCAGAACTTAAACTGGCTTGTGCGGCCTTGTGTAACCCATATCTTAGCGTTCCTGGTTCGAATTTCTTTTTTGGTCTGAAAGTCTGGGTAACAAGATCGTTTTATAAAATAAACCATAAGCAAAATCTAAAATTCTAAAATATTTAAAAACTATAATAACAACTAAATAAACGAACCTTCTCTTTCTGAAAAAACTCAAGAAACCCGTGCAACGCCATTACTAAAGTCTTATCAAATTCAGGTATGCTTGTTTAAAATACTTAAAATCTCGTGTGCTTGTTGTCATTGACAACTACACGAAATTTAACTAAACTTCCTCGTAATTTCCTTTAGTTTGTCTATCGTGATAGTATGTGCTATCATGTGTGCTGGACACTACGTATACATTGGGCAATAACGAAATACATAATATGTCGCGTATATACTCAAAAGCTCTTATTAACCCTTCTATTTCGTTGCTATGCATACAGTTCTTTATATAAGAATAGCAGGAAATTGTGCTAAACAACCTTTTTCCTGTGTGTTTTTGAGGGTTGTCTGTTGCGTAGTAGCGGAGTTTAGGGTTTTTGTGGTTTTGGGTATAGTGGTCTTTGTTTTTTGTATTGGTAATGAAGTTGTTTATCGTAGAGTTTTTGGTGATTTGAGATTAGTGTTTTTTGATGGGCGTTTACTGAAATAACGATTTCTTGGAAAAGTATGAAGTTTTTTGGGGTTTTCGTTGAAATAGTGTGAGGATTTAGTTTAATTGTTTTTAGGTGTATGCTTTTAATACACATACCTATGCTTTTTAGTATTATTGTGTATTTGCATGCATGCAGTGCAGCTTAAAATTTCAAGCTAATACTGTCATGAATAGGATTAATATTATAATTATTAGAATTTGAGGTTTAAACGATCATTTTAAAACCTCATAACAATAAATACTGGACTTTGGATGCATGAAATCACACGTATGCAATTTACCCATTTTACTTTACTGACGTTAAGGCGTGTAAATCTGTTGCATTTTAAACCATCGATAGCAGAACATGCATGTATTTCAGACATTATTCAACTACGTTAAATGTTTTAAAGTTCAAGTGTCAATATTTAACAGAACATGAATTTTTATTACTTGAAATATGCCTAAAATGTGGGCAATTAAAATTGTGTTTTCAACGAAAATAGCTTATATAACATACAAACATGTATCAGTGTTTCAATGTTATGTTGCACTATGAATTTGCCATAGGGACTTATCTTTTTAAGCTCTATGATAAGACTGGAAATTCTGGATTTTGGATGCATTAAATCTCATGAATGTAATTTTATACTGTTTAAAGTGTTATTCCTCTGACGTTAATGTATGCAGTATTTGTAGATTTGATGCGTTTTCAAAATCGATAATAGAACAAAAAAGTTGTTAATTGTTTGCATATATATATGCATGCATTTAATTTATATACAACTTGTGCTTATAACTGGACAGTTTGGTTTACTATGAAAATAATCGTAAAAATCTGTCTAAATGCATGTAAATTAAATTAGTAAATTGCACAAGACAAATTAAGTATTCCATTCTAAATAATTTGTAACAAACTCATGTAAATCAATGCCTAATATGAACCGGGTTTAACCAAAAGTAGCTTTGAAAACACAAATTGTTTTGAAAATACGATATAACTTGTCGTACAAGTGTGCCAAAGATTTTTTTGAAACTTTGATAAATATGAATGCACGAATATTTTAAAATTTAATGAAATCGTTGTCACTTAACATGTTGTAAGTTTAATATGCATTTGTGAAAATAGTCCTGAAAAACATATTTGTGTTTGATTTGAATTTAAGTTATTTTATAAATAGCACAAACAAAAATTTAGTACACGAAATCTATTTAAAGCAATACAAAATAACATTTAACAATAATTAATTTGTCAAAATATTTAATTCAGTTTCCATGGTAACAAATGATATTGTGTGCAAATTTAAATTTAATTTTATTAATTTTAGTTTTAATTTTAAATTTAAATTGCTTAATTTTTTAATTTCAATAAATTCCAATCCTAAAAATAAATCCCCATGTCAACAGCATAACTCACCCAAAACAAAATCTGTCAACAATCTCCTTTTCAAATCACCCTAGTAACGTTACATAACGATGATTACGAACCCAACTATAACACGTGCTACAAAAAAATAACCATCCAAAAAAATCATTAAAACCCCAATTTAGTTAAATAACAAACCAAAAAAACTTTCAAAAAACTCAAAATCTCCCCATAGCAACCATCACCCACGCAAAGAGTAATAAAACCCACTGATCCGTAAAACACTAAAGTAACACTCAACTATAACCAAAAACAACACAGCACACACGTTTAAAAAATTTCGATTTTCCCCATTTACCAACCAATTAATAAAACTCATCCCAAAAACTTTCAATTTCTAAATAACTTGACCTGCACGATAGAGATAAAGAAATGTATAAAAAATCACGTTTTCACAACGAAAGTACGCAACGATATGTTACGATACGATACACTATTAGCTTGTTCTCTTGGCAATGTTATATCATTCCAAAATGATTTTCCCTTTTCTACTTCAAAACCCCAATTAAAGGTTTTAAAAATCCGCTCTTTATATAAATACACTTAATCGCGTTAAATTAAGTTAGTAGCGTTTCAAACACGCTAACGTGTACGTTAAAAATATGAAGACTCTTTGCGTTTGCTTGTTTATTGCTGCGTTCGCTTTGGCGTTCGTTAGCTCAGGTTTGTGTTTTAATTTTTAGGATCTCTTATTGGCGTTAACACTATACTCGTTTTTAAGTGTGTTACCATAGTGAAAATCATTTAAACCTTAATATATCCCACAGAACCATCCGGTTGGGGAGGCTACTTCCAATACGCAAACGTCCCAGGCTGGGGCCAATACGAATTCGGTTACAACAGAGGTAACCATGACCACTTCACATCCCGGTTCGAGCAAGGTTGGGGCTGGAAGTTTAAAACTAAAGTCAGGTGGGGTGATAAGAAGGGAGGGTATGGGGAACAGTACTTTGACTACCAGGTAATTAACACAAATCCAAATAAATTTCCAAAATTAACTCAACAATTAACAAAATTATCCTTTAAATTCATGTAGCACTCCCCAAAGAAGGGCTGGGGTCACGGACACAAAGGCCACGGTCACGTAGGAGCGTACTCAGAACAAGTACCAGCTGTCTTAGGAAGGTCAGGTCAACAAGCTCTAGGTAGCAATCCACAGCCTATGATCAGTGGACCTAGGGTAGCGCGTATGGGTGGAGCTGGTTCTCTTCCTGTTTATTCTCAGATGGGGTTTGTTCCTCAGATGAGGTATTAATTTATGATTTTTTGTTGAGTAGTTAATAAATTGTTGAGTTTTTAAAAAAGAATGGAGTGTTTTTGAATTATTTTGGATTTTGGGGTAACTGGACGTTTGAAAATTTGTTTTTAAAGCATTTTTGTTATAGTTGGGAGCTTTAACATATATTCACGTATTTCAAATTAATCGTTTGATAAAGTTATTTCGTTCAGATTGCATAGTTAATTTAACATTTGCATAAGATGGACTCCGATTATTGAAACATTTTATTTTCTAAATTTTTCCATAGGCAATCGAATTTAATTTTAAATTTAACGTATTGTTTGAGCTGTTTAAATTTGAGTGAGAGAGTCGAAAGCTTTAGCATATATTCGGTTTGCACAGTTTGAAATTAGTAGCTTGATGAAGTCATTCCGTTTAATTTGCATATACTTAATTTAACACTAGCATCTGTTAGATTCCGGTTATTAAATATTTTATATTCTAAATTTTCAAATTATTTGATATATAGGTAATCGAAGCTGTTTCATTATATATCCCGGATAAAGCAGCCCGATCGCACGATTTCTATGTACTCATTGCGCATTGACTTTCACTTGAATCGATTTTCACAATTTATATCGGCACATAATCTAAACCATGGAAACTGAACTAAAACGGATTTAGCATTTTATGGTTTAAGTATCAAAGAATACTGTCTTTTAATTCAGATCATTAAAACATTTTGCTGCCAAATTGTGAGTATTTCCGAGCAAACTTGTTGATAATCTTTTGTCATGTAATCAGGAATGTTAGCTATTATTTTTTGTGCATTTTAGGAAGAAACTTACACGCATTTCGTATGTTGATATATTCAGTCAAAAACATTCATCACAAACATCAAAACATAGACGAGTTAATCAATGAGTGCATATTGTTCCAAAACAACCGTTGTTTACAGCGTCGAAATGTTATTGCATTATTTTAAATCCTCAATCATTTAAAAAAAATACTTCAAATCATAAAATTGAATCTTTAGAAATGTAGTATTTGAATTACTTAGAATTTGAATATGTGATTTTGAATTGTTTGCGCATTCAGCAATTTTTGTTAAAATGTTTAGTGTTATTGATACTGTAAAATAGTTTAATACGTTTAATTTTTAAACTTGACTATGCAGTAATTCAATTATCAAACATCAGTTTTATTCATGTGGTTTTATTTTTTAAAAAGTTGTCCACACACAAGTTGATGTAAGTGAATTCAAGAAGGTTTCCAAAAGGTTGTAAGCACGTTAACCTTTAACGTTTGCCTTGCTCTTTATTGGTTGAGGTAAAGGTGATGCCTGGATTTTAGAAGACATATTAATTAACCTTTTAAATAACTTTAATTTTGAAATTCAATTTGCTTTCTTATAACTTACCATACCGATTAGCATAAGAACAACCAAACCGATGATACTTGCAAAAAGCTTCATGGTGATTATATTTTATATATCTTAAACCTAAAATTGTGCTTCCAAACTGATAGAGTAGTAGTGATGATGATTAATTGTTTATCTTTATAGTTGTAGATAAATAGCTGACGTGTTTGGTTATAACATCCTGGTTAGAACAAAAGGAAATAACTACGAATAAGTACGTATTTTCATGTTTTATTAGCATTGTCATGTGTTTGGTACCGAAATTTTGGAAATTGGAAACTTTTATCTCGATAAATATCGCTCGATATTGCGCATGCAAAGCTCTTGTATACAATTGAATTAACAACCATAATTCAATTCAATTAATACTCATATTAATATCAAAAAATTATTATGAAAACATTGAAAGTAGATTTACAAAACGTTTATCTATCCAGGTTGTTGTATCCAGCCCGATCGCACGATTTCTACGTACTCATTACGTATTGACTTTCACTTGAATGGATTTTGACAATTTAGATTGGCACATAATCAGCACAATGGAAACTGAACTAAAAAGGGTTTAGCATTTTATGGTTTAAGTATCATCGAATTCAGATTATTAAAACATTTTGCTGTCACATTTGAGTATTTCCGAGCAAACTTGTTAATCTTTTGTCATGGAATGGGGAATGTTGGCTATCTCTTGTGCATTTTAGGAAGAAACATACACGCATTTTGTATGTTATTGTTATATTCAATCAAAAACGTAACAAACATATAAACGAGCTAATCCATGAGCGGAAATTGTTTCAAAATAGCCTTTATTTACAGCGTCCAAATTCTATGATGGCATAATTTAAATCCTCAATTATTTTAAAAAATACTTCAAATCATAAAATTAAATCTTTAGAAATTTAGTGTTTGAATTGCTTGCGATTTTTGTTTAAATGTTTAGTGTTATTGATGCTGTAAAATAGTTTAATACGTTTAATTTTTAAACTTGACTATGCAGTAATTCAATTATCAAACATCAGTTTTATTCATGTGGTTTTATTTTTTAAAAAATTCTTGACACAAGCTGATGTACGTGAATTCGAAAAAGTTTCCATGTTGTGAGCACCTTAACCTTTAACGTTTGCCTTGCTCTTTGTCGGTTGTGGATTAGGTGATGCCTGGATTTTAGAAGACATATTAATTAACCTTTTAAATATCACAATAACTTTAATTTTGAAATTAAATTTGCTTTCTTATAACTTACCATACCGATTAGCATAAGAACAACCAAACCGATGATACTTGCAAAAAGCTTCATGGTGATTATATTTTATATATCTTAAACCTAAAATTGTGCGTTCAAACTGATAGAGTAGTAGTGATGATGATTAATTGTTTATAGTTGTAGATAAATAGCTGACGTGTTTGGTTATAACATGCTGGTTAGAACAAAAGGAAATTATTACGAATAAGTACGTATTTTCATGTTTTATTAGCATTGTCATGTGTTTGGTACCGAAATTTTGGAAATTGGAAACTTTTATCTCGATAAATATCGCTCGATATTGCGCATGCAAAGCTCTTGTATACAATTGAATTAACAACCATAATTCAATTCAATTAATACTCATATTAATATCAAAAAATTATTATGAAAACATTGAAAGTAGATTTACAAAACGTTTATCTATCCAGGTTGTTGTATCCTATCCTTTCTGGTTAGCTTTACTCTTAGCAGGTTGAGGATGAGGACTGGATGACGCCTAGGTTTTTAACGACCCAAAAAATTGCAATAAAATCCTAATTTCAAAAATAAATAACCTTTCAACTTACCATTCCAATCAGCATTGCAAATATTATGCAGAGGGAAATTGAGAAATTCATAGCTGGTGTTTGCGGCTGTGAAGAATTTGTGCTTCCGAATACAAGTGAGGTAGTGAATAAAGTGCAATTGTGTTGGTGTATGCAATTAGATACTGTGTTGACGCTCTTCTTAAACGCAGTTTGTACACACGTATTATAGTAAACATAAACGAGACTCGTTTAACGAGCCAATCAATAAATGTGTAGTATTGTTCATCAAGATCTTACCATGAAATATCGTCAAGTATTTTGGGTAATTATATTATGTAACTAATTAGGATTTTAGATGTAGAATTGAATACAATTTTTAGATCTACTGGAATTCACATGTTTCAATTTTGATTTTTTATAGTATGCTGCGATTTAACGTCGTTTTAAAGTAACGGCCTGTGCATACAAATTTTATTTGCATTCCACATTTGATTTGTGCTAAAACTTTATATGCTACGTAACATTTATGAAAATTTGTAAACGACAACGGAACGTTTCATTAAATTTGCAAACACGCAAACAACCTCGACATTTTCAAAAAGCAATCAAATTTGGAACGTTTACAATAAATTACAAGTATATGAAATTTCTGAGTTACTTTGGAAATCGAGTTTGAAATTAACTATTTTGGCTTAAAACTTTTAAATATTATGTGAGTATGACAACGTTTCAAGAAAATTAGCGTGACATAAAAAGCTATCAATGCTATCAAGTTCTAAAATATCCAAACATTATGGGTTGTCAAGTGGACGTGGTTAACTGCCAGGTTAACGGTTAAGTCGGTTAAGTTGGGTTAAAAAAAACTTTTCTTAAACTTTTAACCCAAAGGTTAACACTCCGGGTTAACTCTACCATATGATTTGCATTGCGAGCAGCTTAACCGGCTGCTTAAACTTTTAGTCTCCATAGAGGTAGTTTTTTTCTGTTAACAAGAAACAAGGCAGTGCAGTGGTGTTGCTTGCGATGCTCAGAGCATTGTTGCTGTTGCGCTGTCCTTTTCCAAAATTTTAATAGAGTAATTAATTAAAACGGAAAAGTAGGTTTTATATTGCTAAACTATTGCGGTTAAATAATGATTAGGGTTTTGCTTATAAAACTTATTACCGAATCGACATAAGCATTTCGAAAATATGAATTGTCATCATTATCATCAAATTATGAAAAGTAAATTATAATTAAGTTTGGCTGCAGAAAGTCCAGGATTCGAACTGAATTTTCTGTTACCGCCTGTTCTAAAACTCTTAACCCGTGTCTGCTTAACCCATAAGACGAAGTGTGTTCAAGGTATTCGCAAAGTTAAAGGTTAAAATGTTATTCGAATTAACTTTTAAACTTTAACAGTCTTAACAGATGTGCACTTGACAACCGCTATTGA
>CM056169.1:10663021-10713985 GCA_029691765.1 Entomobrya proxima
ACAAAAATGTATTGTTAGCCGTTTTCTTTCCGTAATATACAGACACTTGTGAAAATTTGCAAACAACAGAACGTTTCATAAAATTTGCAATGAACGCTAATCCTACATATCAAATCCGACATGTCAACAAATTTTCTAACAATATTTAATGAAATGCAAATTTGCAAACAACCACGAAAGTCTAAAAAACAATCGAATTTAGACCTTTTAAATAAATCACATGTATATGAGGTTTCTGAGTTACTGTAGAAACCCAGTTGCAAATTAGAAACATATTTACAATTATCGAATATTTCATGAAATTTGCCATTTATGAAAATTCGTAAGTGATAACAGGACGTTTCATAAAACTTGTAATAATATATATAGTGCTAATATATGCCTAAAATTCTAAAAATAAATGTTAAACGTGAACAAATTTGCAAACAACCATGAAATTTAGCATATTTCAAATATATGAAATTTCTAAAGCGACTATGCAACAGTTTCATGAAATTTGAAACCAATACCATCATTTCAAAATGCCAAAAAATCTCAAATTTCCGCACACACCCCAAAATTTCCATAAAAAACTCTTCTTTTATTCATAAATAAACTCATAATTTAATCTCCACTAATAACAACACTCGTCCCCTTCGCAACAGTCTGCAAATTCGAATCAGCCTCGTCGTCCTCATCATTTCCTACGTTACCAGGTAGACCCTGCAACCCAACAGGTTTCAACTTATCAGGTTGCTTATCTAGCTTCTTATCCTCATCAGATAAATCCTCACCTGCACTCTCCTTAAAACTCGAACTAACTTCACCCCTAGCAACGCGCTTAACATTCAGTTTCTTCTCTTTAGCATCCTCCTCATCCTCCTCATCATCCTCTTCTTCGTCCTCATCCTCCTCCTCTTCATCATCCTCCTCACCGCTTTGTTCTTCGTCAGCCTCGTCGCTGGCGTCTTCTTCGTCACTTTCTTCTTCCTATTATGCAAATTTACAGTCAAATTTACATCAAATTTGCTTTAGTCAAATTTACTCACCGCAGGCACAGGAGTTGTAGCATTAGCTGGAGGTGGAGGTGTGTTGTTAGGATTAGCCGTTCCCACGTCAACAACAGCGGGTACTAGTGCTGGGGTCACTTTTTTGTACTCTTCTGTTGTTATGGCAACGTTCTCGGGTACTGGGGTTGGTTGCTGTGGGGATGAAACTGTAGATTGCTCTATGATCGTGCTGTTTTCACCTCCGATTGTTAATGGGACGATACTGTTGTCGGATTCTGGTTGCTGTGGTGATGAAAGGAGAATCGGGAGGTTTTCGTCGACGACTTGAATCACTGCAAATTAAAATTGGCAAAATTTTGTCATGGAAACAATTCATGAAAAATTCATTTTTTTTATCAAAACTCTAAATCGACTCACCCTCAGCCCCTTCTCTAGGTACCCTAGGCAACCCATACCCCCCACCAACCAGCAAAAATACCACAAAAACTCTCATGATGCGTTCGCTTCCAACTCAACTCGTAAACTAACTCCCAATCTAAAAAAATCCTTTATTAATCTCACAAGGTCAAGTCGCGTAGCAACTTAGAAAGAGAAAGTGGTGTGCACAAATAAGTTTTCGAGTGAAAATAGTCGAGATACTTGTTGCTGCGCTTCGAGGAAACCAGTTTCACGCGACATTTTTTACGCGATCTTGTTTGCGAACACGTTAATTCGGGTTGGCGTAGCAACTTCTGAACGATTTCTCTATTTTCTGATTTTGGTTAGGTAAGTGTTTAATGACCTGGTGTGGTTTCAGGTTGCCCCAAAATATGAAAAATATGCTAAAACCATGGCACAAACCTGGATGAATAGCTTAACTCCATGTTAAACTCCATTAACTCCAATCTTAACTCATGGTTTTAAGCGTTTAGCCAATATTTTATGCAATTTTAAATGAATTTAATGAAAACAGGCAAAATAAGCAAACAAATCATTCATTTATTTCAAAATCAAGCCCAACCACCCGAACCATAACCCCCACTCCCCCCACCCCCACCACTTCCCCCATACCCACCCCCATGCCCACCACTCCCCCGATGATACCCAGCATTCTCAGCCTGAAGCGCCTGCTCATAATTACTCCTAGCAGCGTTCTCAGCAGCATGAGAAATGGCGTCACCGTTATTAGCCAACGCACCGCTTATCTTCGAAGCCTTCTGGAAGTTGGCAACGGTCTGAAAACACACAAAAATTTCAAATCACTCCAAAACCCAAAAATCAACCAAAATTCAAGTAAACTCACATTAAAAACATTAGCAGCCTGTTCCTTAGTAACAGGAGCAGTAAACTGAGCAACAAACTGCGCAGTAGTAGCCAACTGATTAGAATAATCCTTCCCAACCGCCTGTCCAACGGCACTCGAAGCAGCCCACTCGCTAACCCGCTCGTTATCCCGGATCTCGTTAAGCGCGTCGTTACCAGCTTGGCTAGCGTAAGCGTTCGAGTTTTGCTGATGTTGGGGGTTAGGTCCTGACACTGGTACTCCACGTTTGCTTATCTTGTGAACAGGAAGCCCACAAGATAAGGTTAGAAGCGTTGCTAAGGTGATGAGGTGTAAGAGCAGCATGTTGTAGTTTCAGAGGTAAAGTGAAGATTACTCGGTGGTTGACCTAATTTTGAGTGTTTTATATAGGGTGTATCGGGTTGCCCCAGAAACAACTTGAAAGGGGATGCTTTTAGAGAAACGAGATGCTTTTGTGCCTATTCATGAGTGCTTTTAAATGCATGCTTGCGAAACGTATTTAGACGATGCTTTTGAATTACACAATCGATTGTTTCAAGCAATAGGCTTTGTAACCATTATGCATTGTTATGGAAACGACGAGAACATGAGAATGAATATGAACAACTGAACATGTAAGTAAACAACCCTAAACCCCAAACAAACTCCTTCAACTCCACTATAAACCCCAAAATAAACCCCTCAAACCCTCATCTTCCATAAAAACACTCGCGTTTATTGAAAATGCACTCAAAAAAACAAAATTACACAAATTAAAGAATTCCGTAAACAACAATTTTTTGGTATAAGTTAAGAAACCCCCGAAACACATTCACACATACACAGGCCCAGCCCCCCTCTTCCCGTTCTCCTCTTTCTTCCCCTCCTCCCGCTCCTTATCAGCCGCCTCCCTCTTCAACACATCAAAATGACAAGCATCATCAAAAAACCTCCTAAAAGTAAACTCAAAAAACCCATGAAACTGGTTATCACTCCCATAATCATCCTCAAAGTTAAACCTATTCCCAGCCTCCTCTTCACAGTTGTCAAAGTTACTAGTGTCTAGGGGATGCGCTATTTCTGGTATGTAAGGGGCTATAGTTCTGCGTATGTTTATAGGGTCTTGGGGTTGCTGGGGGTTACTAGACGAGGAGCTGGAGCTTGAGTACGTTGTTGATGAGCAGGAGGTTGTTGTGTTGCTTGAGATTGAGGATGAGATGCTGGAGATGTCGCTGTAGTCGGGTGGGGGGGTTGTTCTGTTTGGGTGGAAGATTGGGTATAGGAAAGGGTGGTTCTGTTGGAAATGGAAATTGGAATTAGCATTGTTTTAATTAAATTATAATTAACTTCTAAGTACAATTACCTTAATCTCCTGAGCCCCGTTCTTCCCTAACCGCCTAGTATGGTCCGTACACAATTTGAGAATGAGATCTGCAAAAACAAAATAAAACTTACTTAACCCCACTCTTAACTCCAATAACTCCAAAAATCATTTTCAAACTCCAAATAAACTCACCCCTCGCCTCAACAGAAACCCCAACATTAGAAGGAAACCTAAGACTCTTCTCCCAATTAATAACCTTAAACTGAGTCTCAGCAGGACTCTCAGCATAAAACGGCGGCTGACCAACAACCATCTCATAAAGTATCACCCCAACACTCCACCAATCACACAACTGCGTATACCCAGTCCTAAGCAACACCTCAGGCGCTATATAATTCGGAGTCCCAACTAAACTATGAGCCAAACACCTCGCATCTTTGTTCTTATTCATCATCATGCGTCTCCTCTCGAGCACCTTAGGACCCCTTTCCCTCTCAGGATTCTGACGTGGGTGCTCGTTACAAATGTTTTCTGTGCAGTACGCGCATGTTCGGGTGCTGTCTTGGTAATAACGGCTGTTGTGGGTCCAACGGAAACCGGTGCAGAGTCCGAAGTCTGTTAGTTTAATGTGGCCGTCGCGGTCGATTAGTATGTTGTCTGGTTTAATGTCTCGGTGGATGAAACCCATTTTGTGGACGGATTCGATAGCGCAGGTTAGCTCTGCTATGTAGAACTGGGCGAGTGGTTCTTCGAATATTTCGCGTTTTATTAATAGGGACATTAGGTCTCCTCCTGGGATGTAGTCCATTACGAAATATAAGTGGTCCTTGTCCTAAATTGAAAAATGGTAATGTTAACAAGTTCTCAAGATAACATAACCATTAAGATAAGACTTACCTGAAAAGAGTAGTAAAGCTTAACAACCCACTCATTATCCGCCTCAGCAAGAATATCCCTCTCAGCTTTAACATGCGCCACCTGATTCCTCCTGAGCACATCACTCTTCCTCAGAGTCTTCATAGCATAAAGCAACTGAGTATCGATTTTCCTAACGAGAGCCACCTCCCCGAAAGCCCCAACCCCGATAGTCTTGATCACCTTGAACATGGACTTGTCCATTTTGGCACGCTTTAAACGTATGTAGTTTGATTCTTTTTGACTTAGCATTTTTCTCATTTGCGTTTGAGCTTCTTCTGATAGGCCTATCTTTGCCATTTCGGATTCTAGTTGGAGGCGGCGGTGGAGGCGCTCTTGGTGCGATTTTATTACGTTTTCCACGTGTTGCTCCATGAAGAACTTGAAGGCTGCTGGGCTGTACACGCGGACCTGCGATAGATAACAGTTGGTTAACTCCATTTTTAACTCTAGATTAAATTATATAACCACAGTAGGAAGTTTCTTAACCCCACTTTTAACTCTTCATAACCTTTCTAATAAAAATTAACTTTTCATAAACCCATGGATAACATTTTAAACCCCACTTTTAACTCTTCATAACCCCAGCAGTCATTCCTTAAACTCCAATATTAACCCTTCTAAACCCCACGAGTAATTCCTTTTAACTCCAAAATAAACTCTTCATAACCCTTCTAATAACTCCTTAAGCCCCAAAACAAACTCTCCAAACACCAACTCACCTTCGACTCAAACCGCTCCTCCTCCTTCTCTTTCGAAAGCTTCTTCCTCTCCGGAATAGGACTCTCATGAGTGTGAATGATCTCGTTCTGAACAGCACCTTTCTCCTTCCCCCCACCCTCCTTCCCACTCCCACTCTCCTCACTATTCAGACTATTAAGTTTCTTACTAGGTTTCGGAGGAAGAGGAGGTGGAGGAGAACTACACCCTAATGGCACTTTCCTCAACTGATCGTAAGCAGGAGGCGGAGGAGTAAACTGACCGTTGCTAGGAGGCGGTCTCCCAGTACTCTGAACCTTCTGGTCCAACGTAGTAGCAGTTTGTAACACTGGTTTAGGCACTACAGTCGATTTAATAATTAGCGTAGGTTTCTTAGTCGTGCTGTTCAGTTTATACTGCAGTTGCGTAGGCGACGGGTTACCGTTCTGTAACGGTGGGGTTCTCTGGTTATACAACCTTTCGTTAACGTTAGGTGGGCTGTTATTCCGTGATGGTGCGTTGCTAGGCGACAAGTGTATCCTACCTAGTAGCTGTTGAACGTTCATAGGCACTTGTGAGGGTACGAACGGATACTGCTGAGCTCTGTACTCTATCCCTCCTTGTCTGGAAACTGGGGGCGGTGGTAATTGACTTCCTAGTGCTGAGGATGGTGATTGGCGTTGGGATTGTGAAGATGTTGTTGGGGTTAAAGTTCCGCTTGACTTTGGGGTGTAGTAGTAGTCGCTTGAGGTTGTTGAACTCGTGTCCGTGTAGTTTGATGATGGGGGGTGGGGGGTGAAGTACCCGTTGTTCTGGTAATAGTTTAGTGCTGATTCTCTTTGTGGTGGTGGGGGTGGGGGGGATGGGGGTTGGCTGTCGCAGCGTTGGAGGTTGTAGATTGATTGGAGGTTTTGGGAGGTGTTGAGTAAGTGGTAGTAGGAGTATGGGGGTGGGGGTTGGGGTTGGTTTGGTAGCGGGCTTGAAGACGTTGATGAGGGTTGTGGGGTGTTGAATGGGGTTGCGAATGGTTGGAGGGAGGATCTAGAGGAAGTTGAGAGATTGATTAGAAATGTACAGTTACCATGGAAATAAATTTGATAACCTGATTTACCTAATCTGCTGTAACGCCTTCTGATGATAAGAGCTCCTAACATTCTGGTTCCCACTAGCCCCTCCATTCTGAACCCCGTTCTGGTTGTTCGTAACCACAGCACCAGGAACACGATCACGATCACAGTTGCTACAGTTATTCATGGCTTGTCCAGTTCACCATCCTCTGCTGTTTCCATGGCAAATTTAAATCAACCACTAACTACACTTCAACTTACACAATTCTTAAGGCACTTGCAGATCACTTTAAACCCAGGACTTCCAGGTGTACGTAAAAAAACTTAAAAACTTTAACACACGAACGCAATTAAAAATTAATTAAAAACCAAAAAAAAATTAAATAAAAAAATTGGATCTCCTACGTTCGTGTTTTTTTTATTTTAAAAAAATTCCATTCTGATGACGTAGTGTACACACAACATAACTTGTTTTGGTACACGGGACTTTGGGGAATAGACGTGAAGGGGGTGGTTCATGTAGTTTTTAGGGGGTTTTTAGGAATTTGTACAAACTTGTGTTTAACCTTATAAATCTCCTTAACAAATTTCCTTTAACTTTAAAATCTCCAAATATCCATCAAATTTCTTAACCTCAAGTCAATCCCACAATTAACTCCACCCCCCTCACAAGTAAACACAGGAAGTATACGCACATTCCAACGTTCACTCAATCTTTTATCCACTAGATGTCTATACCTACACACTTTTTTGTTTATATTTGTTACAAAAAAATCTCAAAATTTCTCAAACCCGTTAACAGAGTTTAAAATGCTTAAATGTTACTACTTAATCCACCTTATCGTTAAAACTTATCATCATGAAACTATGCAAGCTTATCTTAAACCCATTTTTAAACATTCCTAAACCCATCTTTAAACACGCGAGTATTAACCCATCAAATTTTCCAAGGACCCATATAATTCCACTATCCATTACGTAATCCCTCATCAATATTTTACACGCAAGTCACTAAAACACATCATCGCTTATTAAAAATTCTCATTTTAAACATGCTCATAATGTGAGGTAGCCAGCATCTAAACTTCGCTTAACTCCACTAAAAACCCCACTAAACCCTTCATTTACTCATAATCAATCTACACCAACTCTAAAACCAACCCCAATTGTTTCCCCACACATCAGAAAAAAATCCTCCTTCAAAGCTTTATCCTTCACAAACCTATCAACCATACTTATATCCCCATACCAACGTATATTCCTGTCAATGCAAAGTGCATAGAGAATAGACACGGTTTCACGATATTCAACAAGAAATATCTACACTCTACACCAACTCAGTGTACCAGAAAACCTGATCATGTGAAGATTACAACCACAAAACACTCCCAACTTTTAACTAAACTTTTTATATTGTTCCCGTGGAGATTATTTAATTCTGTCAAGGATTTTACGTGCGTGCGCATAAATTACGTGGGAAATTAAAGAGACTTGGAATATCAAATCTGGGCGTGAAGTTGGAAAAAATGGAACAAGACGACGAGGTCAAGACTAACGGGAATGGGGAGGGGGTTCATGAGGAAAGTGAAGGTGGGGAGGGGGGTGTTCCTGAGATTGAACTTATCATTAAGGTTGGTAGAATTTATAGCAAATTTAAACAAATTTACAGAAATTTCTAATCAAATTTCCTACTTCCAGGCCTCGACGATAGACGGCCGCCGCAAGGGAGCCTGCCTCTTCTGCCAAGAGTACTTCATGGACCTCTACCTCCTCGCCGAACTAAAAACAATCTCGCTAAAGGTGACAACGGTCGACATGCAAAAACCACCCCCCGACTTCCGTTCAAATTTCGAAGCAACCCCGCCCCCAATCCTAATAGACGGAGGTCTAGCAGTGCTAGAAAACGAGAAGATTGAGCGCCACATCATGAAGAACATTCCAGGGGGGCATAACCTCTTTGTGCAGGATAAGGAGGTTGCAACGCTTATCGAGAACGTGTACTCCAAGTTTAAGCTGATGCTGTTGAAGAAAGATGACACGAGTATTAGGAATCTGCTCACGCATCTGAAGAAGATTGATGACCATTTGGGGGTTAAGATGACCAGGTTTTTGACTGGGGACACGCTTTGCTGCTTCGATTGTGAGCTTATGCCGAGGTTGCAGCATATTCGAGTTGCTGGTGAGTTTCATGAGTTATGGGTGGGGTTATGAGAGTTTATTTTGGAGTTAAAAGAGTTAAGAGTAGAGTTTAGTGGAGTTATTATTGGAGTTAAAAGAGTTGTGTGTACACCTAAATTTCTACCAACTAACAAATTATCCTACCAATTTCTCCTACAGGCTCCTTCTTCGTCCCAGGCTTCACAATGCCCCCAGACTACCGTAACCTATGGCGATACATGGAGAACATGTACAACCTAGACGCGTTCACCCAGTCCTGCCCAGCAGACCAGGACATAATAAACCACTACAAGCTCCAACAAGGCGTCAAGATGAAGAAGCACGAAGAACTGGAGACCCCAACCTACACGACCTCCATTCCAAGTGCTTAAGTACCATAGCAACAAAGTATTATAATGTCCCGTGTGTGTGTGCTTTAAAATCTATAAAAATTTTCACGCTTTCTCCAAAATTTCTAAATTTTCTAAAACCTCCTGAGCGAGTGCCTTAGCAACAAAAGCCTTATTAAATTTATATGGAAACCTATGGTTTTTGTCCTTGTTGATGCAAATAATTGTAATAATAAATTATTTTCAAAAAAAGAACAGCCCCAGCAAGATTTATTTACACTACTAAAAAAACTACACAGTTCAGTAGTTTATTTTGAACAATATTTTTTTTTACAATTTTTTACTACGGGTTTTCTTTTTTAATAGACTCTCTTAATGAATAGTTTTCATGGGTTTTGTTTAGTGAACACACGTTAAGTTGCTATTGGTAACTGAACATGCTACAATATTTAAAGTTAGGGAAACAAATTCAGTAATTTAACAAAAAGTGCTAGTATACTAGGTTACTACATTTAACCACTCCACCATTAAACATATCGTCATGACAACAATCCCTACTTATAACTTCCCATGTCCATTAATTATTTCATATAATTTTTCAAAATTTCCATTTTATCCATAATATTGCTGATATGACGACGAACACGAACACCTAAGTTAACCCACCCCAACAACATTAAAATTAGTTTAACAAATGAAGGCAACCCCCCAGAGAAAAGTTTTTAGAAAAAACCACCCCATTAAAAAATACACCATTTTACCCAATTAATTCGTCACCCAATCACCGAAAAAATGCACTTTTTCAAAGACATTAATCTCAAGAATCGTCTGTAAAAAATAACAAAAAACAAAGCTTATTTACATCTAATATTGTCAACTGCCTTATTTTTTGCCTGGTTGTCTACGTTACAATTACTACAAGAACCTGAGTTTTCTTTTACGTGGGGTGTGGTAAACTAAAAAAAGTGTTGCATTAAAATAAGCACCGGAAATACAGATTTCCCAGAAAAGAAACTTTTCGTTGTGCACCCACTGTTGTGATAGCAACTACATATCCCCAAAAATCCCAGCAAAAGTTTTCCTAAGATTTTTCATAGTGTCCTCTGTCTCGTCTCCTGTTCCTCCCTCCTTAGCTCCTGACACGCTGGCGTTGCTGTTTTGGCGTGAGAAGAACGAACCCTTTGTTGCTTGGTTACTGGTGTTTTGTGTTGAGGATCCTGGGGGTGGTGGGGGTTGTGGGGGTGCTGATGCTGTTGTTGACGTTGTTCCTGTGGAGGCTAAAATAGTTTAAGATTAGTTGGTTGCCATGGAAACAAAAACCTCAAGTGTTACTCACCCTGACTCTCCCTCCTCGACCCCCCAGGACTAGCCCCAACCCCTCCAGCTTCCCCATCAAAAACATCACTCCCAGAGGTCCTCCTGTACCTCCCCCCAACACCTTGAACCCCAGCTCCAGCCTGCAGAAAATTCTAAAAATTAGCAATAAACCAAAACTCTACAAAATCTCCATGTCAACCCACCTGCGGAGCAACCCCCAACTGACTAGTACTCCCAGTAAACGGTTTACAAAGCTGATTCATCCTCGAAACAACCAACTCAGCAATATGCCTCCGATCCTCCTCCTGACTCTCCCCCATCAACGTTAACGCAGAGTCATTGACCTCTATAATGTACTCCCTACCATCCTTCCCTACAATGACCTCTAGGGCGCAAATGTCAAGTCCTCCGAAGCAAGTAGCTACGTTGTCAACCCAACTTCGGAACCTGTCGTTCATTTGGATTTGTTCGAGCATTGCTGAACCGCTTCCGCTTTTCCAGTGGCCTACTATTCCTTTGCGCCTATGGAAACAAGCTTGGATTAGCATGCATTCTCATGATTTGATTTAGTTCCCATAGCAACTCACATAAACGCCTTATACTGATTCCCAATCTTCTGCACATGCACATCACACCTGGCCTCTACGTAAGGCTCGCTAGTGCAGTAAGTACCCGTAACCGCGACAACGCTGCTCGCGTCTTGGTAGTCGTTTATCGTTCCAACACGGATTTTACCCAGACCTAAAAGAACATTAGACTTAGTGCTTGTTTCCATGACAACTAGTTTCCAAGAGTGCTTACCCCCATGAGCATGCCCAATCTTAAGAACAGCAGGAAGCTTAGGTATGTAGCTACTCATCTCTTTAAAGTCAGGATAGAAGCACTGGTCGATAAGAGGAAAGGCGTCACGCCCTAATTTCCTCTGGATATTCATCATGTGGGCGAAGACCCAAGGCTTATCCTGGAAATTGTACACTGCCTGAAGGCTGTTCACTGAAGGGACTCCTCCGTACATCAGTGACAGTAATTGGTTCTTGTAGTCGCGGCCTAGGAGAAATTCGACAATTTAGTTGTTTCCATGGAAATAGCACATTAATTAGTTGCTCTTACCAGCATCTTTAAGATTCTGCCGTATGAGCACCATGTCAGGAACGAAACTCTTGACGACTCTATTCCCATCCTTCCAGACAGCGTACGACACGGCGCAGCTTCCCTCCATTGCCGTTACGCTTAGTTCGCTGAACTCGCATTGCTCTACTCGGATCTCGCAGTCGTGGATCTTGCGGGTTTTGAAATACTTTGACCTGCGAGCCAGAACTTATGTTTATCTCCATGGAAACCTAAGACTAAATGTCATGTTCACTTACCAATCAGTGTTCATGTCGTCAATGACTAGGAGACAGAGTACGCCCACTTCACGGGCTGGGAGCATCTTTCCACCTGGAAATACATGGAGTTAGTTTAGGTTGCCATAGTGACGATAAATGAAATTTAGAAAACCTTACCCAATAGCCCTTGCCCACTTCCGCCAACATAACTGCTAGCAGTGCTGACAACCTGACTAGCATAAGTTGCTACTGATTCCTTGGCAACGCCGCTTAGACTCTATAAGATAAAAGCATGAAAATCAGTTTTAAAATGCATTTAAAGTGCATTAAAAGTAAAAGCACTATTAAAACCATAAATGCATAAATTCCAATTCAAGTGCACTTAAAGTGCATTAAAAGTGCACGTTACCTGCACGCGAGCAAGAAAAGAGCTAGTTTTGGCAGGACTAGTAGGCGCACTAGTAGTTTTACTATTCCCCCCAAAGATACTCCCCCCAGAGGAAACCGGAGGTGGAGCGATGTTCAGATTCCCAGGCTTCTCGTTAACATTCCCACTTGACTGGGAGGGTGTTGGCGAGGGTTTGGGGCTGGTGCTTGGGGGTACCTGAGCCTCATCCTCTGCCTCGCTGTTCAGCTCACCTGAGCTGAAACGGCGTTTCAGGTTCGAGACATTTGACGAGAAACTTTGTTTGAATGTTGAGAACTGCTTGAACTTGTCCAGTTTGGGGCCTTTTACAGGTGCTTGGAAGGGAATTAAGGAGGTTTTAATTTACTTTTCACGTCCTTTTGCGATTAGGGAAAAGGTTACTGTTGCAGGATTTTTTGTGTGTGAAAGACTAGGTTTGGTTTTTAAGGGCGTGTGCGTGTGTATTGAGATGGTATATTGGACTCGGGATTGTCGGAGAGGACGAGGCGGTGGTGGGTTATAGTACTGGGATTGTGCTGGAGTTAGTGCTGGAAATATAGAGCAACATTTGTGCTGGAGAAAACACTAGGAAGTTGTAGTAGTGCTTTGTATCAAAACACTTTCACTGACTGCACTTTTTTCGTGGGTGTAGGCCTTTTCGGATGCTCAGGTGTGTGGAACGAGGTGTGATTGCGAATTTTTTTATAGATTTTCTGGGAAAGTTTGCACGAATTCTTTTGGATCGGGGGATTTTGAGATTTTGATGGAGAAAGTTGTTGGAACTTTGGAGTGGGGCTAATTGAGAAATTGTGAGATTTTGGAAGTTGTTGGGTAGATAAGGTAAATGGGTTATCAGGTTTGTTATCTGGGAGTAAATAGTACGCATCTGAAGGAAATTGGTGTTTGAAGTGTTTTGATGGAGTTTAAGTGTTGAAAACTGGAGTTTATAGTGGAGTTTACATGGTTTAAAATTTGGGTTTTATATGAATTGGTATAGTTGATGTTTGGAGTGGGGCTATTTGAGAATTGGATGTGATTTGGGGTTCTTGATAAGGTAAATGGGTTATCATGAATTGAGGTTTTGTTATCTGGGAGTAAATAGTACGCATCTGGAGGATATTGAGTTGGTGGTTATGGAAATTTGGGGTTTGGAGGTTTTTGCAGAGTTTGTGAGTTTTCACTGGAGTTGAGAGTAGAGTTTACATTGGGTTAAAATTGGGGTTTTACGTGAATTGGTGGGGTTGATGTTAACTGATGCTCTAGTTGATGATGTAATGCCACAAAGTTTCATAATTTAATGTTTTCAGATAATGTCTTATGAAATGGTTGATGCGGAGTTACAGTTACAGACTCAAAACTGGAGTTAAAATTGGAGTTTACATGGATTTTAGATGAGTTTAACCAGAGTTTATGGACTATGCAAAAAACTATGAATCGATGAAAAAAACAACTTCCCCATGACAACCAAAAACTACATAAACCACATACATTTATTAAAACACACACACCCACCTAATCACAGTCAACGATAAATTAAACTTTATGGCAAAACAAACAAAAAAATAATAAATTATTAAAAAAACGTTTTAAAAACTCGTTTTACCCCCGTTTACTCCTCAGTGCTTCCTCCCTTTCCCCCGTTTCCTACGCAACCGTACTAACCCTCTATTACTTTTACCACGTTTATAGTACCACCGTTCACCAGGCACGCGCACAACATCCCCCAACTCGATATCCGAACTCAACTCCATCATTTTTTGACCCACTTGCCTCATCGCGTACTCAGCTCGCTTCTTCTTGGTTAACCGCTGGGGTACGTAGTACTCGTAAGCTGGTTCAGATCCCATGTTTCTACCTTCACGGACTCTGTTCCTTAACACAATTGGGCGTGATTTCAAACTCCTCGTTGTCCCTAGCAACAATCTCGTTGGCACGTGTACTTTATCTCCTGGGTTAGTTGTCTCGTGGTCATGGAGCAGATTATCAATGTCATGCGGTAGTATGTGCTTTGTAACGTAACTTATCGAAGGGTAAGTTTCCTTGGTTACCTCTGTTGTAGTTTCTGTTGAGTTTATTGGCATCCATTCAGAGTACTCGATGTTCGTGTCGTTACGTAGCGTTAGTTTGCTTAGTGAGCTTAGTTGTGGGGATGGGGGGTTGTTGCGGTTGTGCGTGTACGTTTCGTACGGGTAGTTAGGGAAGTTTGGGGGTGGGGGTTGGAGGGGTGGGTGGAGGTGGTTTGTGCAGAGGCCGGGGGTTAGTGTTACTGTTACTGAGATTCCTGATGGGAGGAGTAGTCCTCGTGTGCAGAAACTGAAGCTGTTGGGGAAGTTGAGATTTGAGTTAAGTTTGGAAATTGCATGAGAACTTAGGTCGTAGTTTAAGTTAACTTACTCTATCCCCCTGGCATCAGTGACAACGATCCGATCCATACTCCACCTCGAAATCCCACTGTACAACCAACCCTGATAAGCTGTATACATCAGGTTTATCTTTGTCGGGGTGGTTAACATCGGGTGGGCTACTACTACTCGTTGGAGAATGCTTCCCGCAATCATGTTGTCTTTTGGGGTTCTGAAAATAAAACATTGTGTTAACTCTTTTGAAAAACCTCTTAACCTTAATATTAACTCCACAAACTCTAGTCAAAACTCCCATAACCCCAAAAATAAACTCTTTTAAACTTACTGAGTGACTAGAAACGTATTATTGAACAATTCAACCCCTCCGTTCCCCTCTCCCCCGAACACAGTCGCCTCCAAACCTCCATACGTGCTTATCGGTGCTGGACTTGGACTCGACTCTACTCGTATCCTATACTGGTTTGCTATAGTAACCAAAAAACAGAATTTTCATTTCCATGGCTACATAAAAATCTGCAAATAATCTCATTTTACCCACCACAAAAAGGCTCCTCATCCCTCGTTGCCAAGTACAACAACCTCCCTTTCTCACTAACCCGCTCCCTCCCAGGAACCCACCCAACATCAGCATAATACCCCATATTATAACTCCCAACATTCTGGTTCCCAATCCCATGGAAACAAACTCCACTCAGGTACTTGTCAAAACTCTCGCAAAAGAACGCAGGAAACTGGCACCTAGGCGACACACTCTCTGTAAAGAACTTGTACGCTCTCCTGTGGTTACACAAACTTCTACCGTCCGTTTCCGGGGGAACTGTAGTTGTTGGAGGTGGGATAGGTGGTGGAGGTGGGTGTAGGGCGTCGCTTATAGGTAACATTCTCATACGCATTTTTTGGTGCATGTGGGGTGGTGGTGGGGGTTGTGGTGAGAGGGCTAGGGGTTTTGGGGGTGGGATCGTGGTTGTTAAGGGTAACGGGAGGGGGGATGAGGATTGGGGGAGGGGTTGTAGCGATACTGGTGGGCTTGATGATGATGATGATGAGGGGGCTGTAGAAAGAAGGCAAGTTTTAGATTGTTTCTATGGAAACTACACAAGTTTTCATGTAAACTTACACCAAATGAGATCACGGAATGCTCCAAGGAACATGTGCGAACAGCCTTTCTGTGCTCTTCCGCCGTTTGGCTATGGAAACAAAAGTTAAAATTAGTCACCATGACAACTACACACATTTTCATGTTATTTTAATACTCACATAAAAATCAAGATGCCCGATAGCTTCCCAACTCCCTAACCCCCCCATCAGCAAACTATCCCCGTTGCTATGGATAACATCCACAAACATGGCGTCACTTTGATCTAACCTTACTTTAGGGTCATAGCTTTCAAAGAGTGGACCTGTACACAAAACTTCATGTTTATTTCCATGGCAACCAACATAAACTCCTTAAGCAACTAACTTACCCGCCGGATCTAACCCAGTGATCCTACTCAAATTCTTCAACTCACTCCCCGCAAACCCAGCAACGTGAGCCCCTAAACTGAACCCAATCAAGTGGAAGTCCTCGTTCCTCGACCCTTCGTTATTATTCAGCCAGTTAACAAACAGGCTAACTTGTTTCCCTACCAACCTAGTGTTCACAGCAGCTCTCACGTAGTTGGGCAACGCTGCTCCGTTCTCCCAGTCTACGCAAATAACGTTGCAGTCAACCTGGAAAAAAGAAACTCCATGAAAAAAGATGCTAACCCAAAACTCCATACCAGTAACCATACCAACTCACCACAGCAAGCAAAGCCTGTCTCATCTCACTCGCCCACATCCGATTACAAGTACTCCCAAACCCATGAATAATGATTTTACTCGGGTTACTAGAATTAAACCTCCCATCACCCCGCCCAATTAACGTGTAATTATCCCAGTCGTAAACCTCAACGTCCCCGTATCTCGTGTACACGAAGAACCTAGTACCAATCTCCTCAGGTGGCGCAGGCACCATGTCAAGATAATCGAACACGCCTTCATCCCTAAAGCACCCTAGAACCCCATAACACACCATTTTGATCCCACGTTTAACTCTCACGTGACTCCCATTGCCCATTAGCTTCCGGACGTAGAACTCGTAGAGTGACCTTTGTACTGCTTTGAGTATCTCTTCGTCGTGGATCTCGTCATCGTTAGGGCCTACGCGTTTGTAGTCATGGATACTAGATTGGTTGGTGGCTAGTTGCTCGATTGCGTTTAAGTTTAGGTTAGTTAAGTGCGTTACTGTACACGAGACACTGGAAACTGTGAACAGGAGCAGTAGACTAATCATCTTGACATTTTGACCATGGAAACGGGGGAAATTAACTGGTTGTTTTTGTGCAGATTTTTGTGTGTACTAAAAATTCCCCCATTCGAGTTGAGAAAAACGAGAAGTGAAAAGGGGGCAGTTGCACTTTTTCTTTATGCCACCACGCTGCTATGGTTACGTACACTGAATTTATGTGAATACTCGATACGCTTTCATACTGTTTAAAAGGGTATGGGGTTTTGAAAGCACTAACCAAAGTACCCATTTTTAATGAGTACTTTCAAAGCGTTTTTGCATGTTGGTGCACTCAAGTGTAGTTTGAGGAAAGGGGGACAAACTTGTTGCTATGCTAACGCGCGTTTATAGGCTTCAAGAGGTTTTAGTGCTTTTCGAAATTTTTTTATTGAGGGGTTGCGTTGGGTAATAGTGTAATTTTTTATTGTTGTTATAGTGATATGCTGTGAGTACGGTAGCGTGTTAAGTGAGATTTTTGAATTCTTATTGTTATGGGGATTTTCTTTAAGGGGAGATGAGCACTAATTAGCTTTTTTTCTGAATGAGGAAGTTTGAATTATGTAGTTGGGGGACAGGGTGGGTGATTGAGGGTGGGTTTTGTGATTTAAAGGTGTTGTGATTATGAATGAATGTTATAGCTGTAAATTTTATTGAAATTGTCATAGAAACCTATTAAATATTTTTTCATGTTTTATATGATATGCTTAAGTTATGAAAATTTATATGGAGTTTAAAATATTTGAACGATTTAAATTGCCATGGAAACCTACTTTATTTTTTCACATATTTATAATAATGAAATCATTAAATTTTGAAAAATTAGTAATTTTAAAAATATTTGAACGATTTAAATATATCGTTTCCATGGAAACCTACTCAATTTTTTTGCAGGCAGTTTGTGCACATTAAGGATTTTAGAAGTTTTAAATGAATTTAAGTCATAGTTTCCATGGAAACCCGATTCATCTAAATATTTAATTTTTTATGGAATTTGTTAGAAAACTTGGTAAATATACTTTTAAAATGGCTCAACAAATTTCCTTAGAAACATAAAATTTTCCATACATTCATGACCATAATAATACCCCAATTTCACCCCCTGTCCCCAGCCTGACACATTAAAAAACCCACAAACAGCAACCCTACCTACACTACTAATCTAGAAAAATCTATAAAACCCAACAAGTTTTGAAAATTCGTTCTTAATTTTCTCGTTCAAGAGCAACGTCTAAGCACAACTTAATCGTTTAAATCTTGTCTCTTCCTTAAACCAAAAAAACAGGAAGGAAAAAGTTTTAAAACATTTACGCGACGGGGAGCACACCGTTTAGTGCTTTTAAATAAAACAGATGAAGAAAAACTTCCAACACAGTGAAAACTGCATTCCCGATCAAAAGTATAAAATAAAATTTAGTTGAACCTCACTCCCAATCTCGTGTACGCGCGCATTACCTACCACTACGTTATGGAGCATCTATGTTACGTATTATTTAAATGGTCAACTATTCAATCAATGTTTACATATTCACATGGAGTAGCAATTATTGACTCAACTTAGTCAGTTAACTCGGCGGAGAATACATAAACACAAACGACTATTATCATTATGCGCTGTTACTTTCAACGGAGCAATTCATTCAGCACGAAGGAAACATTCATATTTTTCATAGTTGGTTATTTCAGAATATGGGTATATACATTCCAAATATAGTAAATTTAACATTTTAGTTTATCATCAGTTCATTCTTTATACACTAAGAATTGTCCTTGTAATTATATTAACAACAATCAGACTGTAAAGGAAATTATGACTTTGCAAATGCGCGTACACGAGATTGGGAGTGAGGTTCAACTAAATTTTATTTTATACTTTTGATCGGGAATGCAGTTTTCACTGTGTTGGAAGTTTTTCTTCATCTGTTTTATTTTATTATTTTCAAAGATGAAAGGTGAAAATGGTCCTAGGTAGTTAGCTCCAATTTTTTAGCTACACCTACATTTAGCTACAAGGATGCTAGCTCCACTTGGCTTTTACCTCCACTTTTTAAAGTTCCAATGGACTTTAGTTCCACCCATTTTTTAGCTCCACCGCCTTTACTTCCAAAAGTTTTCATTGTAAAATTTACTTTAATTGAAATTAACTAAATTGGAAAATCAGTGGTAACCAAACCTGTTTGTCATTCAAATGTCGCAAAGAACTCCGCATTCAAGCACACTTGGAGCTCGAAAAACAGACCTGAAGGCTTCGTGTTCGTAGTCGCTTCGTAGAAGCTTTTTGACACAAGAATACATGCACTTTAAAACTAGAGTGCTTTAATAGGACACCTAATTCATCTTGAATGTTGCATTGACATATTGGGTTAGTATTTGAAACTGTACTTCATCCTGTTTTGCAAGGGCAATCAGTTCATGTTTTGCTTAATTGCTTAATTGAATGATTTATTTTAACTGCTATCAGAATCAGTATTGCAATGTCATTCTCGATTTGAAATGAGATTAAATAATGTGATTAAGATGTGGCTGATTATGATAATGTAATAAATATTTGCGATGCTGCTATTTCTCATTTTCCAAAATTAGTAAAAACAAATCGCTAACCAATCAAAACTTTGTTGTAAGCATAAGTACTTTGCGATAGTACGGCAAAATTCGCTTCAGTGACTAGTAAATATATCATAGACACGTGTCATAAATACAATTTTGTATACTTGAAGTCATTACTGGTTACACTGGATGAATCTTGCTGGTTGTAATGGCAATGGAACTTTGATCAAAAGAAAAATATAAAAATTTGGGTATCTAGAACATTTGCACATTGTCATTTTAGGTTAAAACTAGCATATTTATTATTAATGTAAGCCCTTATCAATAGTGGAATCTAAAATTGGTGGAGCTTAAAAAAATTGAGCTAAAATATTTTTGGAGGTAAAGACCGGGTGTAACTAAAAAAAGTGGAGCTAAAAAATTGGAACTAGAGTCCGGTGTAACTAACGTCTTTTGAGCTAACTACCGTACACCGTGAAAATCATTGAAACATTTAACCCACTAGAACAACTATTATGTCAAGATTTGCTATCAATATATGAAGTCATAAGTCCATTCTACTATGTATCATTTTGTAACTAAATATTACTACCCACATGTGGTCGGTCAGAAAATGGCTTTAAAGTTCAATAAATTGTGTTCTTCATTAACTTTCCAACGACTTAATTTCGTCACAATGAACAAATCTGAAGAGTATACCAAATGAAGACAATATAACATCATTTGGTTGGAGAGTGATTAAGTCGGAAACTTGTCAACCAAGAATAAAAGTAGGTCACGCGTATAAAAGATCTGGGTCGAAAGAACGGTAGCCAAATATTTATGTACAGGTCGCGGTATATTATGCAAAAGACTGACTTTTTAGCCAATTTTTAACGAGAAAAGTATGTTTAAAAGGCAATTTTTTGCAATGTTGAACCGAATCCATGTGCATCTCTTTAAAAAACGCCGATTTGTCTTTGGAACCAAATCAAAATTCCTTAACGCTGAAGCTCCCTACCCCGAATACGATTTCGGGGGTGTAACTGATTGCATAACAGTGTTTTTTAAAGCGCCTGATAGTGTACGTTAAAGCACATGCTTTTACTCGTTGCTATAACCGTTTAGGGGGCAGATTTAATGCACCCATCTCGTTTTCACTGTAAAAAGAAAAATTGCGAAACTACTAAAAAGCTTGATTTTTTTATTAGAACAAAGATTGTGGTATTGTGGGTGAAGTGCGATGAACAATTGAGGAAACGAGATTTGTGATACTACAATGTTCATTGGGTTGCTTAGAGACAATTGAGATTGGGTTAATTTACGTTCGTTTGAATAAAGCAAGTTTTAAGTAGCATGAATAAACTTGAGTTTAAACCAGACTGATCACAGACGAATTTTCAAAAACTAAACCACCCACGATCGTTGCTAGACAACACATGACCACGAAAAACTACTACTGGTTTTTTTCGAAACCACAGAGAAAATAACGGAAATGTATGAGTTTCATGTACATGAAAAATGCTTAAACTTTTAACCCTTTTTTATGCGATTTTTACGATTGCCATGACGATTATGCGTTTATGAAATTTATGAATTTTGAAATTTAAAACATACAACACACAGACCACGAATAAAGCCACATAAAATTCACACAACGGAAATGCAAACACATGCCTCCATCCCCATGACAACAAAACATTTAACCATGCAAACACACGAGTTTATTATAACGAAAAAAACAAACACCCCAACACACAACTACAATTCAAAAAACAAATATCGATCACAATATAAATTAAACATTTATAAACCACAAAAAAATTTACCCTTTTAATATAATTTACTCGTAACTATTGACTACTAAAAACACACGAAAAAAGAATTTTCCAAAGCACGATTCATTAACAATCTTTTTATTTCAAATATTAAATTAAATTCACTTCAGTCGTAATGTAATTTTATGGAAAAAAAGGGAACTTCTAAACTTAAATATCTCAGTGCTTTGTATTTTGTAACCTTAGAAACAAGAGGGAAACTTCGTCTACTTTAGATTTGAAAAGACTGACGTAGATGTAATTATTAAATACTTTAACGTAGGATTGTCATGGGAAATACTAACAAAAGGTTTAATCCCCATGACAACCCCTTTTAACAAAACCGAACACTTTAAGCCTACTTTCCACTAAAAAATAATCCTACACTCACCTCGTACTCTAAACTTGACTTGAAAATGATTTTTTTCTGAAAAAAAAACTCGATCCCGAGTTTTGATTATGTGGCTTCTGAATAAAAAACGAATTTTTGCTTTTTTGACGATAAATTTCTAAATTTTCTTTTCTAAAAAACTACAATCTTGACCCTAAAAAAATGTTTTTTTCAAAAAGTTATATCCCGTAGACTTCGTGTAACCGAGCAGCTAGCTGTGGCGGGATAGACTCGACCATCTGCTTCCAGCAGTTGTTTTCTTCCAGTTGTGTTTTGTAGCCGTGGAGGATCTGTTGGGGAATTAGGAAATTAGCTTATTGGAAATTTGATTTAAATAAGCATTTGAGTTTAGTATGTTACCTTGACAAACATCTCTTTAAGATCATTCTTAGGATTATTCCAGCTAGCAACAGCATCACAGAAAAACACAAAGTCGGGTAGTATCCCATTAGGATTAACCTGGATCATACAGCACATGCCCCTGAAAGCCGAGTCCTTCTCTTCATTATCCCGGATATTCCTAAGTGAGCTACACCACTTCCTTACGAATTGAGGCAGGCTTGGGGCCACTTCTGCGGGGCACACGAAACCTAAGCGGCCGATCGTGATTGCTATGGGAACAGAACAAGCTTGTAATTAACCTATAAACACCTTATAAATGCATAAACAGTGCACCTTACCTGTATTCTCCATGAGCGTCTTAGGAGTACTAGGATAATTGATAATAATAATAAGTTGATTAAGAACCATGGGAACATAAGGTCTCATATCAGCCCCCAACTTGATAGCAATCTCCCCAATAGCCCAAGTCGCATTATTACAAACTGAGATTAGTTCAGGATTAAGGTTTTGGCCTAGAATAGGGAGAAAGTCTGATACAAACGGGGAGACGTGTTGGAAACACGCTTTTGTTAGGTCGCCTAGTAACGCGAAGCTTGACTGGCGGACTTCGGGCATCGGGTCCTGGAATAGCAAACAGGTGATCAATACAAGTTCAAGTACAAACAAAAATCAGCTGTAAAGTAACCCACCTGCATGCACTGATAAAGCAGCTGAAGTATATTAGAGTTAACAACAAGCTTATCAATAAACCCATTTAACCCTTCAGCCAACCCACTAAGTAGATCTAAAGCTACGATCATAAAGTCCTTGTCAGGTGCCTCGAACTGCTCAGGGTTCTGCATGTTGGCGATATGCTGGTTGAGTGTCTGCTCCACAAGCGAGACGCATCTCCTGTATACTGGCTCGCTGTAAGGGAGGAAACCGGCTTGTAACGCTGTTGCTATACTTGAGAGGCACTAAAAACACAGAACACACTCATTAGCATCTTATCAATCAAAGATAACAACAACCACCACATGTTACTCACCTCCAACAACGGAAACAAATCTTTATCCTCATCCTTAAGCATATTCCACTTCTGTATCAAGGGAGGCATCAACAATTGAATAAACTCCGGCTTATTCAAATGAACCCCAACACTATCAGCAAGCGTCCCAATAGCATCATACAATATCAACAAATTCTTATGCTGATACTTCGAAAACGCAAACACAAGCGTCTCAAGTATAAACCCAAGATAAGGTACAAGCTCAGTACAAGCCTCCTCCTCCAAAGTCGCAAAAGCTGAGCAAGCCGCCTCCTGAACCCGCTTGTTAGTGTCCAGGATCCTTTTCAGCAACTCCGTCATAAGTGGTTTGAGATAAAGATCGTGTGATTGCGTAACGACCCAGTGGGAGTAGCGACTTAGAGTCCAGCAGGTTATTGAGCGGACTAAGGATTTCTTGTCGCTGAGGCAGGAGATTAGGTAAGGGATTAGTTCTGGGAGGTGCTGGAGCATTCCTGTCATGCAGCCTTCTGCTATAGCTCCTAGTGCTAGGATTGCTGATTCTTTTACTACCCATTCTGTGTGGAATAGTGTTTCTTTTAGGATTGGTAGGACTACTGGGAGGAGTTCTTCTCGGAATACTCCTGCTAGTACGTCTAGTGCAGCTGCGCTGCATTTTCCTAAAATTGGACAAGCTCATTAGTTAATTGCTCTAAAAATAATTAAAAATTAAACATGTTCAAGTGCACTTACTCAAATTCCAATCACTCAACCCAGAATCATCCTCAACCCCATCCTCATCCTCATCCTCATCCTCCTCATCATCCCTCTCCTCCCTCCCCCCACCCATCTCCATATGCCCCACCCCACCCCCAGCCCCCCGCTGCTTACTCTTATGAAACCTCGGCCTAATATCCTCCTCCCTATCCGGTATCATCTCATCCTCCTCAACATCCCCTTTCAACAGTATAATGTCTATCTCGCTATACCTCATCCCTTTAACAAGCACAGGTATCAACCGGGGTAGATAAGGTGCTAGTACTTCACGGCAAACCTGCGTTTCAGCTAAAGTTAGCCAGAACTCGCAGGCTTCAAGCGCTACTGTTTCGTCGGGGTCTTGGGTTCTGATTAGCATGTATTCTATTATCGCTACCATGTGGGGGTAGAGGCGGTCTAGTCGGACGTCGAGGAGCATTACTAGGGCGCGGCAGATGTTCTTTTTTACTTCTGTGTCGTCGTCGCCGGCCAAGTGGAAGAGGGACTATAGTTGGGGGAGAGAAGTTGTTAGTTAATTGAGATTAATTTAATAGTTAAGACTAATATCAAGAAGGTTGTTTGCTAGAGTAAGGAGGTTGCAGATGCACAGTCATGTCATTTATCAATTTGTACTACAAATGGTTGCTATAGAAAAATGTTCCTAAAGTCGAAAATAAACGAACAATTTAATGTCCCATATGAACAACTCCAACAACCTCGTTACTCTTAACAGAACCCCAAAATTAAGTTAAATTAACTCACCTGCACAAACAACTCGATATTAGCCATAAGAGCCTGACTCTTATTAATAATAAACTGATTAACACACGCAATAGCATGACTCCTAATCCTCGGACTCGTGTGTTGAAAAAACTGAAGAAACTTGGGTATCAACACGTTCAAAGGACTGTTCAACTCGTCACTGTCCAACTGGTCAGCACTGTCTTCGCAGATCTTTTGGAGTGCGCCGAATGAGCCCTGTTAAAAAACCTAGGTTAGTTAACTATTCTCAAACTATTCTTAAACTCTTTAAACTACTCACCTCACAAACATTATAATCCTGACTATCAAGCATACTACAGAGACTCGGTATCAACTCCGGCCACGCAGATATCTTCCCTTTAACCTGTATCGTAGTTATAAGAATCCCAACGGTAGCTCGAATTAGCGAGCTGGAGTCCCCTAGTGAAACCAGACATTCTGACTTTATAAAGTCTATCGTCTCTTTCGGTAACGCGTCATAGTGTTGCTTTAGGTTGTTTTTTAGTATTAGGCCTGCTAGGGAGCGGGTGGCGTCATCTGGAAAATGGAAATTGGAGCTTGTTAGTTAAATAGTAATTATAGTTTAATTTGTTAAACCAAGTTAGTGTAAACCAAAAAAACAGCTAATATTATCCAAGAAACACAACACAACCACCACCCAAGATTTTTCTACAAAAACTAAAAAATTAATCTTGTGTGTTGCTTCAAAATGATAAAACTCACTAATTTTTTGGATAGATTCAGATTGCCATTTTGTCTTGCCTTCTGTATGTAGCTTTGTCAGCACGTAGATCAGGTAGTTATTGAAATCCGGGTACTTTGATAGCTCCTCCAGTTTCTGGAAATTGACATGGGCTCGTTAATTTAACTCTATTTAGTTAACTGTTAACTACTTTTCACCTAATTTTACCTGCTGAACAAGCCTCTGCGTAGCAGTATCAGGCGACTGCGACTCCTTCAACAGCTGGATAATCTGGCGGAGACCCTCTTCTTGTGGTTGCCAACACATCATTTTTCTAAAATAACCAAGGAAACCGATAATTAACAAGAGATTAACAAACTAACCCACTACCTTTATGCACGCTGCACAGTAGATCAGCTGAAAGCACTAGAAACCGGTCAAGTAACCTAGGCACCCGGGTACGTTACCAAAAACAGTCAAGTCAAACGTCAATTATTCCAACAAATCTTTTCACAAAATAACCTACTACCAAAACACAAACACACACACTCACAGTGTTTTCTACTGAACAAACGTGCAATCAAACTTAATCAGTGCATTAAATACCCAAAGAACATCAAAATTATGAATAATTAAATTATAAAAATAAACGCACCTGTGACTCTTACCAACGCAACAAAATAGTCTTCTTTGTTATTTACACAATTCCCAACAAATTATATAAATTACTACTACACAGTAGTTAAATTAACTGAATTCACAACCAAATGTATACACTTAAATATATATCCAGTCAAAAAAGAATCGTTTTGGTTGCTAAACAAAATTTACACAAAAATAGTTAAACTAAAGACTTTTTAGTTTAGTTCTTAAACCACGAGCACAAACACTAGATACAAAACTAAATGTTTCCAGAAAAATTAAACTACTTTTTAAATATCCGTTTGTTAAACTTAAAAAAGCCTGTCCGTGTGTATAGAGTTTTATAGTTAATTTAATTACGCAAACGCATCAGCTGAACACGCTGCTCATCAACGCTTCCTGGCACGGAGCAAGAAGGCGGCTCCCTAATTTCTAACGGTAAAGATCCTGGAGTTAAGGCTACTTTAAACATGATAAGATTAAGGGCGCATTTGGGGGTGGTGTATCCTTAACTGTTTCTCTAATGTTGCTACATCCTTTATACAAACTTAACTTAATTAGCCTAACTATTTTATTAGCAAACTTGCTAGGTTCTTAACTTTAAAGTAACTTTAATTATTGCAAAATTTGATAGTTTTAGTAGAGAAAACGTGTCTGATTTGAAAGAGTGGTTTAATTCTGTAGAAAATGCTACGGTGCTTTTTTGTGTGAAATGCTTTTAGTGTGGAGAGGTTAGGGCTTTTGATCAAGTGTACAAGACCGTGTGTCTCGCGAAAGAAAAAGGTTTTTAGCATTTTCACTCGGCGATGCCTGTATACTTCGGGTATTTGTGGATTGTCGGCGATTCTCTCTGGGAAATATTGGGGGTGTTCATGGGAGATGTTGGTAATTAAGTTTTAATTGTATTTTTGGTGATTTTCAAAAATTTTGTTAGTTTAGTACCATTTAGAATTGAAATTAGAAAATTATCCTTAATTGTTTCAATTCTGCTACGTGAATGATGAACACCCCCTTAAACCCATTCTAAACAGAGTAGTCGTAGCATCCTCAAAACCAGACAACGAGACAGGTCAGACGTGATGCATCTACTCATCTACTAGTACACATCTTTTCGGTAAAAGATTCACGATTTGTAACAGTATAGTAGTGTAATTCTAGTGTACTTCAAGGGGGAGGGGCTTGCGCTTCTTTAAGAAGATGAACGGATTAAAGCGTTTAGGTTATTTTCGGGGATTTTGAAATGT
This sequence comes from Entomobrya proxima, assembly GCA_029691765.1. NCBI lineage: Eukaryota > Metazoa > Arthropoda > Collembola > Entomobryomorpha > Entomobryidae > Entomobrya > Entomobrya proxima. The sequence goes on from CM056169.1 coordinate 10,689,653, forward strand.
TAATGAATTTGGTGTAGGAGTTTAGGAGTAGGGGTATTTTGTTTGGTTTTGGTACTTCCGGTTTGGAGTTTAGCAGGGTATTTTTTGTAGGTTTTAAGTTTAAATATATTTGATCATTTACTTAAATTTAAACTCAATTAATTAGCTGAATTAGGTAAATTTTGTGTTAAAATCGCTTCAAAAACTCAGAAAAACCTCAACTCATCAAACTGCCTAATCGGCTATCCACCCTAGTACCGCCACCTATGCCAATGAATCCCCATCGCAACGACTGCACTCAAACCCAAATAAACGATCTCTCCACTAGATAGACTTCAACTCATTGAACAGATACACAGCTGATTGCACACAAAGCTCTCTCTCTTTTGACAGGAGTAGCTCAAGATCTGAGTGGGCCTGCAGAAGACTGAAAAAAGAGAAAAGGAGGTCACGCTAGACTGCTTCTTATTTTGGGAGGATTTCCTTTTTTGGAGGAGATAGACTGTGTGTAGAAATTAGTTAATTTTTAAATGATAGGTTAAAAATGTCTGAAGAAACTGGAGAAAATGATACTCAAAATGAAGACGAGGATGTTGGGTTTAATCTGCACACCATTCCGGTGGAGGTGGGTTAATTAAATTAACTGACTAATTTCTAAATTGCCTTTAAAACGTCAATCTTGTAATCCTGTTTCAGGTGCTCCTCAAGATATTCAACTACGTTGACGCAACAGACCTCCTCCGTAACGTGTCTTTAGTCTCAAAGTACTTCTACGCTATCCTGTCTAACGAGATGACTTGGAAGATCAAGATGGAGAAGAGGTGGGGGAGTACTGGGGATAGGAAGTTTCCTCCTGTTGACTGTAAGTTTAACTTAACTTAAATTTTAATGTTTTACATTAAATTAACTAATTCTCTGTTCCTTTTAGTACTCCCCGACAACACAGAACCCCCACACAACTCCCTCGAAACCTACCCCCAATTCACAACAACGCTTTTCCCTTGGTCCCGTGCCTGCGTAAAACGCGAAGAGCAGATTAAACTCTGGACCTCACCAAACTCAACCCCAACGTTAACTCATTCTACTCTAAAATCCCACATTGGCTGCATAGACAGTATCCACCTGTTCAAGAAACAGAACTCAATGCTACTAGCCTGTGGGAGTAGAGACAGAGCAATCAGTTTATGGAGGGTTGAAGAAGCTCTGGAGGGAAACACTGAGGATTCTAAGATCAAGATACTTTATAAGGCGCATGAAGGGTGGATTTGGGACTTTAGTGTTGGGAGGGATTGTTTGATGAGTTGTAGTTGGGATACTACTGCCAAGATTTGGGATCTTGGGACTTTGGAGGTTGTTGGGGAGTTTAAGTGAGTTAAATGATTAACTTATTATTTGAGTTTGCAAATTAATGAGCTTCAATTTAATGTTTGCAGATCAAACACAGCGCTGCTCTCAATCTCATCAACAAACTCAACAATAGCTATAGGAGCGTTCAACAGGAAGATCTTGCTCCTCGACCCTCGCAATCCTCAGAAACCAACGAACACGTTTACAACTCATACTCGGTCTGTTTTGTCTGTTGGGTTGGATGCTACTTATGTAAGTTAACCTAAACTATTATAAACTCATGAAAAGAAACCTAACAATTTCCACTTTTCCCCTTCAGCTCCTCAGCTGCGGCGAAGACGGCCTAATAGCCCGCCACGACCTCCGATCAAACAAACTCGAATCTTCGTTTAAACTCCAATCAACCCACACCCGAACATACCCAACCTGCATGTCCTTCCGCGAAACAAACCTAACACTCCCGTACTTCTACATCGGCGACAACACAGGACAAGTCCACGTGATAAACCAACTCGAGTTTAAACCCGAGCACTCAAAACAACTCCACAACTCACCAGTCCGCGGTGTTTTCAACAATCTCGGCAGCGTAGTATCCTGCAGCCGAGAAGGAAAGTTGGTGGTTAGCAGCTCCTGTTTAGGACTCACAGAACTGAGAGTCGTTGACGTAGGGAACAAGATCGAATTGCCTTGTGTTCACAGTGTTGATAATGTTGTGGCTTGTGGGGGTGGGGATGGGAGTGTGTATGTTTGGGGGGCTCTTTGAGGAGTTTGTGAAGTATTTGTAAATTGCTTTAAATAAAATCGTGCTCTTTTTTGTAATCTTTTGTACTTGAAGCTTAAACTAATCGAGATTTTAATTTGAATAAAAAACACAGGCTTTAACAAAAATTAAATTTACAACTTTTATAGTTTACGGACTCTAGATTCTAGTGCGGTCACTAGCGTGAGTGCGTCAGAGATTGAGTTGGTCTGTAAAACAGAAAACACAAATTAGCATCTTATCAAGCACACCTTATCATGATCCACCTTATCATAAATCATCAACTCACCATAACCAAAAAGATCCTAACAGCAGCCCCAGCCCCTTCACCATCCTCCTCAACAGCCTCAAGATCAACAGCCATCAACCTAATCCCTTTATCCCCAACCTTCTCGACCCTCATCCCATCCCAAACTTTAGTGTTCAGCATAACACGTAAACTCCCTTTACTCCTAACGATCAAACGTGAACTCACACGGTTATCTTCGTCTGGTGTTTTACTGTCGTTTAGGCGTAGAGTGCCACGTCCTCTTTCTATCCACGTTGATTTGCTGCTGTCGAAGATGAAGAGGCGGCATTGGACCTGAAGGACAGGAAAGTAACCTTATCAGCTGTTCAAAAACACAATCAAAGTCCATTTAACTCACCTGCATAACGTTAACCTCCCCTTCCTCACCAGTAATAACCTCCCGCTCCTCCTCCGAAAAAACCCGTTTCCTCTCCCCATCCTCCTCCTCAATCTTCCGCTTCTTCCCCCCACCCTCCTCTTTCCCCCTCTCAGCCCTCTCCTCAAAATTCCTCCCAAAAACAAACTCAGAAGACCCCTCACTACTCTCCTGTGACTTCATCTCCTGAGACTTGACCTCCTGCTCACCCCCAGAAGCCTCCTCCTTCTCAAGCGGTACAAACTGAGGAGTCCCGCTAGAACTAGGCGTCTGAGCAGCTACTTTACAGGACACACTCCCGGAATTAGGGATTAGTTTAGGTGGTCTTAGGACAAACGCACTTGAAGAACTAGAGGAGCTCGAGACTGGGGTGCACGAGAACTTGAACGCTGAGGGGCGGAGTATAGGGCCCCTTAGGATGTTTTGGCTTGTTGCGGCTCCGAATGGGTTGGATTTTGTGTTTGAGTTTGGGTATGGGGCGTATGGGGAACATAGTGGGGCTGTAAATGAACACATAGTTTAGATTGCTTATCAATAACTTTAATAGGTTATCTTAACTCACCATTAAACGCACTATCCCCATTACTCCCAACCCCCCCATCATTACTATCCTCATCCTCGTCCTCATCATCGTTTCTCTCCCGAACCCTTATCTCCTGATTATTCCTGATAACCTGAGGACTCTCTTTACTCGAACTGACCACATCCGGTTCGTTTGGGGTTTGGGGGGTTGATCCTACTGGGCTTATTGACTCTGCAAAACAAATACATCAATTAAAAGTTAATTAACCAACTCCCTCCAAAATCCCCCAAAACTCCACTCACTAGCTTCCGCTTCATTACAGTTCCCACCCTCCGGTTCACCTTCCTCCTTCCCCACTCTACTGTCCGTGTTATCACTGCTGCAAACAGGCTCCTGGTTCTCTGATTCGGACATTATTAGTTTAACCTGCAATTTAAATACAAACCCTCAAAATTAAACCAAAAAATCCCCCAAAAACTCTTTAAAAAATCAACTTTTACCTTAAAAAATCACATGCAAAAAAACAGGTTTAAACTTAAAACTTAATTAAACTCCGGGTTAAAATGTAGCATCGAGCGCCTTTAAACTTCTGCCTTTTTTGTGTAATGGACCAACAGATAAAACAAAACAGTCATGAAGTCCCTCGCTTTCTTGGGGCATTATGCTACACTCGATGGCTATTGAAATGCACACAAGCTCATGCGTACGATCACATGTAAAGCCTGTAAACAAAGTCATATGACATGAAAAAATGAACTTGTTCACACGCCTTTCGTGACGTTTTAATTAAATTAAAAAGTAGATAATGATAAGGCACTTATCATGACGCTACTGAAAACCTTAAGCAACCTGTTTAAGGGTAGGGCCCTACTAGCCAACACTATCAGTGGAGCGGTGCTATTTGTTCTTGGGGACGCTATCGAGCAAAAGTTTGAGATTAATTCTGGGGAAATAGCGGCGTTTGACTATGGGAGGCTAGGGAGAATAGGGTTGGTTGGGGTTAGTGAGGGGCCGACGCATGTGAGTTTTAATTTAGTTAATTAACTGATTGATTGGTTTTAATTAAATTAGTGTCTCCTTCTTTACAGATAATATTTTACCAGAACCTAGACAAGTACTTACCAGGAAAGAGCGTTAAAACCGTGTTCCAGAAAGTACTAGCTGACCAGATGATAGCTTGTCCGGTTTTTAGTTTCCAGTTTTTTATGGGCATGAGTTTGCTGGAGGGACAGACGCTTAAGGATTGTTGGGCGGAGTTTGTGCACAAGTTTCCTACTGTTTATGTGTGAGTTAATTATGATTTAAGGGGGTTCACCATCGTGGATCATTGATAAGCAATGAATAATTTCGGTGAACAGGCCCCATGATGATTTTTATGAACTTTAATCATGTGTTCTGTGTCAACAGAGTGGACTGGTGCGTGTGGCCCCCATGCCAATTTATAAACTTTTACTTGGTGCCAAGGAGATACAGGGTTCTGTACGTTAACACGATAACTGTTGCGTGGAACGTGTTCCTTTCTTACATGAAGCATTACGTAAGTTTACAAATGATTTTGTAATCTTAATGAACCTAAATTAACTCAATTTTAATCCATTTACAGGACAAACACCCATTAAAGAAACCAACACCTTAAACTCTTTCTCTAAAATAGTGCATTTATTTACAAGTATAAAATGTTATAAATAAAATATCTTAAAAAGACTAGTGCTATCTAAAATTCTAAATCTAAGCTACGAAAAATTATTACTCCCACTTCCAGACTGAAGAACAATAGCACATCCAGCTTGAACGTGCTCGTAAACTTGGGTTTTGAGAACCTGAACGTTTTCACGCAGCTTAACTAACACGTTTCCAAGTTCGTTGTTCTCGTTCTTCAGTTGCTTTACTTTGTCTTCTAGCTTTGCTATGCGTTCGAGCTTCTTTCGGCGGCATTTGCTGGCTGCGAGGCGGTTCCTTTGGCGTTTTCGTTCTAGTTTTATCTTTTCCTGTAAAAGATTAAGAGAAGGTTTTAGTTAGCATTTAATTCCAAATTACAAAATCAATTAAATGTTATCAAGTCATGTTCCAACATTTACCTGACTGGCCATATCAACAGGAAGAAGACACTTATTCCCATCACTCGTGTTAACACTACTCCCATCCGAAAAACTACTATCATCATCATAACTATCAGGCACGATCTGAGGCTCCTCTTTAATCTGAACATTACTAAAGTCAACGAACCCAGTTTTACTATCCCGATAACTAGTATCGTTACTACTCTCCTCAACCCCACAACTACTAGACTGAACACTATCCTGATCATGAAGTTGCTTCAAAGCGTTCTCGAACCCTTCAACGTAAAGTTTCTGCTCTTCGGTAACGTTCTTTGGGAAGAACACGCTTGTTGGGGTTTGAAGCACGTTCGGGTTCGTTGTTGTCATTATTAATCTGTCTAGTTCTGGGGTTGGGATGTTTAGTTTTTGGACGTCGGGGGAGGAGAGTACTTCGGAGATTACTCCTGGGGTGTTGATGCTGAAGGCTCGGGGGCGTTTTGCGTTTGTTAGGTCTAGTGTCATTTTACGTTTTAGCATTGTTACTGGGTTTTGGTGGGTAGTTGACTGGGTTGTTTGGGGGTAGGAGGTTGTTGGGGGACCTTGGTAGTTTGGTATGTAGCTCATCTTTTGAGGTTGGTCTGCGTAGAAGCTTAGTTCTTGGAGGTTTTCTAGGTCTATTGTGTGGAGTTGTTGGAGTATTTGTTTGTCCATACGGGTTCAATCACATGCCTGAAAGAAATTAAAATTGTTTTGTTAGTTTTTACAGGATATTGAGCAATAAAAGTAACAAAAAACAAACGTACTCACCAGAGTTAAATTGGTACAAAAATCACAAGATCTTGTAAGCGTTCCAATCCACTTCTAGAAGGTATTGTACTTTCCACTTTACTCTTTTACACTTTACAGCTTGCAATACTCAAGTAACTCAAGTATAGTACGATAATATTTTAACTTGTTCAGCAGAGTTCTTGACTCTCCCGTTCACGATACTCAAATGAGTCATTCGATCTCGAGTACAAGCTTGTTATAACGTTGAAGTTTTTTACGATTTGGTAGGGTTGGGGTGGTTTAACATTACTGGGATATGGGGACACGGGAATGACGGAATTTTGGGGTTACTTGATTGGAGGGGAACTTTAGTGTTGAGTGGATTATGGAGGGTTGGGCTATAGTTGGTTTTATGTGTACTGGCGTGTGGGTGGGTTTTCATGCTTCTTAGAAGTTGTTAAGCATTAAATGTGTTCAATACTAAACATCCTGGTCAAACACTGCGAAATATTTCAGCGTATTCGCAGTATCAGTGTTATTCGCATGTCTAGTAAACAAACACATTAGTAAGCCAATAAAACTCTCTCGAATTCTCAGAAAATATTATGAACTCATCGGTTGGGTATTTCGCTTTAATTTTGCTTTTGTTATAGCGAAATACGCTGCTGGCACTTTGGGACTGCACTTTTGCACAGATTCTTTGTAACACGTCATCGTTTTTTTCGTAGAGTAGTGGTGCTTTTATGTAGGATTACGTAATCAAGTTTATGAGAGGATGCAGGTGGGGAAAACCGGAGTTTGTTGATAGCGGTTGGAATAGTGAGATAAGATGGAAATGTGTTATGGATAAACATGGTTCGGATTTCGGAAGAAAACTTTTTTTTACTGGGAATGAGTTAATGAACTGGAAATAGTTGGAAAAGATGCGATTCTAAAATCTCTGTTTATGAGTTTGCATGCAAAACTTAATTATTTTTAGCTACTCATTATGCTTCATTTAAGGTTTTACAGCTAAAAATGGAACTTGTACGCTGCTTGTAAAACCTAACGTGCCACAGTGCCACTCGACTACCTTCAACACGACCATGTTCTTGATTAACGTTTCATGACGTTCACTATCTCGAGTGGAAGCATCACGAGATTTTTTAGCGTTACGGTGACGTCATTATCTGTGGCGTTCAAGGAGCGATGATGAAATTTATGCGCGTGTGTGAGGAGTGTTTTTGTTGCTTTGAAAAATATTTTTCTAACTGATAACGTTTTATGATGCGTGTACTTGTACGTGGACAAGAGATGTGGGGCTATTTGAGAATATTACGATTTTAAATATTTTCTTGGTTAGCTTTAGTTAGTGTACGCGTTACACTTCTAAATGCTTAGAAAGATCGTTAAAACTTCATAATCTCAAAGTTAACACATATTCACTTGCTCATCCACTCCCCAAAAAATTAGTAAACATGCCACGCCGTTAGCAAACACCATAAAACACAATAAGCGGAAGTACTACATTGACAAATATTTTTCTCACGTAGCCCCGGGGTTCCAAGGTAGCGAATGAACGCGGATTTGTGGTGTTAATTTTTAGTTAACACGTTGCGATGCGTTAAAGTAAACTTTTAGCTTAAATGCAGCCAAAATGTACTTGCAGCCATGATAATATATTTGCAAGTGATACTTTCTTTAGCTATTAAATGATTTAAAACCTGAAATTAGGGAGCATGATCTGTAATACTATGGTTTGGGCATCTAATAACTAGTAAATTGCTAGTTAAACACAGATATGTTGGTTTAACCTCTAGCAAACAAATGGATGCGCTCAATTAAATAATTACACTTTCCCCAACTTGAATGCACAAACAATTTAAAATCTAAACCTTGGAAAATCTATAACGCACATGCAATAAACTTTCTCCAATCTGTTAATTTTAAAATCCTAGAGTATTTATGCATTTCTACGTTTCACTAATTATCCTAACAAGTTATTTAAGATAACCTGCTATTGCGTTTCTTCCTCCATCTATCGACACGAGTTTGAATGACCACACGTAACTACTGTTCCAAAGACAAACGTCGCAAAATCATGTAACAAATTAAATCTCAGGGCCTAATTATTTTCAAAAAACACCTTCCTGTTACACATAAAAACTTATGAACGCGAATTGGTGTGTTAATTTAGTTAACACTTAGCGATGCGTTGAAGTAAACCTCAAACTATTTCAAAACTGAAGTTAGCGATCATGATCTCTAATTTTATATACCTAGAATACTGCAAGTTAATTTAAGATTAACTAATTGTCCCGAAAAACAGAATTTCTGTAACATTAAACACAATAAATTCTCAAATGACACGCCCATTTTACTATCGACACTCAATAGCCCTAACACACATAACGATTATTTTGAAAAATTATAGTAACTTTCTGTTCATTTTCGTAACTTTTGAACGCAAATTGGCGTGTTAATTTTAGTTAACACATAGCGATGCGTTAAAGTAATCTTCAGTAACCTATTACGAACACAAGGAATTCGCAGACATCCGCAAATGACACGCCCATTATATCACCGATAAATCTGACACACTTAACAATTTACTTCCATTCACACAAAACTAACCTCAATCAAGATCTTCAATCACAAACCTCCATCTCGTTTTCAAACCCTCCATTTATTGCAACTTGAGTATTACATAAAAAAACAGAAAACTCATTTAAAATACTGGGAGCATATACAAAATATAATACAAAAAAATCAAGAGTAGGTCCAGTTCACGGTAGTGTTTCTCCTTTGCTTATCTGGAAAAATATAAACAGTCATGGGACACGTCAATTAAATTAATTTCAATACCAAACTAAATGTAACAAAAATTAACTCTTTAAAACTCACCCAAGCCTCAAGATACTCAATCTTCCTCTCGAGACTACTCAACCTCTCGTTAAGCAAAGCCAACCTTGACCTGCAGCTGAGATCTGTTAAAAATAACCCAAACTTAAAATTAAAAACATGAACAACCACTAAATTAACTTCCCCAAAACATTAAACTCACCAAAACTATTAAGAAAATCACAAATCCTCTTAATACTCCCAGTAATAACCTCAATATACTCCCTATTCGCCCAATCCTGCTGAATCTGTTTCTGAAAGTCCTCCTGAACAACAACCATGGAAGAGGGTGTAGAAGAACCGGAAGTGTGATTAGGATGCATCTGGGGAGGTGGGTGCATTATACCCGGGTTGTGGTGTCCTGGTGGACCGTGGGGTGGGTGGTGGGGCATGTGGGGGTGATGGTGGGACATTACTGGAGTTAGTGGAGTCACTGATGTCACTGGTTAAAAATTAATTTGTGGAGAAAAACTGACAAGTGAGAAGTTTAGTTGGTGCGAGGCATTGCGATCAGATGGTGTTTGTTTATGGTGAAGTGCAGTTGGGTTGCTTGTTGTTATGGGAGCGAGCGTGTATTGTGAATGTGGAATGTGTATGCAAGTAGATGCTGCGAGTAAATTGAGACGCTTTTAGTTTTCAAATGAATTGCATGTCATCAGTTTCATTAAGTTTAATCATCATTTAATCATTTTAACCATTCAAGCATTTAACTTTTCATCACATTTTCATCAAAAATTAAAAGCTTTTTTTCCAAATGTTCATATAAATTCATCAATCATTACATAACAAATCAATTAATAAATCTTATGTAATCATTACTAAATAACCATCATTAACAACCATCCATTAAAACTCCCAACCAATTACCAAATCCCAATTAAAACGTAGTCTCAAGTTGCCCCATAAACTTCCCATCAAACCACTCTACCGACTACATCAACCGATCATCCAAAAAGCCTTCAACCAATTTACTTACAACCCCACCCCATTTAACTCCATATCAATTAACGTTAAACAAAAAAAATTAGCACGAACCGAAATTATCCCAACACACAATCAAGCTCATCACGCAAAGCAGACATCTCCATTCCATCCAGAATAACAAAATTAGCAACCCAAATTAAATAAATCCCCATAAAAAAACCTGTTCCATCTCCAAGTAAAAATTAGCACGCAAATCTACCCGATAATTAGATACTCAAAACTACTAAAGCAGATGCAACCTCACGAACACCAAAAGAACAAAGAAAAAGCTCTACTCTTCCAAGTAAAATTACACAGAGCTACAACCAACTTTCCTGTTTGCTGTTGCTACAATTTCATCAAAAACGAGACCAAAACACCAGTCCCCCTAATGAAAATTCATACACACTCAAGCCAGCTTTCCAAAACTTCTCCCATAATATTTTTCCCATGATCCTGAGCATGAAAAACCTGAAAGTATCAAGCACAGAAGCAGCATCCAAAAAAAAGCAGCACCAAAAAGAACACTATCCAGAAGAAGAACCCCAACTGTCAAAAAAGAGCCACACTAACCCAATACGCTATAAGATAAATAATTCTGATACGTAGTGCTCTGAAAAACATCCACATCTGGCATCAACCCCCGCAAACATCAAGAAACAAAAAAAATCATTTAATCTCAAATATCCTAAAACCCGTATCTGTCAACCATTTTAACCAAACCCATAAGAGAAGGGAAAGAAGTACCCCTCTCTCCACGCATGTTACACGCATCTACTCCAAAAAGCTTCACTTTAATGACTCATCCAGTTGAGCAACACGCATTTTCAAAGCACTCTGCGTGTTTGGAGGTTTCAAAATGTGCATAAGTGCTTTTAAAATGCACGCAGATAGTGTCCTAATTTAACAATTTTGTCAACAAAGTTTTAACAATTTCATCACTATTAGCAACAGTGCCTAAAACCCTAGTCTAGTCGCTTAAAGGAAAAAAGTGAAAAAAACCACAAAAAAAGAGCAACAGGAAGTAACGAGAACCCCAAAAAAACAAGATAACGAAAAGCTGGACGCTAAGCGATTAAAAGCTTAATGCTTGGAACACTTTGGAAAGCTTATTAAAAGCAGTTTGTCAAGTGACAAATTTAATCATCACAGAACATTCACACGATTCACACGAGTGTAACAAAGTAAACTTAAATGAACGACTAAAACAAACAAACATGTCAACCCAACCAAGTCAACCTCAACCCTCCCCAAACCGCCCATCAATAACCCCACCACTCCCCCACTCATCAACGTTACCCCTAATCTCAACCCCATCATCCCCAACAACCTCATCCCCAGGAGGAAGCTTCACCCCAGGAAAAGGACTAAAGAGAATGGGATCCGTTAAAAAAGTGCCGTTTTTTATGAGTAAGTGATACAATTACTATTTTTTAAATTTTTTATAAAAAATCCCGAGAACTTACAAAAAAACCCGTGCATAAGAATGTGTTGCACCAATACTGTACTTACATCCCTATCCTCACAATGCACCAAAGACCAACTTACTCCAAAAAACCCACCACCATATATCGTACACACCCTACAAAAAAAACTTCAGCTCAAAAATGTAGCTGGAAATATATCCAGTTCCTGCATCCTGCACACCCGATTAACCTTTAAAAATTATCCCCTTTAAATTCTTAACCCCCACACCCTCCATCACTGTAAAATGAGCTAAAATAAACTGAAAAAATACTCAAAAAATACAACGCACAAAAAACACCCCCCTTAAACCATGTTCCACTGCATAAGCAGCAACAACAACCTAATCCCCCCACTCCCCCCACCAATCCTCCAATCAAACTCCCCAAACCCACCAACCCAATCAGTTACCCTAAGCCCTTCACTAATGAACCCGTTCTCAAGTTGGTACAGTAATAACTCGTTAGGTAGTTACTATAACGCGATAGGGTTCTCGAGGAGTGATATGAAACATGTTTTTCCTGGTAAGGAATAATGGAGTTAACATTAAATTGTCATGGTGATTAACGTGTTTTTGTGTTCCCAGATCTCAGGATCCAGTTAATAGACCAACTAAAAACACTAGACACCCGACTGGAAACACAAGTCCAGTTGACAAACGAGATCCAAGAGTTTTTCAAGAAACGAGCCGAGGTTGAGATGGAAACGAGCAGGGCGCTTGAGAAATTAGCTAGGAACCTTAATACTCGGCACAAGGAGATTAAAGCAAAGTAAGTGAACTTTAAGACTTTAAGCTTATCTTACAAGTTAAAGTTAATATTTCAACCCTGTATCCATAGACGCGACACCTCAACATCAACAAACCAAACACCAACGCCACTCCTCTCAACATCCCAATCCCAAGCACCAGGAACGTCTAGTCTCCAACCCTGGACAGTTTTTAACTCGCAGAGCAGCCTAAGTGTCTGCTGGCAGCAGTTAATTAACGACACAAAGGTCCAGAGTCAGAACCACGCTGTTCTAGCGGATATCTACAGTTCTGAGATTACGCAGAGGTTGCAGTTTGTTAGTGAGGATTTGCAGAGGATTTATAAGCAGGTAAGTTACACCCTTATCTTACTGATAACCACCAAAAACTAACCCCCTCTCACTTTCTCCAGTGCCGCGAGATAGGTCTAGAAGCCCACGAAGAATTATTAAAAGTCCTCCACGAACTCCACACCTCAATGAAAACGTACCACACCTACCAAATAGAAACTCGAATTGCAGAAGCAAAGTTAAAACTAGTCGAAGCCCAACGTGCTAAACTGGAAACCCAGATCCCGAAAGAAAAGCTCGAGAAGAGCAAGAAACTGAAGCAAGTAGAAAAGGAGGTCCAAAAGCGCATGCACAAGTTCACAGACGCGAGGTTCAAGAGCCAGAAAGCTAAGAACGAGTACATACTTTGTATGGATGCTGCTAACGCTGCTGTGCAGAAGTATTTTATGGAGGATCTTAGTGATTTGATTGATGTGAGTTTGACACTTTGTTTGTTTTGCTTATCAGTAGATAACACCTTATCTTGTATTTACAGTGCATGGACCTAGGTTTCTACGAATGCGTCACCCGCTGCTTCAACATGTACATAAGCAGTCAGGATCAGATACGCAAGTCGCTCCAGAATAACATGGAGAACATGAGTAAATGCGTTAGCTCACTTGACGCTAGGCTGGATAAGCAAAAGTTCCTCGAGTCCCATAACACTGTGTTTGCGTTGCCTAAGAAGTTTGAGTTTGTGCAGCCTTCGTATCCTAGTAACAAAAACACAGGGGCTATTGCGGAAGAGGTAAATTCACTTAATTTTTACATAATTTCCTGGAGAACAAGGAACTAACCTCACGTGTTTCCCATTTCCAGGAATTCACCCCAGACCCACCAGAAATAGAAACTTCCGGGTTCATCCGCCAAGAACTAGAGCAACGCGTGTTCCAGTTACACAAGCGACTAGACACGCTGAGAATCGAGAGTGACGAGTTATGGAAGACTCTAGAAACGGCTGAGAACAGTTTACTAGAGATGATAACCGCTAAAGATTACGATACTTGCTCGTTTTTTATCGAGCGGGTTAATAGGGCTGAGAGGAGTGAAGCTGGGAGGGATAAGATGCGGAATGATAAGCAGGAGACTGATGAGTTTCATCTTAATGTGAGTGTACAGTACTTGATTGATAAGTGTTATGATAAGCTAATCTATCCAATTTTCCAACAGAAATTCCGCGACTACATGCTAACAATGAACAGAATCTCCCGCCTCCAATCAAAATACGAACACATCCGAAAAACCCTAAAAACATCAGACCCAACGTCTACCAACGTCCCTCAAACATCCCAAGCCGCAGCACAAGCAGCCTCTAACCGTCAGTACAACCGTCGTAAACGTATAGGCCAGATCCAAAAGTTCACAAACACGCGGTTATTCGGAGGTTCTATCGAAGAATATCTTGAGAAAACTAACCAAGACATACCGCTGATCATGAAGTCGTGCATCCGAGTTATTAATCTGTACGGGCTACACCACCAAGGGATATTTAGAGTATCCGGGAGTCAAGTTGAGATTAATAACTTTAAAGAGGCTTTTGAGAAAGGGGAGGATCCGTTGGCTGAGGTTAATGATGCGAGTGACATTAACTCTGTTGCGGGGGTTTTTAAGCTTTATTTGAGGGAGTTGAGGGAGCCTCTTTTTCCTATTTGCTATTTTGAGCAGTTTATGGAGTTGGCGCGTAAGTGGGATTTGAGTTTTAATTGAGGTGTTTTCGGAGTAGTTATTTGATTGGTTTCTTGTGCTTCCAGAACTGGACTCTAACAACGTGTTCATCGCAAGAATGCGGGATCTGGTCAAAAGTCTTCCTCGGGCTGTTTTTATCGTTCTTCGTTATCTGTTCGCGTTTCTTAACCAGTAAGTTACAATCAACTTATCTTGATTTATCAAAAAGATAACCTAACAACACATTCAATTTACAGTCTCTCAGAATACAGCGACGAGAACATGATGGACCCTTACAACCTAGCAATCTGCTTCGGCCCAACACTAGTGCCAGTCCCAGAAGACAAGGACCAAGTCCAGTACCAGAACCTAGTTAACGAGTTAATTAAAAACGTTATACTTTACCACGACGAGATATTCGTAGACATCCCAGACGGAGTGTTCTACGAGAAGTACATCAGTACTGAAGACCAAGATGGTGGGAGTGGTGAGCAGGAGCCTGAGAAAAAAGATCATACTTGTTCGCCTGTTTTGAAGAATCGGCTTGTTGGTGCGAGTGGGCGTGGGCATTCGAGGGAGGATAGTAATGCTAGTAGTTTTAGTGGGGGGATGGAGAAAGGGGGTGGGGAGGGGGAGGGTAAGTGTTTAATTGTTAGTTAATTATGTTTGTGATTTTGTGTTTTGGTTTGTTTTTTTGTTTGCACGCGTGTTTTTGTTTTTTAAAGTTATCGATCACTCACCTCCACGCATTCCAATTTGCACTTCGCCGTTACCCAATCCTCCGCTAAGTCCTGTTATACGTGAAACTGTTATCATTGACGATGATGATGATGATGAGTGTAGTAACTTAAGTGGGTTTTTTTGTTTGTTTTTTAAATAATTGTTTGGTTGGGTTATCACTAATTATGCTTATCAATTTCCACAGAGGAATCAGAATTCCTAGAAGCAATAGCCCAGTTCGACTTCTCAGCCCGCTCACCACGTGAACTGTCGCTCAAGAAGGGTGAAACGCTCGTTTTATACGCACAAGTCAGTTCGGACTGGTGGAAGGGGGCTAACAGGAAAGGGGATGAAGGGCTTATTCCTGATAAGTATATTGTTCTTAGGATCAGGTGGGTAATAGCACTTATCTTCTTATCAACTAACATACATTTTACTGATAACCACTTTTATCTTTAACAGAGACGACGACACAACCCCACTACCAACAACATCACCACCATCCAGATCAACAACCCCAAGCTCCCAAACCTCGATCCCCCCACCACTATCAACCCCACCTATACAAACGCCTACGTCTTCAAACCCAAGAGTCCGAACACAATCAGACTCACTGATTACAACCCCGCCAGTAAAGCAACCGGAAGTGCCACACACCCACGTGAGGTCGTTCAGCGTGTCAGCAGACGACAGGAAGGAACACGGAGAAGTGCCAAAAAAGGTAAACAGGTGCTTTCTAGTTCAAGATGAAGATGACGTGTTTTTGATTGAAGAATAAATAAAGTTTAATTTACTACAAACCGCCGTTTCTGTTTCATTTAAACACCAGCAACTAACCCGAAGTAACACAACAGACCCAGAACCTCAACAGGAACAACCCCCACCAGAACAACCCCAACCCTCAACCTCCCAAACATCCCCACAAGTAAAGTCAAACATCCAGTTATGGGAGTCCAGACTAAAACCAGCGTCTTCAACAGCAGCCCCAGACTTGGTCATGGACTTACCCCAAAAAACCCCACAATCCCAACCCCCAGTCCCTAGCTTCACAGACACAAGCCCAAGCTCATCAGACGAATCAGACTCCTCATCAGAGTCAACAAACTCAGAATCTAGCCCCACAACCCCAAGGGGTAGCAACGCAGAAGTGTTCGCTAAACAGAAGAACGCAACGTTAAAAAAAAGAGTTGTACCGGAACAACCGGACACTACACAGCGCTCAAACTCTAGTATGTTCACTTTTAGCTCGACTTTTAACAAACCTCAGGTTAAAGTGAAGCCTGTTGTGTTGAGTAAGCCTAAATTGCCGAGGGAGTTTAGTTCGAGTTTAAATAAAATGGAGGAGGATGCTGGTGAGGAGCCTAAAGAGGAGGAGGAGAATGGGGAGAAGAACGGGGTAGTTTAGAGGTTTCTTTTTTGGATAGACTGAATTTTTGAGATTATGAAACTGGAGAGGTTTTTGAGGTTTTTTTTAATTTAATCGTTTGTATGATAATAATGGATTTTTTAATTGAATAAAATTAAAGTGTTTTTAAATGAGAGTGTGTTTTTGGGATGAATTTGGGTTTGGGGTGAATCGAGAATGCATGTAAGTTCATATTGCAAAGTTAGTTGCATAATCACCAAGGTACCTGGCAACACGTGCATTTTTTCATAAATTCATTTTTTCCAGAATCTTGCAGAAGTTCATTTTGCATAATCATCTGATCACGCGACGCCCATTCAAACGCATTCGCTTTCCATAATCACTTGACCATTTCCATAATCCAAAATGTCACAATCAAACCCCCCAGCATACTTAGAAACCCAACACCAAGACCTACCTAATCCCCCACCAGCCGAATCTACCCTTCAATCAGAACCACCACCACCACAAGAATCAAAAGCCCAAGTGCAGCAACCACCCCCAAAACGCAAGTCGCAGACGATAAAGAAGCCCCCTAAGGTTTACGACATTTACTTAGACGCTTGGTACTACAATGAGGTTAATAAGCGGGTTAACCAGGAGCCGGAGTTGTTTAAGAACTATCAGGTTGGGAAGTTGTCAATTATGATTTAAATTACAAGATTACCGTAATTTTAATTAATTTTTCATTGGTTCTTAAAGATAAACCCGTACACGAAGAAAACACGTAAGTAGGATCATAATTAAGCGCATACTCATAATTATAAAGCTAATCATAAATGCCCTTCATTCCCAGTCCAATACGTAACCCCAAAGATAACAGAACGAAGACGCCCAATCCCAAAGGAACCAGACTGCAACATCTCAAAAGAAGTCCCATACTGCTGGAAGTGCTGCAACTACACCCCAGACACGTACGTCGCTCCTTTATCAGAAGACGACAAGAAACTCCTCGATAACTACAAGCTTATCAAGAAGGCTATGGATAGCAGTGTCAATCCTCCGATGAAGAGGTTCTGCGAGCCGCAGACTGAATTGATGAGGTGGGTTGAAGCAAGCACTTCATTCATGAATTGTTTTAAAATCACCTAAATCTACTTTGTTCATTCAGACTCGGTTGGTGGGGTCCACCACGCCCACCCCCATCTAACCTCCAAGCCATGCTGATAAAGACTTGTTGGAGTCCAAACGAGTGCCTCTACTTCCATCCTCGAGCATACGAAGGTAACCTCAACTTACCCCGAGCATTACTAAATCATCACTAAATCCTCCAAACTAAACATTACCAAAACTCCTTCATCCCCAGAACTAACCCAAAACGAAGCGTACGACGAGCGTTTCAGAGCAGTCCACCAAACAGCAGAGTTCATCCGAACAGAAACTAAACTCAAGGCCTTCGACGCAGTAATGAACCCAGAGGGCTACAGGGGTAAAATCAAAACAGAACGGAAGCGACCAGCCAGTCTAACTCGAGGACTAACAAAGTAACAAAATTCGCAAGTAACTCGAACAAAGAAATAAAAAAGAGCCTATATGTATCCACTATTGAGCGCTCTATTACGTCAGCATAAAGAACACTGTTCTGTAAAATAGGTTATTTCATCCCCTCAACCTCTCACTTCCACGATCCCCTCCAAACCCCAACCTACCCCAAAGTACAATACCCACCCCCAATTAATCTTTAATTAAGAACCCCAAAGACTTGCGTACTACCTCCACAATGCCCTATATACACAATCAAACTTCCACCTCCACCCAAAAAAAAGAGAAGCAAGATACAATCCCCGAAAACACCCGAACTCCCGCAAAATTCCCGTGTAACGATTTCCCTATCCACAGCAAAAGAACTATTCCACATCTATTTTCCCTCCAGTTATATAAAAACTTTTTGCAAAAAAACAAGAGCCCCATACATTCTCGGGTTTATGTTCTCGGTCACGATCAACTCCAATATAAAACTAGTACCAAGATCACCGTCACGATCGTGTATAAAAAAAGGCTTCCCCTCCCTGTTTCAAAAAAAAACACAAACCTGCGAGCAAGCACTTAAATTACAAGCCTGGAAAAAGAGGATTTTTTTACACATTTTTTATTTAATTTATTTAAGTTAAAATGCGTGAGTGAAACGTGAGTAAAGTGAGATCGGAGGGTTAACAACGAAGGAGGTTAAAAACTCTAGAAATCCTTCAAAACCTTAACCCTTCCGAAAAAAGTTTCCACAAGATTATGTTAAAACGCTACCGCGTGTTCAAGTTCAAGCTATGCGATCTAAAAAGCCTAGAAACTGCTCGAAGCGAGAGCAAGAGCACGAGAAGAGTGTCAAAAATGCCACATGACCCAAGACAATCGTTCCTGTTACTCCTGCTTATCAGCTTACTAGCACAGTCAGAAAGTCTAGAAACGCTTAAGAATAATACTAGGAATGGGGTGGTCCGCTACACCCCTACAGGATCCCCTAAGGGTGGGGTCTCAAGGCTCAGGAAACTCCTCGCTTCTGAACACCAGAACGATAGTTCAACACCAAAGTTGTTCCCGTTTAGGCTACGTAACAGCACGCTTGATTCAGACAAGTCAAGTGAAGCTAGGGACAGGGCACTCGCGTTACAACAGTATCGGGTCAACAGGAACATTCATACCAGGAACCTGATCTCGTACGGGAGCGTTAGTGGGGGAACGACAGATACTCAGAAGAGTAAAGACTCTATTCACATTGCAGGGTTCTTTCCTACTAGCTCGCTTTTGAATATCAGCAGTGAAGGGGCGATTGGGAGGGGGGTTCTACCTGCTGTTAAACTTGCCATTTACCATATTAATAATAATAACAGGACGTTGCCGGATTATAAGTTGCATATTAGTTGGAATGACACGAAGGTAAGTGGAAAGAACATTTTTACTCATTTTTCATTACCCTTTACAACCAATAATCCCAAGTGCAAACAAACAAGCGGTTCCTCTTTAAAGTAACGTAAACCCATCAGCAAAAGTAACTTGAAACCATAAGTACGATCATAAAAATCACCACAAACCCCATAAACAAGTCGTTTTCACACATAAAATTCGTAATAAAATCCTGTAAATAAGCGTTAATGAGATGAAAAAGAGAAGCATCCGGTCATGTTTGGAACGGTTCCAAGTTCCACTCGAGACTAATATGAAGTGTTGATAAATTGGGTTTTTAGTCTGTTTTGAAGTATCGTACACACGCACCTGTCGCGTTTCATAAACTGATAAATCTAAAAATTGCCATAAATTCCTTAAATCCCTTAGTGCTCCGCATCCGACGGGATGAAGGCATTCTTCGACATGATGCACGAAGACCCAAAAAAGTACATGCTATTCGGAGACGCCTGCACCCAAGTAACCGACCCAATAGCAAAGGCATCTCGCTACTGGAGAATAACCCAACTGAGCTACGCAGACATGCACCCAATGTTCAGCAAAAAGAACTACCCGAACCTGTTCAGAATCGTGCCCAGCGAGAACGAGTTTAACGCACCACGCCTGGCGTTGCTCCAAAAGTACAACTGGACGCGAGTAGGAACGCTCTACCAGAACAAACCGAGATACTCACTTGCTCACAATAAACTTGTTGCGGATCTAGAGCAGATGGGGGTTCATGTTGTGGCTGCTCAGAGTTTTGCGGATGATATTGCTTATCATATTCATAAGCTGAAGGAGAAGGATGTTAGGATTATTCTTGGGAATTTTAATGAGACTTGGGCTCGGAGGATATTTTGTGAGGTAAAAAGAAACACATTTTTTGGACCATTTTCTGAGATCATGATCATGATCATTGGATCGATACACAGGCGTATAGAGAAAAGCTGTACGGACGCAAGTACCAGTGGCTCATAGTAGCAGCCTACACGCCAACATGGTGGAGAAAGAACGATGACGTGAATTGCACAGTTGAAGAGGTGGAAACGGCCCTCAAGGGAGCGTTACTTATGGATCTACTTCCACTTTCTACCTCTTCCAACATCACGATATCCGGAATGGTCAGTTCAGAGTATCTAATTCACACATGAATTTGTAATTTAAAACTATGCTCCATTTATCCAGACTGCCGAGCAGTACCACGACATGTACAACGTTGTAAAGCTAAACGAGTACAGTAGATTCCACGGGTACGCGTACGACGGGATATGGGCGATAGCACTGGCGTTACACAACATGAGTAAGTTTTATCCTGACCCGCAGCACAGGCACAGGAAAGATCTACTCCGGACTTTTAAGTACATGGACGGTGATTGGGAGATTGCTTTTACTAAGGCTCTCGAGGCTACTAGTTTTACTGGCGTTACGGTAAGGACAAGAAGATTAATAACTTGAGCTGTTCTAATCATTTTACTGTAATCTTGTCCTTCAGGGTAAAGTAGAGTTCAAAGACAACGGGCGTAAAGGAACGATACTAATCAAGCAATTCCGCGCTTTCAACACTGTCAACGCTGAGGTTAAAGTTGGGGAGTTTGATGGGGTTTCTCAGACCCTGAGTTTGCTGTCTAGTAAAGATAACCAGATTGTTTGGAATGGGAAGAATCCGCCTAAGGACCGGACTATCGAGATTATTGAGCATACTCGGGTTAATCCTACGTTATTTGCTGCGATGACTGTAGCGAGTAGTGTTGGGATCGTGCTTGCTTGCTTCTTTCTTGCTATTAACATCAAGTTCAGGAATCAGAGGTAAAAGTTTAGAGTTTTCTTTAACTTTTCCATTATCTTGATTAGTTTGCTAATCCCGTGTTTCCTTTCCAGGTACATAAAAATGTCCTCACCGTACCTAAACAACTTGATAATCATCGGGTGCATATTCACGTACACGAGCGTGATCATACTCGGTTTGGATAGTAAGCTCACGAGTGTTGAAGCGTTTCCTTACATCTGTACAGCTAGAGCGTGGATCCTAATGGCCGGGTTTACACTAGCGTTTGGGTCAATGTTCTCGAAAACTTGGAGGGTTCACTCGATATTCACGAACGTTAAGCTGAACAAGAAAGTTATTAAGGACATGCAGTTGTTTATTGTGGTTGGGATACTGCTGGCTATTGACTTTGCTATCATGACCACTTGGCATTTTATTGATCCTATGCATCGGGATACTAAGCAGTTGGAGGCTTATGTGAGTTTTAAGATAAATGGTAATATGGAATTGGTACTCATGTTTACTTATGCTTTTAGACAAACCCGAACAATGATGACATCCAGATAATCCCAGAGAACGAGTACTGCAAGAGCACGTACATGAGTTACTTTGTTGGGGCTATCTACGCTTACAAGGGACTGCTCATGGTAAGGGTGCCTAAAGATAAGCTATACATGGAATTTGTGCTAATTGTCCTGTTTTCTTTAGCTGTTCGGCTGCTTCCTCGCATGGGAAACACGTAACGTGTCAATCCCAGCCCTAAACGACTCAAAGTACATAGGCATGAGCGTGTACAACAGCGTGATGATGTGCGTTCTAGGAGCCCCATTGTCTCACGTACTCACGGATAAGCATGACGCTTCGTTTCTTATCATCTCCGTTTTCATCATCTTTTGTACCACTGCCACGCTTTGTCTTGTGTTCCTACCAAAGGTACTTGAACATTTATAATGCTTATCAGTATGCTTAACTAATGGTTTGTTTGTGCCCAGATAATCGAGCTAAAGAGAAACCCGAAGGGTATAGTAGAAAAGAAACTCCGCACGACAATCAAGCCACCATCGCAAACGAGGAGAGCCTCAGCGACGAGCATGTACGAGGCCGAGCTCAAAACTGCCAAACAGCAAAACCAGAAAATTAGGAAGCAGATTAGGGAGGTTGATAATGAGATTCAGGTAATTACACATTTAATTGGTCTATTTCCACATGCTAATGCTAAATCCAACTTGATCCTGTACAGGCCCTTGCCAAAATCCTCGGTGAAGACGCTCAAGATATTCTTCACGATGCGATGCACAACCTGGCGCTACCAAAGTCTGAAGTCCTCAAGAAGGAAGGTAAAAGCAATAACTTTAAGTATTAAATTGTTTGTTTGTGTGCCTAACGTGTTTGTTGTGTGTTCTAATTCTCAACTTGCCCCATTGACGCTCCACAAAGACACAGACGTGAGCTCACTTTACTCGTTGAACTCTGATGGTGGTGAGGATGTGTTCATTGAAGACGCCACTGAAGGCGCGAGCACGCCAAAGTAACTAACTAACTCACTTGAAACAATTTAAACTTAATTGTAATTAACAAATAACTCTCAATTTCCAACAGAAAAAAGTACCCCGGCCTCGCCAGCGCACTAGCAGTCGCAGCAGGAAACTTATCCTCAACAACAACAGTCCCATGGTCAGGCCCCTCAACCCCCCCGAAAACGATCCTAATAAACTCAACAACCACCCAAGAGCAAAAATCTGCATCCCCAGACCCAGCCCCACAAGAGCCCCCACAGCAATCCCCCCCTCACGTGTCAAACTCCCCAAGCGAAGAGCCAGTAACAATCGAAGAAAAGAGTCTTCCAAAGATCCCAGAGGAGACGCCAGCATCAACTCGCCAACAGCGTAGCCTAAGCGTTGTGATCATGCAACCGATCCAGCTACTACCTAAATACTTACGCTTGAACAAATCAGACCTGGATCTAACTGAAGAGCACGAGGATAAAGGGCTGGTTGTTAAAGACGCGAGTCCTGTGAACCCTGCTGTTAGTACCACTACTCAGCAGGAGATCTGGACAATGTTGCAGAAGGAACGGAGGTACATGGATAGGAACATTTACGTTGAGGAGGATGAGGATGGGGAGGAGATCATCGTTGATACGGGGGAGAGTAAGAACAAGAGGTTGAAGAGTCCTACTGTTGCCAAACCTATTAGTTTGTTGGAGCATGGGCGTGGGGGGTTGAGGTTACAGCTGCCGAAGAAAGTTAGGAAAATCAAGACTGATGGTGGTGAGAGCACTGATGGGTCTTGTGATGATGAGTTTATCAACGGGAGTGGGGGTAAGTTGACATGTTAAGGTTATCTTGTTGATAAGCTACTAATGTGTTTGTTCTATTTTCCAGACCACGCCACCCACTCAATCCCAAACCCAGCCCCCCGCCAAAAACCCCACCAACACCACCGCCGCCTCTCAATGCAAAACCCAAAGCACCACGCCACCCACCCAACCCACCTAACCCCAACGATTAGAACCCTGTCCTCAAGCACTACAACCCTCCCAACAACCCTCCCCCCAAACACACACGCTTACACGCACACGCACTTCCCATTCACAACGCTCCAGCAGCAAACCCACGACCCAAACACGTACTCCCAAACCCTAACAACAACAAGCTCAACACGCCCTATCCCGACCCCATTCACGTCCCCTTACCCCCACCAGCACGCCTCAACAGAGGAGATAAACCGCTCACACATGCACGTCCCAACGACAACAGTACTGTCCGCGAAGAACAGGAGCTACAGCGTCCCAAAGAGACTGGACAACAGTCAACTGAACTTGAGTGAAATTAACCTGGATGTCAGTTTGCTACCGATATTTCACAAGATCCTGAGTGAGAGGAGTAGAAGCTTACGGGAGGGGAGTAGGGGGGCTAGTCAAGGGGGAAGTGGAGGGGATTTACAACGGGCTGGGGTTCACTCGGGGCTTAGGAAAAAACAGAAAAATAAGCTTATGTTGTCTTGTCCCAACATCATGATCAAATGTGATATTGTCGAGTATCTTTGAACTCCATTTGAAATGTTAACTTCCGGGCTAGGTTTTTTGGGCTTTTTACACATTTTGACGAGTTTTTTGGAACTCTCTCTCTAACGTTTAGTACCCTTTTTCGAACCTTGTGCTAAAATTATACGATAAATTTATGGAAAAATGGTGCAAAATAAGGTTAGAGTTGTAAGGTTTTTTGTAGGATGGTTTTTCGTTTTTCTAGGTTTTTTTGTAATTCGTGTGTGTAATAATTAAAAAAACATGGAATTTTGGAAATATTTTGGGTGGTTTATTTTGCATAATTGGTATCATATTCACCCAAGGTTCACGTTAGTGAGCATTTACTTGCATCATCGTGATGTCTGCGAGTCCGTCCGTCTGTAAGCACGATAACTCTTTAACGGTTTA